>JAVLUX010000026.1:33190000-33837500 GCA_032164185.1 Moxostoma hubbsi | reverse complement strand
ATCTATCTATCTATCTGAGGGTCAATATCTATCTATCTATCTATCTATCTGTGGGTCATACTCTATCTATCTATCTATCTATCTATCTATCTATCTATCTATCTATCTATCTATCTATCTATCTATCTATCTATCTATCTATCTATCTATCTATCTAATCTATTTGATAGACTGAATGGATTTATAATCTCTAAACTTTGAACTTTGAAAACTACTACTTATAATTACATCAAACTAGAAACCGTAAATCTTCAAACTTTTACAACTACTTCAAACTTTATGCTAGGCTTTCTCAAGCCAACCTAAAGTTTGTACTCAAACTTTTTAATCTAGTTGATTTATGCTCTGTTTAGGGAAGTTCACATTTTGTGGTTCATCATAACACGTATAGCGGCAGGTGAAATTTCCACTGTGTGGTGCTAAAAGCGAGTTAAAGGTATACTCAGTATTTTGTTCCTCGTTAAAAAAGTGTAACACCTAAAGACAGGAATTGTAATTTTGCAATTTTTGAAGGAAACCGTGACCACCCACATTAAAATGAAGACTCAAGTCATATCAGAAACATTATAAAAGCTGTTTTATTCTACATTGAGAGGGTCAGCACATGGGGGCTGCCATGTTAGAATCACATGACTAGTCAAATACTACTAACTTAATCTAGTAACTGTCCTGTTATCGGACACTTTCACTCATTGATTAAAGTAATCATGGCTGACTGTGAATACTACATTTCTACAATGCCATCTGAAACTGAAAACTATTGATTTTAAATGATGCTGCACCCAAGCCACTAGGTGTCAGTGTAAGACCAAGATGACACAAAGACAAAAGTGACTGAGTGCATCTTTAAATGTTCTCCCAAACAGATGAGGTTTTTAAGGTTAATGCTCTATCGAGTTTTAGGTTAGCAAACCCCATCTTCCTACCCTAAACCTTAGACCTAAACCAATCCAATAGTGTCATAAAAAGCAAATGTGAGACGAATAACTATGACACTTTTGGCGCACACATTGACAAGCGCAAATGCAATGCTCTATCAGTTGAGATATCATGCAATTTTATAGCACTCTAACAAGTTTGTAAATGTAGTTTGTTTTGTAAAGCAAATGTTAAAATGTATCATGTTTCAAGGATCACCCAAAAATAATTTTCACTTTTGGTTGATCCTTTAATACAAATTAAGATGTATTGTTAATACTGTTTAAGACTGCTAATTACTCTGACTTAATTAAGTACAGTACACCAGCAGAGATCTAAACCAAATGACTTTGATAAAAATATTTGATCTACTTACATTTAATTGTCCCCGGTCATCAGTTCTGTGAAAAATGAAGTGAAGCCTAAGGCTAGCATCAACCCTGCCCTGCAGGTCACACTGGGAAACATTAGACTTTGCGGAAACAGATCTGGGATGTCACAAAATGTCTCAAGTATCTGTCCTTTGGGGAAAAATCTTGCTGAGGTAATTACTCTATACTAGAAAGGTTAACTGAACTGACTTTGTCGGCGTTTGTGTACAGATTTGCACACACAAGTACACACCATTTGTGCCACCGCAACAAACAACTTTTTAAAACCAGTGCTCCAGAAAATGGTCATTAATGCATTTGATGCATTTTGACCGTTTGTGGTCATCCTCATGAGTTTTGTACAGTCCTCTGAAGGAGGAAAAAGTAAGAATATGTTCTTGCATTAAAAAAGGTAGATTCAGCACAATGGATAGAACAGAACACAGATGTTATTAAAAGTGAAAGATCTTATACATTTTCAAAGTGTCTTAAAAAAGCAGTGCTTTAAAGATTAGCAAGACGAGGTCTAATGCATCCATTTAGAAAATGTTTACATAGTTAACAACTTTAAAACAGTGTCGATAGATGAAAAAACACATTCCAAGAGAACATCCCACTAAATGTATGGAAATTCTAAGATCAATATTGCAGACCTGGCTATTTCAGTGCATAATTTATGGTAAACAACCTTGTTAATTATTCTTTGGCTTCTAATTTTGCCATGGTTTCATCAAAAACAAAATACGTTTCTCCCTCTTAACTTGGCATTACTGGGTGATTAAAAAAGGTGGTTTCGATTTCCGCCTGATTTTTCTCCATCTTGAAATTTATCAAAACTATATCTTTCGATATCTTTTTATTGTTTCTTTTCCTAAAAATGCTGTCCAATATTTACCACAATTTGGCTCACATCATCTTCAAATCAAGTCAAGTGGTTTTTATTGTCATTCAACCATATACAGTTAGTAAAGTACACAGTGAAACGAGACAACGTTCCTCCAGGACCATGGTGATACATAAAACAATATAGGACAAACACAGAACCACATGAGACTACACAGACTAAATAACATACCTATATAAAGTGCACGTGCAAACGTGTGCAAAAAGTACGGGACAGTACACTAAATTACTAAAAATGAACAGGACAATAGACACAGTGAGGGACAGTGCAGCGCTGACCAGTACACAGTAGTGCAAAAAGATGACCGTTTCTAAAAATGCTATGAAATAGTGTTCTAAGCAGTTATTGAGGTAGCAGCCAGGTATAAAGGGACAATAATTAAAGTGCAACTCAGGATGTGTGTGTGTGTGTGTGTGTGTGTGTGTGTGTGTGTGTGTGTGTGTGTGTGTGTGTGTGTGTGTGTGTCAGTACAGTCTCTGAGTATTGAGGAGTCTGATAGCTTGGGGGAAGAAGCTGTTATAGAGTTTGGCCGTAAGGGCCTGAATGCTTCGGTACCTCTTGCCAGACGGCAGGAGGGTGAAGAGTTTGTGTGAGCGGTGTGTGGGGTCGTCCACAATGCTGGTTGCTTTGTGGATGCAGTGTTTTTGTAAATGTCTTCTCAGCTGTCCTCACTATCCTCTGCAGGGCTTTGCGGTCCGAAACGGTGCAAATCCCAAAACAGGCAGTAATGCAGCTCCTCAGGATGCACTCAATAGTCCCTCTATAGAATGTAGTGAGGATTGGGGGTGGGAGATGTGCTTTCCTCAGCCTTCGAAGAAAGTAGAGATGCTGCTGGGCTTTCTTGGTAATAGAGCTAGTGTTAAGAGACCAGGTGAGGCTCTCCGCCAGGTGAACACCAAGGAATCTGGTGCTCTTGATGATCTCCACAGAGGAGCCGTCGATGTTCAGCGGAGAACGGTCACTTTGTGCTCTCCCAAAGTCAACAACCATCTCTTTTGTTTTCACTTCACACCAAACCTCACAATAATGATTCAATGGATTTTTAATTTTCGAAAGGTTTCCCAGTTACGCCTCAATGAATTTGATGGTGACTTGGTGAGGATGCCAGACAGGACATGAGGCTGCATCTGTGTCTAAATTTGGTATTTACCGTAAGGCCCAGCCAAGGATTTCCAAAACATAGGATGGCAGGAGAAGAGTGATTCATATTTATGAGTATATTGTTATATGATTTGTTAGAGTTAGGTTTAGGTTTAGGATTAGGGTTGGGTTATAGTTTTTCTGACCAATCAGGTAGCGCTTTCCTGATTGATTTTACTGAATCATCCAATCAGGTATCGCTTTCCTCGTAAATATAAATGACTTTCCCCTGCCATCCTTTTTTGGATGGTTGACATCACAAAGTGGCCAAACTCATGAATATTAATTAGGGTATGTGCAGATAATGTCAAATCATTTTTTACTGTTTTGCTAAACAGTCGGTCTTGATGACCAATTTAAGAGCTACAAAAAATATTTAACATAATTTGATCATTTGATCCATACGACTGGCACAGTCAGCACTTTGCTTGTGTTAGTCAGTGGATAAGTACATGAATTAGTCAAATTTAGCCAAAATGACTGATTGGTCTCATGGTGAAGTTTTCACTTCCAGTAGAAGGAGTTCCGGGTTATAAATATGATATTTGGATAATGCTAAAAGTGCCCATTACGGCTACTGTAAGGGTGCCCAATTTAGTTTGAAGAGTGAAGCACCTTCTGCGACTCAAGTGTAATTACCGCGCATGTGTGCATGTGTGCGTGTGTGTGTGTGTGTGTGTGTGATCTTCTTTTCTCCTCTGATTACAGTCTCAAAGGTATCATGTTCCTTTTTACCATAGGGCCATCAGCTTGTTTCTGTGCCATCACAGGCTCAAGCATAACTAAAAAGTCTCTCTGGACCTGAACATGCTGCTGATTTCACTACTATAGGAACATATATTACTGTCCATCGAAAGATAATGACAAAGTTATTTTTGGACTTTTGGACCATTTTTGTTGCTCTATCTACACCAAATGTATTGCAAAATCATCACTATTTCCAAGCCGTATTTCTGAACACACTCTCGTCTGCCAATGGTCAGACAAATAAATAGTCCCCCTCAACTTACATGATTGGTTGAGCCATTGTTAATATTTTGGATAGGCCGGCCCTCTCAAAAAAACATATCAATGTTTGATAATATCATAGAGATGCAGTGTTATGGGGAAATCAACCTATAAATGACTTACTTCCAGTTGTATCTGTAGATATGCATAATATAAGAGAAAGCATTTTAACATCGTAACAAATAACACACATCACCTGTTCATATTTTATATACAAATCTCAAGATGGGCTGTAAAGTTACAGATCAGTAAGTCATGTACCTATGGTATATCCTCGTTTGAGTTCTCCACGGCGAGGATTACGAGCCTTCGGTATGCTGGTGGTGTTGATGTCCAGTTCTTCATTAATGGTTGTTCTGGCTACACTTGGTATAATGGGTGATGCCAGCGGGTCTCTGACGAGAGAACCAGTGTAACCCTCATCAGGGATGTCCACTGACTGAGACTTCTTCTTCAACCTGAAATAAATAAAAATAAATAAATAAATAAATAGAGTATACATTAAATTCAAATGCAATTACAGTGCAATAAATAACCCAGCTTCACTTGACTTTTGGCCTAGTTTGTTTACAATTGGAATTTCTGAGATTAAAAATTAAAAAAAACTGTTTAAAAATACTGCAAAATTATAAAACATGCTGCAAAAATCTAGAATTCAAATTAACAATTTTCAGATTCAAATATTTTAGTCATTGTTCTTGCTCCATACCATTATACTTTAACTTTTCAAACTGAATAAAATTGAGAGCTCTAATGGATGGACATGCTGCAGTTATAGAGGAAGCTGAAGACCAAGAGTTACAGACAGAACAAGTGGCAGGGACATTAGAAAACCTAACACTGTTAAAACGATTTCACAGGCACTTTGTAAGAATAAACTGTTCACAGGAGTCTCCAACATGGAAATGTATGTATCAGGGAATTTTTAAATTGTGATTTCCAGCCCTGGAATAAAGTCATGGATATTTATAAAACCTCAAAAGGTGATAAAAAATGTAAGGACATTTCTATGAAGAATACAATTTTTGTATTACTATGTATGTAATAGCTAAAAACTTGCTTTTAACTTAGGAAGCTCTCTAAAAAATTAGCCATTGTTTACTTGTCTGTAAGCTTGCTTGGCTAAATAATCCAATGTTATATCTTAGGATCTCAGCTTTCTAATGACACCTAGATTGAGCTTCTAGTCCACTCAAGAGGCCGAGATATTTAATGAAAAAACAAAAGTGGTGCTTAAACTGAAAATTAGACTGAATGTCTATGGATGAGCACATCTGTGAGGGCTAAAATACATTAGAGTGATGATGGAATGTGATAGAGAGAAAAAATTGCTTTCTGCGACCTAGTCAAATGAAAATAGACATTTCAAAGTGACGTTGAGTGAACAGAACCAGAATTGCATGTATACAAAGTTAGGACAACAAAAATTTATTTATTTTTTTCGAAAAAAAAAATATGATAAAATAAAATACAAAAAAATGCATGTTTATCATAAGATTATAAACACATACAATATTATTTCTGAGTTATTGGAGCCTTTATTATTATTATTTATTTGGGAGGTTCTCTATTAGATCTTTGCAATTAGTCCATACTATGCGTGAATTGTGAGCTTTTGAAAAATTGCGCCAGAGTTTAACACGCATTTAAAGACATGTTAAAGGTGAAATTTAGGAGTTTAAAATGCAGAGACAACTTCTTCCAATCTTTAAAAACATTGTAATAATAATAAAATGTCATACAGACCTTCCACCCAATTAAGAACAAACACATTTAAGTGAAAGAGAGATAAATGCTTTAAGTAACGCGTAGAAACAGTTATGATTCCTAGTTCTGTATCAGCATGTTTAACGAGGGGCAGGAGGGCATTACTTGTGATTATGACAGATATTAAGCTGCTCAGACTCCTGCTGACTAAATCTCCTTAAATATTACATAACAACAGCAGGTTCTACATCAATACTGTATGAGGCTGACGTTATTAGACATTAAAATTTTAACTAACCTTCATCTCACCCATTTTATTCTGATTTATATTGCCTATTTGCCTCCTTATTGTAAGTGTCAGTTATTGGTTCTTCCTTGTGTTTAGACATTAATGGCAAGTGAATAAAGCATTTACAAATGTTTAATTAATTAGATACTTAATTAGCATTTAATCCGCACATATTTATCTTTTCATTTAATTAAGTAATTAATTAACCAGTTAATTTATATATCCCATAATGGGGTTGAATTTTATTAAAATATTTATTTTTAGACGAAGGTCTCATAAAACTGAATTGGAAACTTTTTAACAGGACTTTATCATTTATTTTTGGTACCTTTTTATGTCTTTTATGTATAGATTTTTATTGTTTTAGTCTTTCAATATTAAACAATGAAAATCTACAATAAAATTGTTAATAATTACAATTAAACTATTATAATCTAAACAAAGATTGAAATAAGCAGAAACCATTATAATTGTGTAAAAAAAAAAAAAAATATATATATATATATATATATATTTTTATAAATTTTCAGGAAAAATTACAAAATTATATAAATCTCCTGTGGTGTATGTACAGCTCATACACTGTTTGGACATTGCAAGTAGACCAATAAAATAAAATATAAAAATAGTGAGAGTTTGAAAAATATTATCATGCAATACATTTTTACCAACAGAAGACCTAAACTCGATGAAAACTGTTGTATAGGATTTCAATTCAGCAGAGACCTTATACCACATGATACCAAAAATGAAGAATATTAAATATTCACATTCTGTGCCTTTGTCGAAGAGAGGTTCTGACATCAAAATGTGAAATTGGGTCATTGTTGAATATGTTGAACAAGAGCAAACACTAAAAAAAATGTATTAGACTATTGACCCTTTTTGCATTGCGTTAAGTAAACGATAACGGGTAAACTTAGCAGTGAATAGAAGATCACAGAATATATAATTTTTGTTTATCAGTTTTCTCCAACAGCAAAAGAAAAAATCAACTATTACATTTTCACAGCTTTTCTGAAGAAGAAAAACATAGAGATCAGTGGACTGAAGCAGCCAGAAGAGAGAAACAGGCCAAACTCTCTGTCACTTCCTCAACAGCTATTAGAAACCTCATCGCATCTGTGGTAACACATTTTTTATGATTATTATTCCAAGGCAATATAATACAAAGTATAATGTTATATATATATATAAATGTATACATTTACACAAATAAAAAAGATTTACGCTGCTAAATGAGGCTTTGAAAGGGGTCCATTGGGGAAACTTCAGTTTTCATAAAACAAGGATGGAAACAGCACAACCTAAAATGCCAATGCACTCCATGTAAAGACATGTCTGTGGATCCCTCCACTGGAATGCTGACATAAATCGAGAAAATATAACAGAACTGTTTATGCAGCAAACTCATCTGCATGCCTTGGGCAGTGTATTCATCATAACACTAACAATTTTTACTTTGTTTGTAATGAGGTCTACTCCTGTACTTAATGCAACAGTATTTGTTGCTTAAAACATGATTTGATCAGCTTTTATCTTTATTTTGGCTTTATATCTTTAATCTCATCAAGTTCTAATAATAAAAATGAGCTGATCACTCATTTGGTTCATATTCAGAAGGATCAGTAGACAAAAGCCGACCTGCAGAGTTTAAGGCAAGCTGAAATATATTTACCATTTCTATTAGAAGCAAGCAGAGATACTCTTTAAGATAGAAATGTGGGATGAATAAATGATGCTGAGAGGTTGTATCCTGTCAAACAGAATTTGAATAATTGCAAATGTGCAACTGAGTTCTGAAACGGTGACCTTTTCAGAGAGTTTTCGAATGAATCTGTGATATCTCTAGAGATTTAGGTGTGATATTACATTATTTAATATGCTGACATATTTGCATAAAGATATTCTTCAGGAATTACAGCAATGTCAAGGTAATTTCAACAGGACAATAAATGTAAGTGTTGCATTCAGTGTTTTTTCTCCATCCCTCTTTTAGCAT
The DNA here is from genome assembly GCA_032164185.1 of Moxostoma hubbsi. Lineage (NCBI taxonomy): Eukaryota > Metazoa > Chordata > Actinopteri > Cypriniformes > Catostomidae > Moxostoma > Moxostoma hubbsi. Next base: position 33,829,161 of record JAVLUX010000026.1, on the reverse strand, counting down.
CACCCAAGTTCTCCAAGCTTGTTATGCAAGCACTTCATTTATAGCACAAAAGTGCAACATCCACTCGAAGAAAAGTACTCCATGTTCCTTAGTGCACTTCCTTTCAGCAAAGAGAAGACAGAAAAGTTTAACTAAACTAGCCTTGCATTACCAGGCAACAAAAGAATAATGTTAAAATGACAGAAAAGTTGTACACAAAACAAAAACCCTAAATACAGAAAAACAGAGAGAGAGCGACTGACAGTATTTTGTAAAGTAAATTAATAAATAGATGCAAGAAAGAAACGACAAGCTAAGTTTAATACTTAGAATAAGGGGGTTTAAAGAAACCTTAGCCAAAGTGTTTAAGTATTATCAATAATTCAATTTATATAGTGTATAATAAAGCAAAGTGGGATATGGCAGAAGTCTATAAATTATTACCTTTACAGTAAGAATTACGCTTAAAAAATCTAATGATTTTTGTTACAGATTGAGGAGGGCCTGAAAGTAATTGCTCAATCAAAGATATTCAATGGTTGTACTGTATGTGCAAGTGGTGACACTGAAGACACTGGACTCAGTTCATCCGTGCATGCTTTCCAATGTGACATTTTAGGAACCCAAAGACCTTCTTCCACTCTGCCAATCTTTTGCTCTTGGAAAGCAAGTCTTTTTCTCTGAGAGAAACTTTCTATTGGAAATGCAGTAAGTGTATTAAATGCAGTCACACAGAGCAGTCACTCTAAATTAGCCATGTGTTGTTTGAGCAGCAGTATAACTAGTGGTTAGATGGTTCTGCACAAACTGTGCGTGCCTGGGTGTTTGTATTTATAGAATGAAGTGTTATCGGGGATTTAAACTGTCCTACTATTGCCTTCCTAAAAATCAGAGGGCCTTGTTTACCTCTTGCATAATTCAGGTGGGACAGCATGTTTCTTTTATCCCCACAAGATATTGCTTTTATCTTACAGTAGTAGATCAAAGATCAGAACTGTGAAAAACACATAGCATTGCTTCTGTTGGCTAGTCTTGCTAGTAAATCTTGCACATGTTTCTTATTGCCTTCATGCATTAATATCAAGCCCTTCCATGAACAATTATTATTTTTCGAGACAGTCTAAACTGTAAAATCTTAATAGTGCCATGCTTTGTTTGCATATATTGCACGTATATCTCATATTGCACATATTATCCCAAAATATTGCATTAGATCTTTTTGTCAACTTCTTTTTTGAACATATTTTTATGTTTGGAATAATGTACAGATTTTGCTCTTATGGAAAGAAATTGGTACTTTTATTTACCAAAGTGGCATTCAACTGATCACAATGTATAGTCAGGACATTAATAACGTGAAAAATTACTATTACAATTTGAAACAAAAAAATTCAGAGCTTCTTAAACTATTTCAAATTGTTCTCATCAAAAAATCCTCCACGTGCAGCAACGACAGCTTTGCAGTTTCTTGGCATTCTAGCTGTCAGTTTGTCCAGATACTCAGGTGACATTTCACCCCACACTTCCTGTAGCACTTGCCATAGATGTGTCTGTCTTGTCGGGCACTTCTCACACACCGAACAGTCTAACTGATCCCACAAAAGCTCAATGGGTTTAAGATCCATAACACTCTTTTCCAAATATCTGTTGTTCAATGTCTGCGTTTCTTTGCCCACTCTAACCATTTCTTTTTCTTTTTCTTTGTAATTCTTCCCATAAGGCACCCCTGAGTCTTCTCTTTACTGTTGTACATGAAACTGGTGTTGAGCGGGTAGAATTCAATGAAGCCGTCAGCGGAGGACATGTGAGGCGTCTATTTCTCAAACTAGAGACTCTGATGTACTTATCCTCTTGTTTAGTTGTACATCTGGTCTTCCACATCTCTTTCTGTCCTTGTTAGAGCCAGTTGTCCTTTGTCTTTGAAGACTGTAGTTACACATTTGTATGAAATCTTCAGTTTTTTTTGGCAATTTCAAGCATTGTATCGCCTTCATTCCTCAAAACAATGATTGACTGATGAGTCATTTTTGACCTCATATTGACCTTAAGATATCCCTGGCTATTGCATAATGTGGCAATTCAAAAACAAACACAAAGTCAATGTTAAGCTTCATTTTATACATTGACAAACCAAATAGCTTACAGCTGTGTTTGATATAATGGCAAGAGATTTTCTAGTACCAGATTAGCAATTTAGCATGATTACTCAAGGATAAGGTGTTGGAGTGATGCTGCTGTCTAGATTTGATCAAAAATGACTTTTTTCAAATAGTGATGGTGCTTTTTAACATCAGTAATGTCCTGATTATACTTTGTGATCAGTTGAATGTCACTTTGGTAAATTTCCTTCTGAAACAGCTAAATCGCTACATTATTCCAAACTTTTGGCCACCAGTGGGGGGGGGGGGGGGGGCTCCCAGCAGACATTTGTTTAAATAATTATGTATTAAATTAATAACCACTTCCTTGATCTAAGCAACAATAGGTGTCGTTTACATTCATGCATATAGCTGAATTCTTAAATAATGCTTTTTAATTTTTTTAAATAATGCTTTTTAATTAAGTTAGAACTGTTTCGTTCTCATCATCTGCAAATTTGTTATCACAACAAAAATATTCAAAGTTGGTAAAAACATAAAAAAGACGAGATAGCCATGTGTTATATTGTTGGAAAGGTCTCAATTAGTAAAAGGTAATGAGCAAATTTGTTTCACTAAGAGGACAAACTGTAGTGAGTATTAGAGTAATAGTGAAATTCCCACAGACACACACACATACATATAATAAGCAGGAGTGTCTTTTTCACACTTTTTCCCTTATTACTTCCTGAAAAATATAACATAGACTATGACATATCGTAACTTACAGAAGACTATCCCAATTTAAACAAGCCCAAACACAACATAATATGATGAGTAGATCTTGAAATATTCCTCAAAGAGTGTACATGAAAAGATGATGCACAAAAGGGCGTTCAACACACGATGTGTTGACACATGACATCCCTTGTGTCTCTTTAATTCACAAAGCTTTAAAAACAGAAAACAATGTTTTTTGTTTATTTTTTATGTAAAAATGCCAAAAGGTTTCTTTGAGGGTTAGGTTTAGGTTTAAGGGTAGGCTTAGGGGAGAGAATATATATAGTTTGCAATGTATAAAAATCATTATGTCTAAAAATAAAACCTCTGAAATAAAACAATGAAATGTAAAGAAAATGGTCCATATTTTATTTGTGTGTGTGTGTTTAAGTCAAATAACTGTATTCCAATTGGATTGAGTAAAAAGGAAATTCATAAAAAAATGAATCATTGTTCAGGTCAAAATGACCAGAACACAACATAAACAGGGTTAAAGTATGTTTTTTTAGATATCTATTTCTAATATGTACCTTGATACCAAAGTAAAGAGCAAGGGATTGAACTGTGTAACTGGGATTGGGAAATCATGCAAGCTGGACACAAACCAATGTCCCTACAAGAGCTCCACAAATCAATTGAGTTGTGAGCATGTATGATACCGCAGCACCATGGCTTCAACCCTAAGCAGGCAGGCCTATCTTTTATTTATTTATTTTATTTTTGGACTTTACTGCACTTTTTTGATAATGGTGTGTACAGAGGCTAAAAGGAAATCGGTTAATGCCAGAAGCTGAATATAAATACTCAATATTTAGCTTGACTCGTTGTTTTCTCTGACTAACAACACATAATCATTAAAAACTGTATTAGGGAAACATGATTTTATTCTGTTCTAGAAGTATCCCATCAGTTTATCATCCAAACTTGCTTTCAGCTTGATTTAGATGGTGATTAGTTAAACCCTCAACTTTGATCCACATGGACAAAAAAAAACAAAACAAGCTGTAATCCAACTACTATTTCTTTTCAAGTCTTACAGAATTTACTAAACTAGTCCATTAACAGAGAAAAATCTAGAGATGAAGCTTGATTTTGTTATTAGGAGGATCTTTTGAAAAGTCCACTGCGTTTCTATGTAGACTGAATTTTAACAGGTTTCCCACAGTCATGGAAAACCTGAAAACATCAGGGAATATTGAAATTGTGATTTCTGAGACTGAAAAGGTAATCTTTTAATCCTTTTTCTTTTAATCCTTAATTAAAATATTTAAAGGAAATTTATTGGATTACTTTTTCTAATTATTATATATCTGATGTAATTTGTTAATGTGACACTGGCTGTCTGCATGCAAAAATAAATAAATAAATAAAGTGAATACATATTTCTATGAATACACTTTTCTGTGATTAATCATGGTACATTAAAACAAACATTAAAATATGATCATAAATATAATACTTTTATACTTTGTCTCAAAGAACTTGCAAGAAATTGGTTAATCGTAATTTATTTCAATTATTTTCATATATACGTGTACATTTTTTTAGTTTTTAGTTTTTTTTGCAAATAGAGTTAGACACATTTTTACAGGTATAAATCTTTGAAAGTATATATTTGCATGCCATAAAATCAGTGAACATGCTGTAATTAAATGCTGGACAAAATTGTGCTGTTATCCAGTGAACTATTTTAATTACAGAATCAAATCTGCAGATTCAAATCAGATCAAGCTTTATTCACACAAAAAAGAAAAAAAAAAGTGAATTGCCAATGCATTATTAGGCACGATACAGATATTAAACAATAATTACCAGTTTAAAAAGTTTAAAATCTTAAAACAAGCGGTTTTGCTTTTGACACCGGTTAAGATGACAGTGAGTGATCGTTTTCAGTAAATGCGAAGAGATACAGTATGGCAGCTTGCCCGTCTCTCTCCCACACCTGGTTCACCGCATGCGGGTGAAGTCTCCATTCTCCATACAATAAATCTGCTCTTGTGTTTAATATGTCTGGGACATGCGCTGTGCATAAAGATTATTCCACACAATCAGTTTCTGTCGAGTCGAGCGTGTACCTCCTGGAAATGTATCTGTAGCTACAGGAATTGGGGAAAACATAAGTGATGTGCAAAAAAAAAAACGGATAGCGCATTAACTGTGTTAATTTTTATAACATGTTAAACAGTCAAAAATTAATCACAGAAATTAAAATGTTACATTTCCCAGCCCTATATTTTTTTAGATACTATCAGCTCTGAAATATTTAACTGGCTAGAAATTACTCTTAGTGAGTGCACTTCCTATAATTTTATTTAACACCCTTATCCTGTGATAAAAGAGAAAAATTTATATATATTTAATATATTAATTAAAAGGAAGGGAACTCTGTCTTCAAATCTTGTATCTGGCTTTTCTCTGCGCAGGTAACCCCACCTGTTTAATATAACCGATAGTAAGACACACATATGATGGAATCTCCCTATTCCAGGCAATACAGCATGGATTCCAACCGAGACAACAGCCTGGTACCACCGCAGGTAAAAAATAACACTAAACCTCAAAAGACTCCCATCCAAACAACACTGCTGAATGCATTTTGACAGGCACAAAAGAGGAAACACATAACAACAAAAATGGTAAATGAAAGGGGCCCTTTAACATTTCAGATCCCCAACAAGCCATCATCAATAAAACAGAAATGGAGTCTGTCTTTTTTAATGCAATTGGGCCAGCCATTAGACCCTGTCTGGAAGCCTTGAGCAGGATATTTCATCATGAGAACACTGGAATGGAAAGTGCATATGGAGGCATCCAGATTGTGGCATCCATCAACGGGGATGGCAGCTGTGCACAGTGTGGGAAGTGTTAGGGGTTAGAGGGATTATGTAATCCTCTCGAGATTTTTACGCTTGAACCCCCTAATGATGCATCACAAGGCTACAGCAAAATTTCAAGAGCCCTACTTATGTTTCAGTGCTGTCTCGCATACAGTCTGCATTTATTAGGACGGGGGATTAACTTCACCTGGAGCCTGTGCCATTTACATGATAATACTCGACTTTACCTAATCTCCTTTTGTCAGCTCCTCTTGGAGCTTGAAACTCTTCTTCACAAAGTACAATGTCATTTCGAGCAAACTCACTGTTCTGTTCGGCTCTGCTTCAAACTTCACCATCTCTTTTTGTATGTGTTTGAATGCGTTTTCAACTGTGCCTCAGGCATTGGGCGTTCACATTGAATTCACATTGAACTATTGAAGGCGTAGTTCACCCAAAAATCCAAACCTTTCTTCCATGGAGCATGAAATGAGACATTTAAACAATTGAACTGAATGCTCTTACACTGAATGTGAGCAGTGGCTTCTAAAGGGATGCAAAAGCACTATAAAAAGAACATAGAAGTGGAAGTGCCATATGACTTGTGCACTATATTTCACGTCTTCTGAAGTCATACGATAGCTTTGTATAAGACCATGTAAAGAAGTTCGCCCTCACGGGCAAGGAAGAGGCGAGAAACTGGCTTGACATCCAAATAAAGGTTTAATGTAAAACTCAAAAGACAAACACATAAGACGACAGACATGTACGTAAGGATCTCTCTCTCTCCCGCACCGCCCTCTGCGATCGGCCTTTATCACTCTCGGTGGCTTAATTAGCCTGATACGGGACCGGGCGTGTCGAGTCACGACCCGGCCCCGCCCTCCACCGTGCCACAGACCAAAAAAGTCATAAATCATGGATGCCAATTTATGTTTCTGCCGATGGGTGCGATATCAACCAACAGCTCCCCTTGAATATTCGTCAAGATTTCTCATTTTGTGTTCCATATGCTTTTGGAACAACATGAGGGTGAGTAAATAATGACAGAATTTTCATTTTTGGGTCCATTATACCTTTAAGTACCAAGTGAAACCAGTTGCAATGACAATGCGAACACATCAAATAAAATCAACTGAGAATTCAAAACTATTTTTTGAAAACAGATTTTCACACGACACTGTTGTTTAATTCATTAATTCATGCATCAGACAGGTAGACCGCCAGTCAATTTGAAAAAAATGACCATTGTATTGACCATTGTAGTCAATGTAAACAAATGCACACAAAGTCAAATAATCACTAATTAAATGCATGCAAAGACCACAGATGCCAAACAACACCTTGTCTGCTGATTTGCAAGTGATGTTTATAGATTTGAATATACAGTATATTGGTAATTGATGCATAAAATCCTACATTTTAAATCATGATTTTAGGAAAAAGTTTATATGAATGTGTAAGAAAATGTTAACATGTAACTTGTCACCATTTACTTTGGTTTATCCAACATTTTTAATCCCATTTTTGGCTTTACTAGTTAATTTTCAGCAGTTCTGCACTGTGACAAATACACTTTTTAAAGAACAAATATTACATATATTTTCTCCATTCGTAGATAATAAATAGTTTTAAATGGACTTTCCACAAGCATTCAGTCATCTACCCATATATTATTCCCACCTTCGATGGCAATATTTGACAGACAATGTATAATCATCTTACCTGAGATCAGTTATATATTTTAAAAGAAATTATACTACACATGCTGTAAAACACCTCTTTGTACTGACCTCTTTGTGCTGAACATACTGGATTTTTCTTCTCCTGTGTTGAATGGGTGACACAATGAGTGGACCTGAAGGAGGAACGAGAGGAGAAGAGTATGGTTACAGGGAGTGGTCCAATCACCATCTCATGGTATCAGGTTTAAAACAAAATCCAAGGACCAATAACCTCACCTGTATTACAGCTGACATTTACAATCCAACAGCCTTGAGCAGAATCAGACTAAGTTTGTTACAATCATGAGTGTTTGTATTCTGTTGGCTAATTGCTGACCAGATGGTAATTACTAAAGGAATTAGCTTGTAGATCCCCATCCAATGTTTTGGTAATCTAACTTAACTAAAGCACAGGAGATGTAATCTATACAATCATTGTGCACTTTTGTAGAAAATACTAATGCAATCCGTGTTCAATAAGATCAGCTTTTGTAACCCAGTCTGAAAAATCACTTAAAAGGGTATTGAAATAGCTCATGCATTTAGCTTCTATTTTTACTCTTTGTCTATTAATAGACTTGTCCGAGGTAAATACAAGTTGTATGGGGCAGCCATACACAATGGTTGTCTAATAGACTTAAATTAAGACTTGTGTTAATTTCTTCAAAACACATTTTATATACTGCCAAAAGAGCTTAAAGGAATGATCTAGGTTCAGTAATAATTAAGGACAATCGACATAATTTGTGGCATAGTGTTGATTACCAGAAAAATGATTTCAACTTGTCCCTTGTTTATAAAATCAAAAGACAAATACTGCAAAGTGTGAATGGGGCCACTCCATAAACATTCAAATATACACAGTTTCAAAAGTATAGCAACAAGACCTAAACATAATACATGTTTACATGATTTTAGCGTGAATCAGTGATATACCATCTTAACAGTGTTTACCAGATTACAGGGTTTACCGGCCACATGTCGCCATGACAACAAAGTCATAAAATTGAATATAGCTTTGAAGTTAATAATAATATAATGTTCACGTCTTGTGGTTATACTTTTGAAACAGTGTGTATTTTAGTGTTTAGCATGGACGTTGTATTTTGGCTTCTCTATACCCAATGAATCATTTCAATTAATTTAAACTGACTGATCTCAGTTCAGAAGAATCTAGGCTGTCAGTAAAGGGTTAAACTTTCGACATACGGAGTCATGTGAAAAAACAACATGGTGCCGATCACAGCAGAGTCTGTCTTTGGGAGAAACACCAACAAAACTACATCTAGCAAGAAATGTGAGCGCAGCGTAGTTCTAGCGGGAAGACTAGCAGCTGTACATCATCACACTATTAGCTGGGTAATTCCTAGCCAATCGCAGGTAAGCCATTGCTTTATAACTCTGCTCCCAATCTATCACATTGCTGTTTCAGTGCGCTAAGATGGCAACCTCCACCACCCCACCACCACAAGTTGAGCCCGGTCCCGCACGGGGGTAGGCTCCTCGCCCCTGCCTCCTATCTCCGGCAGGATATGATGGTTCCGAGTACAACTCCCTCGGACCGCCGGACGGGGCCTACGCCAAAGAGAGACATTACTTTTCTGTTCTACATTCATCAAATAAATGGCATCATAAACCTCACTCAAGCCTGCGTGTCTTCCCGATAGAAACCTAATTATGTTTTTACATTGAAACCTGTTTTAGTCAAAACATTAGAGTCTCTAGTTTCATCCGATATACCATATGCCATATTATTGCGAAACGCAACATTGCTAAACATAATGTACACTAATGTGTACTTTAGATAATTTTTTCCTTAGAAATCGTATATTTACTGTGCATTATCAGATTAAGAATCAATGGGTTCATCCAAAAGTTGAATTCTGACCAAAAGTTCAGTTTCAGGCTGCAGATGATGTTTGGACCACTCAGTGCCGGTTCTGGCTTACTTGGTGGCCTAGGCAAGATGTGCATATACTGTATATATATATATATACAAATTATATGAACATTTATATTAAATTTACATAACTTAAATTGCACAATTAATCAATAATAAAGAAAAGTGGCATGGTTTGGAGAATCTTTCTCCCATCGCGATCGAGCTCTGTGCGGGACGGCAAAGCAGGTAACCTGTCGTGCCGCCCCAAAGAGCAGTGCCACCCTATATTGCCTGTGTCAGGATCTACTACCTGGACCACTCAACATGTTTGGCTGACATGGGACAGCGATAATATGTACATAGATTCAGAATATATCATGTGTAATTTTATTTAAACATGGAATCATTACTTTGAATCAGAACTAATTTAGCTAATTTCTGTAATGTCTATTATGTCTGTTATGTCTCAAAAACATGAATAATCAACACTCCTGGAAACAAAATAAACAATTTGATTAAAAAAAATCAGACTTTCTATAGCTTGGTATTATTTAAAATGTCAAAACTTAGTCCCACTGTCCACATATGTGGACATTAATTATTAGGCAAACTACTTGCTCTAGAATTTATTTATTTTTTCTGTTTATGAGGTGCTAATAGTTACAAATCAAACATAAAATGCACACAGCATTCATGCGGGGGTCTCAGGAGATTATGGACTGGCCCCATTCACTTCCATTGAACGTACCATACTTTTTGCTTCTTCTTTTCTTTTATATATATAAATGAGGCACAAGTCGAATTAATTTTTTATGATAATCAACATTATGCCACAAAAGCTACCAATTGAGTTTAACTTGCATTGAATCAAGAACATTCTTTAAACTTGCTTTTAACTCTTATAATATTGCTTTAAAAAGTATTCATGAAAATATTTCGACATTTGTAGACACCTGGCATTGCAATTAATCAGCGGAGCCATGGCCAGGCAAGAGTCCAAAAACTCACAAGTGCTTTTCAAAATCTTGGTTAGTTAATGAGATCAGGGGAGAGACAAGTCTTATGTCAACAAAGGCTGCCAGTTCAAGATTGCATCAATAATGTATGACCACTGTTTGTGTAAGTCACAGGCACTGGTGCTGTTTAAAGCTGGTGCTATGCTACCAGTATCTACCTCCCTATCTAAAACAATGACATTGTGATAAATAAGAACAGAGCAACCACAAGATAAAGAAACAGCTTGACTTCTATGTCAACTTCTATCTTTGAAACAGTCTTAACCTCTAATAATGATGAAAAGAAATGGAGATATTAACAGCAGACTATTTTAAAAGTCTCTCTTCTTTGCAGTAATGCTCATGTTTATGAATGGAAATGTATTTTCCTTAATTGAGGATGACTTTTGGCCATCTGGTTTAATTATCCTGAGTCAAAGCACAAAATGACAGCGGTAATTGTGCCTTCCGTGATGAAAACCAAACCAGCGCACTATAATCCGATTTCCCAAGACATTACTAAACATGGATGATTTCAGACTGATGCACATGAAAAAAAAACATTTATTTTGATATGCATGGCTGAATCCTATATTCCTTTATAAAGGAGTTAATAATACCACATGTGCAAAGTCTTAGTCAATGTGAAATCCGAATTGAACCTATTGATTTTCTTAATGCATAATCGTTTTATTGTAAATAATTTATCCGTGCACATTATTCCAAATAAATATTTTGTCTCTTAATCTTTAACCAAAATGTAATTACTTGTTCTTCCTCTGAAATGATTATCCTTTTCTGCTTACATCACTTATTTGACCAATTTTACCAATAGTCAAAAATACTTTTAGTAAGCGATTTTTTTCATGGAAAAGTATGCAAACAATGACCTACTGTCTGAAAGATTTTAATGAAATAAGTGTCCTGGAATATCTCACCGGTCTTTGTGTAAAACAGCAAACAAAAATGTGTCTGACGCTTTCTGCCTGTCAATCATTTTGCGTGTTCTCATAGTATTGTAGTTGCAGCAAATTATTGAGGCTTAATGCCATTATTATGCCATGTTGCTTAAGGTCTGGCTTACAATCAAATTAATTCCAGATTGAAAGAAGTTATTTGTTTCTCATTTAATATCCTGGTTTTCTCTGACAAAACATCACATTACAAAACATGATGCTAACTGGGTCAACATCATTTCTACCCAAGTCCGACATTGTTTATTTCTGTGCATGCTGAAAGCTAAATATACTAAGCACTAACAGTAAAGTGGTTCATGCACCTTTACAGGGACTAAACTCACTAAAACTCACACACTCCATTCATCAAATAATAACAGCAGGTAAAAAGCAATGTACCACAAAATAGATTGAAAGGACGTGGGCCCTGGGACTTAAGAACTAACATCCATTACTTACAGATGCTGGGTTTAACCAATAGCACAAAAGAATGATCATAAGAAATGTCCATTTTCATATCTGAAAGATGAAAAACATGACAGCTATTCTCAAGAACATTGGAAGACAGATTGGACACAGTCTGGACAGCAGTGGAATCATACAAAAAGTCTCTTTAGCCATTCAATTATTTAAGACTATGCTTGCGTGGTTTCACCAATGGGAATATCATGGCTCCCAGTTTCACCTCTTACTATAAACACATCTGCAAACTTGAGTTACAAAACTCAATAAAGTGCACAGTTAATAGTTTATAAAACACCTCTATCAGAGGACTTTAAGCCTTTTCATTGCACCAAAATACTGTATACCAGGAGTCTTCAACCTTTCAGGCCAAGGACCCCTTGAACGGACAGATGGGTGGGTAGAGAAGACCTTCTGTTACATATTATATACAAATGAATGTTGCATTTTAAGTTTGGCCTACAATAACATGCAATGTACATATTAATCTATTAAACATACAGTACATTAAACACACAATGCGTGTGAATGGTCACCAAAACTTTGAAGCTTCAAAAAGCATATAAAGTGCTACATACAGTGTTTAAATCCATGTCTTCAGAAGCAATATGATAGGTGTGGGTGAGAAACAGATCAATATTTAAGTCCTTTTTTACTATAAATTCTCCTCCTTGCTCGGTAGGTAATGATATGCACAAAGAATGCAAATCACCAAAAACAAAAGAAGAAGAACGTGAAAGTGAAAGAGGAGATTGATTGTAAAAAAAGAAAAGAAAAAGGACTTAAATATTGATCTGTTTCTCACCCACACTTATTATATTGTTTCTGATGGCATGGATTTAACCACTGGAGTCTTATGGATTAATTTCATGCTGCCTTTATGTGCTTTTTAAAGCTTCAAAGTTTTGGACACAATTGCATTGTATGAACCCACAGAACTAAAATGTTCTTCGAAAAATATTTGTTTGTGTTCATAAAGAAAGTCATACACATCTGGGGGGTGGTATGAGGGTAACTATCCCGTATAGCTTTAGAGGTTAACAAAACATTTTCTTTTTATTTTTTATGCAGATTTTCACCAAACTTTTTTTGAGGTCAAACAACAATTGGTGCACCCTTGTTGAATACCCCTGCTACAAGATGACTTCAGGTTTTCTGATAAGCTTTTAATGTAAAATATTCCTCCTTATATATATATATATATATATATATATATATATATATATATATATATATATATTGTTGTTGTTGTTGCACCAATCTGTTTTCATTTAAACATATGGCTAATTCTAACAATATATATATATATATATATATATATATATATATATATATATATATATATATATATATATATATATATATATATAAATAAGCAATCAGTTTCTGACATTTCTGATATCTGCAATCTGTTTGAGATATCCCTCTCATAAGTCGTTATCTCCAATCTGTAATGAAAAACACTAGGGAGCGATTTCAGCACTGGACAGCCACCAACATCCTGTGAGGGTTCACACAATCTACACCCATCCACTGTAAAGAGCCAGAACTCATTTACCAAGAGAGCAATTAAATCCATCTACAATCACATGATTTTCAGGCTTTTACATTAAGACATTAACATAAATGTTTGCAAATCTCAAGCATCCATACATTAAAATCTACCCACATTAGGAAACAAAACTAATTCAACAAAAGCTCTTGATGTAGCACAACAACCAGATGGAATTATTGAAGTGCAGCAGCCATTACCATGTGAGAACAATAAGCTTCTTTATATAACAAGGCTAACTTACACCCAAACATGCAGACAGTACTTATCAATAGATTGAGCATTGTAGCTTTTAAGTGCCATTGCTGTCTGCAGAATACTCTTCAGTGATTTCAATGTCTGCATCTTTAGATCAATGTGTGTAAGCCAGCAACCAGACATCTCTAATTAGGTTATATATGTATAACAGCTATGATGAGTAGACATTATAATTACTTTGGGTTTTTCCATGGCATTCTGCCTGGCTGTGAAATCACTGCTGCTCTGAGCAAAATCAATGAGTGCATACTAACAGTGATACAGCATCCCAGTTTCTATTACACTGAGTATGCATTTTGAAATGATGCACAGTTTCACCTCACTTTACTGATTTTTTTACTGATTTACTGAACTTTTATGTATATGTTAACGTGTCCAGAACAGCTAGAATATATAAATAATAATAATGGATAAAACTTCCTTCCCGGGATGCGAAAAGTAGGCATTAATTATAGAATAAAAATAATTGTTCATAATACGTACGCAGTACATGATAATGAAACTATAGTTTCAAGCAGCTTTCAGGAATCCCCCAAATGTCACGTTTGACAGCCAAAAGTCAAGGAAAGTGTCCATAATTTCCAGTACATCTATTCTGTCCTCTGTGCTGCTCTTTGAAGCAGTTTAATCTGTTTACTATGGGAATTTGGTGCGTATTTGTTTATTTTTACTTCCACGCAGACTCAGTTGTTCCTTATTTGTTAATTAAATATATAACATATATATTTATAATTAAATAAACAAACAAAGTACAAGTACATAAATCGTTTAAAAATGATTAATTATATGTTTACCTTATGCCAGGTAACGCAACAGAATGTCCAGGGACTGTCTAAATGTCACCCAGTGTTGTTTTTGATAGCTGTCACTCTCATCAACGGACGAGCGCTGGAACTCCGAGACGCTTATTAAATAACAGGAATATACCATCACAAGCGGTTTGCAAAGGGGTGACGTGGACCAAACCAATTTAAAGGAATATTTCGGGGTCAATACAAGTGAAGCTCGATATACAGCATTTGTAGCATAATGTTGATTACCACATAAAATTATTTCGACTGTTCCCTCCTTTTCTTTAAAAAAGCAAAAATGGAGGTTACAGTGAGGCACTTACAATGGAAGTGAATGGGGCCAATTTTTGAAGAGTTTAAAAGGCAGAAATGTGAAGCTTAGTCACCTTATTCAGCCCCGCCCCTTTTCCACACTACACTCTTTCGAATTTTGTCATCTAACTTCCTGTTTGTATAAGAGTGTACTAAGAAGAGTCGGTCAAAATGGATTATGTGTGGGATCACAGGAAGTATTTTATCCCAAAGAGATGTACCTTTAACATAAGGTGTTTTTTTCTGTCACTGTAAATGTTAGATTTTTTTCTTACACCCACAGAGGTAAATTGGACCTGGCAGATCACATTCAAACAGATATGACAAACTAAGTTTCATTGTTATATGTGTAATTCTGCTTATTTTTTAGGTGTAGTTGACATGACATTTAAAACAGGACAACTCGTATTATTTTACATGCAAATTCATGACATTAAAGGTAATTATTTGTACTTTTTAAATGTATTTTTCTCCCAAAGTTTTTTAGAGGCTAAAATGTGTTAAATGCTTAAAATTGTTGTAAATTAAATATAAAATAAATGGTAACACTTTAGAATACTGCTCGTTCATTAATGCAGGATTAATTCAGGACAAATGAGTAGTACGTTAATACTTAAGTCACTACTATTAACTAATATGGAAACACCATTAACTAATCAGTAATAATTACAAACTGATGACTGTGGTAGTTTACTAAAAGCTAATAAATAAATACTGAATTATATTTGCCTCATTGAGAACTAATAACTAGCTATGGCTAAATTAAAATAACTACTAATTGTATGGGTCAATGACAAATAAGGATGTCAGAGATGTTATATAGAAACATCTTTAAAAAATCTAGTTTAAAGGTTTCAAACATATTTTCTTAAGAGAAAAAAACATATTTTTACAATAAATAAATACATTTTTGTGTCATAGAATATGTTTCAATATGTTTATCATAGAGTATGTGTATTCCAGTAATTTTTATATTTAGCAGTTTTATGTATTTTTGAATAACTTAAATCTAGATGAACAGAAATTTTTTTTTTGTAAAACTACACATCCATCAAGCCTCTAATCCAATCAGCATTATCGATACTGGAGGCTGGAGCTGAGGAGGTGGGCGGCCCTGAAGTGAGGAAAAGAAAGCTTTGCGATGAGTATATACATGTAGTTAGTAAATGTTTAGTTCAATTTAGAATACTCTTCCAAATGGCCAATGACTCCTTTATAAGGATGTAGTAACACTTGAGTCATTACTATCATTATTATCATTTATTTTCGCTGTCATTATTATCATTTACATTTTTCATTCAGTCATTCCACTTGCTGGAATTAGTGAAATCATAAAGACACTGCCCCCACTGCCTGAAGGAAAAATAAAATAAATAAATAAATATGAAAATAAATCACTGTAGGCTACAATTTATATGGCATTTCTGGTAATGTTGGCTGATGAGTCCTTTTGGTCCAGTATTTGTCCTTGTCCCTCCAGTGATTCATCAAGAGCTGTGTTATCTTTATTAAATATACAGTGTACATATACATGTACAATAATATACAAATATACATGTAATAATAATAATAATAATTAACAGGGCCTGACATGTTTATTGACAGTTAATTACTTGAGATGTCATATATTCACGTGTTAATAAATCCATAAGGGAAATTAAGGTCAACAGATTTGACTTGCTGTATATACAGACTCCAGCATAAGTCTCAACTTGAGCTCTGATGTATTTAAAATGACCCCATTTGTTCCTGTGTCATTACCCATTAATGAAGGAACATTAGTGAAACAAAACATTAATGAAAACTGTATACCCTGTCTTATATGCTGAAATTAGAACTTTCCTGACCCCTGACTATATATATATATATTAGGGCTGTCGATTTAACACGTTAATTCAGTGCGATTAATTTTATTAAAAATAACGTGTTAAAAAAATTAACGCAATTCATCACAATGCCCCTGGACCATAATAAGGAAGATTCCTGAGAAATGCAAGCTTGTAGTACCACCTGTTTTCTCCAGAGGGCAGTAAGTGAAACTTCAGCGGTAAGGGTAACGTGCAGTTTATACAGTGAAAAAACAACCCTTCAGCAGGCAGCACAACACAAACATGCGTTACGTTCTTGCGTTCAAAACATTTGATGGAGCGCAGACTCAAACTAAGAGATCTCAAGATGTGTTCTAAGTTTTAAACTATATTTAACTCGACACAGTGACCTATATAAATAATAAATCTCGAACTGATTGACAAATTCACTTGTGAAATGGATTGTGATGTGTACTGTATGCAAATGATTGGCATATGTTCAATAATATGGTAGTAAACAATACATTGTATTCTAAATATATAATAAAAAATATTCAGATAATTCAAATGTATTACATTCTTGTATTACATAATACATTTTAATTATCTGAATATTTTTTATTATATATATATATATATATATATATATATATATATATATATATATATATATATATATATATATAAATAAAAAAAATTAATATTTAAAGATAACCATGTATAATTATTTCATCATTATATATTTAATTATTGTTATATGAGGGGCATTCTCAGCAAATATTTGTTAAATGCGATTAAATGAGATTAATTAATCGGGACATCATGTAATTATTTCAACTAAAATTTGATTGACAGCACTATATATATATATATATATATATATATATATATATATATATATATATATATATATATATATATATATATATATATTATTTATTTATTTTTATTTTATTTTTTTTTTAATTATTATTATTTATTTATTTATTTATTTTTATTTTTACATTTTTTTTTCTTCTCCTGTACTAAATTAGCGATCGAACCATCTGACCAGCTTAAATACGAGACAAATCCTTTTTAAGACTGGACGATTTAACGGGCGGCAACATTAAACCTTTATTATGACAAGCGGTTGAAGCGCAACACCAACCCGGATATTGTTTGGATTCTGAGCTTCTGCTGCGGAGTGTCTAATGTTCAATTAAAAGGGTTCGAGCTCGGCGTTTATTCACGTGGCGTTGCTGGTGTTAATGTTGCAGAGCATTTAACCATAACTTAAACTTAGAGGTACTGGAAGCTTCTGTTTGTATACTTCGTTCTTAATCAGCGTCACCTACAACAGTCCTTTAGATAGTTCTTTAATACTGTCCTAAAATATGGTTGGCAGTGTTTCTGTTATTTAAGTGTTCTTCCTGACCTGTGTTGGCAAACTTGTGTTGCATGCTATGAATCTGGTTCATATGAATTATGAGTTACAAGCACTGGAAATGTAAAGCTATCTTTATATATAACTATGCTATTTAGAATTCCTCAGCACAGAAATGTTTTGGTCATTTGGTCCCAATTTATTCAGTGTTCAGTCATTTTAAGATGACTGTCAAAAAACCATTAACCAAATTCAGAATTTGTCCTTCCCAAATCTATGCTGGCAGAAATCACCACCATGGAGTCTTTTATTTATTTAATCCCCTATTCTCCCATTTTGGAATGGCCACTACTTTGTAGGTGCTCATGGTGGGACAGTTTCTCACCTCAATCTGGGTGGCGGAGTTGCCTCCGTTTCTGAGACCGTCAATCTGCACATCTTATCCTGTGACTCGTTGTGCATGACGGCGTAGAGACCCACAGCATGTGGAGGCTCATGCTACTCTCTGCAATCCATCCACAACTTACCACACGCCCCGTTGAGAGCGTGAACACTAATCGTGACCATGACCTCATGTGACTCAAACGTCCCTAGCAACCGGGCCAGTTTGGTTGCTTTGGAGACCTGGCTGGAGTCACTCTAGGGGTGGTTTTCAGCATCAATATTCCCTGAGCTACCCAGGCCCCTGTTTGTCCTTTTCTGACCACTAATATCCTTCTTGTATTTCACGTCCAGGTATTTTATCCAGGTGAATGTTGGGTGTACGAGCCCTGTTTGGAATCGGTCTTCTTGTGACAACACGAGGAGGCTCTGTCCTGGCACACACAGGAGCATGTACACGTATTTCCAGTAACATTTACAGTAAAGAGCTCGTTCACAGGCAGGCGTGCACTATGGCCAATACAATCAAGTATCTGGGGTGAGTATAAATGCACATTCTCGATGATTTGTATAATTGTATATCGAGTGTATTTAGAGCTTAAATGTCCTTCTGACATCTGAGGGCTTTTTGTGGTATTTTAAGGAAATATTGACATTCAAAATGGAAGATGTTGTTTTCAGATTATACAGATTAGAGGTCAACCGATAGTGGATATTGCAGATACCAATAACTAAGGTGATGGAAAAGGCCAGAAACCGATTCATCGGCCGATAGTTTTTAAAATCGATTTATAGTATGTTAAAAAACAACAATTTGTTTTTTCTTACGATGACAAACTGTGAGTCCAAAATAAATTAAATCCCAGAAGTCATTTATTGTTTAACAAAAATTCCAATAATAATAAATCAGAAAAAAAAAAAAGATTTGGTGTGTATCATGGATTATTTTTACTATAAAAAAGCCTGAAAACATGCCAGGGACTCTTATTTTGAAATAAGAGAGACTTGACTCTGTTACAATGCGCTGTATTTAAGTTTTATTCAAATTGAGCTTTTATATCCTATTTATTCACCAGATGAAGAGTTTTGTATATATACTGTATGCATATATATATATATATATATATATATATATATATATATATATATATATATATATATTCACCAGATGAGGTTTAATGAGGAATTATGTTTATTATTTTTTAGTAATGAAATATGGAAACACAATGTATGTGCTGATGGGGAACATTTCTATATAGTCAAATTTTTCTTTGCAGACCTTTGCTTCGATTTAAAACACTTGATTATCTAATCAAAATATGCATTGATGTAAGGATAAAAGAAAATTAATGAATATTGTCAGTGATCAAATATTTAGATACAGCAAATCCCCACGAGGTATCAGTTATTGTTTTTATTTCTCCTCTGGAGATTGCTGTAACTGTATATTGCAAAACAAAGCCGTTTTAACTGGAGAATCCTCCAGCGCCGGTCACAGAGGAAATAAAAAATTAAATAATATATATACAGTGTATGTGTATATATATATATATATATATATATATATATATGTGTATATATATATATATATATATATATATATATATATATATATATATATATATATGTATATGTATGTGTGTGTGTGTGTGTGCAATTATCTGCGTAGGTTTTTGCCAATAACTGATAAAGAACAACTATTGGCCCGGATTAATCTGTAAAACCAATATATCGATCTACTGTACCTCTAAAATACAGATTCATTTTAAACTGTTATTAACAGATTTTTTATTTATTTATATCTGCTTTTTGACACAATAAAAACTAAATAATTAGGCTACAACAATAAAACACTTAAATATAAAAGTGTTATTATTTATGCAATTGTATTTAGGCTTGGAAAATTACTTTCGCTCAGTGGTCACACATTTATTTGATCTGTGTCTAACTGTAAGTTTCAAATGCTACACATTTCTCACTTGAGAAAGAACTGCTTTAAAAAGTGAATTATGGAAATAATATATTATATACTGTAAGTTACTTTGTCTGTAAACAGTTGTTTGCTGTTGAATGTACTGTATGATATCGGTTGACCTGATATTAAAGAACTGTAATTCTAATTGCAGACCAAAACGTACCTTTTTTTATGTTTTTTTTAATAACAGTGTATAGCATTTAAGCATATATTCTGCAAAAGGAACTAATTACAAAACATTAACTAATATCCCAAAATTAGATTCATATTTTCTGTGGATCCTAATCAGCAAAGCTAGAACTGTCACCCACTGCTTTTTTACTGGAAAATTCATTGTATCTTTCCTTGTGTATCTTGACTTAACCCTGATTGCTGTTATATCATCACAGGCAAGAAGAAGCCCAGCGCATTGATGAGGAACTGTTTAATGAATACAGCTTCAGTGTGGATCAGTTAATGGAGCTAGCTGGGCTTAGCTGTGCCACAGCTGTTTCAAAGGTGCATGCATGTTCTATCTGTACTCCGTGGGAACAGGTCAAAGTGGAGCAGCAAAGTAGTGCATTATTAACCCATTAAAAGCAGCTTTTTTTGTCATAGGCTTATCCACTGGAGTCGCTGCTCAAGAGCAAACCCAGAGTGCTGGCGATCTGTGGCCCAGGAAATAACGGAGGAGATGGGTTGGTTTGTGCAAGACATCTCAAACTGTTTGTGAGTTCACTTGTATTTTAACAAATAGCTGAAAAAACTTGCAGAATGACAGCCCCAGTTGCCCTTCACTTTCATTGTATGAAAAAAAGATGCAATGAAAGTAAATGGTGACTGAGGCTAACATACTGCCTAACGTCTCTTTTTGTGTTTATGAAGGTGTATTGACTTTATTCATATTTTATGTGGAATTCCCAGGGGTATGAACCTTCTATATTGTATCCAAAGCGCCCCAACAAACAGCTGTTCCAGAATCTCACCACCCAGTGTGAGAAGATGGATATACCCTTCCTGACAGAGATGCCTGAGGTACATAAGAAACCCTAGTGTTCAGTGCCTCATCATTTACACCAAGGGTGGTCAGATTTCTTTAAATCCCCCTTAAGCTGCATTCACACTGCCAGTGACACGGAGCAACTAAACGACCTCTTCTCATTAATTTTCAATGAGAGCTGGTGACACGAGCGATGGCGACCGGATGTGGACAAGTCCAGCGATGCAACAAAGTTGAGAAATATTTAACTTTATGTAAATGAAGAGCGACTTTCGAGAGCGACAGCCAATACGAGAGAAGATGGCTCATGTGATCCTTTCTCTCTCTCAGCTCCTGCAGTGACGGAAAGATGGAGGAAAGGCTACTCTCCATACACAGCACTAGCAAACTAGCCACTGGCGACATGCAGCGACAAAGTAGCTGGCAGTGTGAACGCAGCTTTAGTGTTTCAACTAAAATGACCTCCATTCCATTAGCGACTGAATAAAAACCACCTTGAAAATCCCAATTGTGCGAGGTTTGCACACCCAGCATAATTTTTCTTTTTCTAGGACAATTTGATTGTATACACTCCCCTAAAGGATTATTAGGAACACCATACTAATACTGTGTTTGACCCCCTTTCGCCTTCAGAACTGCCTTAATTCTACGTGGCATTGATTCAACAAGGTCCTGAAAGCATTCTTTAGAAATGTTGGCCCATATTGATAGGATAGCATCTTGCAGTTGATGGAGATTTGTTGGATGCACATCCAGGGCACGAAGCTCCCGTTCCACCACATCCCAAAGATGCTCTATTGGGTTGAGATCTGGTGACTGTGGGGGCCATTTTAGTACAGTGAACTCATTGTCATGTTCAAGAAACCAATTTGAAATGATTCGAGCTTTGTGACATGGTGCATTATCCTGCTGGAAGTAGCCATCAGAGGATGGGTACATGGTGGCCATAAAGGGATGGACATGGTCAGAAACAATGCTCAGGTAGGCCGTGGCATTTAAACGATGCCCAATTGGCACTAAGGGGCCTAAAGTGTGCCAAGAAAACATCCCCCACACCATTACACCACCAGCCAAATTGAACAGGTGTTCCTAATAATCCTTTAGGTGAGTGTATATTTCAGATGTGTATTTAGCAGCTACTTTTTTTACATTTCCCCATGACTCTTACTTTAGGCTGATTTAATTGATGAAGCCTATAACTTGGTGGTGGACGCCATTTTTGGATTCAGTTTTAAAGGGGCCGTGCGAGAGCCATTCGGCGACATCCTGTCCCAACTAAAGAAAATTACTGTGCCCATTGCTAGCGTCGACATACCTTCAGGTGAGCATGCACAAACACTTCTGTTAAGAGCAAGACATAACCAAAGATTTTATTACAATCAGAGTATTCAGATTAGTTAATCACAATTAATCACATATTTTTTCATAGTTAATTGTGATAAATCACAGATTTTGAAAGTGCTGAGATTTAACTCTATATATACTTCTTTGACTGTCAAAATGCATTTTTTTCATCCTTAGGAAAGAAAACAAAAGAATATGTAACAATAATGCTTTATTAACATTTTCCAACCAAAGCCTCCCACAGTATAAAGATAGAAATGCACTAAAATAGCACCAATTCTATTAGCCTTAAAAGTTTCCCAAAGTCTGACTAATTGAATGAACTAGTCCCCACATAGGTTACACATTCATTGCAATGGGCATTAAATCTCTTAAACTCTCATCCTCCACAATACTAATCTACCGGCAGACTGTGACTATCCGCTTTCCTACAGCATTCATGAAGTTCAACACCGCCGCATTCATTATTTGCATCAGGGCGCCAGTGTCAAGCACCACTTTGAACTCCACATGAAAAGTGCATGCAAAAACATCTCATTCTGCCTTTTGGTGACAGTTAAAACTTGGCATGCTTCTGTGGTAATTAAAATGTGCCTTACTTAGGCAAAAAAAATACTGGATTTCTATCACAAGTTCCATCTATGCTTGTTTTGTAGAACAAATAACATTAAGAGCTCCTTTACCCATCACTGACACTGAACCACTGCTGTGTGTGTTTGTGGTGTGTGTCAGTGTAATTACTCTGGGCGGACACATCCGGTAGCAGTTTTAACCACCATGCAAACCACGGGGGGCCCCTGCCCCGATAGGAAAGCTCTGCAAAAACCGCATGAGAGGTGACATGATTTTACACAGGACTTCTGAACTTGTTTCGCCCATGAGTTAGGGGCCGTTCACACCGAATGCGTTTTTGCGTACTTCAGCTCTGTTTTTCCATTGTTTTCCCATGTAAGCATGCGCTGGACAAATGTCCTCAACTGCTGCACAGTGTCTCATGCAGGACCGGTACATTTTTAGACACTGTCAAGTTAAAAATAAATTAAAGTCTCAGAAACGCATGTCGAGACACATGCGTTCTGTTTCATTCGTTACACTGTGTGTAGATTGTTTTTAGCACAGATGTCACAAAGATTTAATATTTTGAAAAAGTTGCAAAGAGGTGACTGTTAAAATGTTTAACTTTATTTCAGAATATTGTGCACCAAGCAGAGTTTCAGCGCTTTTCCTTCTGCTCTAGTGTGCTACCATGTGGGCTGCCGTGTTTACTGTAACTGTTATGAATGTTGCTTTCAATGCTTACATAAAATACAGCCTTTTGCAACATGATGACCAATGCACTGCAGCATTAGAATATAAGCTGCAGATGAAAGTAAAGTTAATAAGAGAGAAATATATTACTATTGTATACAACAAATCCTCAAAGTAATAATAATAATAATAATATTGTATCGTTATAATGGAAAAACTGGACAACAATGAATAATTGTTGTGTTATAATAATAATAATAATAATAATAATAATAAATAATAACTGAATTCCAAAATGTTAGTGAGTGAAGTAGTATGTTTTGCACACCCTGTTCATAAAAAAAATGTTTTGTGAAAAAATATATGTAGGTAAATACTGCTTTTTTTATCAAAAAAATAGTAAACATGCATTAATAATCTTGAAATAGAATTGTATTTCATTAAACATTTTGAATGTACTAGGCTACAATGGCTGATAGGATTAATACAATTATTATTTAAAATACATTTGATGTAATATTTTAAGGAACATTTTTGAAATGGGGCCCCAGGTTGGTCGGTTGTTTGGGGCCTCTGGTTTATACTGTATTAACGGTAAACGTATTTATTATATAAAAATTAACCTGTTAAAATTTTTTAATTAATCGCATGCATTAACGCATTAATTTTAACAACTCTAATTCAGCTATAAACGTTTTTTTGTATAAATAATTATATTTAAATATGAAATATCTTTTCAGTTTATTCAAATGTTTTGATAGACTCTAAAGTTAGTTTATAGAGTAAGCCGATCTGCATTCAAAGGGTTTGTACCATGAGAAATAAATATGTCCTTGATCTTTTGAACTGAAAGTGTTCATTGTTCTATGAATACATACACAGTACTTGTATCTCAATACCACCTGTGTTAACATGTCAACAGTGCCTGTCCATCATGCAGAAAGGATCTTAACATTAGAAACGACTGGCTGAAGTTTATTTTTAACAAGGTCCCTGAGCATTTCAGTCTGATCTTAACACTTTTTGCACTTTATTTCAGTGCAGATTTTCACAATGCAATCACGGTGTTTCTCATTACACAAATGAAGAGCATGCTATACATAGGAGTACAGCAGCAAAACAACCCCCAGTTTATTCTAAAGTGAGGGTGAATTAATATGGTCATTAATAACTATATTACGGCACCAACATAAGTGAACTTCAGGCACAAATGAAAAGCAATTGATAGCCTTTTTCTTTATTATTAAAAAATGTGATCATGATGAGCCAACCAGCTTATCATACATGTCTTATGGATGGATGGATAAAGGGTGAGCCATAACTCAAATTGTCATTACCTTCTCTGTCTCTAGGCTGGAATGTGGAGAACGGCTCTCCTGATGGGATTCAGCCAGACATGCTCATCTCTCTCACTGCCCCTAAGAAAGCAGCCAATCACTTTAAAGGACGCTACCACTTCCTGGGAGGACGATTCGTTCCTCCTGCACTTGAACAGAAGTACCAGCTCTCTCTGCCTAAGTACCCAGGCACGGACTGTGTGTATCAATTAAACTGAACAATAAACAGTATTTCGTGGCACTGATCAAAGCAAAAAATCAAGAAAGAATGTCTTGAAAACTGTATCAACAGTTTTGTGCTTTGTTTGAAATATAATGGCTCAGTGGAAATGGCCTTATTGATGGTTATTGATCAGTCTCATGATTCAATTAATGAACTGTATTGCTAAGGATTGTTTGAGAATGTCTCAAAGGCAACTTTGAATTATTAATTCCTTAAAATAAATAAAATGAATATTTAATGATGTGTTGATGGTTATGTAATTTAATGGGCAATCCGGAATAATTACCGCATCATTGTTTTGTGTACATTTTTAATTTTGGGTAGTGTCTCACATAATGAAATTCTTTACTGTTTAAAACCATGTTACATATTTGAGGATACCTTAGATATCAATTCAGAACAAAATTGCTTACATTTATAATTAAAGCTTTAAAGGGATAGTTCACCCAAAAATACTCGCCATCACAGATGTATATGTCTTTCTTACTTCTGCTGAAAACAAATGAAGATTTTTAGAAATAAATCTCAGCTCTGTAGGTCCATACAATGCAAAAGAATGGTGGCCAGAAATTTGAAGTTCCAAAAAGCACATGTAGGCAGCATAAAAGTAATCCATATGACTCCAGTGGTTTATATATGAAGCGATATGATAAGTGTGGGTGATAAACAGATCAATAATGGACCATAATGGACCTACAGAGCTGAGATATTCTTTCAAAAATCGTTTGTGTTCAGCAGAAGATTTTAAGAAATACATTTTAATAGGAGCAAAAAGAATTTTGTTAATTTGAATACCAAATAAATAATTTTATTTTGCAGTAAACACAACACCTTAGTAGTTCTTGCCAAAAACGAAATACCTTTGTACAGTCCAAGCATAATTAACAGTCTAAAATCAATCTTCTAAAAGTAAAAAAACAAGCCACAAAAAAACAATAACCCTAAACATTTGACCCCTCCCCCTTTCTCTCACTGATATGACATCCAATGAGGGTCAAGTCTGAAGAAATGCACCAGTGCAGGTATGAGATGTGAATCATGTAAAAGGTTAATGTCTTTGTTCTGCTGTTGATGGTTTAGTGACCGCATAGATGTTCATTCATGTGTTCATGGGTTCTAACAGCAGGTCTTTTTCTCCTCTTGAAACTCCTTGATGGGGCCGCTGTGTCCCAGAGTCACAGCACTTATAGAGCCTCGAGTCACCTCTCGACTTGCAACCTTATGATGGATTGCTGATGGAAAAAAGCCATGATTGAGGATTTTCATTAAGGATTCACAGAATGAGTTTGACATCATTCTATTTCAAAACAATATTTCCCTTTGTTGGAATGCTGATCTAGGATTACTAAATCACTGATACTTCAGAAAGTATAAAAAAAGATAAACTTACCTGTTAGAATTTCAAGGAAGGCAGATTCAACATTAGTTGACTCCAGTGCCGACGTCTCTATGAATAGTAAGTCTCTGTTCTCTATTTTAGAAAATAAAGAAATGGGACTACAGTCAGATTAATTCAAACATTAGATTTTCTACTTTATCTAAACTAAATGTGCGGATGCTTTTAATTTGAAATGCATAATTCTTTAATGTAACTTGTGCATTTCATAAGAACTAGACTGTTGCAGCTTCAGATGGAATTTTAAAGTTTTGCAGATTACAAAAGAACACAAAACTTGACTGTGTCCGCATGAATAGGTGTAAGACCAGCATGCAGTAAATTTTATTGGCGAGTTATGAAATCTGTATCGATACCTGCAAAGTCCTTGGCCTCCTCTCTTGGTACAGTGCGCAGAGCCTCCAGGTCACTTTTATTTCCCACAAGCATGACCACAATATGAGGATCTGCATGGTCATAGAGTTCTTTTAGCCATCGCTCAACATTTTCATAAGTTAGGTGTTTGGTGACGTCATAAACAAGCAGGGCACCAACTGCTCCCCTATAATACCTACAAGAGAGAACCATTTGTTATTATATATATATATAAACAGTAAGGGGATGTTCAGACATTTCATATCTAATCTATTTATCTTCCTTATAATTCATCATCAATGCAGTTTTCATCATCAATTCCATTTTTCTGGTCAGCCATGCATTTAATCATGCATACATACTGTATAGTGAACACTGTAAAAAATGTCCATAATTTTAACGGTAAAAGAACATTAACTGGTTAACGGTTAGTTACCGTAACATATATATATATATATATATATTTAACAACACAATACATTTAATTTTATGGTACAATTCTGTAAAAAAAATTAAAAAGTTAGATGTAAAAAATTCAAATTTTCTGTATAAATAACTGTAAAAATTTGGGCGTTCTGAGTTATATTTTATGTAGTACAGTTAATGTTTATTCCATTAATTTAGTGTCACGTGTGTTACCCTTTTCTGTTTTTTTAACGCTGTCTGTACATGTGTATCCTGCAGAGACCAGAGCGGGACTGCTGAGTGCATTTTCCATTTCCCTATTAATTTGTAACTAGTGGCATCTTATAAACATTACAATTTTAAAATCTAGAGCAAATAGCTTTCCTAAAAATATATGTCCACATATGTGAACAGCGGGGAATAAGTTGTGAAATTTTAAAGTACACCAAGCTATTTTTTTAGCTCAGCGGTTAAGGCTCTGGGTTACTGACCGAAAGGGCGGGGGTTCAAGCCCCAGCACCGTCAAGATACCACTGTTGGGCTCTTGAGCAAGGCCCTTGACCCTATCTGCTCCAGGAGTGCTGTTTCATGGCTGAGCCTGCACTCTGACCCCAGCTTAGTTGAGATATGTGAAAAAACTGCATTTCATTGGCTCTGTACCTGTACTCTGCACAATGACAATAAAGTTGAATCTTATTACAGCTGATTTTCTGTGAAGCTGCTTTGTATGTTTTGGGAAAAGCACAAATTAAAAAACTAAACAAATACAAATTTTTTGACTGGATTGGACTTTTAGGTTTCAGTGGAGGGGGGGGTTTCTACTTTGGCAACAATATCTCAATGTTCTCTCTTTGCACTTTCAAGCAAACTAGTGATAGCCAGTGCTAAAGGATTTTACCAATCAGAAATTAGCATAATTAATTCTGAAGTCAAGTAATTAAGTCAAGGCCACATTATACACATTAGTGTACATTGTATTTAGCAGCATGCCATTTTGCGATAAATAGATACAATTTTAAAAAAGGCATATCGGGTGAAATTAGAGACTCTAATCTTTTGTTTCAATGTAAAAACTTAATGAGGTTTCTTACCAGATGTAACTTTGTTGATGTTTCTCCCAAAGACAAACTCCGCTGTGATTGGTGCCCTATTGTTTTGTCACATGACTCATATGTCGAAAGTTTAACCATTTACTGACAGCACAGAGTCTCCTGAACTAAGATTAGTTGGCTTAAATGAAATGAAATTATGTGTTGCGTATAGTGAAGCCAAAATACAACGTCTGCACATGTGTACCAGGTCGCATGAGGGTATTCATTACCGCTTTTATAGATCCAGAAGGTTAGTCTATTAAGTTTATATAATTGAATAGTATAAATAGTGAAACTGGAAAGTATATGGGCATCAAAATGACATCCCATGAAGCCTGAAACATTATCACCGTATTTGTTTACAGTAAATGTCTGGCAACAACAGCTGCCAGTATTTTACTGTAATTTTAACAGAATTGTTTTACAGTGAACTTTTAGTAACATAGATATTAATTCAAAGTATTATTCAATTCTATTAAGGAGGACTGATGCATAATGCTGCTATTTCACTTTGTGTGTATCATATGAATATCCGATTCCATCTTAAGTGTAGTGGTATATACTAGGTGATATATATCTACATCCAGGTGATATATATCTACATCCTGGTGATATATATCTACATCCAGGTGTGTACAACACATTGGTTATGCTTTAAAATGATGACCAAGTAATCAACCTTTAAAAAAGTGTTTCTGGGTGTGATGCTATATCAATGAGGACAAATTCCTCAGGCTGTGTAATCTTGAAAAAGGGATTAGGCCTACTTTGAATGTATATAGATTCCTGTTTGATAACC
This sequence comes from Moxostoma hubbsi, assembly GCA_032164185.1. Classification (NCBI taxonomy): domain Eukaryota; kingdom Metazoa; phylum Chordata; class Actinopteri; order Cypriniformes; family Catostomidae; genus Moxostoma; species Moxostoma hubbsi. The sequence continues at coordinate 33,799,870 of JAVLUX010000026.1, read as the reverse complement.
ATCTCAGAGTCAGAGCTGTTAGCAGTTTCATAAAATGAAATGGGGGCACTTACGCTGAGGTAATGGCCCTGTAGCGCTCTAGACCAGCCGTGTCCCAGATCTGGGCCTTGATGGTTATAGAATCCACTTGAATGGACCGAGTGCTGAATTCCACCCCAATGGTTGTGCGGCTGTCATGATTGAACTCATTTTTTGTAAATCTTGACAGTAGGTTGCTCTTTCCCACCCCTGACTCTCCAATTAAGACCACTAAGAGAGACACAACAAAATGATGTTAGTTCCCTTTGGTTAAAAGCTTGTTTAGATGTTCATGTACAATTGTACTAATTCACAACAATTACTGAAAAAGTGAATATATGCAGTTGTTACCTTAATGAATATTTGTCTACTTGGTATAACATTAAAAATGTATTATGAAGTCAGGTTGATTCAGTTATATTCAATAATATTTCCGACTTAAATAAGACCAGTTGACTCAGATGTTACTCCGTGAACTACTTTTTATATTACCTGACAAAACATTTCACAGTATAATAAAAAGCTGTGTTATGGAGGAAATGACTCATCTGCAGATCTTTTTGAAGATTAAATGCTGTGGAAAAGTTTTTTTAAGGATGTAATCCTCTTAAAGAAGGTATTGAAAGAAACATGTGTAAAGTATCATACTAAATTAGTATGTAAAGAAGCATGGTACAGACACAGACAGACAGATAGACACACATATAGATAGATAGATAGATAGATAGATAGATAGATAGATAGATAGATAGATAGATAGATACTAGAAAATATGAATTAGACGCACCTTTGAAGACAAAGTTGTAAGGTAAATCTGTCCCCATGTTCCCCTCTTGCTGTAACGTGTCAGTCTGTTTTTAAAGTAAATGTGTTGCTCTTAAAGTTCACTGGCAAGTTAAAAGCAGACGCTCGGGTTTCTGAAAAGGGCTAAGATTGATCCATTCTTATGCTGTTCTAAAGGCACTTGCAGACTCCGCTTTGAGACAGTTGGGGTGGGGGAGCAGGTGTAACAGGTAAAACCACTGACACATACACAGTCTATGGGAGTGACTTCACATTCTCATACAAAACTATTAAATCCCAGTTCCTTCTCACAACCTCAGAATGCACATCTCGCACAGCATATATGAAAACCAGGCATAAAAATCTTGTTGCATCTTATCACCAACAATTCTGTTTATCTATTTAACAAAAATGAGAAAATTTTCTTCATAAACAAACTTGACCAGGATGAACAACTCCAGGTTTCTTAAACCTACAATATGTTTTCACATTTCTCATTTTTGTATGTTTGTGACTGATGCAACCAGGGATGTCCTTCGCTATACAACACTTTATGATGAAAATTAATATCTTTAATTTATTAATTTTAGTAACAGGCAATTTTCTTTCTGAGCAAAATTCAAAATAAATATTAGACAGCAGATTTTGGATAATACCATAAAAAGCACAACTTTTCAGATATCTTTCAAGATAAGTATTTAGTAATAAGGCTTTCAAATGATTGTCAATATTAATTTGATAATCTTGCACTATAAGTTATGAGTCAACTGTTTATTTGAATGTGCAACAACATTTGAATATTGTTAGTACAATTATAAATATTAAACATTACAAAAGATATGTATAAAGCTTCTTGTAAGACACACAAAAAAAGTGCAAGGGGGAGGTTATAATAGATATATAAACAAAACGAAGATACAAAATTATATTAGAACATTAGCACACTATTCAAATGATTACTCACTAAGATCTGAAGTCTTAATAGCTTTTTTTTGTATTATTTATAGCACAGTCTTGCTTTACTCAATAAAACCATACATTTTTTACTGGTAAATGTGCATGGATTAAAGGGATAGTTCACCCAAAAATGAAAATTCTCGCATAATTTACTCACACTCATGCCATCTAAAATATATATGACTATCTATCTTCTGCAGAACACACATTTTTAGAAGAATATCTCAGCTCTGTAGGTCCATAAAATGCAAGTGAATGGTGACCAAAACGTCGAAGCTCCTAAAACCATAAACGCAGCATTATGACTGCACAATTACATCTCCCAGACGTCTGTGTGATTTTCGTGTTTACATCTGTAAGATGTACTTTTAACGCTGTCTGCTCATCTGCATAATGCTGTTTGTTCATCTGCATACGCCATCTAATATGGTTAGCTGCTATCAGAAGAGCACAATGGACTCCAACAAAATGTCAATAAGTATGTCTCGGATGTCAATGAGACATTCAGAAGATGTCTTTGAGATGTTTATGATTTAGAAGGCTTGTAAATCTAATCTTTAAAGATGTTTAGCAGATGGTAATTAGATTGTGATGCTTTCCAGATGCAAAGATCTAAAACAGACATCTTGGAGATGTATTGTGGGAAGTAATCCATAAGACTGAAGTGGTTTAATCATGATGTCTTCTGAAGAGATCCTATCAGTTTTGGATGAGAGCAGATCAAAATTGAACTATTTTTCCACTGTAAACCTTGACATCTGCAGTCTCCTAGGCGGTCATGATTTCAAGCTCGATTACACTTCCTAGCGCCATCTAGCGCTCTGTGCCTGCATCAATGTCTAGGAAGTGTAATCAAGATCATGATCGCTAAGGAGACTTATGATAAACACAACGAAGTTCTCACTAAGATTGATAACTTAATTTCCTTTTATTGGCATAAAGCTAATAAAGAGAATATTTTTTGCAATAATTGGGAACTTCTTAAATATGAAATTGGGAAATATTGTCGGAAATACAGTAGTTCGTTAGCAAAATTAAGAAAAAGTAATGAAAACCAGATTATGGCTAGAATTTCGGCATTATCATGTAAAAATGTAGATGATCTTACAGACTCAGAAAAAATTGAGCTTGTTGATCAAAAACATAATTTAGAGGATATATATAAACGGAAGGCTGAAGGCGCCTTCATCAGATCTCGACGGAATTGGCTAGAGGAGGGTGAGCAGAGTTCTGCCTATTTTTTTAGGTTAGAAAGGCAGCGAGTTAAAAATTATATTCAGCAACTATGTATTGATGGGAATGTAACTGGTGACTTTAAGATAATTGCAGACTTTTGTGCTAAATTTTATAATGATTTATATTCTTCTAAATTTTGCCAGCAGTCCACCACGGAATTTTTTGAGTCCTTATCTCACATAAAACAAATTAATAATGAAGATTGTAATCTGTGTGATGCATCCATTAGTCTCTCAGAAATTCTTGATTCTATAAATAATTTAAAATGTAACAAATCCCCAGGTACTGATGGGCTATCTGCAAAGCTTTATAAAAGCATTTAGTCAAAAACTAGCACCTTTTTTACATAAAATGTTTTTAGAGAGTATTGAGAAAACCACGCTTCCTCCCTCTTTATGTCAAGGGATAATAACTTTGCTTCCCAAGCCCAATAGAGATCCCCTTCTATTAGAAAATTGGCGCCCGATTTCTTTATTGAATACCGATTATAAAATGATTGCCTTAGTTTTAGCAAAGAGGCTAAAACTTATTCTTAATAATATAATAGATGAGTGCCAATCAGGTTTTATGCATCAGAGACATATTTCTAATAATATACGCTTGATTCTTGACTTGTTGGATTATTCAGACCTTATTTCTACTGATAGTTTTATCCTCTTTCTTGACTATTATAAAGCATTTGATTGCTTAGAACACAAATTTATGTTACAAGCCCTGCATAGATTGGGTTTCGGTAATTTTTTTTGCAAATGTATTAAAATGCTTTACTGTAATGGTAATAGCTCTATCCAACTCAATAATGGCACCTCTCCTAGGTTTTTTTTAAAGCGTGGTGTAAGACAAGGTTGCCCCATTTCCCCATATCTTTTTCTAATAGCTACACAATTTTTAAATTTACATATTAAAGAGAGCCCTGTGAAAGGAATTTCTATTGCTGGTACAGAATTGTTTATTACCCAACTGGCAGATGATACAGCATTGTTTCTAAGAGATGTCTCTCAGATCCCAATTGCTTTAACCTCTCTTCAGTCTTTCTCTAATGCATCCGGCCTTTTGCTTAATATTAATAAATGCGAATTACTCCCGATTAAAAAATGTGCTGCAACCTCTATCTCAAACATTCCCATCAAAGAAAGTGTCACCTATTTAGGAATAAAAATAATAAAAGATGCTAAACGATGAATTTGTCTCTCAATATAAAATAATGTTTCTCAAATTTCTTTGGAAAAATAAAACTCATTATGTTAGAAAATCAGTTATTTTGAATTCTTATAATAAAAGTGGATTAAATTTCATTGATTTTGATTCTCTTAATAATACCTTAAAAATTAATTGGCTTAAACGTTTCCTTCACAATCAATCTTCAATTTGGAGTATAATCCCAAGATATATCTTTTCTCAATTAGGAGGTATACATTTTCTTTTAATGTGCAATTATTCAGTTAGTAAACTTCCTGTCAAACTTTCCAATTATCATCAGCAGATGCTTATGGCTTGGAGACTTATTTACAAGCATAATTTCTCGCCACACAATTTTTTAATTTGGAACAACTGTAATATTCTACATAAGAGGAAATCTTTATTTCTTGAAAACTGGTTCAATAATGATTCAAGAGTGATGTTAGTAAACCAGCTATTTGATAGTGAAGGTAATTTATTTAATTATTCCGATTTTGTTTCAGGATACCAATTCCCAGTTTCTAGTAAAGAATTTAATATAGTTTTCAAGGCCATCTCTTTGGAAATCTATATGCTGTTTAGAAACAATAATAGTGCTACAGTGACTTCTGTTTATCCCCCTAGCCCTGAATCCACTGTGGTTGGTTCTATTTGTTTTTCAATGTATAAATCCAATTATAAAATTAGGTCATTATTTTTGGACCCTGTTACTTCAATCCCTTCCTCCATTTCTTATTGGAATAACCTTTTGATGATATTAAATGGTCATATGTTTGGTCACTTCCTCAGAAATTCTTTCTAACAAATAAAGTTAAAGAAATATCCTATAAAATTATTCAAAGATTGTATCCAGTTAAATACTTTTTAAAGAAATTTAGAAGTGATATTGATACTTCCTGCTCTTTTTGTGAAGCCTCCTCTGAAACTGTTGATCATTTGTTTTGGGAATGTCCTTTTACTCGGTCTTTCTGGAATAATATTGATGCTCTGATTGTCCAAAAGGTTTTTTGTAACTTTTCTTTATCATATAGACACATTCTTTTTGGGTTTTATATCAAAGACAAGAATCTAATTAATTGCACGTTTGTGTATAAACCTTCTTTTATATATTGGAAAGTTTCATATCCATAAATGTAAATATATGAAAAGTAAACCCCACTTTAGCTTTTTCAAAGAAGAATTGAAGATGTATTTAAATACAATTTCAACTTCTGTTAACAAGAAAGCAATGAGAACATCCAGAATTTGTGCCATGTTTAATATTCTCCCTTAATGTTTTTTCTTTTTGTGCCCTCTTCCTTTTTTCTTTTTTCTTCTCTTACTCTCTTTTCTTTTAAGACTATTGTTGAACAGAATTAAGTTTCTTTTACATTTCCTCTCTTAATGTATTTTGAATTATAATTTATTTTTTGTTTTGAAAGATTGTTTATATTTCCTGTATGTATCGACTTGTTATGTTTGTTAATATTGCAATTAAAAAAAAAAATAAGTATGATGATAGTATAATAAGATTAACTAAATAAAAATATTTTTAATTTTAATCCATGAAGCCACAAAGTAAAAATTACATTTCCCACAACAGCACACACCCACAAAAAAAAAGGTCTTAAAAAACGCTGATAGTTTTCATTAATACATTTCTGTTTATTACACCACAACTGAATCAATGCAATTCCAAAATAAGATCAAAGTAGTTTTATGGTAGTCGTTGCAGGAAAACGTGTACATTTTATATATTTTTTGAATTTAGCATCAGTCAACAGCTGGTTTCCTCTGACGTCACGGCACCGCTGCGCCGTCATATATGTGACCAAAACAAACATGCCTGCTGTGTGCTGCGCTGTGGGGTGCCACAACAATCGCCGAAAAAATAAAGATATTCGCTTGTATTCCATCCCAAAAGAGCCAAAACGCCGTCTAATATGGTTAGCTGCTATCAGAAGAGCACACTGGACTCCAACAAAACACTCCGTGCTGTGTAATGAGCACTTTATATCAGGTAAACTGGGACTAGTTTCATTTGATATCGTTGAAAACGTCAGGCGATACGATAAACAAATTATCCAAGCATTATATGAGCATAGTCGGTGTTTTATATTGACTTACGAGTGTATTTACTAGTGTCCTGAATATAAAATAGTCTCTAACAGCACTAGCATCTAATGCATACAATGCAGAATAATGCTTAAATTAACTGAGTCAGCTTTAATGACACATATGGTACTGTCTTGTTATCCTAACCATGTGCCACCAATTTTGACAACACCCTATGCTTACCCCTCAGGCGAAAAAAGCGAGAACCCAATGAGCCCTGACTTTGTGCCATCTGTGTTCGCACACACTTCAGCAGCACAGAAACAACGAAATGCATACAAACTGAAGAGGTTTGAGCAAACTCAGGCACTCAAAAGAAAGAGGACCCATGCTGTAGATGAATCCCATACCACTGTAGCCATTAATAATAATGATACAGACTTAGAGAAGACAGACAGGTGTGATGAACACAGCTATGCCACTACTGTGCACTCTCCACAAACTTTCACAACTTGTACCAACATGGCGTGTCAAGCTACAGTGAAAGCATTAACTGATGAATGCACAGCATTGAGAGCAGAGATCGCTCGTGTCAAAGAAAAAGCAGACCGCTTGTTCTTCGAGTCTTTCAAGGACAGCGATAAAATGGTGCGAGAACTCACTGGCCTGCCGTCTTACGTGAAATTAATGGCCGTGTTCACGTTCCTCTCTGGATTTCTAAGGGATAGTCCGGGGTTGACTCCCTTCCACTGTTTTTTAATTACACTAATGCGGATTAAATTAAATGTACCATTATGTCTTTTTGTAAACATGTTTCACCTGTCAAAATCTACTGTCACTAGAGTGTTTATCAGTACTTTGGATGTAATGTATTGCAGACTCTCTAGATTCATTGTTTGGCCGAGCAAAGAACAACTGCAGATGAGTCTGCCGATGTGTTTTAGAACAAAGTTTAGCAATTGCACATCCATTATTGATTGTTTTGAAATATTCATAGAAAAAACAAAAAATATGAACGCTCGTGCTGAGACATACTCCCAATCCCAGCATCATAGCACAGTCAAATATTTGATATCCATCACACCACAGGGGGTTGTATCTTTTGTATCAAAGGGCTGTGGTGGTCTGACAAGTGACAAGGACTTAACTGATACATGTGGATATTTGGATATGCTATCACCTGGAGATGTGATACTTGCCAACAGAGGTTTTGATATCAGAGAAACTGCGGGCTTGGACTCGGCTCACCGGAAGATAGCGGCGTTCATAAAAGTGAAAGAGCTACTGCATCCACTTGAGTTGGAAGAAATGAGTCCTGCTGCTGTTCGAATCCATGTAGGGAGAGTTATCGGCCAGGTCAAGAACAAATACAAAATTTTGCAGAACACCATCCCTCGGTCTCTGTGTTACTCGGCAAATGAAGGACAGCTGACGACACTGGACAAAATTGTCACAGTTTGTTGTGCCTTGAGAAATATCGGTCTCTCTGTGGTTCCTACAGTTTAAACCACCCAATCGTTGTTTGATTGTAAAACATTTTTTTTAAGTGTTGAATTGATGTACGACTGTGACGTTGTTCTTTTTACCAAAAAATTTAAATGTGTTCCCACAACAAATATATCCCTTGTATGTGACTATATTTAAATATACTTAAATTTACCACATGTTTCCAGTTTCTGAGTTTAATTTTATTGTCATTTTTATATATTTTTTTCCTGTTGCTTAAAGTCAGAACTACCATGTGGTGTAACCGTGCAGAGACAGTAAAACATAAATAAAAGTCTCATTAAAAGCTCAAATTCTTGAAAAAGAAATGATGGTACGAGTAGTGCAGAATAATCTTTTTTTAGTATTTCAAAAACAACAACAACAGTAAATCAAATGTGTTTAAAAATGTGATCAATGTTTGAAAAAAGTTGGACCACCAAATCAAAGTCATGTGGTGTAACTAACATTTATGTTGACTAAAACCATAAAACAGGTCTCAAGACTGTGTGAACTTTAAAAAATAGCCAATATTTTGACATTTTTATGAAAAGGCACATTTTGTTCAGGTCATGTGGTGTAACCTTGAGGAACCTTCCTGATATTCTTGACTCAGAAATTCCAAAATAATGACTAAAACAGTAATTGCGACTGGGGTGGCCAATGGGATGGCCAGGCTTCGGTCCACGATGGCCACGGCCACCCCTAGCTCCGCCACTGCCCATGGGTTTATCAGTTTGTCTTCAGTTTGACACTAAGCTTAATTTTTTAATCTTAATATAGAGGATATTTTGTTAGCCTATACTTTTTATTTTTATTTAAAAAAAAAAAAAGCTTTTATAATAAGCATTTTTAACTTTTTAAAACTGTTTTCGTCTACAAAATTAAGGCAAAGCGATATTACCGGGAAGAGGAAAATTTAGTTAATAGTGACAGTGTGCAGAAAACGTTTATATAGCCAGTTATGATGGATCCTGATAAAAAGGTGAAATGATAGAATCGGTATTGGGCCGATCAGGTGACAAGGAGATCGGTATTGGCTGTAAAAATCCTGATCGGTGCATCCCTTGTTTTTAACAGTGACGGAAATATTTTACAATTTTGGTCGTACCCCCTGACCAAATTGATAGTCATTCAGGTCTCATCACACTTGATAACATTCAACCAGCTACAAGATAAAACCTTTATTTTTCAAAATGATAATGTGCATTCAATTTTCCTCTTTCTCAGGTCCGCCAGTGGATCCTGGTATGAGGGGACCTCCACCAATGCCGCCTCCAGGTTACAGTGCCGGCCCACCCAGACCTCCACCCTTCTTCTTTCAGAGAGGACCACCCCTGCCTCCACATCCACTTGCACCACCCAGGGGTCCAATGAGAGCTCCAATGCCTCCCTAAACATAAATGTGAAGAGAGTTTTGGAACCTTGTTTTTATTAACATTCTATTCTTTGCTTTAATAGCTGGATCTTCCTTTGTATAGATTTCTTAGTTTTTTTGGTTATTTTACTCATCCAGAACTAGCAAAGAATATACAGTTTTATATTACTGTGAAGTTTCCTTGAACTGATAGGGTGTGTGGGTGACTTGGGGCTAGTTGTGACAAGGGCTATACATCTCAGTAGGTTCTGAGTCAAAAGTCCAGTTACACAAATTGCATTTTTGTTGTTTTTCTAGCAGTGGTTTTGTATGTTGGCTTCAACTTTTTAAATTAGAATAATATTTGTGAATGATATCTTCCAAACTAAAATTTGTATATTTGTTTGTTATAGCTGTTGGGTAAACAAGTGAACACAACAAAACCACACTACCATATATTCAGGCAAGGATATACTATATAATGAAGGTAGATTTTAACTGAAAGTTTGAGAACTATGAACTACATTCTCAAAGATATCTTTAATAAATGTCAAGTCTATTTGTCACACGTTTTAAAGGTGTACTTAGTAATTTTTTGAAGCATGTCAAAGTATGGCTTACACTGACACTTAGTGGCCTGGATGCTGCATAATTCAGTAGTTTTAATTTACCAACGCCATAGTATAAATTCACTATGCACATCAAACGAGGACTAATTTAACCCATGAATAAAAGTGTCCAGAGGGCAGGTATTGAGATTGAGCCAGTAGTTTTCAGCTGGTCATGTGACGCTAACATGGCTGCCCCCATGAGGCGACCTGTGTCTTATCTCTTAATAAGTGTTCATTATTTAATACATATGTTTCAAATTTACCATTCATTCCTACAGAAGTAAAACTTTTTAAATGAAAAAATGCATTTTTAAAACCAGTTCCATTGTGCAACTTTCCACATGTGTTTGATGAACTGTATTATTTCTCCCGGGCAATAAAGAATAAATGTTCATAGCCGTCATAAAGCTATTGACACTAAAATAAACCTACTAGACAACTAGCCCCAGTCTCACCAATAGTGTGAGGTCTCTTTGTAATCCCAAAATAAATACAAATCAATCAGAAGCCAACAATTGCTACATTTTAAATCAAACATAGGTCAAAAGCTTTATACATCACTAATATGCACATAATAACAGTGATTACACTGATCAGGATTTTGCAACTGGATCGGTGTGCTTCAATTGTAGTATAACACTGTGGTTCACTCTTACAATGTGAAAGGACGGTACTATCTTAAAGAAAACATTTACAATTGAATGGATGGTTTGAACAGGAAATAATTACATACTTCCTATAGTAGAGGCAATCTAAACTGGTTACAAATTTGTATAATTTACGAGATTCTTACACATCCTTGACTAAGGCATTCTACATCCTTTTACATCAACAGGACAGTGAGATTTATACAAGATAAATTGATACAAAACCCTGATATTGAAATCAGAGTTCTTTTACCTTTATGAAAACATCATAAAGGTGAGCACAAGAGCTCTCCTAACTTAATTCTTCTGTTTGAAACTTCAGCAGAACATAACATTGAAAACATATTGTAGACAAGCAGAAAGAGGAATGTGAATTGAATGTACAATGAATGGGATTAAGCAGTATTCCCATTAATGAAACAAATACTATATGTATACATTTCTGCAGCATCCCCTATGCGTGAAAATGAACAATGACTAAAAATACTAAATGCAAAGGCACTTTTTAAATGACTGTTTATCACTCTTGTAAGTGATCAATCAGAAATATAAAAAATTCATTCACCGTTGTACTTTAAAGATGGATAATGCAGTTTCAATTTCTTAAAATTGGCGCACCGTTTTATTTCTAATGCAAATAACGTGTAACGGTCAAAAAACCTGATTCTGAGATCATGTTAAAAACAACGCATCGTGTTAAATGTTCAATTTCAAAAGTGATGAAACTAATTGTCTAAGCAGACACCGTTCCAGTCTAGGGGGTATTAAAGGTAACATCATTTGTAAAGAGTGAGTCTTCTCCGGCTGTCTTTGAAGAAAGAATTCTCTTTCAAGGTCATTGACTAAAGAATAATACATTAACCAAACAGAACAAGTTAATAAGTTACAAAAGACTTTGACTTAATTGCAAAAATCAAAATGAACCAAACCAAACCCATGCTGATGCACTCTTTGGTTGCTCGAGCATTGTGTCCATGCTCCCGGGTTGTCTTTTATGAAATGACCTCTGTGTGACCCGCTGTGGCTTCCCCTAGAGTTATCTGGTCATCTGCACAATCAATCTCCTCCGTTTTGACAACTACACCACCTTCTGAAAAGAAGACAACTTCCTCTTCCTCTTCCGCTATACCCATTTCCTCCTGCACAAGCACGATCTGCTCCTGGTCCAGAGTGGTGGTGCCATTGGTCTGTCCATTGGACATTGCCTCCAGTTTCATTCGGTATCCCTCGGCTTCCTGCTCTTTGCGGAGCAGCTGTTGACGATATGATTGAGCTTTCCTGTTAGCTTCTTGTAACTGCCAATGTAGCTGCTCCTGGAGAGAAAGAGTGGGGTGTTAAACATTATATACCTGTATTGGTTTATGCCGGACCAATATTGTCTCGTCTCTTAGGGACCGTTTCACCTGGTTATTAATATGCGTTTTCGGTAATCTGATCACGTGATCAGCTGAGACGCATTCCGGTTATACCATGCATCTCAAATGTATCTCCTGTGACCACTTGTGTTCTGATTTCTAGGCAAGGGTCTCTGATTTTATGGCAATATACATCAATCACTATGTCCGTGTGTTACTGAATGATAATAAACAGCAAAAAAGTAATAAAAGACAAAAGACAGTGGAAAAAAAAAAGCACTTTGCCAAGATGCAGCTGAAAATCAGATTTTTACGAAGCCCCTTAGAGGACAGGGCGGGATTAGCTTTTCTTATATTGTTTCACATTCCTCGCAATGAGTTTCGTGTTCCCTCGCTCAAAGTTTCCCATGGTTTTAATACAGTAACCATATATTAACTATGATATTTGCAGTATCCATCATATTTGTAGTAAAACCATAATAACCACATAACATCAAGGTTAAAATATGGTTAATATAGTAGTCAAGGGAAATTTATTGCAATGGAGGGAACGCAAAAGCTATTGCAAGACACGCAAAAGTTATTCCAAGGGCACATAAAACCATTTAAAAAAAATTCCCTGTCCTAGTATGATCTGTCCTGGGTTTGGCTCAACTATGCTCAGATTCACAGAAAACCGAATGGGACTATTTTATAATCCATATTTGGCTGGACAACCAAAAAACTTTCAGTGTTGGCAGTTACTACGTAACTAATATGTAACCATTCAAAAAATGCATCCTGTTATTAGCAGTTAATACAGCATAAAACACATGATCTGACTTATTTCATTGAGTAACAAGAGGAACACGCCAACCTTACTATGTCATAGACAAAATTATACACACCGTTTCACCAGTCTCTGTGTGATTGGATGAAACTTCAATTTTCCTTTTACGGGCAGGAGGTTCGGAGTCATCAACCACTTCCTCTGTGATTTGATTGGCTGAAACTGCCAATACTGCGAGAAAATACAGGAAATCAAACATCCTTAATTCACAGTACTGATAGTATAACATAGCAGTAACAATATCCCAAATGGAAATTATGAAATATTTAGTTGTACCTTGGCGTCCATCCTGCATCGTGACAAAGAACGGTTGGCCGAGTCCATTTGTTTGCAGGTTTCCGTGTTGATCTGTTAATATGGTTATGACTCTCTGACCCGATTCGTTCACCACTTGCTGCATACTTGAGTCTAAGGCACTGACAGCAATCGCCTCCTCTGTGTTACCTAGACAGGAAAAAGTTTAATTATTATTTCAGATCAGAAAATGACTTTTCCATGAAAATTTCACTTGATTTCAATATTCATTCAGTCAGGCAACAGACAGTTGTCTCGTACCTGAGCTGGTTTTGATCAAGTCTGTGAGGTTGACAACGCCTCCTTGAATATTGGAGACACCCTGGATGATGAACTGTGGGGTGGAGTTTCCATTTGTGATTGACGCTTCAGCATTTCTGTTTACCTGATTCTGCATTCCCTTCTAAAAGACATTTAACATCATACTAATGATGATTAGGTTTGTTGAGTCAATATAAGGTGCATTCAGATAGTATTAAAACCCCATTTTTTTTCTCACATTTTGTTATGTTGCAGCCGTATGCTAAAAAGTTTTTAATTATTATTTTACACCAATCTACATTCCATACCCCACAATGACAAAGCAAAAACCAGATTTTTGATAACACTGCAAATTTATTAAAAAGAAAAAACTGAAATATCACATTGACATAAGTATTCAGACCCTTTGCTGACACTTGAAATTTAGCTCAGGTGTTTCCCATTTCTCTGGATCATCTTTGAGATGTTTCTACACTTTGACCGGAGTCCACGTGTGGCAAATTAAATTGATTGGATATTATTTGGAAAGGCACACACCTATCTATAAAAGGTCTCGCAGCTGAAAATGCATACCAGAGCAAAAACCAAGCCATGAGGTCAAAGGAAATGCCTGCAGAGCTCAGAGACAGGATTGTGTCGAGGCACAGATCTGGAGAAGGATACAATTTTATTTTGGCTACACTGACGGATCTCAAGAGCACAGTGTCCTCCATTATTCTTAAAATGGAAGACGTTTGGAACAACCGGGACTCTTCGTAGAGCTGGCCGCCTGGACAAACTGAGCAATCGGGGGAGAAGGCCCTTGGTAAGAGAGGTGACCAAGAACCCGATGGTCACTCTGGTTGAGCTCCAGAGATCATGTGTGGAAATGGAAGAATCTTGGAGAAGGACAACCATCAATGCAACACTCCACCAATCTGGGCTTTATGGCGGAAGATGGAAGCCTCTCAGTGTAAGACACATAAAAAAAGCACCTAAAGGACTCTCAGACTGTGAAAAACAAGATTCTCTGGTCTGATGAAAGGAAAATGTAATTGTTTGGCCTCAATACCAAGTGTAAACCAGACACCGCTCATCACCTGAGCAATACATCCCAACAGTGAAGCATGGTGGTGGTAGCATCATGCTGTGGGGGTGTTTTTCAGTGGCAAGGACTGGGGGAATGGTCAGGGTTGAAGGGAAGCTGAATACAGCAAAACACAGAGATATCCTTAATGAAAATCTGATCCAGAGTTATCAGGACCTCAGATTGGGCCGATGGATTACCTTCCAATGGGACAATGCCCCCAAGCACACAGCCAAGACAACTCAAGAGTGGCTTAGGGATAACTCTGTGAATGTCCTTGCATGGCCCAGACAGAGCCCGAAATTGAACCCAATCGAACATCTCTGGAGAGACCTGAAAATGGCTGTCCACTGATGGTCCCCATCCAACCTGACAGAGCTTGAGAGGATCTGCAGAGAAGAATGGCAGAAATTCCCCAAATTCCAGGTGTGCAAAGCTTGTTGCATCATACCCAGAAAAACTTGAGGCTGTAATCGCTGCCAAAGGTGTTTCAAATAAGTTCTGAAGACTTATGTTTTAATAAATTTGCAATGTTATCAAAAATCTTTTTTTTTTTGCTTTGTCATTATGAGGTATGGAGTGTAGATAGATGTGAAAGAAAAAAAATAAAAATAATTTAAAGCATTTTAGCATAATGCTGCAACATTACAAAATATGAAAGATTGAAGGGGTTTGAATACTTTCTGAATGCACTGTATATGTTTCTTTAAAATACAGTAACAATCATGGGATTGCAGGTTCCCATAATGTAGAAATGGGATAGAACAGGAAACCATATGTAGCACCATTAAATAATGTGAAAAAATATCCTCAGAGACAAACCTGTAATAAGAGCACGAGTTCGCCATGTTGTATGTCAACAGCAATATCAAAAGCTGACTTGTCAAACTTGCTGAGGGCGTGTACATCAGCCCCGTGCTTAACCAAGAGTTCTGCAACATGGTGATGACCATGCTGGGTGGCCCAGTGGAGAGCGGTCATCTTCAACATGTCTTTGGCATTGATGTCTGCTCCACTCTAAAACAAAATTAGGAAACAAAGAGACTAGTATCTGCCTACTTGGGTGTAAATCAAGATTTGAAAACGAGTCCTTAAAACATAGGATACTGCAAGGTCAAAGAAAGACATGCTGGATTGTCTTACCCTGATTAATAAATCCACAATTACTTCATGGCCCTCTGTGGCCGCCATGTGCAGAGGGGTTCTGTCGACTTTTGTTCGGGCATCTCTGCTCACACCTGCCCTCAGCAGCACTTCAGCTGTGGAGTAATGGCCATACTGGGCTGCTAAATGTAATGGAGAAGTTCCAAGCTGCATGGAGATCACATATATATATATATATATTAGAAACACTGGAATAAAATAAGTACCCGAGTCAGCCAATGTGACACTACACACACAAAAACAGCAGTATTGTCCAGTCCTCTATTAAGCTACCTGCTATAGCTCAATAAATTCCCCACTGGAAGGGTTTCAGGACAAGTACGGTGGATACAACTCGTGTCACTTTATGAGCTTTTATTGCGCTCATACACAACACTCATCCACAAACCATGTAGCTTGAATGCTATCTCTACGCCAGCCTGTCAGGCGGATATTAGTGACGTTAACTATGTTAGTTAGGTTAGGTTGTAAACCTGCAATGAAACACAAACATCAGAATTAACTAATAAAATTACACAAAATGTGATATTAATATAACCTGAATTACTAGCAATGCTCTTTTATAGTCACTCACCGGCAAGGCATACCAGTCCTGAACATCAACTAAATGAAATGAACATAAAGGCGACGCCTGCGCACTGTAACTAATTAAGCATATTCAGATACATAGTCTGGAGACCAGGAACAATAATAAACAAACCTTTAACCTGGTAAGAATATAACATATAACATGAAATATAACATAAATATGCCTTCATTTGGAATAAGTCGGTAAATGCACACACTTATTTTCTCAAATACCCTAGAACATGATAATAACATCCATCTCTCGTAATATATATATATATATATATATATATATATATATATATATATATATAAAAACACTAGTTATACCTGCTGGAAAGTTCTACAAGTATGTTTAGTACTGCCTTATGACAATTAGATCACATTGGTAATGCTCTGTAAAAGCACAAAGATGATGTCAGTTCTATTGAAAATCTGACGAGTCATAACATGATGCAATGATTAAGTCACATCTTTTGGCTTAAGATTTTTTTAAAAGCATTTATAGTATTGTTTTGCTTATCGATTGCTTTTTGTAAGGCAATGTTTTAAAAGTGTTATTAACTCTCAGAACACAAGGGAAAACATAACCAACCCAGTCAGTAGTGAATGGAGCTCCATTGGCCATTAGCATCCTGACATCGTCATCATGACCATTCCGAGCTGCTTCTAAAAGACGCTTACCCAAATCCACCAATGACATCTAAGCAAAAGACAGGAACAAAACCATGGTGAATCACAAAGCTGTGCCATTTTATTAGGCAGCTAGATAGGTTGGAGTTTGAATATTCCTGGCCCATTTGTACATTTCGTTAATGCAATTCTATGGGAATTTGGGGAATTTTGTTTTAATCACCTGCAGTGCGAAAACCAAAATTCTGATCAGTTCCAAAAGTCATAGAAACTCAAGTCAGAACAGCCTGAAGGTTTGTGCCAAGTTTGGTGGATGTAGTTTGAAAGCCCTAGGAGCTAGTCAGAAATTTTGGTCTTGGTTTAAGGATTTTGACCAAAAAAAAACAAACTAAACCATGTCTGTGGAATAACAGTATGTTGGATTTGTCAAGCCAACATCATCAAATATATTGGATATTACAAAACTATGATAAATTGGGGAATGTCTTTTGCGGCTGAAAAATGACAAAAACCAAAAGGCGGACCTTGATTATTTCCAAGTGTAGTAGGGCTACATAACAATTTCTCTTTTAGGGTAAAACGTGTACTAAACCAAGTTATTGAAGTGGCACAGTTTTTGTACTTACCCAAATATGCATGCTTCTTTAAAATGTAAATATTGCATTTCATTTTGGAATAAATCTGAGAGAAACTTTAATTTAAAAAAATAAAAATAAACCTGATTTGAAAAGATTAGCACTGATAAAGAGGATATTAAAAAAAGATGGTAAACAATTAAAGGGACAGTTCATCCAAAAATTTTAATTCTTTCATCATTTACTCATCCCCAGATGAGTGTATGGCTCTGTAGGTCCATACATTGGAACTGAATGGTGATCAAAGTTTTGAAGCCCAAAAAAAGCACAAAGGCAGTATAAAAGTAATCCATAACACTCCAGTGGTTTAATCCATGTGTAATCCAAGCAATCTAATCAGTTTTGTGTGAGAACAGACAAAAATGTAACAAAATTTTCACAATACATCTTGACATTTACAGTCTCCTAGGGCGGCGATCATGGTTTCAAGCATAATTACACTTCCTAGTGCCATCTAGCTCTCTTCGCACACATCGACAAAATGTAATCGAGTTTGAAATCATGACTGTGCCTGGAGACTGCAAATGGCAAGATGTAAAGTGAAAAAGGAGTTATATTTTGATCCTTTCTCAGCCAAAACTGATTAGATTGCTTCAGAAGACATGGGGTGCGTCCCAAACCGCACACTTCTGCATTAATCTACACCATTTTGTAGTGCAAGTAGTGCGATTAGTATATTTACACTGAAAATGCAGCAAAAAAAAAAAAGTGTACTTCAAGTACCCAGATGATGCACATTTTCAACCATCAAAACAGAATGTGAAATGTTGAACACTTCATGCACTCAATGCAAACGGCTTGCCGTACATAGCGGATGGGGCAGAGTTACCTGGGTTGCTGGACTGACAAAACAATTGTGAATAATGAAGAATGTAGCAGCTAGCGAATCTTCAATGGATACAGTACCTTACAAAGGTGAACTGAATGCTTTACCATCACCACAAGCAATATGTATGTTGTTTAAGGTACAAGTCTTGAACTGAGGTTGACTATCTATGGAGATAGAATTGTTGCATATTAACATACAAATGGAAAGAGATTCAAGCCAATCAGATTAAAGGCCACATAACAAGAACCAATCGTAGCACGTTCTATTTTCAACAAATCACACTTTGTTTTACTATAGGGGCAGGGCCAGTCACAGTGCTCTTATGAGCATGGAATAAAGCACATACAGATAAGCTCCAAGGCTGCAAAATGGTAAAGAAACGGACACCAGAGGAATACTGTGACTTAAGGTACGTATCATTTTCAAAGCTCAGCGAGTAATGCCGCTGACTACCACCCCTGGAGACTCGAGTTCCAGGGTGTGCTGAGTGACTCCAGTCAGGTCTCCTAAGCAACCAAATTGGCCCGGTTGCTAGGGAGGGTAGTCACATGGGGTAACCTCCTCATGGTCGCTATAATGTGGTTCACTCTCGGTGGGGTGTGTGGCGAGTTGTGGGTGGATGCTGCGGAGAATAGCGTGAAGCATCCACACACGCCATGTTTCCATGGTAACGCGCTCAACAAGCCATGTGAGAAGATGTGCAGGTCTTTGGTCAGGCGTGGAGGCAACTGAGATTCATCCTCCACCACCCGGATTGAGGTGAGCCACTACGCCAACTTAAAGAGCACATTGGGAATTGGGTATTCCAAATTGGAGAGAAAAAGGAGGAAAAAATGCAACAATTCTATCTCCATTACTAAAGCTGGCTCAGCTGTTAAATGGCAAATGCCGTATAACGGTATAGTAAAAATCCATTAAGTGTTCCATTTGGGACCATTCTTCACTTTGAAAATTCATACACTACATGGCTGAGTGTATATTATATTTTACAAGTGTATCGTTTGGGACACAGCAATGGATTAAACTACTGGACTCTTTTAGATTGCTTTTATGCCGCCTTTATGTGCTCTTTGGAGCTTCAAAGTTCTGGTCACCATTCACTTGCATTATTTGGATCTACAGACCTGAGATATTCTTCTGCCAAACAAAGCAAGCCATACACATCTATGTTGGTATGAGAGTGAGTAAATGATGAACATTTTCGTTATCTCTTTAAACAACGCAAACAGACGTAGTGCACAAGAATGCAAATGGATACTCATAAAAGCAAATAGGTAAACAAACAACAGTCTCTCTGCTTATGTCATTAGGAAAAAGGTAACGGAAATGGTAAGAGAGTGGCACC
This sequence comes from Moxostoma hubbsi, assembly GCA_032164185.1. Classification (NCBI taxonomy): domain Eukaryota; kingdom Metazoa; phylum Chordata; class Actinopteri; order Cypriniformes; family Catostomidae; genus Moxostoma; species Moxostoma hubbsi. Next base: position 33,780,585 of record JAVLUX010000026.1, on the reverse strand, counting down.
CGAATTTCATCAAAACAACGTAGTTAAGTGTGAGACTACAAAATAAATAAAAAGTCACGTGGACCCATAAAGAGAAAAGTAAAATTGCATTAGATGCAGCTTATGTTGCTACATTCCAAACTCGCGTGCCATGTGCGGTAAGATTCCTGTGAGCTGATCACATACATAACACCCCTCCGTCTCAGCCAAAACTAATCGAATCTTTGCTTTTGAAACTCACCTTAGAACCCTCTCGGTTGACCGTCTATAGGTTGTAATCAACGCGCTATATAGTAATCCGAACTGTATTTCCGAACTGTGTTAACATAAACATGTCTGTGGGATTGGAAAGGTTTAAATCGCATTCAGATATGGCGGCTGCTTTAACCCCGGAAATAAAACTTCAGCCCTTCAGCACACGTGGCCGTGTCTCAAAACCTAGTTAGCTAAATAACTAGGAAGGAAACTAAGGAGTGTTCCAATTTTTTGGGGAACATTGTGACGTTTGATGGCACTATGTTTTTCAAATTGCTTGCATATTTGGATTTGAGATCTTGTTGCAAAAAATATTTATACTCGTAAGTTGAAACTTACACTTACAGCACCGATGTTAAAACTTATCAAATAAAAAAAATTAAGTTGAATGTTGCAATCTACACTCACAGACAGTAATTAAAAGCGTGTGTACTGAATTCACAAATGCAGACAAGTAGTCAAATATGTGTAAAATGACATGGACAAAATACAACTACAGACACAAACTTGTATTACACATTAACTTTTGTACTTTAATTAATTTTTGCAGCACAACCACGACACTTACAACCTCTCAAATCTGGCACAGCAACTTTAAATCTACCCCCCCCCCCCCCCCCCCTTCACTTGCATTTTCAGTATAGATTCGTTCAATGTCAATTGCCAAGGAGTAAAGAAAAGACTTTTGCACATTATAAAAAAAAAATTGTATTTAACCGTATTAACCCTCTTTGTTTCATTGATGTCTGTTCTAATACATTTGACACAGTTTAAGAGCGATTTTACAGGGTGATCTAGTTTCCCATGTTAACGTGGGACATTGGTTTGAATGGGAACTGCAGATTACGTTTGTCAGAGCAGTAACTCACAAATGGAATTATAATTTTTGCTCTCTTAAATTAAGACCAATCTGTTGGTTTATTGATAGCATGTCTGCAAACCATGTGTATTGACTTTGGTTCAAATCCCCTGAAAACATCTGCGTTTTTATTGACATTGTTATAATAGCATCCTTTACTTTTCAAAGGCATTGTGCATGGCAATGACGTATGTTTATAACTACCAATGTCACTGCCAAAAGGTGATCTTTCAGAACGAACATTTTTTTTTTGTTTGTTTTGTTTTTGTGGAGAGAAAGTACAAATGCCATATTAACCAGTGGGTGGGAATAAATGTGAATAAACTCAATTCAATATTCAATATCAAAATTCAATAGATTATATTGCAATTGCTGGCTATCAGATTTAGTTAAAATGTTGATTGATTGGGGGCCTGGGTAGCTCAGCGAGTATTGACGCTGACTACCACACCTGGAGTCGTGAGTTGACTGAGTGACTCCAGCCAGGTCTCCTAAGCAACTAAATTGCCCCGGTTGCTAGGGAGGGTAGGATCACATGGGATAACCTCCTCATGGTCACGATGAGTGGTTCTCTCTTTCAATGGGGCGCATGGTAATTTGTGCGTGGATCCTGGAGAGTAGCATGAGGTCTCCACATGTATGGAGCCAGAAAAATGATAAAACAATTTGAATTGTGTAAATTTGAATTATAGACTTTTGAATTATAAGTGTGATTTTGACAAATAAAATATTACGTTGTATTTTAAATAGGTTTGCATTTGAATTTTTTAAACTCCAATCCTGGACATTTCATATTTAACAAAAGCATTTTGGCCAATTACAGGTCGAGGTGCAATAATTCTCTGATTCAAAAGGTCGCTATTCTGACCATGAAGTGGTTCTTAAACTTTTATGATTTATATTTTTATGGTTAGCACGTTAGCACATTCTCAGCACATGAGACATTTGTCTGAGCGGTCTCTGGTATTTGTTTTAGAATAAAGTATATTTAGTATGAAAGTGATTAGTATGCGTAAGAGTAAGCATCACATATAACGCAATAATTAATGTAATTCTGCTTCATTCTGTGATCGGAATCCACATCAGATCCAAGTCGGATATTATTTCTTGTTGGTGTTTGTAAGTGCGTTTTGAGCTCAAGACATGAACATCACAAATGATCATTCAGATGTGTGTGATTTAGCAGGCATGATTACATAATACGATTAATTTCATGCAAATTGTAGTCTTATTGTAAGGCATTTAATGGCTAATTTACACACCAAACTCCAACAAACGTCACACACATCCCTTAGTGCACATCCCTATTGATGTTTAGTCATTATGCCATTTATTTTTTGTTTGACTGTCAGAATCATTTTAAACTCAACATTTCACGTGTTCTTGTCATAAATCTTCAAAGCTGCAAAATAAGTTTAAACAAGCAGCATAAAAAGGTTTGATTTTGGGTAATGTTGATTAATGTTAATAATAGCAATGTAAAAATGTATAAGCCTTTTTACTGTTTCATAATTTTATTCATTATTATGATCATCATTATGAAGGCATTTCAATGCCATTAATCCACGCGCGTTATTGATGCTCGCACGCGTGGTAGAGTAAAGCCGCGCGAGAAAACGGGAAGATTCCGCATGCGCATGACATCCTTTTCCGAGACCCTCTACTCTTCCCTGTGGAACACGGAAGCTTGACCTCTGACCCACTTTCTGTAGTTCTGAATTTCTGCGGATTGAATTTTAGAATATTGAATTTGGTGTTCTGAATTTCTTCTTCATCTTGAAAACTTCAAACTGTATTTTTTTTAAACTGAATATTTACAGTGTAAGAATTCAGAACCAAAAATTATCTGTTTGAAAATACATATTTATAAAATTATGCCATAAAAAACTATTCAATCTGGTTAAATATGAAATGTCCAGGATTGGAGTTTTAAAAAATTCAAATTCACGTAATATTTAAATTGGCAAAATCAGACTTAGAATTCAAATTCAAAAGTCTATAATTCAAATTTACACGATTCAAATTCAAATTGTTTTGGCATATTTCTGGCTCCATACACATGTTTGTTGACATGGAGACATGGAGTCTCCACGGTGTCCTGCAAAACGAGCCACGTGATATGACGGATTGGTGGTCTCAGAAGCGGAGGCAACTGAGACATGTCCTCCGCCACCCGGATTGAGGTGAGTAACCGCCCCTCCACGAGGACCTACTAAGTAGTGAGATTTTTGGGCATTCTAAATTGGGATAAAAAGGAGATGAAATAAAATAAAAAAAAAACTGTAAAAAAATTTTTGATTGATTTATTTAAAACAATTTTGTAAATTGTTTGTCTGTGGATGTGTGTTCTTTTTATTATATCTGTTAAAAATACATCAAAATCAGCAGCAAAGTGTAACACTTGGGACATTTTCCCTAGCGGCACTAGAGGGCGCTAGACCAATTAAGACTTTTAGTTTGAATATTGTTTTTTGTTGTGTCTGTGTTCCCCTTGATTGATCCCAGCTGTGTCTTGTTAACCTTATTCGTTCTTGTGTATATATTGCCCTGGTTTTCTCTCTTTCTTGGTCAGTTGTTTTCCTTTCATCGATGTAGTGATTTGTTCTGTGTTTGAGTTCTTTTTTTTTTTTAAAAGCCTGCACATAGATCCTTCTCTCACCTGGTCCTGCAGACTTTACAGAACAACTGACCAAGACAGAGGACATGTGGGCAATATATAAGTTAACTTGTCTTTGGCTACTCTAAACATTAATCTAATATAATAATTGGCTTTGCCCAAAATGGGTTCTTTTTTTTTTAGAAATAAGTTTTGATCTTGACTGTGATCAAGGCAATAAATTGCTCAGTATTATACTGTGTTTTTAGTTGCAATCTCCAACTGCAGTGTTTTAATTTCCTGAGCTGCTACCCAGCTGTGCATTAACACACCTGTGCTTCAACAATCACAAAACAACCTTAAGGTAAGCCTTTCAACTACAAGTTTGAGTGGTATAGGATAAAAAAAAGTGGGTGCACCTATCAAAAGCACAACCAATAACAAAATTGGGAGTTTGATGACATTTTAAATGAAGGTGCAAACTTTGTAGTATTTATTGTGTTTGTGTTCCTCAGAAGTCAGTGTTTCAAATGTATTGATATATTTTGGTTGTACTGCTACAGAAATGAAAACGCTGTAATACTGATTCGGTTTATTAATCACTTGGCAGCAAGCTCACTATAATTGGCATCTGAGATTGGTCCAAACATGATGGGGAAAATCAGTGACGAGCATTAGGCCTGCATTTTACTTTGGCATCTGTTTAATACAAAAGCACCTGCCAGTGTGATACCAGCTCAAAACTAGTAAAAGTATGCAGTGACAATACAATTAATTTGGGAGGAAATAAAATTTATACTGCAAACTTTCCAGAGCAGCATTAGATTTAATTATTTTATCAGAATCACCATGCATATACATGTAACATGGAGCTGGATATAATAATCTTATTTTTGGTGCATGACCAAATGGGCTGTCACCTGTTTACAGGTCTAATATAGTACTTGGCAGTGAAATAAACTATTTACTCCTTTTATATACCTGTTTTAGTGCATATAAGATTCCAGTCTTCACTGTTGAACTGACATGGCTTAAGCATTATCTAAATGCATGACTCCTGAAATCATTTCATTTATCAAATTAGATCAGAGAATCAGTGTGACCACAGTGGCTTTAAACACCGATTTAGGCAGGAACCGATAATTGAGTTGCAGTCTCTTATTACAGCAGGTTGAAATCCAAGGGATCGATGCGCGCTATGGGCTCTTTCCAGTAGTTAAAAGTGGAGTACTTCAGTAACTCCACATCTTCCTCCTCCTGTGTTTGGGCTTTCTGGGAGCTCTTGGACGCCTTCCCTTCCTTGGACTTGGGGATAGAAATGCCCAGGTCTTCCAGCTCTGACAGATCCAGTGATGGGATAGGCTGCCTCCAAAACAGGAAGGAGTTGAACGGGCTTGTTGTGTCTAACATTTCGATCTGTACGATAAGAGATTATAGGATCACTGTGGCACTTTTGACAAGCAAAGATGTGAAATAGTTGCTTACAATGTTGCATTTGAATATAAAAAGGCAATACTGCAGCTAACTTGCCTTACAGAATGCATTGCTCCCGATTTAAAACCTGTTTACAGTTTCTCTCGGAGAACATGGCAACTCCATGAGCTTTTTTCAGTTAGTGCTATTTTTAAAGAAACTTAAGCTATTTACATCTGCAAAAGCACTTTCGAATGTAGGTCAAAGCAAAAAACAAAATATAATAATAAAAAAAAGACTTTTTACAATAAGTTTCCATTCGTTGATATTAATGCATTTGATATATGATCACTAACAATGAACTTTTTTTTTTTTTTTTTTTTTTTTTTTTAGTGCATAAATATCTTTGTTAAAGCTAATTAATAAAAATGCAATTGTTCATTGTTAGTTCATAGTGCATTAACTAATCTTAACATGTACAACTTTTGATTTAAAAAAAAAACTATTACTATATATTGAAACGTTAAACGCTGTAAGTATTCATGTTAACAAATGCAACATTGTAAAGTGTTAACAAAAACAATAAAATATAGTAATGCATAAATATTAAATCAAACCAATCAATAAAAACAAATATTAATAATTATTATAACAAGCATACGTTTTATATTTTTAAATTAATATATAACATTTAAAACGTAAATCTATATAACTAACCCGAGCTCATAACTTGAAGTACAAAATATGAATGAAGAATATTCATTGACATTTAAATTGGTATTTGTAACATGGCATCAATTGGGGTCATTCAAACATTTATAGTTAACTTCATGTTGTTCTCCCATTTAAAAGGTCTTAACCTTCAGCTGTGTGTCACACTTATAGGCCTATATGCTATAAGTGAAATAAGCAAATGTAACTAATTGTGGCAACACAAAACCTATCAAAACAATTTATTTTTTTTAAATCCCTCCGTTTTTCCAAATTAAACCCATTTTGAGTCCAAATGGTGGATTTGTGTACAGTATTATTTGCGTTTTGTTACTTTGGGCTGACTGGGCGACAATCCAGCCAATCACAGGTGAGTTGCATAACTGAAACACCCGTTATGTAATGGGCCATCAGACAGTCTGATCATCGCAGCTCCATCCTTTCTACCAAGTTGCTTTCAACAATGCTCATTTATCCATGTTTATCAGCATTATCTAGAGATGAGGAACGCACAAATGAGTTATTTATAGGCACATTATTCTTGATTGGCAGCATTACATGAAATTGCCAATCCTTTTAAGCACACATTGTAAGTGGAGTTTATATCAATGCATGAGTCTTCTGCTTTTACATTATGTTTGTGAGGTGAAAGTTTGATCAATTGTTTTTTGCAAGTTACATGATCTGTGTTAAATAAGTAAAGCTATTTTAAATGGCAGCTTCTGTTTTTTTTAACCTATGTTGGTGTGCAGTCGACAAACTGTAGGTTCTTGGAACACTTTGGCATTTTAATGAAGTCAATAGACAAACATGGTTTTTTTTTTTTTTTATATACATTAAAACGTAAGGATGTTATGAACTATTATAAGACTTGTCTTTTGATAAAAGTCATGCTCAGCAAAACTGTAGGGAAATTATAGATTTGCTTTGTTCTTTTAATGCTTAAAACCTCTCCTAAAGTCTCTTTGTAGGTCTGTCGACATGCACCTTTTAAAGGATTAAAATTCTTTTGATCATTGATTCAGTGACTCATTTCACACATGACACATTTGTCATCACCAGAAATGGTCACTGAATCATTAAATGGGTCTGAGCTGATTTTGATGAATGTAGTCAAAACACTTGAGCCACTTGAATACATTTAACTCCCACAATGCACAGAGTAAAATATAAAATTGTGCATATGCACGATTGTCATAATTGGAATTGATGAATTGATTCAGGACCAGTTTGTTCTCCGTCATATGTGAAACCAAAGAAGTGCTCCACAATATGTCCTTTATTTGTGCAGCTAATTTTGCAATACTTCAATCTTTAAAATACTACAAATATTAAAAGGTAATAATACGTGTATATTATTACTTTAATATAGTAATACTGCACTGTGTTGGGTCTGTGCCAGCCACCGACAGCCTTGGATAGCCCCCACACTTAAAATGACTGCTACGCCCCTGGAAACAAGGACATAATTATCTTCTCATTACAAAGCGAAGACATCCTTTCCGTTGGGAGTTAATATAAATAATCTTTAACCTAAACACGCTTATGATTCTGATGAAGCTGTGCTAATTAATTGGGTTCATGCATCTGTCACCCTGTGGCGTGATTTATCCGTGGGCTGACAATGCAACGACGGTAAACGCCCAATTTTGAGACTGGATATGTGGACCATCTCAGATAAATTCCCTGTATGATCTTTTTGCAGCATCTCACATGCACGTCTAATAAAAGCGAGGCTCGCGCGCACTCCTAAAAATAGTGATGGCGCACCTCATGATAAAGCGCTTTACAGATGCATTAGGACAGTGGAAAGCATGCATTAATCTTAACCTTTTACATTCTGAAATTAAAATACACAAATGATTTAATTTAATATATTTTACCATCGCACTGACAAACGAGACCATAACAATTTTGATATCCTTGACATGTGTATTTGATGGCACTCCCAATAGCACATTAAATGCTTAATAGAATGAAATGGGCAGAAATACTGAAATAAAATGATTATTTATTAAAGAAAACTGTATATGACTCCTACCTTTTATATTTGGTCGTTCCCTTTAAATGATGAGGTGTGGTTTTTTTTTTTTTTTTTTTTTTTTTTTTTTTTTTTTGTGCAATAATTCAAATTTCAAGAATTAAAGAAGCTGCCACTCTGTCTTGTCGTCTCTGTTCTTGCCTGCTGCTGATCCGCATGAACACTCACTGGTCACAGTCGTGGGCGACTCGTGTTGGCCCCGCCCACTTTAGGGGCAGATTTGAGGGGGTCCACCAGTGATAGGTGCATAGTTAGCGTCAAGCAGGCATGGCTGGTCTTTTTTCTTCCTTAGATCATCTAAGACTATATAAAGGGGTGCATGTTATTTGTTACCCCTTTTATACAAACGACCCCTTTTGTCAATATGGATGTGGGTAATTTTGCTTTTTGATAGGCTGAGACCAACCTCAGTCAAACCGAACCCATTACTAAATTGCCATGTTATTATTTGTTAAGCATCTCATGATATAAAAACAACGAACAAGAAAATATTTAAATGGATAATCAACACAAAAAAAAAATAAAAAATTTGATCCCTGTAAAAATCTTAAGCTTTTGGGTTAAAAATGAGCAGATTATTATTAGGTTCTCATAATGGAAGGAAAAGTATACCCAGTCAGAATATAAGTGCATTTTATATAGGACGAAAACATCAAGTAAAAAGTATGAAATGCTTAGTAAGTATATACTTTTCAGAAAGATAACAGACTTGATATATGTTCAGTGTATTTACAACAACATTTTGTATAATTAAAGGAGTAGTTTATCATTTACTTACCCTCATGCCATCCCAGATGTGTATGTCAGACTTTCTTTTGCTGAACACAAATATTTTTAGAAGAATATTTCTGCTCTTTAGGCCCATACAATGCAAGTGTATGGTGACCGAAACTTTGAAGCTACAAAAAGCTCATCAAGTTATCATAAATGTAATCCATCCAAATCCAGTGATTTAATCCATGTCTTCTGATGCAATCCAATCAATTTTGAGAGAGAACATACTAAAAAAATTACTCCCTTTTCTCTGTATATCTTGCCACTTAAGTCTCTAGGCATGATCATGATTTCACGGTTACACTTCCTAGTGCTTGATGCATGCGCAGAGTGCTAGATGGCACTATAGGATGTGTAATCGAGCATGAGATCATGATCACCAAGGAGACTGCTGTCAAGATGTACAGTGAAAAAGGAGTTACATTTTGGTCTGTTCTCACTCAAATGATTGGGTCGCTTCAGAAGTCTTGGATTAAAACACTGGAGCATTATGGATTACTTTCATGTGACCTTTATGCACTTTTTGGACCTTCAAAGTTCTGGCCACCATTCTTTTTGTATTATATGGACCAATTTGGTCTTTCATACTCAAAATTAACTTTTACCTTAAATGCCACATCAGCAAGCCTCAACTCCATATAGTTACACATAAGACAAAATAAAAGATTCACAGAATTCAGCATACAAGTTAATTCCCAGTTGTTATCTATCCATTCTTAACATTTGTTAATGCATTAGGTATCATGAACAACAAATATAATTTAATAATCTTTGTAAATAAAAAAAATACTATTCATTCTTCTTTTTAGTTCATAGTGCTAAACTAACAATGCCAAAAAACATTTGAATTTAAAAATGTATTACTATATGTTAAAATCTACATTAAGATTAATAAATGCTTATTGTTAGTTCATATTAACTAATGTTAACACATGGAAACTTTTATTGTGAAGTGTTACCAAATAAATTAATCATACAAGACACCGAGTATACAGTATAATGCTGTTGTTGCCTTTTCTATTTTTTTCTTTTAAGTATTTATAGATGTGCTTGTTGAAATAATCAAAACGGGGTGAAACGTGTTGCAGGTATATTTAAAAGGCCATAGCGACAAAAGAGCGCAGCTGTCCATATCTAAAACTGATTATAGGCTACTGTCTGATGAACATTTGGAGAATTGCCAGGCTAAATAAGGTAATAGGATACTAATGTCAAATTTGCTTATTCATTGGACAGCTGATTCTATAGAAATCTTAAACTACTCTTTCCTGGTCACGTCTTCATTCTCGCACATGCATCTTCCAACCACCAGAGGGCACTAGATGGAAGATAATTATTTTATATTATCCGTCTTAAAATATCGCGTGTTTTGCAGCGTCTTTATGTTTTTTATTTTTATCCCAATGTGATATCTTTTCATAGCAAAACACGTTGCCAGCACGCTCAATACTGCCGAGTTAGTAGCGGAGTATTACATTTCCGGCATGACGTCACTGTTTACAAACAGTAGCACCGGAAGTGAGACAGGCAAAAACAAGCTTACGGAAAGAGAGTGGAGAGAAAGACGTGCGCCTGCATCAGCCTGACGGGTATAGCTCTAAACCCGTGGATTTAAGCCTGACAGACTCACTATTTATTTCATCTCACATTATATATCTTAAGAAAAAGCAGAAATTTTTAAAGAAGAAAAAACATGCACAAAAGGTCGTAATGGTGAGTTGCAGCTGTTATATATAAGGTGAGCTTCTGACTAACTCTGAAAATCAGAATGGTCGGCATAAACTGACGTGTTTAACTCGAAAACTAAATTAAGTAAATTGCTGTTTGTATAAATAGTTTGAAAAAATGTTGCCCAAATTACCTTATTCTGATCAGACATTTAGTGTTCTGCCAGTTCAGATGTGATCAAAAGCTCCTTTGCAATGTTTAATCAATAATAACAATTTCTTTGCACTTCATTTAGCTTTTATAAATTCTGCAGTTTAAAAAGTGTTAGTGAAAAATGTTTAACATAATGTAAACAAGCTGCCAGTGTTGTTTGGATCATTTTACTTGAATGTCTAATTATTTGACCTCTTTCTGCTTGTTTTAGAGTTGGAAAGCTTTGTCAAATTCAAAAGCTGATACCAGAAAATATCCTTGACCTCCAGTGATTCAGCCTTCAACGGTCCGCTGAAACCAAGGGTGCTGCAACTGGCGTTTGCTTATCATATGTTACTATTCTGGAAATAGATTTAAAAGCCATTTATTTTCTCTGAACAAGGCTCGTATCCATGCCCACTTCAGAATTATAAAGTATTGCATTGGGGTTTGCCTGACATTTTCCCAGAATTAGTCAACTCAAAAACAAGGTGTGGATAAACTGCCACTCGAAATGTTTTGCTTGCTTCATTCGCATGATGGATGTGGCATGAAAGCATAATTATTAAGGAAGTCCCACGTTTTCAATTTAAAAAGGAATTGATGAATTACTCAACTTTTTCAAGCAGTTGCTTTTAAATGCAAAGAGTGCCAACTCTAAAGGAATTTTTAGTGTGCTTAAACTCAGGAAAATGAAGTAAAAAAAAAAAAAAAGTTTCTTGGGGGAAATAAAGCAAACCATCACTGCCAGGATCAATTAGGTCAGAAAAGGTGTTTTTAAAAACGTGTTTGCTGTTCCATCTGAGTTTTGATAGGGCTTGTTAGTTGGAAGCACACATTAGTATCTCGCCTGTTAGGTCATGGCAGATTCTTGCTCAGACACCATTGATGGTGGGATTTTAGGTGTTTCTGAAGGACATAAGTTAAACGCCACCAAAAATGAGGACTTTGACTCTGCTGGACCACAAGAGAAGGAAATCAGCCAAAAAGAGGGTGTCACAGATGTTGTGGGTTCCATTGAGCAATCATCTGTTGGGAGTATTCCACATGTTATGAAAGATAACACCACACCACGCAAAGATCCTCCTACAACCACATCTTCTCTCGAAGACGATGATAAAACCGCTCGGTCGCTCTCAGTGACCAGCAGGAGCCAAGACAAAACTGATGATTCCGAAATCATCAATAGCCAATCCTACACACCCAGCCAGACGCCCACTTTTTCCATGGCCAGTGTCGAATTCTCAGAGGAGAGTAATGTGATGCCTCCTGATGGACCTTTGATTTCTACTAAATCTTCTCAGGATGGCGATAACCAGTTGCCACCTGATCATGTGCCCTCTCGGGAGGGGAATGATGCCGGGGCCTGTGCTGGTGGAGCTGCTAGGGTTATGGCATCAGAGTCAAGCATGCCAGCGTATTATTTTGTCAAGTGGATTACCTGGAAAGAGAAGAAGACGGCGATCATCACACAAAGCGAGAATGGACCCTGCCCGCTGATAGCAATCATGAACATTCTGTTGTTGCGGTGGAAGGTAAGCCATTCACTTTTACCTGTTCTTCCATGAGTTTTTTTTTTTTTAGGATCAATTTAACATTTTTATTATAATGGATTAGTAGTGGAGCATCAGTATTACTATTGCTGATACTTCGGATTGTGATTTGAACACACCCTGAAATAAGTTATTTGTCAGTATATTGCTGTGCAGTACTCCTACATTGAACTGAACTCCAAAAGTTCATGCATCGTTATAGCTGTTTATTTCGTCTCTTGGGTCAGTAATAGTCCCATGACTCTCTTTTGTTACTGTGCAAATATGAGGTCACTGATACAGTAGAACTCTGTTGACACACATTCAGCAATAGGGAACTTATGAAATCAAACTTAATAAAAAGTAGGTGGTGCTGTAACTAGAAGTAGATGTTCCTATTTTCATAAGTTGCATGTGCACTTATTTTAGACCAGTATACGTAGGTTAAATGTTGGAATTTTGTGTATTCTTTAGGTCAAATTGCCTGCTCAGACAGAGGTGGTCACCACAGAAGAGCTGATGGCTTATCTTGGTAAGATGTTTTGGACATGCAGTGTCTATTTGTAAAAAATGTTGTTTTTTTTTTTTATGTAACTCAGAGATCGACCGATAGTGGATTTTGCAGATACAGATAATTAAGGTGATGCAAAAGGCCAATAACCAAATAATTGGCTGATAGTTATTAAAATCGATTTATAGTATGTATAGAAAATATCTTTAGTCTTTCCTTACTATGATGGACACAGAGGCTATAAGAGTCCAAAATGAATAAAATCCTAGAAGCAGTTTATTGTGCAACCCAAATCCCAATAATAACCATAAAAAAACTAGGATTTGGTGCATAATGTGGGACTTTTAAATATAAACAAGCCCAAAACCCCCAAGGAACTCTTATTTTGAAATGACGGAGACTTGGCTCTGTTGACGTATCACGTTTTCATATAGTCCCATTTTTCTTTGCATGCCCTTGCTTCAATTTTGAATACATGATTATCTAGTCAAAATAACTATGCATTTAAGTTAGTAGAAAACTGGATGAATAGAATATTGTGAGTGAAAGATTTAGATTGTTTTTATTTCACGTTTAGAGGCCGCTGTTATACCATAGAATCAAGCTGTTCTAAGTGTAGAATCCTCCAGCGCCAACACGGAAGACCATGGAGGAATAAAACAAATTGGATTATTCCAAAAAAAACATCTATTGGCACAGATTAATCTGTGAAACCAATCTAACGTTCTACATCTAATCACTTAGAAACCTTTAAACCTCCAGTGCCGGCCACAGAAGAACATGGAGGAATAATAAAATGTTTTAAATGATTGCAACTATCGGCCTAGGTTTTTGCTGATAACCGATTGTTCCAAAAAGCAACTATTGGCACCGATTAATCGGTTAAACCGATATATCAGTCTACCTCTAATAACTTCTTTAATAACTTTAAAGACAGACCTACCATGAGATTCGAGGTTGTTAATTGATGGTATGTGCATCTGTTGAAGCAATCAGCCATGTTTAATAGTGTAATTCCTGGTGAAGAACTACATTACCCATGATCCTTAAGGAAAATGAACCACCTATCATAAAATAGCTGCAAACAAAGCATGACAAAAGAGGCTAGCAGTAAACACCACTCACATGATGTAATTGAGTTGCTCCCCTATTCTCTCAAATGACTTCTGCATATGTCTGAATGTTTAGTCAAATATATTGTTTCTGTTCCTATAATCAACAACTTTGAATCAATAGTTTTATACTTTTCCATAATTTCTAATTCCATTATATCATTCGCAATACTTTATAGGATTGTAGTTCATTCCTCCTTTAAAAAAATGTTAAAGTACATAGTCTCGAACCTTTTTTGTCTGATTTTCAAATATTTTCTAGCTTGAAATCAAAGTTTGTTATGTTTTGATTCACCTCAGAGCTGGTTGATTTGGTAAATGCGTTGGATCTCTTTTGTGAAACATTTTATGAATTTCCTATAGAACAAAATTAATGGGAAAAATACTTCCGGAACCAACATGCTAAAAAAGTGGGAGGTCACTGTTCTGCTCTATATGCTTCAGGTACATTTAAAATGGGAAAAAAAACAAAAAGGCTTTGGCTTGCTCACTGGGGTTATTAATACAATTATTTAGTGACTTATTTTTACACATGATTCACAATCGTATTTTATCTAATTGCACAATGATGACTCATTAACATTAAAGATATTACAGTTTTATGTTCTGTTAATGCCTGATCTTCTATAAAGCTGCTTTGAAACGATGAGTGTTGTGAAAGGCGCTATACAAATAAAATAGTCTTGAATTGAATTTTAGTGCATGACTCATGGCATGTCTTTTCCAGTTAATGGTCCATAATTACTTAAGGAGCTCTAGTGGTACACCACAATAAACTCTATGGTTGGAAACAGATGGCTGGACTGACTTGAGAAGAATATGGGGGGGGGGTCACTATGTGAAAACATTTGTTTGCACTACTAATGGAACCTCAATAGCAGCAATTATGTATGTCCCTGCCCCCAAAAGTAGACTAGTGTAGGTGTTGCTTTTATCCAAAGAGACTTACATTACACTTGGCCTATTGTACGGATGATCCATCTGGAGCAATCTGGGGTTAAGTACTTTGCTCAAGGACACAGATTGTACATTACTGGGTTTGAAGCTACAACATATAATTTACCAGTCCAGATGTTTAAGCTCTAGGCCATACCGTTGTGCTGTTTAACTCTGGACGTAGCTCAAGTTTCAATAGTTTCTTTTACAGTGACCTCAAGTTTTTGAAAACAGAGGCCACACTTACAAATGTAGAAATGTCATTGGTTTGATATTCTGTTATCTAATGCAATCTAGCATCTCCAAACAAATGATGCTAGAGCTTTTCTATGAATGCACTTTTTAACATTTACTTTTAAACAACTGGTCCAATTAATTCATTTAAAAAACACAAGTATGTTTAAATTGCTTAAGCCTGATCATATTCTCATTGTAGGTGAATGTGTGCTGTCCATCAAACCACGAGAGAAAGCAGTGGGCATGGAGCTCAATTTTCAGCAGGTAAATCGTAATGTAGGAAAACAAGTGTAACCTGCTCGGCACGGTACTTGAGCACATGTTGTGTGCTTTTAATTAACATTTTAAAGGGATAGTTTATCCCCAAAAATTTAATTTTCGTTTATTCACACATGCCATCCCAGATGTGTATGAGTTTCTTTATTTTGCTGAACAGAAACAAAGATTTTTAGAAGAATATTCCAGCTCTGTAGGTCCATATAATGCAAGTCAACAGGGTCTAAAACTTTGAAGCTCAAAAATAACATAGGCAACATAAAAGTAATCCATATGACTCCAGTGGTTAAATCCATGTCTTCAGATGTGATTAAAATAACAAATATGAATCTGTTTCTTACCCACACCTATCATATCACTTCTGAAGGCATGGATTTAACCACTGGAGTCACTTTTGTGCTACCTTTTTATATGCTTTTTGAGCTTCAAAGATTTGGACCCTCTTGACTTCATTGGAATGGACCTACAGAACTGAAATATTCTTATAAAAATCTTTGTGTTCTGCTTAGTTATACACATCTGGGATGGCATGAGGGTGAGTAAATGTAGAGAGAACTGTCATTTTCAAACTATACCTTTTAAAAATATGAGAATCTCTAGGAACACAGAGCTTCGACTTTACAGTCCACCTATAGACAAACATTATGAATGAAGGCCTTCAATCCGTGAATTAACACACTTCATTACCGTTTCAGTTACTACAGTTACAATGTTTATGTGTGTGTGGGTTGGAAATAAGCATCCTATTGTTTACACAGTTACGTTGCCAAATCTTTTTTTATTTGTTGAAGATTGGATGAGAATTAAGGTAATAAGGAAGTGCCCATGCCATGTGTCACTAACCTTTACTGGTACTTTATTTTTTAAATATTATAAAAATATTATCCTGGTGCTGTCTATTGAACTCTAAAACCCTTTGGTATACAATGGGTGTCATATACTGTAGTTGTTGCAAGTTTTGTTTTATAATTTTTTCATGAGATTAAAGCCTAAAGAATTTGCAAAGTCAAAGTATTGTGTGATCAGTTGGAGTAAATGCTGCTCAAACTAACCAACCTCAGCCCAAACATGTGCGGAAATCTCGCCCACACTGAGATCAGACTCTGTAACAAGACCATGATAGACTAAACTTAAATGGCAAGGTCATATAATTTATGTCAGAAGACTTTATTTCTTACTATGTTTCTCACTTTCTTCATAGAACATGAGTGATGCGATGGCCGTGCTGCCAAAATTGTCAACAGGCCTCGATGTTAATGTGCGCTTCACGGGTGTGTCTGATTTTGAGTACACTCCTGAATGCATCGTCTTTGATCTGCTCGATATTCCACTCTACCACGGTTGGCTCGTAGATCCACAGGTAAGTCAACAGATAATTATATTAAAATTTGTATGTTTGACATCCAGCAACACATTGACAGTGTTGGGGAAGCTTCTTTGAAACTGTAGCTTTCCAAGCTACAAGCTGCTTCTAGCTAAACTACAGGCAAGGTGGTACTCTAAATAAATAGTTTGCTACACTACACGTTACTTGTAAAAAGTATCTAACTACACTGAATCTGTTTAAATTAGGAAATATTATAAGTGTACTATAACAATTAGATGATATAGTTTCACTCTGCAAACAGAAGTTCTGAAGACCTAATAGTTGGATTCTGTATTAAATTAGGGTGACACCACACAACTAGGGTGACAACATTAATATGTATGTAACGTTACCATTTATTAAATTATTTTAAGATTTAAGCATATACATTTCATAACGGAAGTGCATCAAATTGAATTGAGTAATCTTTAATGATCCTGTGAAATCAAAATTAAAGTTAATGCTTTTCATCTATATCTATTACCTTTTAAGGTCATCTATTTGCTAGTGTACTTTTAAATGTTAACTAAATTATTTTTCATAAGGTACAAGCATTTAATATCTGCAGTTTCTCTCCCACCAATACGGACTTTTTATGACTCATTCTACACTTCAGACTTACATCAAACTTTCTGTCCAATCAAATGCTTTTTTTGAATGAAAAACGCACCCTCCCCTTACGTTCGGCTGTGTTCTAACTGGTGCTGATCAAGCTTTTGCTAGGCACTTTGAAGGGAGCAAAATCCATGAAATGGGGTATTTCCGAACAGATTTTCTGATAAGAATCGCTTCTGACTGTCGGTTTTCAAGTTTCACCTCTCTGAAGCTCGACAAGCGAATTGTCTTCAAAGGAAATAATTCTTAGGGGTGATCATTTCTGAACAGAACGTGCCAACACGAGATCAATGTTAGGACAAGTGGCTGGAGTTTTTTTTTTGTGCAGTTAGAGGTTTCCTGGGATGTACAGTTCTAGTAAGTGTTCTCTAATTATTATGCTTGGTGTATTGTGACTCATTACATGGATATATAATCTTTTATTCATTTTTTTTTCATTCATCTGTATTGCACACCTACGGAAGCCCTGAACCGCAAGATGAAAAAAAAACTAAAAAACTAATTGTCTCAGTTCCTTCCTGAGCCTAAGTCTTTAATTTTTTTTTTTCTCTCTTCAAAAGTTTTTTCCTCTCGGCTCCTTTGTTCGTAAACAAAGACTGATTTACTGTGCATTTTTGGCTAGGTTATGTAGTAATGCTGACAACGTTAATCATCGTTTGGTTTTCAAATATTTGGAAAAGCCGGCTGATTCTGAGATTACTTAAGTTTTCCCTGTAAGAGTGCTCAAGCTTGATCAGCATGATGGAAAGGGGTGTGTGTCAGTCTGTGTCTCCAAACCAAAACCTATTGGCTAGTTGTAAAAATGGGTTAAGTCGTTTGACATGTCCCGTCTCCACTTACCGTTTCAGTAGGAAATACGTCAAAACAGTAACTCCAACTGTGCTCATCAAGGCACTTCAGGGCGACTTTAATAAAAATGTAAATATTTAATTTCTATTTTAATTACATTTTGTTAGTTTAAATTTCAATTTGATTGAAATGCCAAAATCTTAAACATAGGCTTAAATATTTGATTGTGTGCAATAAAACTAGAAAACACCCAATTTTATATAACTGCGCCAAAATATATTGATAAACGGCAGCAATTATCTGAATATTTTGCTTAAAGTAGACTATGACTTATGGCAAAGTCACTAAGACTGTGCAGGGCCTCAAGTGAATCAGTGAGTCATTTAAGTGAACTAGTTACTTACATGAGCTGTCCAAATGAACCGACTCACTAAAGTAAGTTCCCAACTATATAAATATAAGTAAATAGTTTCTTTTAACTGGTTCATTTACATGAACTGTCTGAAGCTGAGCTATGGTCAAGCTACTAAAAAATGTAGTTAAGTTAGTAGTGTTGCTACTCTTAGTTGGTTACTTACCAAGTTAGTATACATACTAACACTACACATCATGCATTTAACTGTTACAAATATTTCAAAAAGCTTAAGATAATTGTATTTTGTCTTGACAGAGTCCTGAAATGGTGTCTGCAGTGGGAAAGCTAAGCTACAACCAACTTGTGGAGAAGATTATAGACTTCAAACACTCGACAGATAGCAGTCAAGTCAGTGAAGGTATGTGTAATGTTGTTTCTACAAACAGGATCCCTGAAAGTGTAAAATATGCCACCTACTCTCCTCGCATGACTTCATGGTGGTGCAGTAAGCAGTAAATGGTTTCAAGTAATATCAAACTAACAGTATATCAAGAACTCTAATTCATGATCAGACAGAGCATTTCCATCCATTATTATCTAACTTCTACTTTATTTTACTATTTTGTTTTTTTTCCACCTGAAATGAAAGGTTTTAATTAATAGCAATTAATATAAGACCAATTGAGCTGTCTTTAGATTCTGGTATATACTGTATAAGGGATAATGCACAGTGGTGTGGTGTGTAGTGGGCTAAAGCACTAAACTGTTAATCAGAAGGTCACTGGTTTGATCCCCACAGCCACCACCATTGTGTCCTTGAGCAAGGCACTTAACTCCAGGTTGCTCCGGGGGGATTGTCCCTGTAATAAGTGCACTAAGTCGCTTTGGATAAAAGCATCTGCCAAATGCGTACATGTAGAAGTCAGATGGAAAGAATTGCAAAATAAATATGAACAGGGTGGTCAGGATCCTGATGCAATGTGGATTTGAAATTATTTTATCATGTCAGAGAAACTAGCAAAGCCAAGTAGGAAATCAGTTGCCTGGGACAACAGTCACTTATACAGTTAAGCGGTCAATATACAAACTAATTAGACTGGAGAATGTCACAAAACTAATCCAGATATCTGTGTAATCCAGTTCTCTTATACAGTGGCATGAAAAATGATGTGAACCCTTTGAAATGACCTTCATTTATGTATAAATTTGTCTTGAAATCTGGTTTGATCTTCATCTAAGTAACAATGAACAAATACAATCCATTTTAACTAATAACACAATTATTGTATTGTATTGCTCATATTGAATATATCATTCAAAAATTCACAGTGTAGGCTGAAAAAATAATAATAATAATGTGTGTAAACCCCTAGGCTAATGACGTCAACAAAAGCTAATTAGAGTAAGGAGTTGGCAAGCCTGGCATCCAGTTAATAAAATGAGATTGGAGGTGAGAGTTGAGCTACTTTGACTAATAAAAAGCACTCAAATTGAGTTTGCTATTCACAAAAACCATCTGCTGATGTGGACCGTGCAAAAAAGAGATCTTGGAAGACCTACGATCAAGAATTGTTGATTTCATAAAGCTGGAAAGGGTTACAAAGTTCTCGACGAGCTTCGATATTCATCTGTCCACAGTTAGACCTATTGTCTATAAATGGAGATAATTTAGTACTGTAGCTACTCTCCCTAGAATTGGCCGTCCAGCCAAGATGACTCAAATGGCACACCACGGAATGCTTAAAGAGGTAAAAAAAGCTAAAAACTTGAAGGAATCGTTTGAACTGGCCATCATCTGTTCATTTGTCTCCTCTATGGAAATCATTAAACGGGCACGGTGTCCATGACCCCACAAAAGAAGCTGCTGCTTTCCAACAAAAACATTGCTGAGTGCCTGATGTTTGCCAAAGACCACCTCGACACTCAACAACGCTACTGGGTACATTTTTGTGGACTGATTTGCAGAAAAGTGAATTCCCAAGTTTATAAAAATATCCTACAGGATAATGTCAGGGTGGCTGTGCGCCAGCTGCAGCTCAGAAGTTGGGTTATGCAGCAGGACAATGACCCTTGACATCAAAGTAAATCCACTACAGAATGGCTTCAAAAAAGAAACTCCACCTTTTGGAGTGGCCCAGTCAGAGCCCAGACCTTAACCCAACAGAGATGCTGTGGAATGACCTCAGGAGAGCCGTTCATACCAGACATCCGTAGAATATAGCTGAGCTGAAGCAGTTCTGTAAGGAAGAGTGGTCCAAAAAAATTTCTGAACGTTATGCAGGTCCCGAAGACGCTTGGTTGAGGTTATTGCTTCCAAATGAGAATCGACCAATTATTAAATCCAAGGGTTCACTTACTTTTTCCACAACACTGCATGTTTAAGGATGTGCAAGAAAAACATGAAAAATTGTATTTGTTTGTGTGTTAGCTTAAGCACAGTGTTTTTCTATGCCTTTGAAGATGACATCATATCTATGACCAATTAATGCAGAAAACCAGCTAATACCAAAGGGTTCACATACTTTCCTTTACCACTGCATATTAGTGTTTTAAATTACACCGTGTGTGAACTTCCGTGTTGTACTAATGCCTGAATGTAAGTCATAATCTCTTTGTGTTGACAGGTTTGATAGCAGAGCAGTTTTTGGAGTCCACGGCAACCCAGCTGTCCTATCACGGCCTGTGTGAGCTCAACGCAACGGCTAAAGAGGGCGAGCTGTCTGTGTTTTTCCGAAACAATCACTTCAGCACCATGATAAAGCACAAGGTGTTTACCAGCCTCCCACGCCAACACTCTCTATTGTCTTAAGCTGATTATAACGGTCCCTGTGCCGTCAAGCCAAACCACCCCCAAAAATGGAGAACATGTATAGACACAGTTATACCAATAGAACAAGCTAATTATTTAGTGTTTTTGCCCTCAGGTTAAATATTATTTCATAATAATTGCCTTTTGGAAGGGTTTGCGTGAATTGCAAGGAAAAAGGAGCATTATACTGTGTTTCTTGAGTTTATAATAAACTAACAGTTCTGCAGGGTTAAAGTTTTTCCTTTACAGGACAATTTATTGGAAATAATGACAAGTGCACTTCAATTTTCAGTGGCTTTCTAGCACATTCATACATTTGACCTGCTGATCAGTGGTCTTTGTGGTCTTTGTTCATTGTGGGAAATTGTAGGGCCACCTCTACATACTGGTCACAGATCAGGGTTTCCTGCAGGAGGAGAATGTGGTGTGGGAGAGTCTCCACAATGTGGAAGGGGATGGAAACTTCTGTGACTCAGACTTCAGATTGTGTCACCCGTCCCAGAAGTCATCAGCAGCCAGCCAACCCACTGCTCAGGAACAGCAGAAAATGCAGATCGACCAGGTGACTTTTCTTTTTGCGCTCTCTTTTGCAACATTTCTCAATATATACTGATTAGAAAATATTTGACTTGAAAGCAGCCAAAAGAACAGATTTCTGCTCCTTATTACTTTGTTTTCTTAAAGGCAGTAATAATAGCAAAAGACAATAAATAAATATTAGTACTTAAATTAGATCATTTTAGGCCCAATTAATTTTGTAGTATGTGTTTTACTTTGCTCTGATCAAGAATCTTCATGGTTAGAACATAGCTTTAGTATATGTCTAAAATGTTTTTTTTGACCTCAATCTTGTCTTTTCATTGTTCAATGTGTTGTCTGTAATTTCAGGACTATCTGGTGGCGATGTCCCTGCAGCAGGAGCAGGGTGAAGCTCCTGGACCCTTGAGTGATCTAGAGCTGGCCAGACAACTGCAGCAGGAGGAATACCAGCAACCGCAACAACAACAGCAGCAGCAACCCTCAGGAGGACAGGTACTTTCTTCTCACCTTAGGATCTCCAATGTTTAAGTGCTGATGGCATTGTACTTTAAACATTAGGGGCTAGCTACTGTATTTAATATTTTCTCTCATGAATGTCTATAATTGTGCCTGCTTATGTCAGCTTGAAAATTACCATTCATAAACATGTCTATCTTGGCATGTTTAATGGTTGTCGGTTAGTACTTCACTCTGGCAAACAATATTGCAAAGACTGGTATTCAGGAAGAGGAAAAAAAACAGCATTGAAAACTGGAAAAGAATACTAAAGAAATGGGGATTGACCCACATTTTGCTTGTAAAGCAAACATTCACCCTACTTTTGATTTAAATCGCAATTAATCGCAGATTTTTAAAGTGCTGAAATTTGACTATATATACTTCAAGTACCATTAAACGTTTCTCAAAGTCTAAGTGGGAGGTTGACTAATTGGAATAACTAGTCACCACATAGGTTGCATTTTCATTGCAATGGGCATTAAATCTCTAAACTCTCATCCTCCAAAGACTGTTACTATCTGCTTTGCGACAGCAATAGTGAAGCCACATTCACGATTCACATCAGGACGTCAATGCCGGCATCAAGTGCCACTTTTTCTGTATTTCTGTGTTTAGTTAAGACAGAGGTGCTTCTTTGGTAATTAAATTGCACCTTACAGAGGCTGCAAAGTACTTGATTTTTGCTTGTTTTGTAGAACAAATAGCGTTAAGATCTCATTTCTCCATTTTCTGCCAAATACATAAATTTTATCACTGACACTGAATCACCACTGTGTGTTTGTGGTGTGTGTCAGTGTAATGACTCTGGGCGGACACATTGCAAAGGTTCTGCCCTTCCAACCAGTGTATACGCTGGTTTATGCTTTTATTATCATCAAATACGTTAATTGCGATAAAGGAAAAAATAACGCTTTAAATTTGTTTTATTAATTGCATACATTAATCCATTAACTTTGACTGCTCTATTTTTTTTCTAATAAATGTCCCTGGACTTATTGATCACGATTCAGTGTGGGGTGTGATCTGATTACAAAGTAATTGTTACTGTAGTCTTTAAGTAAAAAAAAGTAGTGTAACAGATCCAATTTAAATTCTTGTAATCAGATTACAGTTACTGACTTTCAATCAACTTAATTCATTTTAAGTACATTATTTGGGTTACACATATTCCAAAAATCATTTTATCCATGTAGAATAAATTTAAAATCATTATGTTCACGTCTACATCTGTTTGTATTTTTATGACAGATGAAGGGACACTGATAATGAACAAGGAGGTAATAAAGAAATTAAGCGTAAAAACAAATTGTTTTAGAATGTAACTTAAAAATCAAGTATTTTTGTAATGTGATCTTTTTTAGTAATCAGAAAAGTAATCAAATGATGATTTTGGAAGAGGAATTACTAATGTTTAGAGGATCAACCTTCCATTTTTGATTTCTTACCCATTACTGATGATTCACGATCATGGGATTATAAAAAAAGGGAAAAAAAAAAATGGATAAATGTTTACATAATCTTTCATCGAAATGTGAAAAATTCTCCCAATTAAATTACACATCCAATTGATTCCCCATAAACAAGACCATGTCACACTCTACATCATATTTCCTTAAATACAGTTGGTCATTAAAACCTAATTTTTAACCACTCCACAGATTTCATATTAGCAAACTACAGTTTTGGCAAGTCGTTTAGGACATCAACTTTGTGCATGACACCAGTAATTTTCCAACAATTGTTTACAGACAGATTGTTTCACATTTAACAATATTCAAATGTATTACAGTTTCAGTGTATATTACAAGTTTACATACACTAAGTTAACTGTGCCTTTATGCTGCTTGGAAAATTCCAGAAAAGTTTATCAAGCCTTTAGGCAATTAGCTTCTGATAGTCTAATTGGTGGTGTACCTATGGATGTATTTTAAGGCCTACATTCAAACCTCTTTGCTTGACATCATGGGAAAATCAAAAGTAATCAGCCAAGACCCGGTTCATCATTGGGAGCAATTTTCAAATGCCTGAGGTACTACGTTCATCTGTGCAAACAATTGTACGCAAGTATAAACATCATGGGACCAAGCAGCCATCATACTGCTCAGGAAATACACATTCTGTCTACTATAGATTAACATAGTTTGGAGCAAAAACAGTGGAAACAGGCAGACAAGTATCTATATCCACAGTAAAATTAGTCCTATATCGACATAACCTGAAAGACTGCTCGGCAAGGAAAAAGCTAATGCTCCAAAACCGCCATAAAAAAAGCCAGACAACAGTTTGGAAGGGCACATGGGGACAAAGATCTTACTTTTTGGAGAAATGTCCTCTGGTCTGAATTTTATTTATTTTTTTACTGTTTGGCCATAATGACCATTGCTATGTTTGGAGGAAAAGGGGTGAGGGTTGCAAGCCGAAGTACACCATCCCAACCATGAAGCATGGGGGTGACGGCATCATATTGTGGGGGTGTTTGCTGCTGGAGGGACTGGTGCACTTCACAAAATAGATGTCATCATGAGGAAGGAAATTGTGGATATATTGAAGCAACATCTCAAGACATCAGCCAGGAAGTTAAAGCTCTGTTCCAAATGGACAATGACCCCAAGCATACCTCCAAAATTATGGCATAAGGACAACGAAGTAAAGGTATTGAAGTGGCCATCACAAAGCCCTGACCTCAATCCGAAAAAAAAATTTGTGGGTAGAACAGAGCGTGTGTGAGCAAGGAGGTCTGCAAACCTGACTCAGTTACACCAGTTCTGTCTGGACGAATGGGCCAAAGTTTTAGCAACTTATTGAGAAGCTTGTGGCAGGCTACCCAAAACATTTGACACAAGTTAAACAATTTAAAGGCAGTGCTACCAAATACTAACAAAGTGTATGTAAACTTCTGACCCACTGGGAATGTGATGAAAGAAATAAGTTGAAATAAATAATTCTCTCTACTATTATTCGGACACTTCACTTTCTTAAAAGTAGTGATCCTAACTGACCTAAGACAGGGAATATTTTCTACGATTAAATGTCAGGAATTGTGAAAAACTGAGTATAAATGTATTTGGTTAAGGTGTGTAAACTTCTGACTTCAACTGTATATGGTCACTTGGAAATCTGTCACATTACAGAATTTAAATGTGTTGTGAATGCTGCCTTTGAAGTAATCATGGGTTTGGTGTAGCAGTTTGAGCGTCAACATATCAATTTAATATCTTTTGGATTAAACCAAGACATATTTAGAATTATGTAATACGAGTGATTTAAAATCTTGTTTATTTTCCTGCAGATGAGAGGCCAGGCCGCATCTCAGCCTGGAGGACAGAGGCGTCGAGAAAAGAAGGAAGACTCTGATTGTTGCATTCTTTAAATCCGAGGCCACTTGTCACCGTAACAAGACTCTCTTAAGCCAGTTCAGCTTCAGTTAATGTCTGTCTTCTGTACTACTGTTGAAACTAGGGACATTTCTAGCTGACCTGTCGTCCCAATGCCAAGCCTGCCTTTACAGTACAGTTGTCCCTGTTTTTGCCTTTCCTTTAGCCTCATGGTCTGAACTGTTGCTCATCATTGTCTTCTGGACCAAATAAAGGTAGCGGTTGTTTCTAAACACTAATGAGCATTTTTGTGAGCGCTACTAAGGAACTCCTAACTATACCAGGTTAAAGTATTCTATTGGACGATGGAGGACTGTAATGGTAAATAATCAGGGATTGTAATAAGACTTTAATATTATACTACAATGCTACTGTCTGAAGTTTATCTGTACAGTTACTTGTCATTAGCTTTTCATCTAAAGTGATGTTCAGCACAGAGTACACAGTACACTGCATTGATTTGCTCAGTAAACTATGGGGCTCTGGGGTCCTTAAGATGAGCTAATAAAAAGCCACTTCTGTCAATAGATGCTGTGTGGCTTTTCATTTATGAAGAGTTTCTTAACCTGTGTTGAAATTGCAATTAAAACGTGAATCACCTTAAGTGCAGCATTTATGTTGCAGGCATTTGCACATATTACATACCAATCTAATACATTATGTAACATATTAGCTGTAAAAAAAAATGTGCTTAAATTTGATTAGTGATCTAGAAAACATAAAATGTAGCATTTTCTGTCATAATTTAGCTTAATTTTTTTTTTTTTTTTTTTCAAAAGTTTATTTATTGCATAATCAGGTTTGGGAATGTTACGTTTAGAAACTATTCTGCTACAGATTACAGAATACATGCTGTAAAATTACAGTTGTAACCTATTATTTTGGATTACTCAAGTTTAGAAGTTTAGTAATGTAATCCAAATACTTTGGATTACTTCAGGACTGGCTTTTTTTTTTTTTTTTTTTTAAGGACTTTTAGATATTTTTTACAGGAAAAACATGTAAACATTTTCATTAAGAATAAGATTTTTGCTGTACATTCTGCTCTAATATCAAAGGTCTTACTAGGGAAAAAAAGTTATGCTCCAATGTGCATTTTCGTTATAGAATTCATGATAAAATATAATCATGTCTGGAAACGCAGATGCATGTCAAGCCAAGAAATAGCATTTTAGCTTAGCATAAAGCTAAATGTTAACATGACAATTTACACTATTTTTGCTGCTCAACTTAACCCCACCGAGTGTACAATGGCATCCTTTTATGATCATATGTGGATTCTGTTCATATAATAAGGCAGAAAACATATTGTTTGCATCTTTCTATAAGATGTTAAAAGCTACACTATTAGCCTTTCTTGCAAAAATACCCTAACCGCATAAAAAAACATTGACAAAGCATGTAATTATGTATTTATTGGATTTATGTTTCATCTGTTTTTTGTTTTTTTTTTTTAAGCTGTAGAAACATGTAGCTCTATTATTCCGGGTTCACACATCCTCCATGAGCGAGGCGTGAGTGGCTCATTTTTGTTTCGGCGCTCATATTAACAGACGACACCATTTACACTGCAAGTGTGAATCGTGAGGTGACACGCGCCAGTGAGCGGATAGTTCCCTTACAACTCTGTACACTTGACATTGTGTTTATTAACGACTGTTAACAAACCCAAACGGGTATTTCTGAATGGGTGCAAAAAAGGATCAAACATGGTTTTAATGATCAAATTTGCATGCCGGCCATCCCATATCAACAGCGTTCTGTCTTCCACGGTTTCGTCCTAAGATGCACCAGTTTTACAAACTGAAATACACAATCTCCTTGTGAAAAGTGCGATAGAAATTGGGCCAAATTGTCAAACCCAAAAATGGTTTTACAGCTGTTATTTGCTTGTCCCAAAGAAAGGGGGATCGCTGGATCGGAGACATTTAAATCGCGCACTCACAAAGCACCCATGCAAAGTGATAACTCTGAAACGGATCTTATCGTGTGTATGCCCACAAGATTGGTTTGCACCGATAGATCTGAAGGATGCGTACTTTCATATCCAAATTGTATGATATCACAGGATGTTTTTGAGATTTGCATTTGAGGGAACAGCATATTAATTCAAAGTCCTGCCCTTCGGACTGTCTCTGGCTTCTCACACGTTCACGAAGTGCATCAATGCGGTTCTCGCCCCTCTGAAACTGATCGGCGTGCTTATCTTGAACTACCTCGACGATTGGCTGTTACTGGCACAATCAGAGGCTCTGTTATGCCAGCACAGAGACTTACTGCTTCAACATCTAAACAGCTTGGGCCTCAATGTGAACTGGGTGAAGAGCACCCCAGCCAACAAATCTCCTTTTTTGGAGTCCACCTTAACAACTCAAGCGGGTGCGTTCAGGCCATTCTACAGTGTCTGTCTCTCAGTTTAAACTGGGGAGAACATTTCCACTGAAGCAGTTTCAAAAGCATTGGGGTTTATGGCGGCAGCATCCACCATCATTCCATTAGGTCTCTTACACATGAGACCTCTTCGGTGCTGTTTGTCAAGGGCACATGCACATCACTATATCCCATTGCTGCTTTAGCACCCTGGACAGCCCCTGCCTTTTACCAGCGAGGTGTCATGCTGGGGCAGGTTGTCAGGTGGAAAGTGGTGACTACGGATGCTTCCAACACAGGTTGGAGGGATCGGCGTTTGATGGACGCCCAACTTTCAGCCCCTGGAAAGGTTCGAATAAAGAGTGGCACTTCAACCACCTAGAGCTATCGGCTGTATTCCTAGCCTTAAAGGCTTTTCAGTCAGCAATAGCGAACTGTCATGTCCTGGTTCGCTCCGAAAACATGCCGGAACTATATTTGCATTCATTCACCTCCACTGTTGAGATTGACGCATTACCTCCTCCAATGAAACCAGCGGTAATCTCCTCTCCCTGAGAGCGTCATATGTCCCAGGCAACCTGAATTACAGAGCGGACCTATTGTCATGCAAAGGGGTGATACCGGGTGAATGGCGATTTCATCCTCAAACTGTATTGAGAATTTGGGAAATATTTGGCAAAGCAGAAATCAATCTATTTGCCTCAGTGGGGAATACGCAATGGCCCACAAATGGCTGGGGAAATGCATATTTGTGTTTCGCCAGCCATTTGTGTCTCTGATTCACTCAATTCTATTGGTTGCGCCGAAATGGCCCAACCAGCCATAGTTTCCGGAACTGATACAGATGCTATACAGCTTGTCATGGGAAATGCCACTGAGGAGGGATATCCTCTCTCAGGCACAAGGCACAATCTGGTAGTAAGCCGTGGAACCTGCATATGTGGCCCTTGAACAGAGCACGCTGACCATGCCAGAACTGACACATTCAGTCATGAACACCATTTTACATGCCAGAGCACCGTCCACAAGATGCCACTACATGCTAAAATGGAATGGGTTCACTGATTGGTGTCTCCGCGGCATACTCGTGTCAGTCGTAACTCTTTGAATTGGAAAACAGTCCAAAGTTGGCTCGATTGTCGACACAGAACACTGTTCCCCATTTCCCCACAGCTGTCGGGAAAGGAATATTGTTGTACACAATGTTATGCAAAATGTTGCTTCAGTGTCTGGCACTCAAATAAATGCAATTAAAAATGCAACAGCTTTAATAAGCTATCAGATTTGACACTTTACATTGCGTTTATTAACGCATATGGGGAGTCCCTTCTTACACGACCTAGTTCAAACCTCTCTTCTCTCAATATTAGAATATTGGCTATGGTGTTTAAGACTGTCTGCTATAAAACAGGTGCACAAACTACCTAAGCAGCACTTGCCGCTGCCGAGCCACCGGTGAGGCCATGCAAGCCGTGGCCCATACGAGAAAGCAGCCATATCAGCGCACATCCCATGCTGACGGGAGCAACACCCCCGCACAGATTTCATTTTCAAAACCTGGTACATGATCCTATAGATCAGCATTTTCACCATAACCTGGCCAAACCTTTTAACTGAAAATATAACTGTAAAACGCTGAGAATATAAGATTTCAGTGTATTTTAAGCATGTATAGTAGTAGAGAGAAGGGTGAAGTATTCAAAAACACTTGATCTAAAAGAAACACATCATACATTTCTTTTATTAGTGCTGATTTATGAAAATGTGCTCACAGTCAGAGATTGTTTTTATATGGAAGATGTCCAATTTTACAGTTTTATCATGAAAAAAAAAATATACATGAAATACAAAATAAGAAAAGCTTTTCCAAAAGAAGACTTTATGATTTTAAGTACAAAAACAAATAACATACAAGGTGCTGAATTTCAATTTCCCCCCCCGTGTGCTTTCTGTTAAGAAAATTAAAGTGCAAGACAAACACCAGGGTTAGAATTTTTTTTTTAAAGAAACTGCGCAAACTCAATTACCAAATCCAGCCAGGCATACATAAAATGTCTGACCTTTTGTAACAACTTTTTAAAAATGTATGCAATACACAAACCATGCATGGAGTGGCTAAAACAATTTGGTTGTAATCAGATTACAGAATCAGACAAATCATAGTAAAAAATGACAGGATGAATTTATGGCATATTATTGACACTCACAACAAATGAACATTTATGCAAATTCCACTGGGTTGATATAAAACTATCTCGACTCAAAAGCAAAATGTATGCCAGTTAACAATTCTACAGGACTCGGTGAAAAGGTAATGTACTAGACACGACTGCAATTGGTTGCTTTTGATTTCGTCACAATGAAACATAAGAATTACCATCACTTGTGTGTAAATACAAACGATCATCACCTCGATGCACTTGTGGGATCATTGTCATTTTGGTTTTCCTTTGTTTATGAGGACAACAGTTTTTAGAGCCTTTTACCAAAGAGTAAACAAAATCTACTTAAGAGCTCCAGAGCTACATCACAATAAAAAATGTAAAGAAAATTGATATATTCAGAGCACAGTGGTTTGTATGAGGCACCATGTTGTACGGAAACATTGTACTTGCAACAAAAAACAACAGTATTCGTCGATGGACAACTACGAGGCTATGAATATTATATCCATAAGTGTATATATTATTATTATAGTTTGCTCAAAAGTTCTTGTACATAAATTTGCTGCATCGCATCTGATTATTCACACATTGCTCCTCAATTATTATGCATTTTGTTCACTCAGCCATTTAAATGCTGCAATTAAAAGGCTGATATAGCAAGCCAAAATGTTCTAAAACAAAATCACTTAATTCTTTTTAGTTTATTAAAGGTATAGTTAAACCAAAAATAATAAAATAAAATTGCCAATGATTTATTGACAGCCTCAGTTACCATTCACTTATATTATTTAATCACTTTAATGTCATTTAATATGTGATTTTTAAATCAAGGGTGAGATGCAACATTAGTATTCAAATGCAAAGACTGTAAAAGTTACCCATTTGTAACACAAGTTAACTGTGCACTGGAAAAAATAAACACTCAGGCAAAAACAACAACAGCACCCTGCGAATATCACTGTACCAGATGAAACCTCCTTTAATTATGAGAAGGGATTCATATGATTTCAACTGAGCAAATTAAGCAGCCGTGTTTCTTTACAATTCAACAAAGTTATGGGATTGTAAATATTGTGTCTCCTACATAGAGCACATCCTCATCACAAGACTTGATGCACAGTAGCAGGCTGTTGTTCTGCTACTAATGTACAGAGACCATAAGTACCTTGATGATTCTACCCAGAATAAGCACCATCAAGCAGCCAACGGTAAGTGCAGTCAAACTGCTGACTGGGTGAAATCGCTGCAGTGTGATTCACAATCATTTTCTTAGTTCAACCCGTTTTGCTTTTTTAAAGCACCATTACTCAATAGTAAAATCCTCCAACTTACTCATCTGCCATCTCGCATATAACTACAACATTTTAATAAATATCAACATCTGACTCAGAACCTCTTTATAAATAATTGGATTGGCTTTATTTTTTTAATGTAAATTAAGTGCCTATTAAATTTCCTTTGTATGGATGCCCATTACCGCAATGTAAAAAAAAGAATTGTGTATCTCAAAATAATGAGATAATCAAAATAATCACGTTATCTCAATATAGTGCCGATAAGAGCTGGATTTTTTATTTTATTTGACGTGGTGGAAACAGGCTTTTACTACCAACGGCCTCTGTTGAGCTGAATTCTTCATAATATGTTTTTTTATCTTCATTTTATAGCCTTTCAAAACCTCAAACCATATGCAGAAAAGCATTTATATTTCCTCTGTTTAATACATTATTAGAATTAAAACTATTACTACAAAATATTTTTTCACATTTGCAATTTTTAATTCTTTGGGAAGAATTTTATTCATATACAAGAATAATATACGAGTCTGTATTGGGCATAATCTGCCATTAGAATAACACAATTGTGATAAACAAAAGAAATCTGTAAACAATGGGCTTTTAGCTAAGATCAAGTGAAGTATCTGTAACAAATACTAGCACAAAAAATATTTTTAAGGCTACAAAATGAAAAGGCAGAAATATCCTTTAAAACACTGTCAACTCTATCTCAACTAGAGGTTGTTGAGGCTCAAGCTCAGTAAAATCTGAATAAATAAATAATTAGCACAAATTCCAGATAGAAATTAAAATAATAATATAATCCAATTTCAGAAATGTATCTTAACATCTTAACTGCTAATAATGTTTTTTTTTTTTTACATGTTTTAGGGTGACAGTGCACACTCTACTAATAATATTTTATAGTAGCAATATAGTGGTGACGGCTATACATTTGGAAAATAAAACATTTGAATTTATTTCCGGTACGGTTAACTTATGAAGATATCTTTCCAGTTTACGGATAAACTTTTAACATCTGTTAAGTGCTATTTTGTTGTTGTTGCTGTAAGAGTACCACTAGTTAGACCTGAATACAGCATGTTTTGAGAATAATCCAGAAATCAAAGCCTCATTTGCATATTTTAAAGGGACAAGATCTTCATTTTATGCACATACACATTGCACCATCTGAACCAGGAGAGTGTTTTCTTGACCTTCACAACAGCAACTCAATGTAGTCATTTAGAAATGTTATATATATCTGCTATTTGCAACATTAATAAGTTAAAACTTGAACATGTAAATAATACCCAATCATTGGGTGAGGGAGGGACTTATGGTGGTTGTAAGCTTTTAGAACCCTGAAGTTACAAACCCGTAATACCACTCTTTGTCATCTGAACATCTAGAATAAAAACTCTCAAATGTCTCAATTCATGTTTACAAACATGCAAAGACGGATAGAGCAATAGAAAATAAACTGCCCTCTTATGGCACTGAAAATGGGGACAGACAGCACTGACGAATTGTAAGCAGTTCCTTGGTAACTAACTACGATTAATTACTTTTTTTAGATGTCCCTCATTTTACATTTACATCAGAGACCAAAACTGAGCTAGACCAGATTGGATTTCTATTTGTGAGTATATCTGTACATTTCCCTGTCAATTGAATCTTTGACTACAATTTGATTGAAATGTGTTAAAATGTACATCCTTCTTGGAAGTGAAGTGATACATTTGTCCAGGTCTATTTGTTTTAAGCCCCTTAGATATACAATTATAATCTCTTAAAAAACACTCCTGGAAACTTCAGGAATTAATGGTGCATTCACATCATCAGTTTTATGAAACTTCCAATTTCGCCCAACTGACCATTGTGACGTCAAGTAAAAAAACAAAATGGCAGCGGCTGTTTTGGATATTGGATGACATCGCCATGTTGAACCTTGCAGTTGTAATCTCCCAATTATTGTAATTTCAACATGAGGCGACAGCAGCAAAACTTTTAAATGTTAATATTAAAAATGAACGTGTAGTTGCTGTTTGAAGGCGTTTTGTTAAAGCAAAAATGACAATTGCAATAACAACAGATCGTTCTTTCTCATTGCCTCAAGACACCCTACAGAAAGCAGACATACCCAATCAAACTCAGACAAAATGGTACACCTCAGTTTGAACCTAAAACTAGTATGCAGTGCACTGGAAGGCAATGCACATCTTAATCATGGTGTTTCAAAGTCTCCGTGGATGGCTGATGTGCTGCAGCTATGGGGCATCTGGTTTCGGGGTTTCTCCAGACAAGGAGCCAAATGAGCTGGAGATACCTGCTGAGTTTAGCATGGAATCGACCTGTGGCTCCACAGGAGTCAGAGTAATTTCGACTTCTCCTCTTTCTTCTAATAATGTAGGTGGAGGGAGGTATGAGATGGCGGTTTGTGGCACTTCTTGGAGAGTAGGTCTTCCCTCTCTACATAGCGGCGCTCGCTGGATGACCATACCCCGACTCAACTCGTAACTGGGTTGGTTGGGCCCTGGTAGTATCAAGACAGATTGTTGCTTCTCGGGTTCTGGTGCAGGTTGACAATGCACCACTACACCCCTACGCTCAACGTCTGACACTTCTTGGACGGCAGGAATTTGGCCAAGAACCAGGCTTTGCTGGTCCTGGAACAAAATTTCCACCATATGTGAAGATGTGGCGTGCGTACAGGAAGGCGAAGCCTTCTGGATTACTCCTCTCGAAAGCAAAGCTGGATTTGGAATTGCGGTTTGGGCTGACAGAACTTGTGCTGCCGCATCTTCTGGTCTTTGCTTTCTGGGTCGTCCTCTTTTGCGTTTAAAAGCAACACCAGCAGAGCCAGAGGCTGAAACTGAGGAGGAGGGATCAGGGCCCCTCTTAGGGGCGGGTGCTCGTGCTCTCTGGACCACCGGTGTCGGAGCAGCGGAAGTCGCAACCGTGACTGATGTTTTGTCACGTTCTGGGTATGAAAGACTCATGCCTGATGGCAGAATCATAACAGGGACAGTGCCACCTGGTTGAGACGGTATAGTTGCAACTGTGATGGGCAAAGTGACTTGAACGCTGCCCGAATCAGCAGGAGTGAGACATGGTGGGGAGGTTTTCTCCGGAACAGAGCCCCTGGGAAGGAGCTGGGGCAACTTCTTCATGAAGGCCTCTACCCGAGCAGACTCCACCTTGTTGGATGTTTTTTCACTAACCTGTTGCTTATTAGATGTCGGCTGTTCCACAGCATCTTTCTCTTTCTGCTGCCAAAACATCAAAACAAGACTTTTTTTCCCCCCAAAGCACAACATCAATTGTATTCTCTATTTCTAATATGTGACACACGTGTGAAAAAACATACAGTCAGCCAGTTTTTAAAACACAAAATAAACCCATAGAGAAAGATCACAACTAGATGTTGACTGAGTGGATTTTGCCGCTACCGATAACTAAGGTGGTAGAAAAGGCCGATAACCGATGAACTGTCCAATAATTATTCAAAATGACTTTTAGAATGTAAGAATTTATTTTTTGTTCTTCCTTTATTATGGCGGGCAAAGACAAACCGTCCAAATTCAATAAAATCCCAGATGCAGTTTTTTGTTCAACCAAAATCTTAAAAATAACTAGAAAAATAAAGATTATGCAGGACTTTTAAGTATAAACAAGCCTGAAACACACTGGGGACTCTTATTCTGAAATTACTAAATGATGAAAAAAAACTATCAGCAACTATTGACAGATTTTTACAGATAACCGATAGTTCTAAAAACCAACTATCAGCACCGATATATTGATTTACCTCTAATCAGGACCCCAACTGAAAGTGGAAGGGTTGAAGTGGTTTATTTTGATATAATGACTGGCTGACTATACATTTAGCCACTTATTACATGATGAATTAACATAATTAAGGGAAGAGTCAATACAAGTTCAGCTCAATAGAAAGCATTTGTGGCATAATGTTGATTACCACAAAAATGAATTTTGACTCTTTTCTTTAAAAAAAAAAAAAAGCAAATATGGATGTAACAGAGGCACTTACAATGGAAATCAACAAGGCACATTTTTGGAGGGTTTAAAAGGTGGAAATTTGAAGCTTAAAATATTATAAAGGCACTTACAATAATGTATTATTTGAGCTGTAAAGCTGTTTGAGCTGTTGTTTATATTTTCAATTTAACAGTCATTTTAGGGTTTGCTACAGTCAGTTTATGGTTTGCTGACATTACATCATCATGGCTTTAACTTTACACAGAAAAGGTAAGTAAACTATTTAATCACACTAAAATCATGTTAACACGCATATTGTTTATGTACTGTGGCTCTACTTTCTAAAAAGTATTTTAACATAAAAAAATTGGCCCCATTCACTTATATTGTAATTTGTTAGCCCAGATTTTTGCTTTTTATTGTTTTTTTAAGAAAAGGTGTAGTAAGTCAAAGAAAATGTTGTAATCAACATTATTGATTGAGCTTAACTTGTATTGATCCCGGAATATTTCTTTAAATGGTAATAAAATATTAATAAAAGCTGAAATTATTTTATTCTGTGTGAAGAGACTGTGAGTGATATGTAGGAAATTGGTTGCTTGGGACTGCAAAATTATAGTTAAGTGGTCATTATATAATAATATTTAACCAAAGAATGCAATTGACCAAACATAATCAAGTATTTCAGATAGCCGTCTAATAATGATTGACATTATTTTGGTTCATTTCTGCATAGCATATCTTGTTTAAAATTTGAAAGCATAGATTTCAGATCTACATTACCTTATTTTCCACACTGCCACTATCTTCCTCTGTTCCACCTGCTCGGTAAGCTGCAGGAATCTTTTTGATTACCTTATGAGGTTTGGAAGGTCCACCTATGAGAACCAGAAGATCCATAAAATGAGCTTTATCTTCTCACTCCTTGTAGGAACACATTTTTTTCATCCTAGAAATGATTGAAGTACCTGCCAGAGCAGCTGAGGTGACGAGCTCGGCTTGGCTGCAGCGTGGGTTGACAATGTGTTCCTGCACGAGGAAGCGTGCAATCTCCACTACTGTGTCAAATGAGCGCTTCAGGATCTTCTGAGCCCAGTCACAGATGAGCTCACAAGCTGCTTCAGTAACCTCTTGCTTGTAGGTTTGCACCAGTTCAGTCAATTCAGACTGCAGGTGGGCACATTAACCAAATAAATAAGCAAACATGTCTGTTTTTCCTCTGACAGAAGACTAAAAACCCATATTATCTATAATGGATACCAGAAAACTATTTAATGTTGTGGAGGCAATTAAGAGCAAAAGTTAGTAATGAGAAAAGAATCATACCGGGTCATTTTTTAGGTCCAGGTTGGGCAGTAACGGCATGTTTAGCACGGTTTTTCTACGTATCCCACTATAGCAGTATGTGCCGGCAAGTATGTCAAGGAGCACTACACGCTGCATTGTGCTTTCTCAAGTTCACACCAATCCTCTATTCACTTAAATGAGTATCAATTTAAGACATAGGACAACATTGCATTAATTTGACAGCATTAAGACATTGTAAAACCACTTCCAGACTAAATCATTACTGTGTATCAATATATCAAGAGTGTTGCCTGCTACAATATGTGACACATGAATTGTAGAAACTCATTTTACAATCTCCTCTTTTAAACACCTCTACTGTTGTGCATAGGCATTTTAATGAAATTGTGCCAAACCTGCCACCACTTTAAAGCCATTAATTGTTTTTAAAACTATTTTAGGGTTAAATGTTTGTCTTTGTCCAAATAAAAGTAATCCGAGGCAAAAGGATATTTGGACTGTCCTCTTCCACCCAGTCTTCGTGCTTTAATGTTAGGGAAGATGTCTCGGATGATTTTGCCAAAGTTTGCTGCACTTAGAGGCCGATGTTGTAAATTGTCACAGTGCTTCCTGTTTGGATATAAAAGGGTGTATAAGTATTGTATTTTGAAGAAGATTGCAAGCGTATATATGAAAAACTGTAACAGAAATGGACACCTAAAAGCCCTTGAAAACATGTCAGGCTGTAAGCACTAGTAAATGTAAGCACAAGCAAATCTGCCTTGACGACTTGTGTGGATTTTTTGCACCCCAATTCTCACCGGTACGTCTCGTAAACATCTTGTTTAGGCAGGCAGGTGTCAGGATGTTCTTCCAAGTGGCTACGAATCCAGTTGCAGGTGTGAAGCTGGTCTGCTGTGTTGACTGAATTTGAGTCACCGCTGATACACACAGGGAAGCAGAAAAAATCTTGTTATATTTTCAAGTGTAACTATTTTGATGAAACGCACAACCTCAAACATTTACATTTGCTACTCAGAATTAGCAAATGTAAAATTACATTTAGCAAATTCACTGATCCAAGTACATGAGCACATGTGATTTTATGAACAGTACCTCTTCTCTCCTGCACTTGGACCTGAGGGTAATTGTAGATAAAGGTAGAGCTTGTCATTGTCAGAGAAACGCTGCACATCTTCCTAAGGAGAGATATCACAGACAAGCACATTATGAAAGTGAGATATTATATCATAAGAGAGGATGATACCAGTGTGATTTAACACAATAATGAGATTCAGTAACCACAGTTATAACTAAATATAACCATGAAAGATTATATTAGACTGCTAATGTAAATACTGTATAGTAAGTTCAACAATCAACTTTGTGCCTTTGAGCAAGATATTAAAGAGTTGTTACAGCATTCATACTATAGCTAACTAAAAATGTGTTTTTATTTTTGTATAACTAAAAGGTATATTTTTAGAGGAGTATCTCAGCTCTGTAGGTCCATATACATAATGCAATTTGTTTAATCCATGTCTTCTGAAGCGATCCGATCAGTTTTGGGTGAGAACAGACCAAAAAAAAGAGTCCTTTTTCACTGTAAATCATGACATCTGCAGTCTCCTTGGCGATCATGATTTCAAGCTCGATTACACTTCCTAGCGCCTTCTAGCGCTCTTGCACATGCTTCAAGCCCTAGGAAGTTTAATCAAGCTCGAAATCATGATTCTGCCTAGACACTGCAATGAAAATATGTACAGTGAAAAAGGAGTTATATTGGATCTGTTCTCACCAAAAATCAATTGGATCACTTCAGAAGACATGGATTAAACCAATGGAGTCTGATGGATTACTTTTATGCTGTCTTTGTGCTATTTGGAGCTTCAAAGTTTGTATCACCATTCACTTGCACTCTATGGACCTAAAGAGCTGAGGCATTCTTCCAAAAATCTTTGTTTTTGTTCTGTAAAAGAAATAAAGACACACATTTGATAAGAGAGAATATTCTGGGTGAACTATCCTTTTAAATTTGCATTTTATCATTACAAAGAGCTGAAATATCATTATGGTTTTAACTTCTAAGAAACTTACCAAAATTTTGTCCACTTTGCCCTGCACATTTTTACTGTGAAAAAAAAGAAACCTTTACAATGTGGAAAAAAGATTAAACTTTTATGGCTTCACAATTTATGCTCAATGGAATATCTTTCTCAAGTTAAAATGTATCCTATGTGATGTGTCACCTTTACTGGAAACAAAGAATTAAGAGGGGCATGACATGGAAAAAAATTTATATTTCTTACGAAATGTTGTTTTTGAGTTTCTGCAGTAGCATGCTGGGCTCTGTCTCCCCCTCCCCAGCTGAGGCATCTGCCTTTAAGTGATCTTCTGCCATGTCTCAATGACGCAGGAGAGGCAAACTGCATTCAGGACCCTCCTGGACTCTAAGATATGAAACAGATATTAGTATGGCATATGTATCTGCACTAGTTTTTTGCCTGAACTCCATTAAATACAATTTGAAATTGTTATTTGAGTAATGTGAATTACTGCATGAAGTAAAAAACTGTTCAAGTCAACTAGATGTAGTTATCATGGCTTGTATTATACAATACGATCCATCTTAATTTTAACTATCAGTTCCGTATTAAGTTTTAAAACAAATATGTGGCAAGAATGCATATTAAAAAAATATCTTAACACCTCAGGCAATCTTAAAATGTGTCATATGACAGTGAATGGTAATCAATCTCACTAACATTTTAGGCCATATTTATTCATATACAGCTGAAATTGGATCATCTTTCGAGCAACAATAAAAACGAAATTATACTACGCAAGTGCCTAAATTGGCCACTTCAAAACGCACAAGATATTTTTCACATTTTGAAAATACAGCCACTCATGAAACTGTTGTCAGGTCAATCGGATAGCGACCATGCCCAAATACTGCAGGGATTTTTTTTTTCATTCCCTAGTCGAGACATATCCCCATATTCGGCACACATACTCTCAAATGATGGAGATCATGAATATAAGATTATTATAGCCTGTTTAATGCGTGATTTATCTGAAACATGACCAGTATTTCTGAGATCTTGAGATCTACACTCATGTGGACCCATTTGTGGGTGTGTTATTAACCAACCAGCCGCGACATGAACTTGATAGATTATTATTAATAAAAGCAAATTTTGTTCAAAGCCATCCAAATTCTTAAGAAGCTGCTCATTGATCACCAGCAATGTGCCTTCAGCTCATTGCAGCCTGGTAAATCGAACATGACTTAGCAGCTAATATGCTAACACGAGCCCAAACAGGCCAATAGACATCGATTAAACGAACAGGCAAAATGAAGTGTTATTTTACAACTATGTCTAATAATTTAGCGATATAATTTGTAAACATATCTTACTAATACTATAATATATATACAAGAGCTATCTAACGTGAATAGCATTAGCAATGACAGCTGCTGAAGAACTAGCTAGCCTCACTTGTGCGCCTCAAAAACCTTCGATTATTACATTAACATATCGAAACCGTTTCATAAACTATATCCATATTAAATGTACAATGTTTACCTAGTGCCACATGCCATGTAAATACAAAATAATTGTACCGTTAATTTTAAAAACGAATAAGAATCTACCTGAGACAAATATAGAGCAAAAATCCCCTTTCGGCTTATTTTGTGATTGGATGACTGTGTTATGTCTGCCTGACTACAACGCAAAGCTCGACGATGATTGGCTGATCTGAGCCATCCTACTTGGAAACAGAATGAAAACGCGATTTGATTGGTTACAGGTTTTGTTCGAGGGAAAAAAGAAGAAAAAAAAGAGAGAAACCCCATAATTTTCTGACTATTATGTTTGTGTATATTTTCTTGAAATAAAACACCTGTCACTGGCCTCACAATAATAGGCGTATTCTTATAGCGTACGAAAAGCACATTAAACGATGCTATGGTTGTACTAACACTGAATATGTGTCACAATCGAGCAATAATGCTAAATATCGCCTTTTACAATGCACAATGTAATAATCCAAATATTCGGACCATTTTTTATTTAAATTGCCACATTTTGTCATCTGTGGGTAATCTCTTGACGCGTTTTTAAAGAGTAGTGGTAAATCACTTGTACTGCAATGTGTTGCACTTCGCTGACTTCCTCTGACAGTGTTAATTAAGAATCTACTTCAAATAAATATTTTCAATTTGTCCATGGGTGTTTCATAATAGTAAGTCTATCACTACAACCTTTTATCAATAACTAACTAGCTCTACTCAAATCAAAACGAGCCACTTCTCAATTAAAACTACTTTTTTAATTCCAGTTGCCACCTGAAAGGGATAGGTCACCCAAAAATGACAAATCTTTCATTATTTACTCACCCTCATGCCATCCCAGATGTGTATGACTTTATTTATTTTGCAGAACACAAACAAAGATTTTTAGAAAAATATCTCAGCTCTGTAGGTCCATACAATGCAAATGAATGGTGGCCAGAATTTTAAAGGTCCAAAAAAACATATATACGCAGCATAAAAGTAATCCAGTGGTTAAATCTATATCTTCAGAAGTGATATAATAGGTGTGGGTGAGAAACAAGTTAATATTTAAGCCTCTGTTTTTTTTTCTATAAATCTTTCTCTTTTGCTCTCACATTTTTAGGGGCCAAGCACCTATTGTTTTAGTTATTATTATTATTATTATTATTATTATTATTATTATTATTATTATTATTATTTTTAGGGACCAAGCACCAAAGGTGCTTTGGCACCAATTGTTTTTGTTATTTTTATTATTATTATTATTCCTCCCCAATGGGAGTCTATGGCAGCCCATAGAACCGTACATAGGAAAATTAAACCAATGGAGTCTGATGGATTACTTTTATGCTGCCCCCCCCATCAAACGCTATAGTGCCACCACCATGTCAAAATTCACTTTTCTTTTGTGCATATCTTTTTAACTGTTTGTACTATAGAGTCTGATTTCTCTCCTCTAGATGATTCCAACGGGATCCATCGGAATCCATTCCATTGGATTATGTTGTTTATAGTTTTTTCCCTACTGTTTCTTCAAACTTTGTCTGATTTTTCTAAACAATGGCTCAAATAATTCTCTAGAATGAGCCACACAGAACGAATCACACAGAATTTGTATTTTCTACTTTGTTGAAAAGTAACGTAAACACATATTTTACAAGGTGGCCGTGAAAACGGATTTGAGGCTGTATCTCGGCAACACATTGTCCTATTGAAACTAAACTTTGGGGGCCGTGGTCTGAGGGCACCTGCAGAGATTCGTGACAGTGCTACCTATGGGTCAAAAGTGTGAATGGTGTGAATGATGTGAAAAATTACTCTTTTTGCCCATAACCTTTTAACCGTATGCCCTAAAGTCATAAGATTGGTGTCTGTTGATTCCTTAGCTCATGCAGATTTCAATTATACCAGTTTTACCATATCGGCCATACTGCCTCTCCACCATATTGCCATTAAATAAAAAAATTATATATCTTTTAAATACATTGTCAGATTTCAAAGGAAATTGGTATGCATCATTAACATCAGGCCCTGATGATACTTAAGCAGTTTGGAGATAGCGCCACCTACAGTTCAAAAGATAGCCTACACTTTGCTGACTTTAACCTCAGGAAGTCTCTTTACCACTCAGTAGTCATGACAACTGAGTGTCTCAGTGTATTGTTTTATAGTTCAAAAGGTTGTGAGGTCGCATCCCAACCTCTGCAAGGCATTCTGTAATTTGGGTGATTTTTGTATCTTTTTTTTTTTTTTAATTTATGGTTGCCTGACTGTTCCACAATCAAATTCTGAATTTGATCTCTATTGAAAAGTTACATGATTACAAAGTCATGATTACAAAGTCAGTCTTATCGACTGTTGTGCTTGGTTGTAAAAAAAAAAAAAACAAAAAAAAAACTTCTTAGCATTGTATGTTCCTTTTGGTGGCAGTCACATAGAAGATTCATTGTTTTATCCCCACCACAGCCAGTTATGCACTTCACAGAAATTTGTGTAGTTCTGTAGATTTTGTATTGTGCAACTGAATGGAGGCTGGACTTTTCCTCCAATCAAATTTTGTTTTGCATCTTTGTTGAAATGTTACATTAATATAAAGTTGATTGTCATAAAGGCTGTGCTCAGCTGTGATTCATCTAATGTTGGTATGTTCCTGATGCCTGGAAATGTTGTGGCTGTGTAGTGCAGTGCATAAGAAGAAGTCATGGGTTCAAATCCATCTGGGGGCGATGTGATCTGTGCTTGCTCTGTGAGATATTTT
This sequence comes from Moxostoma hubbsi, assembly GCA_032164185.1. Lineage (NCBI taxonomy): Eukaryota > Metazoa > Chordata > Actinopteri > Cypriniformes > Catostomidae > Moxostoma > Moxostoma hubbsi. The sequence goes on along the minus strand of JAVLUX010000026.1, from coordinate 33,737,726 downwards.
GGTTGTGCAGTGGTACTTGCAGCCATGTTTTTCTTTTGTTTTTGGTGATTTGCATTCTTTGTGCATATCACCACCTACTGGGCAGGGAGGAGAATTTATATGTACTATATTTATATAACAAGGGAAACTGATTTTAGATTCTATAGCATGTCACCGTTTACTTCTATCTTTCTTTTTTCTTTCTTTCTTTTATTTATTTATTTATTTATTTAATTAAATGTTATCTCTTCATTGCAATTTAGTTTTATGTGTTTTTTTCTTTTTTCTTTTTTTTTTGAAGCACAAATATTCCATGTAGTCTCTCAATATATATGACATAATTATAAAACTGCATGGACGTTTTTTTTTATTATTTTTATTTTTTTATATAATTTTAGAGGAAACATAGCATGACAAACGCGACACAATGACATGTCAAGGAAAGCTGCCGGTCAGGACTTTTATTTTGACATCAACGTAATTCATCTAAACAGGAAAAGGAAGCAGCGCATGTTGTGCACAAGTTTGACCCTTGAGGATGTGTAAATTAACATTACCACAAATTTATTAATTTTAGTTGTTTATATGTTCCTCTGATAGCAGCTGTAATTCAGGTGCGTAAAATGACGTGTTATATATGAGATCTGTAAAAACCTAGATTATAATGCTGAGATTATAATCACGAGGCTTTTAAAAAAAGCGTCTGCTGTGAAAATAAATGATGCACTGAAGATGTACTATCCGAGAGTGGAGAATATATAACCTAAAATGACTTTTATACAGTTGTAACTCTGTACATTACAGAGATTTCCAAACAGAACGTGATTATGGTCGTTTATTGTCGTTTCCCTCACAAATGCTTTGTAAAAGCTACATTCTGTTATTCCTGATTTAGACTAAATGGCAAAATCATGTTAGAACAGGCAATATTGTTTTATCTTAAAAACCTTAGTCCTATTTAGTATCGTACACTAGGGTGTAATATTATGATTGATTTTGACATAATTTTGCATTTGTAATTTTTTTCTTTTTTTTTTTTGCTGGTGTGTAATAATCTTTACTGTAATTATCTAAATATTATTATTATTATTATTAATTTTTTTTACAGTTTTAAAAGTAATGCTTTCCCCCATTTTAGGTGTCCACTGCAGCACAACCATGAGACTCACAGCATTGCTTTCAATGGCTGCGAAAGCTGCTTTCCCCCATGATTATCGTTGTGGAACAAACAGACCGTGGACTATAGCAGCCCGCCGGCTCAACCCACCTGGCAAAAAAAGAAGAAAGGTTTTTGTTGAACCTATTGCGAATGAGGACTGGCACGTTCTGAGAGGAGACACTGTAAGTGACTCTTCTTGACCACTCAAAGGCGTTTAATATTAGTGTTTATTTCTACATGCTATTTGTATTATTTCTCAATCCCTGTTTATGTAACATACATTTGAAATATATTCAACCAGGTGGAGATTCTGTCTGGTAAGGACAAAGGGAAGCAGGGCAAAGTAACTCAGGTGTTCCGACGCCGAAACTGGGTCATACTCGAAGGCCTGAACACGGTAGAGAACTAAATCTGATCGTTTTATCTCAAGTTATTAAAAGGATCCTTATTTAACTGTTTCAAACATGATGCTCTCCAGCATTACAGGTATGTGGGCAAGTCTGGAGATTACAAGGGTACTTACATCGCCAGTGAAGCCCCTCTACTGCTAAAGGATATTACACTTATTGACCCTACTGACAGGTGAGCATTAAAGGGATAGTTCACCACCCCCCAAACAAATATCTCATTATTTACTGTTCTGTAAGTAATTAAGTTATGCACATCTGGGATGGCATGAGGGTGAGTAAATAATGAGAGAAGTTTCCTTTTTGGGTGAACTATACAATTAAAACAGTCTTCTGGAGCATCTGACATTAAATAGAGCAATCTAAAATCAAATATACAATGCAATGTACAGAATAAAAAAAAGTGTTGCACTTTGCTCTAAATGTATGTGTTTGTGTATAACGTGTTTTAGGAAGCCCACAGATATTGAGTGGCGGTTCACAGAGGAGGGCGAAAAGGTGCGTGTTTCTGTCAGGACCGGACGTATTATTCCCAAACCAGTCTACCAGAGAAGAGATGGCATCATTCCACAGCAGTGGAAAGGTGAGATTTTTAATCCTAAAGATTATTTAATATTATTGTTATTATTATTATGCTATATTTAAAAAATGTACATATAAATTATTTACCATTTATGTTATCATTTTATATCATTTTATTACTTTTTTAACATTTAGATATTAATGTGTGACGCCGTAATGGAGAAATATTTATTTTTTTTATCTTTATGCTCTGATTTGAGATGCTTTACCATTTTTTTTTACAGATGGACCCAAAGACACATCACCAGATGACACTCTTGAGAAAACATACGTGCCATCTTTGAAAACCCTTGAGGAAGAAGTTATGGAGAAAATGAACATTCAGGAACACAGGAGGCCTCGTAAAAGTTATTGGTACTAGGATACCACATAGACTGTGTATTATGGTCTTAAAGAGTATTTATAATGTTAAAGGAGCAATGTGTGTTCTACACCATTTGTCAATAAAACCAACCAAATGTTGTACTCCGTTTCCTTGCTTTGATCTTATTGTGAAATGTTTTCTAACCAGTCTAACCCCGCCATTCCCAAACTTTCTCAACAATAAATAATCCCTCTCTCTTTCTCTATAGCATCATATTAATATTTTAGGCAAAACAGCTTGTAAATAAATCATGTTTGATATTTAATAATTAGTTATTTTTACTCTTTCACACGGAAGTTCTTCAAAGCAATTATATGTAGTTATATCCCTTTTTTTAACTGTCCCGTTAAAGGGACGGTTCACCAAAAACTGAACTTTCTTTCATCATTTACTCATGCCACCCTCATGCCATCCCAGATGTGTATGACTTAATTTCTTCTGCTGAACATAAACAAAGATTTTTAGAAGAATATCTCCACTCTGGAGGTCATTTCAATGCAAGTGAATAGTGGCCAGACATTTGATGCTCCAAAAATCACATAAATGAAGCATAAAAGTAATCCACATGACTCCAGTGGATTAACACATCAATATACTCCAAGTGAAAGTGGAGATTTATGGGGGGGCTAAAAACATTGATCCATATCTCACCCACATTAACATCTCACTTCTAAAGACATTTAACCACTGGAGTGGTGTGGATTACTTGTATGCTGCATTTATGTGATTATTGGAGCTTGTAAGGTCAAGTCACCATTCACTTGCATTGTATGGATCTACAGAGCTGAGATATTCTTCTAAAAATCTTCATTTGTGTTCAGCAGAAGAAAGGAAGTCAAACACATCTGGGATGGCATGAGGGTGAATAAACGATAAGAGAGTTTTCATTTTTGGGTGAACTGTCCCTTTAATGTCTCTCTTGGTCGCCATCATTGATCACGTTCCACTCCAGTCCAGTTGTTGTCAGTATTGCCTAATCCAGTATCAAACTGCACCGGAAGTTGAAATCCTTCACGAAGGGGGAAGACAAAATTGTTATGGATCTCATTAGCTGGAGAGACACGATAGATCATTGTTAACAGATATTACTTGTTTAATTTTCTTTTATATGTCATTTGCTTGTTTCTTGCTAGGACTTTCCATGCAAGCATCGATTCACCTGCAATCGCGCAACGTTGATTAACCGGATTAATTTGACCATGATGTTGTGATCAGACAATTCCGTGCAGTTCTAGAAAGATTATTTGATTGTTCAGTGTACTCCATTTAAACCTGAAGCGCTGCTGGGGTATATGACATTGATTTGAGCTGCATTAGTGAAAGTGATTCACTGATTCACTCTCTTATGAACTCGTCTGATCGGATCAGTGGAGATGTCTCTGGTAGCGTACGACAGCAGCGACGACAGTGATCGGGATGACGCTCCGGGTTCATCCGCTCGACCGGCGGGGAAGATCGGGGGACTCTTCGCATCTCTGCCCGCACCGAAAAGCTCGGATGTCCGAACAAGCACAGATCAGACTGCAGACCCTCAGCCTAAAAGAATGACTTTGGATCTTCCCAAATCCAAGAAGCGCACAGAGCCCGTTAAAATCACCGTCCCCAAAATAAGAGCCACAGATGTAAATTGTATTGGTTTATTAATATCAGTTAGAGGACTTGATATTTTTATCGAAATGTTACTGATGTTGTTTTTCTGGTTTTAGTCTGATTCTGACGACGATGCGCCCGTGCGAAAGAAATCAGCTCCTCAGGTATGGATGCCATTTAGGTCTTTATAGGTATATTCTACATGTTTATATTTCTATTATAGGTTTATTTAACCTCAAACAGTCATAATTTGGTTTTACATGACCATTTTCGATCCTTCCTCTGACCCTTTTAAAAAAAAAAAATAAACTGTTTTTAGTACTGTACCTTTAAGAGTTCTGTATATGAACAGGGACTGAGCTTTAGGCTGTGAACATTAGAGTGTATATCTATATTGACTTAAAATGTAATGTTACTGGAATAGTTCCAGTCAATATCATTTACTCACCCTCATGCCATCCCAGATGTGTATGACTTCCTTTCTTCTGCTGAACACAAAGATTTTTAGAAGAATATCTCAGCTCTGTAGGTCCTTACAATATATGTACATAGTGTCCAAAACTTTGAAGCTCCAAAAAGCATATGACGGCAGCATAAAAGTAATCCATACGACTCAGTGGTTTAGTCCATGTCTTCTGATGCGATCCAATACATTTTTGGTGAGATCCGATCAAAATATAACTCCTTTTTCACTGTACATTTTGCCATTGAAGTCTCTAGGCACGATCATGATTTCAAGCTCGATTACACTTCCTAGTATTTGACGTATGCGCAGAGCATAGAGTATTTGCTTGCATTGTATGCACCTACAGAGCTGAGATATTCTTCTAAAAATCTTTGTGTTCTCTCAAGGAAAGGAAGTCATTTTTGGGTGACCTATCTCTTTAATGTATTCTGGTCTTTGACAACATAAATGCAGCATTTAAAAAATTTGCCGTTTTTGTGGCATAGTTTAAATAAATAGTCTTTTTTGGACCAGAGCAGCATGTTTTTATTTCATCAAACTCTTTTTAATTTAAAAAGAGCAAGAGCAAAATCATCATTTCCCCATTATATATCCCCTTAAGGCATACATACTTGCCTGTCTTTCACATTTATGCAGATTTGGGGAAAACCCCATAGAAATTTAGGCACAATGACACTAGCATCCATGTAGATGGTCAAGTTTAGCAATCAACATTAGGTCCCACCGTTTTTCCATAATTTCTTCCAGGGCGATGGCGGTCTGTCCTCTCTACTTCCCCAGCCTAAGAATCTGGTTGTGAAGGAAACCCAGCGGCCCCTAGTGCCCCACACCCTAACAAAACGCCCCGGATCAGGTCCGCCCAAGGGAACCGCAACAAAGTCCCAGGCCCTCTCTGGAACCAGCCCATCTCCATCTGCCATCAAAGCTGCAGCCAAATCAGCAGCAATGCAGCTAGCCAGACAAATAGCAGCTGACGAAGACGGAAGCGACGATGAAGTTGCTCCAGAAAACTACTTCTCCCTTCCAGAAAGCCCATCACAATCTGTGATGTCACAAAACCCTGATACTCAACTGTATGTTCCTTCTCTACACCCTCCGCCCAGTGTGGATGATGCCCCGTTGGACTTTGGTTCTTCTAACAAAGAAAGTTACACCATGTCAGTTGGAGCCATGCAAGACTATCAGAAGGGAGAACATCAAGATCAATACCAAGAGAATCCACTACCAGCGGCCTGTCCACAGGTAATAACACATCACTTAAAACCTTTGTGCGTCCTTATGGACATTTTTGTCCTTTTCAGTTTTGTATTTTTGATAACTTTGCCTGTGTTAATGCTAACTGCATAAAATTTGCCACAGGTGTGTATTTTTATTGGAATTTTAATATTTCACCTTCATTTACTTTAAAAAAATCTATTTTGCGCTAGGTACAAAAAATACACCCACTCAGCGCCTTTTGGACAAAAATGTCCCCATTAAAACCCATTAAAACTGCGATTTTTAATCCCAGCGCCATTCAACTATAAAATGATGCAATCTTTCTTAACAGGCTTTCATTATGTTGGCAAGGCTTCAAAATTTACATTTTTACTATTTTTTATCAGATGGTGCCATTTTTTCAGGTTTGGCATATAAAGCAAATTATCACTTTATTGTTGTTTTCTGCTGTTTTCGGCTTATGCATATTATAGAGCCAATTAGATAAATTATGAAGCTATAATTGTGTGGGTGTGTTGGTATGGATGTCAGAGTGTGGTAAGTATGTGTGTGCTGAAAATTTTAGGTGTGTGTGAACAGTGAAAGAAAGAAATTATATTGTACTGGAAATCACAAATCCCACCCCATGTAAATGAGTCATACCCTTGGCAGAGTAACAGACCCTGCCATGTGAAAACTGAAAAGGTCAAAAAGTTACTGAGCTTTGAAGATATTTTTCATTCAAACACATTTCTTATTACTTGCTTGCACTTTTTCATTTGTTATTGTTTTTATACAAAGATAAAAGGTGAGCTTGATTTTGTTGTAGAAGTTTAGAGGCCCCACAACCACCTTGTTTTTGTTTTCACCTCGAGAAAATGGTGATTGTTTTGTCTGATAGATTTTAGTTGACACAAGTGACAACAGTGAGCACCCGGGTACACATGAAAGTGAGGATGAACAGTTGACTTCAGAGGATGAAGTCGAGTTTGCATTGGAGTCTGACTCTGAAAGCTCTTGTTCCTCTGATGACAGCACTGAGAGTGAGGACACAGAAGAGACTGCAGATCCTCAGTGGAATTCAAAAAATGGGCAGATTCACTGGTCTTCCACTCACACTGAGACGCTGCGCTACAATCCTGCCAAGGGTATGACCCCGGGTCCCACACACTACGCCACTGCCCGCATCACAACTTTGCAGTCCTGCTTCGACCTCTTCATCACCGAAGAAATCATTCAGCTTCTTCTGGAGAACACCAATTTACAGGGGAGGCGTTCTGTGACAGATTGGATTGATTTCGATTCCACTGATATTCAGGCATACATCGGTCTGCTGATTCTGGCCGGCGTGTACAGGTCCCGAAATGAATCAACAAGAAGCCTGTGGGATGTGGAAAACGGACGTTCCATTTTCCGAGCCACCATGACCCACCGTAAATTCAACCTCCTAAACTCCACCCTGAGGTTCGATGACAGGATGACACGACCTGCACGTTACATGCACGACAAGCTGGCTGCATTTCGGACCATCTGGCAGAAGTGGACACATCGCCTTCCCTTGCTGTTCAACCCAGGCCAGGATGTCTGTGTGGATGAGCAGCTCGTCCCTTTCAAAGGCCAATGTGGATTTCGCCAGTACATGCCCAGCAAGCCTGCCAAGTATGGCATAAAGATTTGGGTCACCTGTGACGTCACCACATCCTATGCATGGAAGTTGCAAATTTACACGGGGAAGGCTCCTGGAAGTCCTGCGGAGGTGAACCAAGGAAAAAGGGTCGTTCTGGAAATGACGGAGGGGCTCCAGGGGAACACCGTCACCTGCGACAATTTTTTCACCTCCTATGGACTGGCGGAGGAGCTTCTAAAGAGGAACATGGCCCTAGTCGGTACAATTCGCAGGAACAAGCCAGAGCTTCCCCCACAGCTGCTGCAGATAAGGCATAGAGCACTCCTGTCCTCCCTCTTTGCTTTTACTAAGACACACACACTGGTGTCTTATGTACCCAAACGAGGGAAGAATGTGCTGCTCCTTAGCACCAAGCACCGCGAGCCGGCTGTGAGCGACACTGAGAAAAAGAAGCCAGTGATCATCACAGACTACAACCACTGCAAAGGAGGTGTCGACAACCTGGACAAGGTATGTGTCATTATGCATCAGTTACACACACATTTATTCTTACTGCATAATGCTTTTATTATTCAGTATTTCTTGTATCTATATACTCAGTGTTTTAGTTTTGTGAATGATGAGGAGAAGAACATTTTGTATATTTTTATTCTTACTGCATAGTTCCTTTATAATTTTGTATTTCTTGCAATTCTATACACAATGTTATATTTTTGTGAATGATGAGAAGAATATTTAGTTTATTTTTTCTTTTGCAGGTTGTCGGCACCTACAGCTGTAGGAGAAGAACATGTCGGTGGCCAGTGGTTCTCTTCTATAACCTTGTAGATGTCTCTTCCTTCAACTCCTTTGTACTGTGGTCAGCAGTGGATCCCTCCTGGAACCAGGGCAAAACATTCAGACGGAGGCTGTTTTTGGAGGAACTGGGGAAAGCGCTTGTGATGCCGCAAATGTCACGAAGACAGCGCATCCCCCGCACACCATCTACAACCATGATGGAGGATCAACAGCAGGGAGACCCAAACACCAAAAAGAGGAAGTTATGCGTGTTCTGCACTGACAAAAAGAAAAAAAGTGCTACCACCTGCAACATGTGTGGCAAGTGTATCTGCAAAGTCCACACAGTTACATACTGCAGCTCCTGCTGTAAGTGCATTCCCTCATAGTAGGCAAATGCCTACTATTTCTGTTCTCTGTTCTCTACCAATTCCCTCTGCGCATATGTCTACTATTTCTGTTCTGAGTGTTCTTGAGTTTTGAACAATAAATCTTGTTCTTGTTCAAAGTGATCTTGTATTTTTGCTTTATTTCTAGAGCAATATAAGGTATATTCTATCAAAAATTAAAAACTTTGGAGGATAATAGGAGTAATAAAACAATGATTTGACTTGGACATTTTTGTCCTTTATGGGCCTGAGTGGTAGTTTTGTTTTTTATCTGATACTGCATAAAAAATATGATTGCATCAAAATTAATATTGTGTTAATCATTGACATATCCAAGGCTGTAATATTTAAAGAAAAAAAATTCTGCTTCGCATTTAGTAAATTGAAAATATTACTATTTTTCTTTTTTTCATAAAAAAACAACAGTGTCATTATGTAAACAAACCAGCAATTTAAGGGTTAAAATTCTGAAAATTAATGAATGTTTGGTCATTATGATTAGAGCTGATGCTGGTTAAAAAAATGATGTCAGTGAAAGTGGAAAAATATATAAATCTATAATATTTTTATGACAGTTTTTGGACACAGACATTTTTGTCCTTTATGTACCTATGTGTAACTTTTTTTAATTGATGCACAAGTATGTAAGTCTTGTGTAACTGTCATACACCAACATATTGCTTGTAATTTTGGCAGCTGATGTGTTATGCATATATTTCACAGGATTACTATGAGGAGGGTTACTATCAAGATCCTAATCCTTTAGATGTTGAGCCAGATGAATCGGGGTCCTCTTCAATGTTCAATGATGAAGCAGTAAGTTGTTTATGCGTCAGTGTTCTGTTGCTCATACTAAGGGGACGTTCACATCAAAGGTGTTTTTGCATCCGTCTGCCTGGTTTTTCCGTTGTTTTTCTATGTAAACATGCACTTGTGCTTTAAACTTTTATAACATGTCTCGAGACACCTACTTTTTGTTTGTGTTGTCTAGCTTTTTTGGCACCAGAACACGTTCGGCCTGATGGGCTCCCCGTGGTTCGAAATGTTCAAAATCCCTAAATCCTATCTATGTATTAAATTCGTACCTCACCATTTGTGGTACAGATATAAATGATACTTAAATTCAGCTCTAAAGTAATTCATTGGCTGCAAATGACTTGTGAGTGCAATCTCTATAAAATATATCTGTCAAATAGTGTGGAAACCCTGTTTTCATCATTATCTGTACATTCATGTTAATGTTGACATTGTTATTAGAAACTGAGCCATGGTTCATCTGTTTCTAGTTTCGGCGGCTACAGGGGAAACAGAATCGTGGGCGAGAAGAGATCAAGTTCCTAGAGATCAAAGGAGATGATCAGCTGAGCGGCAACAAGCAATGGATGACCAAGAACATGTCAAAAGAGTTGGAGCCACGCAAGTCCTTCAGCAAGGTAAATGCACACAATACACTCCAATTTAGACTGGTATCAGGAGAGAAATGCAGGAAAGAGTGACTCTTTCATATCCTTTCCAGAAAAAAGGAGATCAGCCAACAGGTCAACAAAGACGCAAGCACCAAATCACATACCTGATTCATCAGGCCAAGGAACGTGAGCTGGAACTGAAGAACAACTGGGCTGACAACAAGCTGAGTCGACGACAAACACAAGCCAAGTATGGATTTTAGTCGACGTCACTCTGGATGTCAAGATAAATTTGGGCAGATTTTGTCTGAGACTCCAGTCAATACAGAAATGTAGTATCTTGTCACCAGCCTTTTAGTGATGTTAGTGTTTGTATTATTTCAGAACGGAGCTAAGGTATGCAAAAACTCTAATGGCTGCTATTACAGCAGTAAGATGACGCCCAAATGTCTACTAAATATGAACGTTGTCTTTCCATTGTTATGATGCACTCCAATTAATTTGTTACATGGTTGTAGTTCTGTCATAGATAGTCACATGTACCATAATAGTCACATGATTTGTTATTGGGGTTGCATGTTTTACTGCACCAGAACTTTTCTGGGAAGCCTTGTCTTCCACACTTTGGCAGGTAGAAAACATTTATAGGACATAACAAAGGAAGTGGAAAAACTGAAATGGGGGAGGGGGAAATGTAAATCTTAAAAGTGTTTTTGAGTAAATCTTCCAACCTTAGTCTCATTCTTTTAAAGGAATAGTTCACCCAAAATGTCTCAACTCGTATGACTTTTTTTCTTCTTCCGCAGAACACAAACGAAGGTATTTTAATGGAGATATGATGTCTGTTTGTCCATACAATGCAAGTCAGTGGGGTCCAAACTTTCGAGTATAAAGGTAATCCATACGACTCGCCAATCGCATCGCTTCGGAAGACATGGTTTAAACCACCGGAGTCATATGGATTACCTTTATGCTGCCTTTACGTCCTATTCAAGGAGCTTGAAAAGTGTTGGACCCTAGTGACTTGCATTGAATGGCAAAGACATAATATCTCCATCAAAATATCTTCCTTTATGATCCACATAAGAAAGAAAATAGAGTTTAAGTGTAAACGAGACTGCTTTTTTATTTGAATGGCTTCTTTCTCAAAAACCTAATATAGAACCTTGAATAAAGTGTTTCACTGCATCTCAAGAAAATATATATATAATCGTGCTAGACTTTCGTGCGTGAAAAATTCTTACATCACGACCAGAAATCTGAGCAAAAAAAAAAAAACAACTGTTCAGACCACATAACCAATGAAAAACCTCAAATTAAAGGTAAAAACATTGGATTTAATGTTATTTATGTTTAAATGTTAATGCTTTGTTTTCTGGTTTGAATTGAAAATTTGTAGACTGACACTGATTACCTCAATATGAATATAGAAATGCTTGATATACTTCTAATTTCTCTGCCAAAGTTGCTCAAGTTAAAATATGTAATTTGGAACCTATTGGATATTCATTTGTGGAGTGGAGGGGGGCGGGGCGACATTCCAGCCCGGCCCCGCCCCCCTCCACTCCACATCATGTTTCACAAAGAGCTAACAAAGTAATTATTGGGGAGGTTTGCATCAGAAGTTACTTGTAATAGAAAGTTAAACTGATGTGCATTCATTTTGCAATGAGATGCAAAATGGTTATTAAAACCTTTTAAATTCACATTTTCATACTTTGACTAACTAAATTGCAGATTTACATTTCCCCCTCCCCCATTTCAGTTTTTCCACTTCCTTTGTTACACAGACTTCATAGAAGGAATTGGCAGGAAAAAAAAAAACTTTTATTTGTACAAATTCCTTGGATGTATTCCCAAAACTGTTTCCTTAAACACATCCTCTTTAACAAGGAAACACTATTCTGAATCTGATTGCTGTGTGTCTTCCTGTTTCTTCATAAGCCTCCGTTGGCTTGGACTCACAAATGGCACCACAGACATGGAAACTCTTACTGTGTCCACTCCATTCACCTGAGAGAGGAAATACTCTTCAGACAACAAGTTCAAACTAATAGTACAAACCAATGTTGGTCAACTAACTTCATATAAGAAATTTTGAGGTAAAATATCAGAAAACTGTTGCTTACACGGTACACTTCTAGCTATATAGAATATAAGAATATCAATGCTTGCCTGTAAAGTCAAACAACTTACTGTGACATTACACCAGAACTCTCCTGGTCCTGTGATTGGTTCTTCTGGAAGAGTTAAGGCGTGTGTAGGCACAACCACACCAAGCTGTGGACAGACAGATGGTAACTGTGACTACGTGGGTAAAGTTGGTCAAGACAAACTTTGATGTTGGCCTGACAAATCCTTTTATGAAAGTGAAAAATAGTTTGGCAGTTATACAGACATGACAGTAAGACAAACAGACAGCTCACTAGCTACTTACAATGTCACAGAAAGAGTCGGTAAGGCTGTCAAATTAAAACTAGAAATTTGAATATTCGTTGAATTTAAAATAAATGCACATTTGAATTTTGGATGTGTGTCAAGCACTGACAATTATTTACATTCTTGGACTAAAAAAGCAACAGAACGATAAATAAAACAGAACGCGGTTGTCTCGAGACAAGTTTTAAGGTAAAAAATCAATTGTTACTCCACAAGACGCTGAAAATATATCCAGACACGACACAACGGACACAAAAGATGTCTGTCTAGCACATGCTTGCATAGAAAAAGCACATGTTCAGAGTGAATGCCCCCCCAGAAGTGTTTGTGTCTTGACTATGCCTTGCTCTGTTATCTGCGTCTCGCTGCATAAGCATTAGGTACATACATACAACTTTGTATTTAATAAAAACAATGTGGTACCACTGGTATTATAAAGCTTGAGTTTTTGGTAGTACTATGACACTGGTATAGGCTTCTGGGCAACACTAATTTGATATAACCGTCTACTGAAGCATTTTATTGTTTTACTTAATATTTGAGAATAAGAACTGGGTAAATCTTTTGTCTTTTATCATTTGACACATATTTGTTAACAGCCAGATATGTTTTTTGCAATAAACAATCGCTACAACAGGAGCTGATTGATTTATATTGATTTGTTGGGCCCTCTTTTGGACGCAGGAGACAATGTTGATTTAAAAATAAGATGTCTTGTAGATTTTTCCCCCTACCTGAAATAGCCTTACGTCTTACATATTTGAATATAATTTAATTATAATTCAAATTTTGGCAATATTTCAGTGCAAATTTCGAATCTCAGCCCTGTTGACAGACCTAATAGTCAGTTAAACCGTCAGATAGAGAGAGAGACACTTAGAGCAGATTAAAAGTCTTGTTGGTTTGTTTACATTTGAATTTCTGACAGTTGTGTTTTGAGCATTCGCAGTTGTGTAACGAGTGTTCCATTAGCCCATTTTAACATTCCGTCAATGTAAGTCTATGTGATCTTTCCCATTTTTGATTGTCCGCTCTGCAAAAACTGTAAAGGTGGTCGCACACCTGTCAAGAAGCGTCATAGGGGACAGCACAGGTACCAAACATGGGGCACGTCGTTGCGGTTCAGGTTGCAGATAGTACACACAATAGTTACCAAGGTTTATCCATTGTTCAAGAATGAAGAATGCTCAAGTAAATAATCTATGTCCTTTGATAATGATTTGGGTTGAATTTAATGGAAAATATGCAAATTGTGCTCCATGGTGCGGCAGAAATTTGAGCAGCCTCCGGAGTCGTAGCTGGGTACCACCGACAGACGCTGAGTGGTGGCGGCGGTGTGCGTACTTTCATTGAAAACAGTTGTTTCAAAAAATCCAAAGCACAAGAACTAGTGGAGTTGGAAGGGAATATTAAAAGTGCTGAGGCACTGAAATACAGATATAATACTAATTTGTCAAGCAATGTGGAGTTTTGGTTATCCAGGGCAAGTCAGTCATACTTTGAGTCGGGGGAAAAAGGAGGAAAGCTTTTGGCTAGATATATAAAGCAGAGAGAGTCTTTTTTTTCTACCATTCCCTCAGTGAAATCTACTGGTGGTGAAATATTTACCTCAGCCATTGATATTAAATAATGCTTTTAAAGAGTTCGATCTTGATCTCTATTGTTCCACGTCTTCGTCTACTGATGAAGATAAAAAAACTTTATGGAACCATTAGAACTCCCTAAATTGACGACAGAGAAAACATTCTCTTGATTCCAAGATAAGGAGGAGCTCGATGAGGTAATTAAGGACCTGCCTACAGGCAAAGCTCCAGGGCCAGAGTGTTTAATTCAGATATTTATCTAAATGTTGCCTTGAGCTTATGGCTGAACCCCAAATTACGTATTAATAAGTCCCCTTTCTGCTGGTCAGAGTGGATTGTGAGGGGGGTAACTACACTTGGTGACCTATATGAGAGTAGTATGTTGAGATCCTTTGAAAATTTGGCTCAGCATTTTGGGATCCCCGGATCGCAGTTTTTTAGGTATCTACAGCTGCGCCACTTGCTCTTTACTATTATTGGGAATAGCATACACCCCCCTAAAGTGGCAGATACTATGAGAGTTGTGCTTACTGCTTTTGGAAAAGGTCATGAGGCATCAGTGTATTACTAAATGCTAATTCAGAGTCTGGGGGACAGAGCCTCAAAAACTCTCATGATATTATGGGAGAAAGATTTAAATTTGGAATTGGAGGAGGGACAGTGGGCTAGGATTCTACAAAAACGTCAAGTCTGCATCTAAAGATGCAAGGGTGTGCCTTATGCAATTCAAGATTTTATTGGACCCCCTCTAGATTGTATAGGCTTGGTCTTAAAGACACACCCACCTGCTGGCATTGCCAATCAGAGGATGGAGAATTATCCCATGTCTTTTTGGGGTGTGCAGAGATCCAGGAGTTTTGGTTAAAGGTTCAGAGTTTCGTGTGCATGTGAGTTTGGTGAGTATTGGGTCATCGATATTGAAAATGGACACAGAGTTGGGTCTTAACCAGTGTCATGATCGCTAGATAATTGGCTGGATCACCCTCTTTTCAGGAGTGGTGCTCAGATGGGAAGGGTGGCGGCCTTCGAAGAGGGGTCATGTAGAAGAATGGGGATGTATAGCTTGTGCGTGTGAAATGGGGCGGTTATATATAATTAATGGATGTGTGATTATTATTATTATATTTTTTAGTAACTTTTTGTGTGTGTGTGTGTGTGTCTCTATATCATTTTACGACCACTGGGATGTAGTTAGGGCCAAGGTTGGATTAGGAGGGGGAAAGGTAATAGTGGGATGTTAATGTTGATTCCGTGTATATGTGTTTTGTTATTCTATGTTAATTTATGTCAATCAATAAAAAAATTGTTAATCTGAAAACAGTTGTTTCGAATTTTAGAATGTGCCATTTCGCCACGTGTCTCTTTTATACTTTTAATATTCTAATGAGACAATTTGTGTTCACCACTAGAAATAACAATGAAACTTTTTTCCTCTAGTGTCTTACCTGTCTAACAAACTGTCGGCAAACAATTTCTTTTGTGAGTGAGTACTGAATGGAAGTGTGCATGGCAACTTCAAGCTGTGTCTTCTTCAGAAATTCAACGGTCTACAAAAAGAAAATGAAAACAAAATGAAAACTAACAGTGTTGCCACCAATATCACTCATTTAATATGAAACCAGCAATTTCGCACTTGACTTGAAACACATGATTGGCTTGGATAGATGTTTTAATGTTTGCCTAATTTAAAACACACAAGTAAACTCACTAGCTGTCCTGTGCGGGTCTGCACTCTATCCTCCGGTCTTCCTTCACGCAGTAGCTGCGTGAAAAACAAAGTAACAGTTTTATAATGGAATGTGGCATCCTTAATGCATTGATTTTCATGTAGAGATAACTAACCCTTCTTTCCTCTGCAAACATATCTTTGTTTTCTTGTGAGGGGTATACAGCCAGGCCTTGGGGTAGTAAAGTGTTGCGGCCCATTGATTTCTTCACAGAAACTGTGTCTCCTCGTCCACCAAGCTCTGTAAAACAAAATCAACAAAACTTTGGAACCAAATCTTTATAACACAAACTAGGTTTACCATGGTAATGGTTTGTAAAGCAAGTACTCACTGGGCACTGTCTGAGTGAGTATGAGCTCCATTTTCTCTTGGGTATTATTGTGTTTTATATCTTCAACCAAGCGGTACACCTTGTGTCGTCGTGGATGGAGTCTGGGTGGCTTCCCCTCCTTTGACAGAGGAACCTTCCACCAGCGCTCCACAATAACTGTATTCTGAGATATATCAGATGTAACAACAGTAAATTTTCCTTGGAAAATATCGTTATTATTAATTCTTGATCAAAGACAGTTGTTTACCTTGCATGCTGTTTGTGACAGATTCTGTATCCGATTCAAAGACGATTGTAGATTTGTAAGATTCCAGTAGCCTTGAAGGACAAACCTCGACGAAACTGCAGCAAACATGATTAATAAAGGACCTTACGACTGAATGTCAACGGATTTATTTATCGCAAACTAAGACCATAGCTACAACCCGTAACATAACATAATTACTCTGTAATAATTCATAAATATTCGAAACTGTTATTGCATTCTAAAACACATGAACTGCGCCGTGATGATGAAGGACCCCAAGAAACATTACTTAGGCAGTCATTTATTTTGCCTGATGGAAAAAAAAATGTTAGCATCGATGAGTACTACTTTTGCTAATTCTGTCATGTCGATATGCCATTCCGAACTTGGCCCATGTCTAATTTATTATTTTTATGATATTTATTGATTGAAGCCAGGCTGTACGTTTATAGTATTAGAGACTTTCAAAATAATAATGAACTTTCAAGACTTTGAAAGATAAATGTACTTTCTATTCGGTCTTTTGTGTTATTGTTAATATCCCGGCTTTTTCCATTTTTATAAATAGAAAGTAATTTCTTCATACTTTATTTTATAATGTATATGGTTAAAAAAATGTGTATAATGTTGATTTTTATTGAATAATACAAAAAGTATCTTTCATTTAACACGACATGTTAATATCACTCCTAAATTTTTAAACCAAATAAATAATTTGGTTTAAAAATGAATCGTGCTTTATTAATTATATTTTTGAAAATGTTTAGCTAATTTGCTTTGTAAGAACGGTAAAAAGCACCCTAGCTTGTTAGCAAATTTGGTTGCGTAAATGATGTTAGGAAGAAAAAGAAAAATCCCTTAAAGGGATAGTTCACCCACAAATGGAAATTCTGTCATCATTTACTCACGCTCATGTTGTTCCAAACCTGTATGACTTTCTTTCTTCTGCGGAACACAAAATATATTTTGAAAAATGCTTAAACTGTTTTTGTCCATACAATTGAAAGTCAACGGGGTCAAAAACAACATTGGACCCCATTAACTTTCATTGTATGGTGAGAGAGAGGGAAAAAAACAGAAATTTTTCAAAATATCTACATTTGTGATCCACAGAACAGTGAAATGCATACAGGTTTGGAGCAACATGACATGAGTGTGAGTAAATGATAATATAATTGTAATTTTTGGGTGAACTATCCCCTTTAAGGTGTATATAATAGGATACATACAGTTACTTTGTATTATTACCAAGGAGCTCTGATTATTTTGAAACGGAATAATTAAATAGTTTGAACAAACCAATAGTTCAATGCACCCTGTTATTTTGTAATATTCCATTAAAACAGAATTTATTAATTTATCATCCATATCTTTATTTTCTTATCTCAATAGAGCACCAGTTACTTCACCACCAATACTGTTTTCCACACCTGAGAATCCGGTAACTTTACAAGTACCCCCTCAAAAGTCTCCATTTAAGATTACAAAAAAATTGCACTACAAAATAATATGAAATGCTCTTTATTGCCTTCTAAAGAATATAAATCAACAAAAAAGTACATTGGTTATGCATCAAAATATTATAAAACATGTAAAATGGCAGTTAAACTTCATTAAAAAAAAACAATGCCAGAGAATGTATAAAATGTTTCACATGCATTGATTAAATTTCACTACCTTAATCATTAATTGAAAAATAATTTTGGTAAACAAAAGTGTGAAGAAAAAAAATAGCAGTGGAAAAGCCATACAAATTGTATAAAATTGTACAATCTGCAATAACAACATGTTTTTTGCATTATAATATGCTATGTATATGCAATTTGGTAACCCTATGCAATAAGGTTCCATTTGTTAACATTAGTTAACAACATTAGTTAACATGGATTAACAGTGAACAATACTTTTACAGCATTTATAATACTTGGGTAATGTTCATTTCAACATATACTGTAATAACACATTTTTAAAATCAAAAGTTGTATTTGTTAGCAATAGTTAATGCACTATGAACTAACAATGAACAATTGTATTTTTATTAACTAACAATAAAAAGATTCATAAATACTGCAATATATATATATATATTGTTCCATGTTAGTTCATGATACCCTAATGCATTAACTAATGGTAATGAATGAAACTTTATTGTAAATGTTACCGTAAATTTAGATTGTCAGAACACTTACGGGAATATGATGGAATATTCAAATATTTAAAGTACCAATTTACTATCATAAATACAAACAACAGGGGTTTTTTGAAAGGTATTTAACCTTTTTTATATAAAAAAAATGTACTCACAAAGTTAATTTCATAAACATGACAATTTATGAGATCATTTTTTGAAATATCATAGTAACTCCAAATACTACTATTAGTAATTTCCTGTCTATCCCAAAATTCATCATAGTCATATAAAAAAAATCAAATGGTCCCAAATGAATAAACAATTTGCAGTGATTCAATACAATCACCTACTAAGTAGGCCTATTGTGAAAGTCTTTATAAGATATGTTATACTTGACAAAATGAATGCACCTAAATGATCTCAATAAAAATCAGTAAATGCATAGTTTAGTGAAATTCACATCCTTACTTCTTGAGTGGTATAATAACTTGCATTTTCTGAAAGCCACTTGGCAATTTACTGGTGAAATGAGTTTGAAGTTCAGCAACATGCTTGAAATGATCATCACAACACTGACAGTCCTTCTCTGTTGCGGTATTGAATTTACATCATTACTTCACTCATTAACTCATTCTATAATTCTAGTAATATTATGATGATGAAGTATTGATGAAAGATGATATTATGATTTCAAGTTATCATTTCAAAAGCATAATACAGAGGATCGTGGCATTTTGCAACACAGCTTCTATAAAATGGCATATCTGGTTTTACTTCCTGTGTTATTCTGAGAGAAGCATCTCAATCCAAACCATTTTCCATTGCACATTTTAACACAAATCTGCATATGGGTATATGTGGTAATAAAAGTTCACAAATGCATATAAAAAAGCTTTCAGAAAGGAGGTAGAAAATAAATGTTGCCCAGAAAATAAGCATGACTGATCTACAATCACAAAAATAACAGAAGGCAACCTAATAATGGGACAACTCTGATAACAGTGCATTGCATGGAGTTTGAATATTACACAGCTTCTATTAATAGGTTGAAGAAAATGGTCAGTGTGAAAGGTGCTATGACAGTCTGAGAAAATCTTACCCTCATAGTGTTGTCGCTTCCAAAGCAAAGATCTGCACCAAGGTTTTTGGCTTTCATGGAATGAACTACAAGACTAGGTAACTTAAAGGTAATAAATATGTATGTGTTTACATAAACATTATGCGCTTAAAAGCAAAGGTTTGTATATGCACCTAAAGTGCATATGTGTCAAAACAATGACTAAGCCTAGTTTGTGAATATAAATGTAGAATATTTGAATTTACTAGTCCAATGTGACCACACATCTGTATCTTGTAAGATAAACGAATGGGCAGCGCTTTGGTGTTTAGCTAAAAAAAAGCAGCGCCCATGCATTACAGAATTCAAGAGAACTACAATGCAAAGATTTTCAAGAAGGCCTCATTCAAAACTGACTCTCCAACTCAGACACAGTAGGTCCATGTGCCAGTACAGTCAATCTATGACGATAATACTGGAGGATAATACTGATATAGTGATAATGCAGCAAAATAGCGCTTGGTTCAGTTTCAAGTTTAAAATGCGTTATTTGTACAGATCTTTAAAAAAAAGCTTCATAAAGACTTTTCAAATGTTCATTCACCACTCACAGGAACGGATGATTAGGTGACATTGTTTTGGCGATGGAAATATTCACAATGCTGAATCTTTGACTCCTTCTCGCACAAAAACACACACACAAACACACACATTTAAAAAGGCTGTTTTGAGATTTGGAGTGCTATCTGAGACTTCTTTGTTGTCTGTCACAATCATATGCCATGTAGGATGTTCCTCATGTTCTCAGCATGTGCAGGGCAGAGTTGTAGTGTTTGACCCACCTAGCTGCCCCACCGCCATCAGCAGAATGTCCTTCTTTTCCTTATAAAACCGAAGCTCTCGTCCAGCCAGACGGGCCTCTTCCAGCTCGCGCTCCGTAGCGGCAAGCTCCCGATTGATGGTACCAGATAACGCGTGTTCTCGGTTGACCCAGTCAGCGGCCATTTGTGTTCGCATGTCATCATCAAGAGCACGGTGGGAATAATGAGCAAGCACTTCCTGTGTCAAATAAATAAATCAAGCTAAAAGAGAGTTATCAGACAAATACTGTAGACATGTTGTTGAAAGTTAAACATCTTATAGAACTTGGGATGCATCTTTTATCAATGGATACAATATATTTAAAAGGAGATTATTAACATAAATATATTTAAATTATTGGGCACACAGCACTTTATTGATTGACTAGATATAAGTTAAAACTTTATAATAAGGTTGTATTTGTTAACATGACATGAACTACAATAGCTAAAGAGATAGGTCACCCAAAAAAGAAAATTCTCTCATCATTTACTCCCCCTCATGCAACGCCAGATGTGTAAGACTTTCTTCTGTAGATCAAATATTTTTAGAAGAATATCTCATCTCTGTAGGTCCATACAATGCAAGTAAATGATGACCAGATTTTGAAACTCCAAAAAGCATATAAAGGCAGCATAAAAGTAATTCATATGACTCCAGTGGTTTAATCCATGTCTTCAGAAGGAATTTCATAGGTGTCTGTGGGTGTCAATATTTAAGTCCTTCTTCATTTAATCTCAACTTTTACTTTAATTTATAGAGAAAAAGGACTTTTCTCACCTATCATATCGCTTCTGAAGACATAGATTAAACCACTGGAATTTAATGGATTACTTTTATGCTGCCTTTATGTGATTTTTGGAGTTTCAAAGGCCAACATTCACTTTCATTTTAAGGACCTAAAAATAATTTGTGTTGCGCAGAGGAAAGTCATACATTTCTGGGATGGCATGAGGGTGAATAAATGAAGAGAGAATTAAAATTTTGGGGTGAACTATCTCTTTAAGATGAACTAACAATGAACCTTTATTAATCTAATGTTAATTCCTATATATATACTAAATCATCCATCCATCCATCCATCCATCCATCCATCGTCAACCGCTTATCCTGTGTACAGGGTCGCGGGGTATACTAAATCATATATTTTTTTAATTAACAATGGTAAACACAATGCTACATGAACAAATATGAACTAACAATTATGATTTTGTAAATTAGCATTAACCTGGATAAATAAATGCTGTAAAAAAACTTTTCATTGTTAGTTCATGATGCCTGATGCATTTACTAATGTAAAAAAATAACTTTATTTAGTTAAAGCTGAAGTATGTATTTTCTGCGACAATAGCGCCATTGAACAGAATTGCAAAACAGACTTCTGAACACGCCCCCTCATCTTATGTTGTTCAAACAGTTAAATAGTCCCGCCCACAACTCACGGCATTGGTTGAGTAACGTTGTTGGGGTGGGTCTAAGCAGGTCGCTCAAAACAAACGCAGGAATCTTTATAGCGGCACCGAGACAAATGTTTACAGTTTACAATAAAATTAACTATTGAATGGCTTACTTATAGTTGTCTCTGCATAAAGTATTTTAACACTGAAAAAGTTACATACTTCATCTTAAAAGATTACGCAATTCAATTTGATGGAATTTTGTTATGAAATGAAAATGCATAAATCTTAAAACAACAACAACAACAAAACAGATGGAGTCATTAATGATAGTGAAGGCTTTTTATCTCCTAAACTGTCATAAATTAGTTTTTCATAAACATTTTTCCAGTCTTATCCTTGAAAAGGGCCTTTAATCCTGTCAGGAACAGCACAAAGTTTGTTGGACTTTGCACTTTTTACACATTTAGCAGTTTTATAGAACTAATATCTATCCTATTTCCTCATTACCCCACCGTGATTGGCTGATCCAAGTGCCTGAACATCAAATAAGTGTCATTGATGTAAATATGGGTGGTCATGTTGCAAAAGTTTGAAATAAGCCCTTCTTTGCCAATTAGTTTCAAGTGGTCTTTATGGGCCAGTGAGGAGGTTTTGAGTACTGAGAGTTACAATGCGTTGTCATAGTACATCTAGCTTTTTTAATTCCAAAAGATCAAAGATTATAATTTAAATTTGAAACTGATGATGATATAATCCCTTTAAGTACAACTGAAATTAGAATACTTCTTTCACCTGACGGGAGCACTGTCTTTCTCTCATGGCTTTGAGACTTCCATTCCAGTGGAGCAGCTGGAAAACCGTCATCAGTTCCTAAGAAAAAAAAGTTTTAAAATGTAGATATTAAAGCCAGTTTTACATTTGCTCACAACTTTTGTTTCAGGAAGTATTCTGCTCATGATCTCTCTTACCTGGAACTCTAGCATAGATTTCCCCTTGTTTGACTCTAACATAAACCGAAATGCTCCGATTCCTGTACTGGGGTTATCAGCTTCTTCTCGGTTTCCCTGTTAATAAAGTAAATAAAGAGGAGTCAAGGTAAAGGGGTTTTAACAATTTTAAAAGCTACCAGCTATTTATTTGTCGGGTCAAATATTTACAAGTTTTAAAAAACAACATTGTTATTTGAATTCTGTCTGTTTATAAATAATACCTTGTGTTCTGTAAACTTACATTAAAGGAAGCTAGAGCCTCACACACACTCTTCTCGATGAACTCATCTGTGATGCGGCGAGATGGATGTTCATTGAAAACAGAATTCATTAGCGCAATTTTGGCTGCGCTCCGTCTTGCTTCAGCTTTGGTTGGGCAGAACTGAGAAGATCAAAGAGGGGTTTTTTAACCACACTATAATACGATCCTGAAGATACTCTTAGAATTCATTTAGACCACTTCCAAGAGATCCCCAAGAGAAATAATTAAAAAAAAAAAAGATTATTTAGAAACAGATGGCAACTTACAGTAAGACAACTATTTATTTCTGGAAAATCTGAGAATCCTGAAATGAGAATCATGGGAAAAGTAAAGGGAATGTTGCATGAGGTACTTGCCTGAAAACTCCCGAAGCAACTTCCCCCAGGAAGACTGACATAGCAGACGTATGGGGGGTTATTGGATGGGACCATCTCATACACCACCAGAGCTCCATTCCTCAGATCTGCACCCCGGGACTGCTTCATCTGCCAGAACTCCTGTAAGGCCTCCACCACATTCACTGTGAGATTTAAAACACATCATATCAGCATTCATAACAACATGGTATAACAAATGTTCATGTAATAAAAGTAAGTCTATATCTACTCTAATATATAAAGTTTGGAGGATCTCAACAAAACAAGCTAAATAGCTGATATAATTTCTGTGACACTAGTAACACAGAATGGAAGGCAAAATTAAAAATGTTTCTGAATATCAGTTTCTGAATACACCCCTAATCTTCCGTTGCACAAACAAAGTGATAGTCCCGCTCCTTAAGCGGTCTAAGCAGGTCTTTCACAACAAACACAGGAATTTTCATAGTGCCACAGAGACACAGTGTTTACTGTTTTTGAGAAAAATTACCTATAAATGGATTACTTATATTTATCTCTGCATATTAAGCTGGGATTGAAGAAAGTATTTTAACATAGAAAAAGTTACATACTTCAGCTTTATGTTTATAAAATCATCTTTCACTATGACTATCTCGGTAGTATACGACGAAATGCAGAACTTAATGGCTGATATAAAGGAAGTGTATTATTGTGGATTTATTCCTTAGTTACTAGTTCCTAACAGGATATAAGGGTGATATATTTGGGTAGAAGTTATTTGAAAATGTTTACAGCCAGATTTAACACTCATGCACAGGTGTAAAGCTGGGCTACATGACTCTGTTACACTCAGATGGTCTGTGGAGTCTAGTAAGTAGATTAAAACATGTAACCTGCCTCTGTAGGACATTAATCCCTTAAGTGTAATTAGGTCAGCATGTCAGCAGGGCGCAATCTGCTACATTTAGCCAATAATGCCCAAAAAGCTGTCTAGGTAGGCAATTCAAGGATTGGCTCTCACAAAGAACATGTCCAGTTCATATTTTAGACCCAAAGTCAAAACAAGTAGATAATTTGCATTAAGAAATGTTATGACCAGTTTTACATTTTAATTCGTTTGTAATTAAGTATTCCAAATATTAATCAATAATGATACTTTAATAATAATACAGTGTGGCACGGTGGAGGGCGGGACCGGGGCGTGATTTACATGTCAAGCCGGTTTCTCGCCTCTTCCTTGCCGGGCTTTCGGCACCAATGTAAAACAGATCAAGTCACAGGCAAGGAAGAGGCGAGAAACCGGCTTGACATATAACTTAAAGGTTTAATGGAAAACTCAAAAGACAAACACATAAGATAACGGACATGTCCGTGAACGATCTCTCTCTCTCCTGCATCGCCGTCCGCGAGTGGCCTTTATCCCTCTTGATGGCTTAATTAGCCTAATACGGGACCGGGCGTGCGTAATCACGCCCCGGTCCCGCCCTCCACCGTGCCACATACAGTAATACTGCATCTGTGTGGAAAGGCCTAAAGAGCATCACCAAGACACCTCCCCCTCAATCTGTAGAGAGTCAACTAATGGCTGATGGATTGAATGTGTTTTACAGCAGGTTTGAAAAGCCCAGTCTCACACTCCTCCCCCTGCTCTGATCTTCACTTCACACCAACACCTCCTGGAATCCCCCTCTTCCCCCCTCCTGCTACTCAATCTGCACTTATGATCTGTGAGGAGGATGTGTGACGGGTCTTTCTGAAACAAAAGACTAGGAAAACTTCAGTTTCACCTGCCTGTTTGAAAGTTTGTGCTGATCAACTGGCCCCCATCTTCACACAGATCTTCAATAGATCACTGGAGCAGTATCAAATTCCCTGCTGCTTCAAAAGCTCCACCATCATTCTGGTCCCCAAAATCCCCAAAGTCACAGGATTTAATGGCTACAGACCTGTCGCTCTTACGTCAATAGTCATGAAGTCATTTGAGAGACTGGTTTTGGCCTACCAGAAGGACATCACTGGACCCCTGCTTGACCCCCTTCAATTTGCTTACTGAGCAAACAGGTCTGTGGATGATGCTGTCAACATGGGACTGCATTATATCCTGCAACACCTCAACAGACCTGGGACTTATGCAAGGATCCTATTTGTTCAGTTCAGCCTTCAATACCATCATGCCTGATCTTCTCTCAACCAAACTGACCCAGCTCTCCGTGCCCACCCCAATCTTTCGATGGATCACCAGCTTTCTGACAGATAGGCAGCAGCTAGTGAGACTGGGGAAACTCATATCCGGGACCCTCACTATTAGCTCCTAGGAGTGCTCCTCAGGGATGCGTTGTCTCTCCACTGCTCTTCTCCTTGTACACGAATGACTGCACTGCAAAAGACCCCACTGTCAAGCTCCTGAAGTTTGCAGATAACACCATGGTCATCTGCCTAATCCATGACGGTGATGAGTCTGCATACAGAGGTTGATCAGCTGAATGTGCTCAAAACAGTGGAGATTATAGATATATATGGACTTCAGGAGAACCTGTGAAGAAGGCTCAGCAGAGGTTGTACTTCCTTCACCAACTGAGGAAGTTCAACCTGCCTCAGCAGCTGCTGGCACAGTTCTACTTGGCCATCACTGAGTCTGTCCTGTGTACATCTATATCTGTCTGGTTTGGTTCAGCCACCAAATCAGACAGATGGAAACTACAAGAGACAGTCAGGACTGCTGAGAGGATTATTAGTGCCCCCCTGCCCAAACGCCAAGACCTGTACGTCTCAAGAGTGAGGAAATGAGCAGGTAGAATCACTCTGGACCCCACGCACCCTGCCCACTCCTTCTTTGAACTGTTGCCCTCTGGCTGGCACTACAGAGCACTGAGCGCCAGGACATTCAGGCACAAGAACAGTTTCTACCCTCAGGCCATTTTCCACACGAACAATTAAACTGCCTCAGGACTCCCATAGTGCAATAATGTAAATACATATCTCATGTACATATGTAAATCCACACATTTATTTCAATAACTGTACATACCCTGACCTTGCACATACTGTACATTACCACTTGCACATGTACATACGTCAATAAAAGAAAATTCTGATTCTGAAATGATAATCGTTCTGTCCAGACACATTATTATTATATCTTTTTAAATCAGCATAAACTAAAGGCAGCACAGCAGACACTACCATGATGTATATAAATACTTTCCATTTAAATAATATAGGCTTCAAGGCATTGAGGGTGCTTAACATTCATTTCTTGATGTTTTTACATGAAATAACTTGAATGTGCTCTCATAATACAGAAAAGAATAAATAATGAAATAATGGTAACACTTTATGATATGTTTACACTTGTAAACAGTCATAAATGCATTGTGTATCATTAACTAACAATGAACAATATATTCCTTTACATTATTTATTCATCTTTGTTAATACAAATATAATTGTCCATTGTTAGTTCAAAATGCATTAATGTTATCATATACATCTTTTAATTTTAAAAATGTGTTTCTATATGTTGAAATGAACATTTACCCATGTTTGTTCATATTCAGTTCATGTTAACTATTGTTGTTAACACATTTTAACAAATGTAACCTTATTTTAAAGTGTTATAAAACAAGTTTGCATTAAGAAAAATTAAGTAAATTTAGAAACATTATGATTATTGATTCATTTGGATTGTGACATTATTTACATGACATTTAAGCATATTTTCTCACCAAAGTCAAATTTATGTAACGCGTTCCTGATGCTTTATATTTGAGTTTAAGATTCTCATAATTCTCTGTGATTTTCACTGATAATACAGTAATGCAGTGATAAGTGTCATGTCCAGACAAAATTATTTTGTTTTAGAATCAGCAAAGCAGCACAGCAGACACAACAATTCATATTTGCATGACAAGATTGAGAATAGGGGATGGGATAATAATTATGAAAATAATGTCACAATGCAAAAATCTTAATGGTCTTGAAATAGGCTTCATTGTACTTATGCACGAATATAATTTTAGACACAGCCAGATCTTATATTTTTTGACACTTAAACTACTTAAAATGTAACATTTTCAAAATAAATCAAATTTGATGTTTTAATACTCCTTTTTGGATGTGTTACATGAAATAACACAAGCATATGTTCTGATTATACAAAACATCTTCACGTTACACTCCACATACCCCTGCCGTATCCTTGCGTGTGTTTCGCAAAGCTGCGGACAACGGCGTCCACCGCCTCTCGTAGCACTGCCGGATTTGTGGGATTGGACAGACCCAGACCCGCCGCCGTCGCCATGTCCACCGAACCGAACCCCGTGCTGCCCATGAAACCGGACCCGAGGCTGTGGAGCTGCAGCGGCGGAAGTGGTGGCGGCGGCCCCGGGGAAGAAGACACCGACATATGGGAAGCCTGCGCCGAAGAAAGCGTACCGGTTACACCGGGCCGCAGCGATCGGAGAGTCCCGGTCGCGCTCGCTCCGTATCCGATACCGGGCTGTAAGCGCTGATGGCGGAGTGACTCCATTGTCTCGAAAAGTGATGCGAAAGAAAACAACGCAAATACAAAGACGAGTGAAAACAATCTCAAAGGCGACTAAACATGCATAGGACAGTCGTATAAAGTGTTTCTCGAAGGTATAAGCTGTATTAGGCTGATTAGTCAAAATAGTATTTACTGTTTGTGGTGTAAAACTAAACCATAAAGAGGAAAAAAAGAGCAGCACATCCTCGTGTTTGACCAATGTATGGATTCATACTGTGTGACGTGTCACCCTTGGCCAGCCCTTCCCAAATGAACAAATCGAATAAATAAACACATTATCGTCTAGTTTATTACTACTACTAATAATAATAAATACTATAGCAATCATAAAAATATTATACAATCAATAATAAAATATGTTACATATTATAGCCTAATTATAATAAAACGTGCAAAAATCTCTGGAATCAATTATATATTAACAATGCCGTTTTCATATGTTTTTATATATGTTTACGGAAATTAGTGTAAATAAATTACTTTTGAGAAAGCTTGAAGAAAAGAAGCAAAATTAAGAAAAAAAAATAGAGTATCTGGGAGCAGCTAATACACATGGTTGATTGTTAGTTAAAGATATCAATGCTTGTGAAACACTAGCTTTGAGAATGTTTATATAATGTGATTTTTATGAAGGCAATAATGTAAAATCCTTGTACAATGATGACAATCATGTAAATCATGTCAAGCTTTTGGGTCTAACAACAAATTACAGAAAAGTAGGGATGCACTGATACCACTTTTTCTCTTCCGGTCTCAGTATCAGCCAATACCGATGCAAAACTAGTTTTTTTTTTTTTTTTTTTTTTTGTATAATCAGTTTAGAATATCTTTATATTATTGTGTGGAACAAATTGGGTGTGCTCTTTAATATATAAAGAAACACATACCTTTAACTACACATCATGTCAATATAAAGGTATAGCTTATTAATAAACAGTTTATTATTAACTAGTATACTGATCATGCAAAATTAGTAGCAGTAGTAATTCAAGTCTTCAGTAGAAAAGAAACCATGTTTTATTTTTGCCTCTTTTTTCCCCCAAAATGTTTCAACTTGTATCTGGACTTTAAAGGATTCAGACCTCTTTTTTGTTCAATTTATTTGTAAGACATCAGTCCACTTTTAATTCACAGTTATTTTTTGGAACCCATTCGACCTTAAATATTGTTATAAATTGTAAACAAATACTAATAATGACAATAATAATAATAATTGTCATCATTAGTATTTGTTTACAATTTATAACAATATTTAAGTATAATTTAAAATTTTAACGATCATTAATTTACAATTTAATTTAGTATTTACAATTAACAACAGTAATATATTTAAATCTTGCGCGCTTTTATTTTGACATTCTGAACTCTCCAGGAAGTCCTGTATGTGTCTGTTTGTAGGCAAGTTCAAAGTAGTTTAATTTGCTTCTTATTCAAATTCTGGTAAATTGCACCTCCGGTGCCTTTCTAAATGCATATTATAAGTGAACTGAACTATTGAGCATCTACATCTGAGATGCTGTTCTTAAGTAGCACTCAAACATTGCACCGCCGTGAAGGCGTCGTGAATGCATTGTGTGAGTTTGTGTCAACAGAGCAGCACCATTCACTAACGCACTGGCGCATACTCTATATTTACTTATCAAACACACAAGCTATCGCACGTCTTCAAGTGGCTTTGAATAAAATGCACGAGTCATGTGGACTGCTTTAATTGTGTTTTTATGGTTCTTTTGTGACATTTTTGGAGCTTGACAGTAACAAAAATGACTAACACACAGTATTGGATTTGGATCGGGCTCATCAGACCAATACCCGATCCGTCTAAAAGCATCAGTATTGTGTAATGAGCCGATACCGAACCAGGTTTCGGATCGATGCATCCCTACAGAAAAGTAGTGTGGGACCACTCATTTTTTTGGTCATGTTATCATGGAAATATGAAGTTTTTTAGACATATATTATGGCAATACCGTGTTTTAATTTTTACATGTATACCATATTAGTACCATGGTATTCCTTGACATTCTGTGACTTGAAATAGGCCTACATAAAACTATAAACACCATGGTAAATATATATAGGTAGATCACATATCAATGTACCATGACACATTGATATATCGAAAACCATTACTGTTCCAAGGTACTGCTGCAATAATTTCAAAGGAAGCTTAAAACGACATATTTTTCATCAGGCACTGGTTCTTCATACTATGACTCCAGTTCCAGCACTGACCAAATAACCTATCATTAATTAAAATTGTATCAGTTGATTCATTCTGCATTCTTCTGTTTCTGTTTAAGCCTGTGTTTCCATTTTACTTTAATTGATGGAGCGCTGTTGATGATAATTAATTGAGCTAAAGTCTCAAGGGTGATCAGATGTCTGCCATCCTTTTCTATGTGGTTTATAAGAAGCCAGTCTTTGCTGTCAAAGGAGTAAGATGGAAATATAAAATTGGCACGAAATCTGGAAAGTTCACACAAAAATGGCACAAAGCCTTTGAAATGTCTGAGCTGCAGTGATCACTCATTGCTTTGTGGTTCCTCAATGATTGCAGGCATTGAAATACATTCCTCTATATTGGCAGAAGTACATCTTGTGGCCACCATATGCTCAAATGGGGGCATGTTAAGGACTGTTGAATACCCCTGATTGAGTGTTGCTGTTATATATTATAGGCCCCAGGTGGAAATGGAAGACAGAATATAGTAACCTCCACCTGGCTGGCTGCCACTATCCGTGGTCCTGAATGTTTAGATAATGTAGATCAGTAATTCAGTACTAGCATTGTATTGTTTACTTATGTTACAGTGTTTGCTTCAGCAGTGCATGCCCTTGTGTACAGAACACTTCTAAAAAATGAGTAACTGCTGACGCTGACGCTATGATTCTGCAGCAACCTGTGCACTAAAATAGAATTTGAGCAAAACTTAATTTGCTTTCCATCCTAAATTTTCTGTGCATTTGTCTTTGAGCTGTTCTTAAGTTGGCAAAATGCCTCAAACTATTAGGAAAACCTATGAGCTTGTGATTAATTACAATTTCCCAAATTGCTTGTCATCATATTACTCTGATTGTCAGACTTTTAATCTGACCAGTTCTTTCTCCTTACCAGTATACTGCAACGTTCAACGTTCTCATGAGGAACATGTTTCGATAAAACTGCTACAGACACAACTCAATATACGATGCAAAAATACTTTATAAAATGTGACCTTCTATTTACAGTGACCCTAAAAAGTACTTGACACTTAAAGAAAAATTTCACCCAAAAATGAAAATTCTCTCTTTATTTACTCACCCTCGTGCCATCCGTATGACTTTCTTTCTTCTTCAGTGGAATAGCTCATCTCTGTAGGTCCATATAATGCAAGTCAACAGGATACCAAAACGTTAAAGTTCCAGAAGCATATAAAGGCAGCATAAAATTAATCCATTAGACTCCAGTGGTTAAATCCATATATTCAGAAGTGATATGATCGATGCGAGTCAGAAACAGATACATTTTTAAGTCCTTTTTACTGTTAATCTCCACTTTTACTTTCTTCTTCTTTTGTTTTTGGTGATTCACATTCTCCGTGCATATCGCCATCTACTGGGCGGTGAGGAGAATTTATGATAAAAACGGTATTAAATATTGACCTGTTTCTCCCCCACACCTATCATATCACTTCTGAAGACATGGATTAAACCACTGGAGTTGTATGGATTACTTTTATGCTGCATTTATGTGCATTGTGGAGCTTCAACATTTGGTACCCTTTCATTTGCATTGTGAGGACCTACAGAGCAGGGCCAGATTATGAATAGCCCAATTTCAAATTCCAACATCAAGCATTTAAAACTATTTTTAATGATCAGACAAGGTTTTGTCTGACCAACATTATAGTGTGTCTCATCAAACATTATGTATCTAGTTTAATCAATGCTTTTCAACCACAAGACAAGTTATTTTTTGTAATGTAACAGGCTAACATGCAGTTATAGCCATGAATAGTATAATAAACATTTTTGTTCGACAGCCCTGTTATACGAAGACAAAAGCTTAACCATTTAGAGCCTAACATATTCCGAAAATTATATATTTTAAACCTGTTTAAACCTATTTTCCTATAAAATAATACAAATTTAAGCACGTTACTTGAATTCAATAAATACTAATTTTGAAATATCAGTAACAAGATAAACGTTATTGTTAACTTCATCAAAATCAGCAAAGATTTCACATAAAAAAAGATGCGTGCATCAAAACATGAAGGTAGCTATTTTAGAAATTATTTTACAAGGTCTTCTACTTCCAGAAGAGCATGGAAACTTTCACCAGGCAGCGTTATAAGATTAAAGAGTGTCTCAAAAAAAAAATGCAATTAGAAACAGGAAGGCAAAGGGGTCCTGTAAGAGGTCTAGTGGCCATCAAAGTCACAGGGCCCTGTTGAGAGGCCTTTGTATAAGCTGTGGGGCCCTTATATTTAAGCATATACAAACATTTATTTTCAAACATGAGACCTTGCAGCCCAGGAAAGGCACCAAATGTTTCCAACCAGAAAGTAAAATTGATCAATGCCTATTCTCTTCAGTCCAATATAGCCTTTATAGTGAATTGATAACAAAAGAACATGTTGCAGCACAAGGGCAATGTTTATTTAGGACAGTCCAGTTGTAGCAGACAGGCTTTTGGGAAGTCCCAACCGATTTAGCTCTTTATATTGGGCAGACGTGTCAGTAAGCTGCTGGAGGAGAACATGCCCTGTCCCTATATATAGTCCATATACAAGTCTGCGCTTTCCTCAAGTCAATGAAAAGGCTGTTCTGTGGGAACACTTCGCGTTTAGATTGACACTCTCACCTGCGATGGTCAGTCACAGCTGAAATGAGCCTTCTGGCCGACACGACTCTCTATTCCCATTGGATGCCGAATGTTTGAGCGGATCTGAGGGCTGCGCGTGGCCCATTGGAGAGAAGAGCGCAACCAAAACAGAAACGCGAACATCGAAATTCCATAAGTTGTGAAGTTCGCAAGACCGAGGCCGAAATATAAACAGCACGGACGTAATAAAGCGTGCGCATCTCAACCGAGGCCGACTAAAGCACGGTAAGCGTTTGGTACAACACCGACAAGGCTGTCTATAATCTCTGTTGTGTTTTTGGAAGGATTCCCATTTTATGCGGAAGAGTGTTGTGTTCATTTTGTATGGCGTGTGTTCGTGAGCACTGAATAGCTCAGGATGCACAATGTAAATGTAGCCCGCGACGTGCATACACATTATGGCAATGTTTTCCCAATAAGCAACCGATTTAAAAATGCGTTAAACAATAGGCCACGTTAAGCTTCTGGAATGCAATGTTGTCGTCTGACCATTTTTGGTCACAATTGAGGGTCGCTTTAAAGACAGCTAGCAGTCTCTTGTGTGTTGTTTGTGGCTTGTGTTTGCCTTCTGTTATGTAGTTATTTAATAGCTGTAATCGTTGTCTCATTGCTTGCACTGAACATCTCTAATAGCATAAATGATATATACTGTTCTTCCTAGTTGAGTAATTCCAGTGTGGATTATATAATACATTTCCTAGGGTTTTTAAACCGTGCATTTAGTGTTATATATTGCAACCAGTCATCAAAATATATACAGACTTGTCTTTTTTATCTACATGCCTTGAATCATCTAGTCAGTGCAAATCACTTTAGAAGTATAGTAGTACTCATTTTACTATGTAAAAAAGGATGGCCTGTTCAGTACAGCATAGTAGACACTATATGGTCGTGAACTAATCTTTCTGCCTGTGGTTGCGTTCATTATGTAGGTGCTGTGCAGAGCCACAAGGGATTGCAATGTCTGATAGCAGCACTGGGTCATCCAGTAACAGTTGGTCTCTGCTCTCCCCAGAGGTTTGCAAACCACATTACTTAAAAGGGATTCTCTCATCATTTACCTACCCTAATGCCATCCCAGGTGTGTATGACTTCTGCTGAACAGAAGAATACATCAGCTCTGTTGGTCCATACAATGCAAGTGAATTATGACTTTGAAGCTCCATAAAGCACATAAAGGCAACTTAAAAGTAACTCATACAATGCCAGTGGTTTCATCCATGTCTTCTGAAGCCATCTAATCAGTTTTGGAGAGAACAGAACTAAATGTAACTCTATTTTCACTGTACATCTTGCCATTGCAGTCTCTAGGCATGATCATGATTTCAAGCTCGATTACACTTCCTAGTGCTTGACGCATATGCACAGATGGCACTAGAAAATGTAATTTAGTGCTTGAAATCATGATCACCAAGAAGACTGTTTTTGTCAAGATTTGTAGTGAAAATTTGTAGCTATATTTTGGCCTGTTCTCATCCAAAATCGATTGGATCACTTTAGAAGACATGGATTTAAGCACTGGAGTCTTTTATGTTGCCTTTATGTGCTATTTGGAGCTTCAGAGTTTTGGTCACCATTCACTTGCATTGAATGGACCTACAGAGCTGAGATGTTCTTCTAAAAATCTTTATTTGTGTTCTGCAGAAGAAAGAAAGTCATACATATCGAGGATGGCATGAGGGTGAGTAGATGAGAAATTTGTAATTTTTTGGGTGAACTTTTACTTTAATGCTTGTATCAGTATATTTTTGTGAATAAATCACATTTAGCCATGTGTGTTTTGCTGATTTCAGGAGGTTGCTGAAGACCCTGCTGCACCAGTGGACGATGGAACAGAAAGTCTGGGAGATGCACCCAGTATTTCCGAGGAAATAGCAGGTTACTTATCAAATTATTTTTCACTGTCACATTTCAGTCTATATCAACATGCTACTTATAGGGACATACAGAAAATCCCCATGACTCTGCTGTCATTGAAGCCCCTCCCACTATTGGCAGCTGAGGCTCGTTTAAAGTGTTTGCTTCAGCATGGCAGCAGCTCCCTTTGTTCCTCCTCTTGGTTTGCTGCTTTAGGACTCTCACTTGGTGCTAAGTTTGCTTGCTAATAGACCAATCTGTTGCACCAATATGAGTCATTTATTATGTACTGGCATTGGTCAGGTAAAATAAAGCAAGAAAATGGATTTCTGTTTCAAGCTGTTTTACATTTATGCATTTGGCAGATGCTTTTAACCAAAGCGACTTACAGTGCATTTTTTACATGGACAATCCCCCCAGAGACACCTGGATTTTAGTGCCTTGCTCAAGGACACAATGGTGGTGGCTGTGGGGATCTAACTGGCAACCTTCTTCTACCAGTTCTGTGCTTTAACCCACGATGCCACCACCACACCATCATTTAACAGACTCCTACGAGTCAGTATACCTTGACCTCCCCAAGTGTGTTACAGGACGGTTCAATAAAATTCATGCTACAAGGCACCAGGTGTACCACCTGTAGCACTTAAGGTGCATTGAATGGTAATTTTGAAACATATGTGTTACATCTTGGCCACTCACATGAGAAGAAGTCTCCAGTCATATCAGAAACCTCATAAACGTTGTTTAATTCTACATGGAGAGGATCCCCTCATGGTGGCTGCCACGTTATGATCACACGACCTGGCAAATACTACTGGCTTAATCTCAGAAACCACCCTGCTATTGAACACTTCACTCATGGATTAAATGAATCATGCATCTAGGCCCCTATGGGCGAGAGCAAGTTCAAAGGTTGCACCTTTAATGCAAGTCATCTCAGATTTGTAGTAATAATATTTGTTAGTGGTGTTTGCTAAAACAAGTATCATGATCTCTTTTGCTTATACTGTGGGTAAGGCATTTAAAAAATAATAATATGAGTCTTTGGCACATAACTGTTTATATTATAGACCTAAAAATGAAGCCTCAAATCATGTGACTTGATGTGTGATTTTTGTTCAGCCCTACTATTACTTTTCTAAGCTATCAGACAAATTTTTGCCTGGCCGTAGAGGACTCTTGGGGCCCTAGCCATATCTAGGAACCAAAATATCATAGAAACAAGCAAGTGGGCTCTCTGATTTGGGGCAATAAAGGCCCTTTGAAGGGTCCCAGAGACCCCTGCGGGCCCTAGCCATATCTATGCACCAGAATATCAAAGAGATTTGAGAAATCATGTGGAAATTGTCAGGCCAATTCCAACAAGGTGGCAAGTTTTGCACTGAAAAGCAGCAATAACATCATTTTCAAAATATGTAAAAAATGTAGTTGATATTGTAATGTGAAATGGTCTTTTTTTTCAGGGAGCTCTGTAGAGGTGAGGTTACATGACCCTGAAACTCAATTGGCGGAGACCATATTGTCAGAGGAGGGTCGACAGGTCAGTGCATCACTGCCGGTATGTACAGAGTGTGACATTCAGTTACTATTCTCTTTCAGTTTCCTCAGCCTTACTCAAGATTTGCTTCTCCAGTAATGTAATGCAAATTCTTTCCTACACTGGTATAATGCAGTAACTGCACAAACACTGAAATTGAGAAAAATGTCTTAAAATTAATTAGTTTTAGTGTAGATTTGGAATTACTGCAATTTTCACACTACATTTTCTCTTAATCTGAGCATAGTTTAGCCAAAGCTATTTATAATGGGACTGATCATAGTCTTTAATGGGGTCATGAAGTGCTATTTATTATCATTTTATTATCTTCCCTGAGGCCTAATTATAATGTTATAAAAGTGTTTTGGTGCTAAAAAAAAAGTTTATTTAGTAATATCTGAAAATGTTCCACCCTTTTTTTGGCCCTCTGTCTGAAACGCTCAGTTTTGGCCTAAGCGCCTCCTTAAAACTTCAACCTAAACTGTTATGATTGGCTAACATCATGCAGCCCCTCAAATTCAGTGACCTCAATCGGAAGAGAATGAATAGCCACTCAACTTTATAAAATATAATTTCAGTATTTACACTATGCACATCCAACACATTGCATCCGAGTATATTAAACTGTTCATCTCGAGCACAACTATTGGTGCACTCAAAGCACCAATGAATGAAATGGTTAACTGAAGTGTTTGTAACTGCCCCATCCTTCAAAAACTATTCCTTTGCAAAGCTTGAATCATATTATGACTGTTTCACAAACAATCAATGCTGACATGAGCAGAAAAAACAAACACATCATAGTCCAAAGAACGGTGAAAAGATGCACACACACATACTCTAAGTGTAATGAGGCGCAAATCGCAGGAAATGCATCAAAACGGTCAAAGAACGTCCAACGTTCATCGTCAAAGACTTCCTATGTTTACATACACCAACAATTAAAAATAGCGCAGATGTGTGAAAGAATGCATCCATGACACAGCAAGAGGCAGCAGCTGAATGAAAGAGAATTGCTTCTCCCTTTCAGTGTTGTAACTTGACACCGCGTCTGAAGTGGCGAGATACATGGCAGAGGTCAAAGAATCTGTGTAGTTCATACACAAAATAATAAAAAATAGTCCAGACAGGTGTTATGTTAGGAATAGTTAGCCACAGAAGGTCTGTTCTCTTGACTTGAGCTGCGCACCAGTGGGCGGGGCTAAGCGTACAATGACGCATTGTGAACAGTAGCAGGATGTGCATTTAAAGCCTAGGCCCTCAGTGTGATTCGTGCCATTAAGAAAAGACAGTTTCACAGTGAATAAGACACCCTATATCTTTGGGCATCATACATTATGTCGCAGCTAACTTGTAATACCAATTGACATTTTAAAAACACGGCCACACAAGAAAGCCAGAACTTGAAACAACACTTAATGCTCAAGCAAGCCTAATTTTAACTGCAGCATGACTGTTTGTGAAATGAACGTCTCCCAAAAAGACATTCAAAAATCATAATTTTTCATATGAATCTACCAAGGAGGTCTAAAATAACTGGAAAAATCTATCTAGTAATATTTGTGATTTAAATGTTGCTTGCAATAAATTTAGTTTCAGGGTACACGGTTATGCTGCGTCCATTCAGTTGGATGTGGGATATTCCTACTTGACATCTCCGACCATAAGAGCATTCCCAGATATTCAGAACTGCCGTTAGCTTAGCAGCGGTTTGACTCTCATTAGAGGTGTCTCCTAGCAACCCAACTGATAAACAATCATGCAGCGCTAGCATTTGTGCTTCAGGTGTACGATTATCAAAAGAGATTATAATGTTTTATACACCTGTTTCTGCAACAGGTGTTTGTTAAACAAGCTTCAATATCATGTAATGTGGATGTTTATCACTTACTTTGTATTTCTCCCCGTGTGTCAACATGTTTGTGTGACATCATGCCCCTGCATCTCCGTGAGTTGATCATTTCTGCACGAGCCTACAAGTTGTAATTCTGATTTAAAGATGCATTTCATTGCACTTATATTTGCACTTGCCAATTTACTTTAAGTGAAAATCAGTCCTCCTTCCTGTTTAATAAATTAAGCAGTCACATGCAGAACATCTCGTGTTTTTAAATCCAGTGATGCCAGCCGACTCGTCAGAGAGTTTGAGCTTAAAGTTTTCGCTCTTGAATTACGTACATCACTTAAAGCGTGATTGCGTCACTCAAGGCCAGCTAGAAGGCCTCTACCGGGACATATCCTATAGACCACGCCCACCAAGAACAAATAAATCAATCTGATTGGCTGATGAATCTGACAATCTGACTTTAGTTGCTCATTCAGTTGCACTGTTGAGGGATTCTGTGGAAATTCTGAAGGCTTGACAGAGTGGAACTGTGTGATTTGTGACACAGTTGTTATTTGCTTGTAAGCATCAAGGAATATATTCTGACTGGATAAACTTTTTGTTTTTCTCTATTTGTTTGTTGATTAATTAAGAGTGGAAAGCGATTAAAAATACATGAGCAAAAATATTTATTTTGTTGTCATGTTAGGCCACCAGATAAGGCTTTGCTGGCCCAGAGATATCACCACTGTGTGGGATGTGTAAACACAAATGAGCAATGTTTTGTGTCATCACGAACAGACAGATTTAAAAATGAGACATTTCAGCAGGGTGGCAACTATAAATGCTCTTTTTAGACAAGGGAGGAAGTTTTAAATTCTGAAATTTACAGTATGTGTTTATAGTACAGTTACCTCCTATATGTCTAAATTTTCTAAATTGTATGACCCATTTAAAAGACGTTTTCACAAAATGTGTAGTTACTGTGTTTTTGCCTTAAGGCGGAAAAATACTCTATGCAATAAAATTAATCAGAATGTTATTCTGAGACGTGGATTGGTGCTGATTTGGTGGCACAAGGGGGACCTAAACAATATTAGGCAGGTGGTTTTAATGTTGTGGCTGATCGGTGTATGTGAGTAAGTAAGGTTAAAGGAATAGTTTACCCAAAAATTTGAATTATCTCATTTACTCACCCTTATGCCATCCTGGATGTGTATGACTTTATTTCTTCAGCAGAACACGAATAAAGATTTTTAGAAGAATATCTCTGCTCTTTTGGTCCATACAATGTAAGTGAATGGGTGCCAACATTGTGAAGCCAACATAGGTCCACATAAAAGTAATCCATAAGACTCCCGTGGTTAAATCTATGTCTTTAGAAGCTATATGATAGGTGTGGGTGAGAAACAGATCAATAGTTAAGTCCTTTTTCACTATAAATTCTCGCTGTTCAGTCAGTTTTCACTTTAACATTCTTCTTGTGTTTTTGGTGATTCACATTCTTCATGCATGCGCCCCCTACTGGGCAGGGGGAAGATTTTCTAGCAAAAATGGACTCAAATATTGATCGGTTTCTCACCCAAAATGATCATATCACTTCTGAAGATATGGATGCTGCCTTATGTGCTGTTTGGAGTGTCAAAATTTGGCATTAATTTGCATTGTATTGATATTTTTATAAAAATCTTAATTTGTGTTCTGTAGAATAAAGAAAGTTCAATGATGCAGTTTAATGATGCAGAGTTTTGA
Source organism: Moxostoma hubbsi (assembly GCA_032164185.1). Classification (NCBI taxonomy): domain Eukaryota; kingdom Metazoa; phylum Chordata; class Actinopteri; order Cypriniformes; family Catostomidae; genus Moxostoma; species Moxostoma hubbsi. The sequence continues at coordinate 33,698,028 of JAVLUX010000026.1, read as the reverse complement.
AGGTAACTATCCCCCCCTTGAGGACTGAGGTTTGTTACTGCCACAGCAACACATGAATGTATGTTAAGCATATTCTTTTTTTCTTTTTTATTGTGTTTATACCCATACAAAAAGATGCAGACAAAACTACTACACTGAGTATGTTATGAATGTTAAAACAATTCATTGTCATAGACAATGTGTTGGCCAAGCGCCATTTGCATATGCATACTTTTGTAAAATATGTTTCTGGCCTTACATAGCAGAATTGTCTATAAGCCCTCACCCTCTCAATAGTTAAAAACTAAACATATTTTGAACAATTGACACCAAACTACCCTCTCCCAAAACACTAACAACTGTATGTTGTCCAAAATCCAGATTTGCCAGGAAACAACCCCTGAATTCTTCAAAGAGATGGCAGCCTCTGACTTCGCTGGCTTTGAACTCGATCCTGACATCCATGCTCCGATCATCCATGACACTATCACCAGTTCTCCCCCTGATAGTGACCTTTTGGGCGCTGTTCCCTTCAGCATCGCTTCAGAATCGGCCTTCCAATTTTCAGAGGAGTCAACCCATGATGAACCCATTGAAGAAGACATTACTGATGTCTTTCCCAGCCAGCATGTTCCCCTTCAAGAAGGCCCCACCCCTGAACCAGAGCCCAAAATCACATCCACTTCAATACCATTCAGAGAACTAAACCCCTCCCAGGATGTCCCTGTCTCTGAACCTACCGTAGACATAAGCCCCACCCCTGAAATCATTGATTTGTCTGCAATCCCCATACTTGATATTCAAGCTGAAGTATATGCCTCCCCTGAAAGCCCACCTCTGGCTGATACAGGATTTGGTTCCACAGCAGAAAGGCCTGCTCACGACAGCCCTTATCCAGAAACCATTGGCTCAGTTGAAACTGAGGAGGAGCCTTCCATCGAGAAAGAGGAAATGGAGCTGCCAAAGAAAACTCCTGATGTTTTGAGAGAGCCAGGTATGGTGCTTCCAAAATTAAGCGTTTATTAATTAAACCAGTGCTTCGTTTTATGATATTTAGTCTTTGTAATTTGAACATAATGTATTTGATTAAATGAACCACACATGTATGATAAAAGTTGTTCTGCAACTCAACTTGAATTAATTCTTGAGTTATGGGTGTTTCAATGTTGTATTTTCCCATCTCTCGCTTCTATCATCACCCCATTTAAACAAGGGATATTTAGTTTTACTTAGACTTTTGTCCATCAGCATAAAGTCTGGTCCAGTTTTCAGGTTATACGAGAAGGATATAGTTAAAGGCAGAGCTCCAAAAAGGGGCGGGAGCTCCAAATCTCCAGCAAAGACATTGGGAGCCTCTTCCCTAACACTTCCCCTAACCATAACTGTGAGTTGAAGTGAAGACCCCTTTTGGAGTTGGTGCAGCTCCCTTTTGGGGTGACCATGCCCCATTCTGGAATAACTCCACTCTCTTGGAGATCCCGCACCCATTTGGTCTTACCAACTTAAAAAGTGACCAATCACTGTTTATTTTTGTTTTTATATGTCATTTAGGGGTGGGTTTATCTGAAATGGCAGAAAAAGTAGAATAACGCAATGAATATTATTATGGATGCGAAAACGTGTTCTGAGCGAACGGCCCCTTAATGCGCAAATGGCTGTACAGAAAACACATACAGAATTGGAAGTTCTGTGTTAAGACTTTGTAATCGGTCATTTCTGTCCATCCAAATGAATAAGTACTGAACATTTCAGACATATGATAACTCAGAAAATAAAGCGAAGTATACCAATTTACTTGTGAATATCTTGTTAACTTGCTATTAAGTGCAGCAATCAAAACTCTGATACCTAAAGCTAATATTCAAGTTTTTTTTTATTGTTTCTGGCTGTACTTTTCTGTTTCACATTTAGAAACTCTTGGCGCTGAAATTCCAGTGGGCAGCTCAGTAGAAGGTGATGGTCTAAGGCTCAGACACATGCAGCCCACCATAGTGCTCAAGAGAAGCTCTGACGAGGAGGACGACGAAGAAGAGGAGTTTAACCTGCCCGAGAGAAAAGAGGAGAAACCAGGTTTCTCTGTGAACCAACTGATATTTGGAGCATTAGTGCTGCTCTGTCTTGGATCCTTCTTTTTCTCCGGTGAGTTTTGTAAAAAATAAGGCACGGTGTTACAATGTCGTGTTCCAAATGTCATGCAAAAAAACAGCAGTTACTCAATTAACATTTTCCATTCATGTATTGCCTTATACGAACTATTTGCATCCCACTCCAAGGACTTGTATTTGTTGCAAGTCATAAATAATGGTAAACCACATACTAAAATTAGTCATAGAAAATACTTATCAAATATCATCATTTGCACATTTTTATAATTCATATTTAGCCCTTGGTTATGAGTACATGCTACATTATATGACAAAGTACAATCATTAATTTCCCATTTTCAGTGGTTGCATTAAATTTATCATGCCTCCAGGTTCTGTGGTTGACCAGTCTGGTGGTAGGTGCATAGTTTGAGCCTAGGGGGTAGTATATGCTTGTGCTTGAGCAAGGGATAGGGATTGGCTTTTAGTGCTCATGGTAGTCCATTTCCATCCCAGTTTCAGACCTGTATCCCACCAATCGGTGGAAAAATGCTAAATTTACCTATACAGCTGCTGAAAACACAATGTTAATTGTGTTTTCAAGGGTGCACTGCTTTTCTAAGGGGCTTGTCGGCAGGTGTATTTTCACTATCAGCACCAAACAAAATTGCAAAAATAAAAACAGTATGCCATTGCTTGGACAAACAGGTAGTTCCACCCCCAAACTTACTCCATTGGTTGAGCCAATGTTCTTCTGTTTGGACCAGGCAGGTTGCTCATACAAATAGATTGCAATTCAGTTTGGTGCAGAAATAACACATTTTACCTGTAATTCTTAATGTTTGTAGTGGCCATCTTGCCCTAATATGACATAACACTGAGGCTGTGTTGAAGTGACATTTTTGTCATAACTAGAATGCCTGGCTTACTAAATCAATAGACTCATAGATAGTTTAGTGTTTTGTTTAACAATGCAACCAGGGGATTTTGAACAGTTCTCCTTGTACATTAAATAAAAAAACAAACAAATGCCTTTTCTTTCTCACAGATGATTTTGATGGTTCAGAATTAAGTGACCAGGTTGGCTCATTGCTTTATTTTTTTTATCTTTGCAACATTCATCCATTATTGACAAGCATGTACATGCTGAATTCACCTGTGGCATTGTCTGATGAATTGTATCTATGTGTCTAGGAACTCCTGGATAAATTTGCTCAAGAGAATAAACAAATGAATATATTGGAGGCCAAGATAGAGGTTAGCCAAAAATATTTTTTTCTAACTTCAATTATCAAGTTGTCACTATGAATGTAATTATATAATTTATTTTACTTAAAGGGATAGTTCACTCAAAAATGAAACGTGGCTCATCATTTACTCACCGTTATGCCATCCCAGATGTGTATGACTTTCTTTCTTCTGCAGAACACAAATGAAGATTTTTAGAAGAATATTTCAGCTCTGTTGGTCCATACAATGCAAGTGAATGGGTGTCAACATAGTGAAGCTCCAAATATCACATAGGTCCGCATAAAAGTAATCCATAAGACTCCAGTGGTTAAATCCATATCCCCAGAAGCGATATAAGTGTGGGTGAGAAACAGATCAATATTAAATCCTTTATTTATTTATTTATTTATTTATTTTTACTATAAGTCTCCACTTTCACTTTTACTTTCGCATTCTGAAAGTGGAGATTTATAGTGAAATTGAAATATTGATCTGTTTCTCACCCAAAGTCATTCCATTGCCTAATTAAATTATGTATTAAACCACTGGAGTCATATGGATTACTTTCATGCTGACGTTTGTGATTTTTTTTTAAGCTAGAAATGTCTGGTCACCATCCAGTTGCATTATATGGACCTACAGAGCCTAAATATTCTTCTAAAAATCTCCGTTTGTGTTCAGCAGAAGAAAAAGTCATACGCACCTGGGATGGCACAAAAGTAAATTATGAGAGCATTTTCATTTTTGGTTGAACTTTCCCTTTAAATGGATAGTTATGCAAATATTTTACTAATCCTCACATTAATCCTGTTTGACTATTCTTTCTTCTGTGGAACACAAAAGTTGATGTTTAAGACCAGAAGAATGACAATCTCAGTCACCATTCACTTTCATTGTATAGCAGAACAATGAAATTAAAGTGAAGCTAACCTTCTGCCTTACATCTCCATATTTGTTCAACGGATGGGGAAAAAAAAGTCACACGGGTATACGGATAAAAAGACCTTTGAATGTAAATCTAAGTATTAGCAGATGTTGAACTATTTAGGATATGTTTTTTTTTCATTTCCATGTTTAGTCGCAGAAAAATGCACTGGACAGTGCTTTGAAAATGGCTGCAGATGCACACAGCACTGAGAAAGGTGCACTTGAAAATGAGAACACTAAATTAAAAGAACAACTGTCTGAACTGCCCGGCCTGAAAGAAGAACTACAGACACTGAGAGCACGAGTTGCTGAACTCGCCAAACTTACAGGTACAGTGAGAGAGAGAGAGAGAGCGAGAGAGAGAGGGAATTGCATACTATTTGAATTTTAAAGCTCAAAATTTAAATGTGGCTGTGGTGAATTGGGCTCTGTACTCACTCGCTTGACAATCGCAGCCATGAGACATTGCATTCGTTTCTCGAGGATAATAAGATGTGTCCTCATCATGCGAATGTACTTCATTTAAAAAAAAAAATTGTCTAATATTAATTTATTGAGCTGTAAAGCTTTTTTTAAGTGGATAAAATCAGTTACAAAACGGACCCACTTTAAATTAGGTGTCTTTAAAGGAATATTCGGGGTTCAATACAAGTTAAGCACAATCTAAAGCATTTGTGGCATAATGTTGATTACCACAAAAAAATCATTTATACTTTTCTTTGACTTTCTTAAGTTAAAAAAAAAGCAAAAGTCTGGGTTACAGTGAGGCACTACAGTGCAAGTGAATGGGCCCAATATTTGGACTGTTAAAGGCAGAAATGTGAAGCTTATAATTTTATAAAAGTACTTGCATTAATTCTTCTGTCAAAGCTCATTATCTGAGCTGTAAAAGTGTTTAAATGATCATTTTAGGGTTGTAGGGTTTGTTGATATTACATCATCATGGCGACGAACGAACCGCATTATAGCGACCACGAGGAGGAAACCCCATGTGACTTTACCCTCCCTAGCAACCGGGGAAATTTGGTTGCTTAGGAGACCTGACTGGAGTCACTCAGCATGCCCTGGATCTAGCAAACTCCAGGGGTGGTAGCCAGCGTCTTTACCCTGAGCTAGCCAGGCACCCAGATTTTCACTTATTTAAAGAAAAGAAGGGGCAAGTCAAAACGATTTTTTGTGGTAATCAATATTATGCCACAAATGCTTTCGATTGAGCTTAACTTGCATTGAACCTGGAATATCCCTTTAACTACTATGTAATTAAGCATTTGCTACAATTAACTTATTATGTACATGTGTTGTTGCATTGTACTTACATTTGAAGTACCTGAATTTAAATACACCTGTATTTACACGGTTAACCCAACCCTTACCCCTAAACCTTAGACCCTAACCCAACCCCTAAATCTGCTCGTACCTCAAACTCAGTAGCAGCAAATTCTCCCACTGCCACTCCGCATTGGTCTTTCCCTCTCTTCTCTACTGTATTTTTTGGGCGGTACTTTACAGTTACAGTGAGTACCCGCTGTTTTTAATTATTATTGTTGTTTCCCTCCCCCTGTCCCCTCCCAGGTAATGCTTAAAAGCTCTTGGAGGCAGACATTTTAATGGGATAGGGATTTTGGAGGGGGGAAAAGTACAGCAATTTTATATTGTATATTGTTTTCAGATCATTGGGACAATTTACATAAGAATGCATAATTTGCTCTGCTCAAGTTTCATTAATAAGGCCCACTACGTGTCACCCTTTCATGTCAAATACTTAAATTCATAAAATTAATTCTCAATATTAATTCTCAATCTGAATAAAACAGGATGTAATTTATAGAATACAATCAACATCAAGAATGTTATATGTGATAATATAACAAGGCCTACAATACTATATCAAGATTTAATTTTTTAGAGATTACAAACAAGGCATTTTTGCCCCCACATTTTGAATATCAGTGGCATTTTTGCCCTAAATCCCCATTAACTTGTGACTCTTACTCAAATGATTACAATAACAATCGCTTTGCTTTGTTCATAATTCATTTTAACAAAAAGGCATCTACATTAGTGTGCATAAAATTGATTTCTGCTGTGTATTCTCTCTGTGTTGTCCTTCAGTTGCAGAAGAAATCCCACAACAACTTTCCACCAGCAAGTCTAGTCCAGGAGGAACTGAGAAACACTTGGATAAAAATGAAGAACTCAAAAGGCAGAAGGTTCTATTGGAGGAAAGCGGGAAGAGGCTGGAGGGAATGAAGAAACAGGACTGGAACAAGCAGGGTTTGAGGGAGAGTTTGGTGGAAATGCAGAAGAGGCTCTCAAAACAGGTGGACCAGTTGGGTAAGAGGGAAGAATGGAAGAGGAAACACCAAGAGTACAAAGGAGAGAAGAAGGAATGGGGAAAAAAGAAGGAACATGACAGTCGATGGCAGGAGGAGATGGAAAGAGGGAAAGAGTGGAAGCTTGGTAAAGACAAAAAGAATGTTAACAAATGCAAAGAGCATCTCAAAAAGTACAAAGAAGAGTGGGACCATAAGAAGGACGAGAGAAGGATGGAGAGAGAAAGGAGACAGAGGGATAGACCTTGGCAGGGTCAAGCTTCCAAACATCAGCACCAACATCATCACCATGAGCAGGCAGACTTTTGGAAACACCAGGAGGAGAAACTCAGGAGGAACCGACATCCTGCCGAGGGTTGTCGTGGTGTGGATAACTGTGCTGACATTGAGGGACTTGTTCCTGTCAAGCTTGCAGAGTTTCAGGACCTTCTTGAGGTATACCTAAGCAAACTTGAAGGCGTTCCTCAAGAAAACAAGGAAGCTCTTAGTCGTCTCACAGCCCAGTTCTTCAATGGTGGCATTTTTTCCCATGACCATATGCTCTTCAGCAAGTTTGCAGAGGATGTCGCAGATATCTTGGAAGATCTAGCAGATGCTTTAGAAAGTGAGCAGAACGGGAAGCACAATGATTCCCTTGAAGAAGAGATGGAGGAATTTGAGAAGGAGGCACTGTTGAGGTTTTCCGCCACTGTGGCATAATGTCAATGCTGCCCAAAGCAGAAACTGGTTGGAAAGATTGGAAAAATTCACCAAGGGTAGGAAATGATGGAAAAAGCAAAACGCAATGATTGAGAAATCATCTCTCCAAATGGCTGTTTCTTACCTGAATTTAGATGTAGTTCAATGCCTAGTGTAAGGAGATTCTCTCTTTGGATTCTTGTCATTAGTGAAGTCCCACCTCGGCGTTGAATGTTTTGTTGTAAGCTATCTCCGTTAGTCCCGTTCTTCAATGCCAAACTCTTTGGCTATTGCTTGCTGTGTAAAAGTGTCAATCATCTCTAGCATTATGTGTTGCCACATGAATTAAATCGCTTTACATACAGAAGGATTAATGTGGGGTCGTAACAAGGTTGACCTAGTGAGTGCAATGAGAACTGTAGAAAGTTTTCTATCAAAAATATGTAATATTGAATGTCAGAACTGAGAATTGAATGTAGAGAGGGGCTTTTTATTTTAGCTATTTAAATTTTTTGGCCCTCAGTTTTTATTTTATTGTATTTTTTTTACACTGACCCTATGTTCTTGCTTGGAATGCTGTCGTCAAACTGGTTTCTTTTAAAGCTTTGTTTGCACCTCAGAGGTTTTAGAGGTCATTGTAAGCTTTCAGATTCTACCCCAACTCAAGTTCTACTAAAACTTAAAAGTATGGTTAATCCAAAAATGGACATTCATGCCATTCCTAACTGTGTAACTTTCTTCTATAGAATAATATAATGAGTATTCCGGACCATCTTTTCAAGACAATGGCAGCTGATAGAGATTCAGTTTTGTAACTTAAAAAGGATCCAAGAGTATCATACAATTTGTCCATTGAGGCATATGAAATTTAAGTCGGTTTTCTGTGAACATTTTCACATCTGTTTCGCGTTCATGATTGCAAAAGAGAAAATTGTGGACAGTGGCTTGCGATTTTGGGCTAAAAATAATCAGAATATGACGCCTGAATTGAATGGACTATACAGATCAGCCATTACATTAAAATCACCTGCCTAATATTGTGTAGGTCCCCCTCATGCCACCAAAACAGCATCAACCCGCATCGCAGAGTAGCATTCTGAAATGCTGTTCTTCTCAGTCATCCAAGCGATTATCTAATCAGCCAATTGTGCATAAAATCATGCAGATACGTGTCAGGAGCATCAGTAAATGTTCACATCAACCATCAGAATGTGGAAAAAAAATGTGATCTCCATGATTTCAGCCGTGGCATGATTGTTGGTGCCAGACGGCCTGGTTTGTGTATTTCTGTAACTGCTGATCTCCTGGGATTTTCACGCACAACAGTCAATAGAATTTACTCAGAATGGTGCCAAAAACAAAAAACATCCAGTGATTGTTAGTTCTGTGGACTGAAATGCCTTGTTGATGAGAGAGGACAACAGAGAATGGCCAGACTGGTTTGAACTGACACAGTCTACAGTAACTCAGATAACCCCTCTGTTCAATTGTGGTGAAGAATATAATCTCAGACTGCTGTTCTGAGATGTGGATTGGTGCTGTTTTGGTGGCACAATGGAGACCTACACAATATTAGGCAGGCGCTTTTAATGTTGGGGCTGATACTTAGGGGACTTTTTTAAGCTATTATCTACCATTGCATAGAAAAGATGGACTAAAATATTCATAAACATTTTTCCTTTTGTGTTTTGTATTGGAAGGAATGTCATACGGGTTTGGAACGGCAATAATCATTTTGGGGTTTCAGTGTTGTTTACAAAAGTCTTTAAATTCTTAAAATGTTTTGCTTTATTTTTTTTCTAAATAGAAATCTGATACGCTTGCTTTTGTGCCTTTATTAATGAGCTCAGAATGCTGGCGCTGAAATGAAAGGTTAGCTCATGCCTTGACACTACAACCTTGTTGAACGAAAGTTGGGAGAAGATCGATAATTAATTTGTTTGCACTGTGGTGATGTGGACATTTATTTTTCTCCCGTTTTAATCTTAGAAAAACAGTCATTGTAAAGAATCATTAAGATCAGTTGATTATAGCTGTGTATTATTGTTTTGTTGCACTCTTTTGGAATGAGTACCGTTGAATTTAGGCTTTTTCTTGTGCAATTTGTAAATATAAAAACAAATATTTCATGGAATTCTTAATTTAAGGTAAAACAATCATATGGCACAATGCCATTTGATATTTAATTTGAAATAAAAATGAAAAAAAAAAAAAAAAAGTTTAAAACCATTTCAAAAGAGAGGTAAAAGACCAAATGTCACAATGTATCAATGTGCAATTTTTCTTTTGATGATTATTAAAATGATGAGCCATTGTCATGAGAATTGATCTTTATTGAGGATTTGGGTGTTTTTATTTTCCAACTGACAAAACTAACAGAAATAGGTGATAACTTGATGTTCCCTCATCTCGTTTGTATTAATTAACAGCTTTGTCATTAATATTGCAATGACCCCACCATTAAATTATCAAGTGCCTTTTTAAATATTTGTATATTCTGCTTAAGCGCAAATGTCAGTATTGACCTCTAAAACTGATCTTTAAAAAGCAAGTAAATGATGTCATAGTGTTTATTCCAGCATGTCTGTTGATGCCGAGTCAGTTTTGATGGAGTGACCAGATTAAATTTCCCTGATGCCAGATGTTTGAAGTGACAACATTTAGGAAACCTGATAGGAAGGTGTGGGATAGGGATGTAGAGTAATCTACCTACATGTATTATGTTGTGCTTTGAAATGACCAAAAACATAAAGCTTATTTACTCAGTAGTATCATAATCAAATGCACACGAAACACAATTAGTGCAGCATGCTATTAAGATTTCAGGTGCTATTTCGACATTGAAAACAATAAATGCATTCTATGTGTGTGTAAGAGTGAGAGTCTAAGCTTTGCTATGGAAACATAAGCAGGAGATAACATCCTGACTAGTTGTGAAACAGAGCAGTGGGCGGGATTTTTGTTTTCCGCTGAGTTTGACTGTAAGATGAAGGCAATAAAAGGTGAGACTGAGGGGTCATTTATGCATCACTCCGAGCAAGCACATCACTCCAGAGGACAAGTAAGTACATAACCTTATTATTTTTAGCTCTGCATTCTAATAAATATAATAATACAATAGTGGCGCTCGTAATGCATCTGAACAAAAGTTCAAAATCTAGATGTACATTCTAATTTATCTCAGCATGTCTTTATACATTTCCTACTAGCATTGATTTATATACTTTTGTTGTAACACTTGATTCAGTTTTAACCTAACTATTCCTAACCTAAATAGATGTGTTTATTGCAAGTCTGAAACAGGCAGTTTTTGCATATTAGAAAGGACTAACCTGTAATGACTTGTATTTTCTAGCCATCTAACCATCCAACTCTTCAAAATCATGGAATCTGCCATTAAGGTGTTGATCTCCCAGTTCAAGACTTATGCAGGGAAGGATGGATCCGCAAACACTCTGAGCAAAGAAGAGTTTCGAAGCTTGCTCACATCCCAGCTACCGAACCTTGTGAAGGTAAGCTAACCTTAGGTTCCTGTTCTTAATTCAGCAATTATAGCATACCTCCAAAATATCACCTATAGTTATAGTAAGCTTGACATCCATCTTCCTCCTTAGAATGTCCTCAACAAATTTTAGAAATACAAAATTAACACGTTAACGCCTGAGATACGTTTCTAGAAGTTTAATGCATTACATTTTCTTAGTTGCGATTAACGCATTTACCATTAATGAAGCATAAACCAGTAAAACACTGGTGGACTAGGGTGGAACCTTTGTGATGCATCCGCCCGGAGTCATTACACTGATGCACACACACAAAAGCGATGGGATAGGACCTCTAAAAGCTATTTGTATGTACAAAACAAGCCCAGATGGGACTTGTGATAGAAAGCAAGTACTTTGCAGCCTCTTTAAGGTGCAATTTAATTACCACAGAACCAGGTCAAGTCTTAAATATCATGAAAAGGCAGAACGACATGTTGTCTCTAGCGCTTTTCATGTGGAGTTCAGATTAGTGCATGATGCTGGCATCCTGATGCAAATTATGAACATGGCTTCATGATTGCTGTAACAAAGTGGATAGACACAGTCTGATTAATATTGTGGAGGATGAGAGTTTAAGAGATTTAATGCCCCTTGCAATGAAAGTGCAACCTATTTGGCGAATAGTTCTTTCAATTAGTCAAAATCCCATTTAGACTTTAGGAAACATTTAATGTTACTTGAATTGGTGCTATTTTAGTACATTTCTATCTTTATACTGTGGAAGGCTTTGTTTAGAAAATGTTAATAAAACATGATATTGCTACATATTGTTGTCTTTCCTAAGAAGGATGTAAATACATTTTAATTGTAAAAAGGAATAGGAAAATAAGTATATGGAGTCAAATTTCAAGACTTTCAAAAATATGCGATTAATCGTGATTAACTGTGAAAAATGATGCGATTAATCACGATTTAATTGACTGACAGTGCTAATAGAAATTATTTTTAACAACTTTTCTGACCTATATAACCTGTATTTAAATAATACAGGTTATATATGTAATATAATGTAATATATATATGTTATATATGTATGTAAATAACAGCTCAAATGGGTGTATGCAATGAGCCCATTTATGTACATGTACAGCAATATGCTGTAACTCCCAAAAATCATCTTATTTAAAAAAAATACAACAAAGCAAGAAAACATGTACCACATTTACATGAGATTGGGAATAATTGAGTTATTCTCTGCTTTTGATGTCAAACCGTCAAGAGACATGAACAACTCTTGCGTACATTGTATAAACCGGTAAGAACGCCGGTTAAGGCGTTTACATGCAATGCAAAATCATATTAATGGGCAAAAATCTACCTGTGTCGATCTATTTATTCTTCACCCGTTTAGAACCTTACATCAATAAGGGAAAGCCGTTTAATGCATTTATTTGACCACACACATTTGTCAACAAATTAAGCATAATCGGTGTAAGAACGTGCATGTAAACGCACTCAGTGTTACATTAATATTTTTTGTCATGTTATGCGTTTTGTAAGAGAGTAAGAGACTCCAAGAGTAAGACTTCTGTGAGTTGTAATTAGTTAACCACATTCCAGTCCTCTATAAAGAAGTCATACTTTAGTGATTTAGCAGGGGTAATAACAAAAGCCTTTACCAAAAGAACTCGTTAAGATTAGATATAAACACTGGGCTGCAAATGTTTATTTAAAAAAAACGTCTGGTTTCAGCATGTCTGCATTCAGACTAGATCCGTACAGCAAGAGACAAAGGAAAAATGCCACATCAGAGCATTTATTTTTTTTTATTTTTTTGGCCCATGCTAGACAGGAACTCCCCCACATTAATAGGTCAGTGGAAAAGAATGTGCAGTATCAGACATAACCACTAGATGGAGACACTTTCATTGTGCAAGTGAATGAATGCCTGTACATCCTGTGTCTCCCACAGAATGCTTCTGACCCTACTGTGATTGACCAGCTCATGAGCTCATTGGATGCCAATAATGATGGGGAACTGACATTCATGGAATTCTGGCAGCTGATTGGCAATCTGGCGAACAAGGACGGCGGTTTCTAGCCAATGAAGAGCCTGGATGACATTTTAAATATTCTATTAGTCCACTATGAGACAACTGTTTCAAATTTTACCATGTGACTTTCTGATGTAGTTATAACACAGGCAGTGCCAATGTTTGTAGTTAATAATTGTCCAAAGCAGGTGACACCAAATAAAAGAAACCATTGTTTTATTCCCAAGGTAACCTTGCCATGCCTCTTTATTGACCAAGTCATATAAGATTATTCTCCACACCCTTCCCCAACTGTCGCTTGTGTAGAGAATAATGTGCATCCCTGATTTAATAGCATCATTTTTTGGTAACACAACACCACACAAAGGCCCTCACCAGTCTTATTGCCCAGTGGCTTAATCTTACAGCTTCACAATTACAGTGCAAGCCAGCAGTCTGTTCGAAGTTCAGAGAGAAATGAAGGCATGCTGCTTTTGTCTTAAGCTGGTGCTCCATGGTAGTGCTTTGCTCACAGTTTTGCCTGGAGTGAGGGTGCTGCTTTCTTATGGATAATAATGGAGATTTAAATCTTGTTTGCAATGATAAAACAAGGATGCACCTGCCTGAAATATGTCTATAAAAGTTTGGTAAAAACTCAAATGCCTTTTGCCAAGTCAGTATAAATTGCCTTGAGTGATGCAGTAAGAACATTTCAATTTACAATCATATACAAGGGTGGCCCAAACCGGGCCACTCTGTTTGATTGCTCATATCTTATAAATGCATAAAGCCTTACATCTACGACTTTTTGTAAACAACGAAAAGACGTGTGACTCTGATGTCATTGTGAGCAACGACTTGATATAAATAAATAAATAATACATCGTTTGGCCATATGGCAAAAGTGAAGCATCTAAGTTTTCTCCTGTTGAAAACTTAGCTAAACAGTTTACTTATTTATAGCAAGTTGTTGCTCACGATGACGTCACACGTCACTTTGTTGTATACAAAAAGTCATAGAAGTACACCAAAAATCGTGCAAACTCCTTTATGCATTTTTAAGATATGAGCAATCAAACAAAGTGGCAAAGTGGGGGCAGAGAGTTTAGATTTTCCTGATCTTCCGAAATAGGTGAACATCTCGGTTTGCACCAATTAAAATTTGATCAATTTAACTATTGCACCACAAATCCTGGTATACAGTGCCTGCAAATAAAATTCTGCAAACCCAGAGCTTTTTAATGCAAAACTCTAAATGTAAAATTTGATAGTTGGCCAAGAGTGAACTTTGTTGTATAATAAAAGAGGTGTGAATGAGGCATGAGCATAGTCCACATAAACTGACATCAGTCTGTACAAACCACTTAACAGGTAGCGCCTCTTTTAAACACAGTCAAAAGCATATAAAGATAATACAGGTAGTAAAGTGTGGGCACTTGGCTATGATTCATTAGTCTGTCTGTCCTATTTCAATCTATTTCAAGGCTGGTAAATTGTCTGAAGCTTCGTTAAATCACAATGCATTATGGTGACCAGGAATTCAGACAACAATGAGTCATGTGGTGTTTTTGCATGTAAACATTACATGCTACTGTGTCAATATGGTGCATACATTGTTCAGGTAAGGGTTAACATTTTGTACTTCCCACTAAAACTTCAGACTGTCATTTGCCATGATTCTCAGTTTGATTAGTGGCATGAAACTACATCCACACACTGCTGATGTTTTAGAACATGCATGCATGGAATCACATTTATGAATTCTAATCTCAAATTTCAAAGTGCTTTTTATAAGTGGCACAGAAAGTTCGTCCCCTAGTTTTCCTGCTCCAGGTACACGCCCTTTGATTTGTCTGAGTCAGGGTCGAAAAAAAAAACTTTAGCGGAAAAAAAAAAAAAAATCACGGAAGAGATTCGGGCAGCGGTTCGAGTCTGACAAGTTTTTTTTTTTTTTTTTTTTGACGTAGGGAAGAAAAGGGAAAAGAAAAAAGACTTTACTGAAACTACTGCGAACTGTCAATCCGCGCAGTCCACATTTTAGGGTAAGTGCTCCAAAAAAACGTTTACTTCGTATTTACGAACTGATTGGAACAACGCGAAAGTTTCAGTTTATATCTGGAGAAGTTTTCGTACACCGTTAACGCCACGTTTTAGGAACACAGTTCGACCATCCTCAGTCAACTGATCGCAGATCTGCCGTTTTTCTCGCACATATGTTGCATCTTTTTACAAATGTACTGTGTATTGACGCGTTCTTTTTTAAGCGTTCACGCGCAAACTATTACGCGTTTAATGAAAAGTTTACGACTGTTGCTATAGTTGTTTGTTTTACGTTTATCTTAAGTTTAAAGAATAAACTTGAATGCATTTCTATTTTCATATAATAGCCTACAACAATAGCCCTTGTCATGCACGAATATATTGGCTATTGTTATAATTATGAATTGAAGACTCTCTATGTATTATTATTGGTAGATGCCTGTGGATTGGGATATGTGTTTGGTTTTTTTAATCCACGAATGATTTCAGTACGAGGTAAATAAGATGTACCTCGAGATTGTTGTCCGTGGGTTTTTATGTACACTGGAAAACTTGTTCCTGTGTGAAATTTTCATGGCGCACGCGAGCGGCGGGTATTGTCGTTACGGCGACAGAGCGCGCGCGTATCACGTTCACACGTTTGGATATCTCAATATCGGGCATTGAAGAGAAACGGTTGGCCGAAAGAGTGCACGGGTGCCACTTGTTAAACTGCCTTTTCCTTTGTTTAGTTTCGTTTGTTGGCACGGATATATTTATGGGTCTTTCCTATCATGCAGTAGCCAACATTTCCAAATCCTCATCATGTTGCTATGCACACAATAAGTATTTTAGCTTTTTTTTTTTTTTTTAAAGATGCAGTTGCAATTTAGTACTTTTTAACTAATTTAAATTAATAAAACTAAAGGCTTAAGGCCTATATATATTAAAGTTGTTTAATTTAAATTTGTAAAATATTACTCAATTCAATTTAAAGGAAATTTGGTATGAAATTGAAATGCGTAAATCTTAGGCTAAATAGGCTAAAATATTTTTCTAGTATGTCTTATGAACCAAATATTACACTTTAAAATATGGAAATAGTAAGTAGGTGAACATATAGTGGTGTATTTGGAATAATCTCACAACTTTGAGCAGATGTTTTTGCCATGTTGCTATGATTAGACTACATTTTAAAAATGATGAACTAGCAATTTATAATTTTTTTGTTGTTGTTTCTTAATTTTTTCCCTTTCGCTAATCAAAATGTTTCATTCAGAACATGTTTTCGTGGGAATATTGTTTTAATATCAATTCAATATCACTTTCCATTCTGTTAGTCTTTTGAGATTTCCCTTTCGACTAACAAGCCAGTTTCATAATGACATCCTCCAGGAAGAGACCATTTCTAGAGGGTAAACAACAGCTCGTTAAATTTTAACAATATATTGTATGAATTCTTTGATGCTTTGTGTTATACGCTGGTTTTTGTCACCCTAAATCATTCAAATCTATTACAATTCAGGGATGCAAACCCTTGAGAGCTGAAAAAGGTCATAGCAGATGTTCCAAATGTCTATTTTAATTGATCCATTTGTTGTATTTAAAGCTTTTTATATATTTAGGCTTAAAGTAACACTTTTAAGAAAATAATTACAGAAGTTGCTACGATATAAGCAACATTTCAAAAGGCGGACAATAAATATTAAAATTAACTTCTTTAACACCTTCACGTGAGCCAACTCTCAATCCCTCTGTAAGCAATCTTGATCAGAACATATATTGTTTCTGAAAGTCTGGTATACTCCGTTATAGAAATACTACCTTAAATTACAGCTCATGCATTTCTCATTTCTAAAAGTTACAGAGTTCAAAAGGCACTGCACAACAGGAATGACCCGTCTGTTTTGGAGAGACACTTAAGTAATGGAAGATCCCTCTTCATTACTTATTATTAGCAAACTTGAGCAGCCCATCCACGTGCTGTCTGTCTGAGGGAGTTTTGGGTTAAAGCTTAAATCTGGAGACTGTCTAGGGTAGCAGCCACACGGAATTGCCAGGTCAGGGGCCAAAAGCGTCAATAATGTATATGACTTCACGACTGGTGCTGGATAGGGTTGAGACCGTGGGTTGAAAGATCCAACAGGATCAGTGAACAGTGCCAATAGTCAGTAGAAATATGATTGTGGAGACAAGGTGTGATTGTAAGAGTTGTGACAACAACACAGAATTGATTTCAACACACCAATGGCCCTTTAGTCTGGGGCAAATGTAGACATAGGTTATACTGTGGATAAGGGCTTACAGTATCCAGATTGTACTGTAGGGGCTGTGTCAAAAAACCTACAGTGCTGCCTACCAAACTCCATTATGGTTAGGATGCTGTCTTTGTAGCTAGGTGCCTAGGCAGTATATGGTAATATCAGACAGCCTTTTGGGCATCATATGCATGCTGCGATGTCAGAACGTGATTATGCTTCCCAAAAATGTTGAGCTACCTGGTTTTGAGACACATCCTAGATCTCCAGACAGACACATATCTTGCATATTTGACAGACTGTTGGCTATTATGTTTGTATAAATTGTGCTTGACTGAACTTTTAATGTTTGTGTCTTTGGATACACTCTTAAGAATGCATTAACAAAGTTTTTGTTAAGTACACATCACATATTCTGTAATATAATATTTATGTATGGTATATATGGCACTTTATGATATGTTATCGCAAATGAAACAAAAAGGTCCTGCACACTGTAATGGCTCGCACATTTTATTTAAAGGGATAGTTCACCAAAGTCTTATTCTATCATCATGTATTCAATCCTGTATTAATTTATTCCGTGGAACACAAATAGGCAGGATGTTAGCCCCAAGGAAGTAGAAAACTATTTCCTGCATCATTCCATCCCTGGCACACAGAACTGTAGTGTAAAGAGCTCCTGCTTACTTTCAAACAGCCTATGAAACCAGAAACTTTAATAAGTGTCTACTGTCTCTCTCATTAAATTAGGCTAATGAGCATGTTTCTTACTACTAATTGCTTACTACCTGCCGATGTAGTTATGCAGCTAATAAGGGGATACTCTGTGGGTATGTACGTAAGCTAATTTAGTGGCATTAGAAAATGTATCATGTGACAAACACACCTACACAAATTTTGACCTACAGAAACCCAAAGTCTCCTTTGGTGACCGCTTTGATGTCAATGTTTGTTTTGTCTTTGTTTTAACAGCTGTGCAAACCATAAGTGTTTCCATCCTGACCTTACTAGCGAGTCATAACTATTTGGTCAAGTTTGAATGACTAACATTAAAAGGATTGTTCACCCAAAAATGCAAATTCTCTCATCATTAACTCACCTTTATGCCATTCCAGATGTGTTAAGCTTTTTTTCTTCTGTAGAACACAAACAAAGATTTTAGAAGAATATTTCAGCTCTGTAGGTCCTCACAATGCAAGTGAATGGGTCCCAACATTTTGAGCCTCCAAATGCACATAATGCACATAAATGCAAAAGTAATACATAAGACTCCAGTGGTTAAATATATGTCTTTTGAAGTATATGATAGGTGTGGGTGACAAACAGATCAATATTTGAGTCCCTTTTTACGATAAATTTAGTTTAGGCGATTTGCATTCATTGTGCATATCGCCACCTACTGGGCAGGGAGGAAAATTAATAGTAAAAAATTACATAAATACAGTATTTATCTCTTTCTTTTCCAACCCTATCATATCGCTTCTGAATCTATGGATTTAACCACTGGAGTCTTATGGATTACTTTTATGCGGCCTTTATGGGTTTTTTGGTGCGTAAAAATGTTGGTACCCATTAACTTGCATTGCATGGACCTATAAAGCTAATATATTCT
Source organism: Moxostoma hubbsi (assembly GCA_032164185.1). Classification (NCBI taxonomy): domain Eukaryota; kingdom Metazoa; phylum Chordata; class Actinopteri; order Cypriniformes; family Catostomidae; genus Moxostoma; species Moxostoma hubbsi. The sequence continues at coordinate 33,679,387 of JAVLUX010000026.1, read as the reverse complement.
TCTAAAAATCTTTGTTTGTGTTCAGCAGAAGAAAGTCATACTTTGAGAGACATCTGTGATGGCATGAAAGTGAGTAAATGAGAGAATTTTCATTTTTGGGTGAACTATCCCTTTAAAAGATATTATTTGAATTAAAAAGATGACAAGCCCCCAGAGTTGCGTTTTATACTATAACTCTGCAAAACACTCAGGTCTATTGTGCAAGATAACATAAATGAAATGTATCTTTTGTCAAAAGCACACTAGAGTACAGTGGATCCTCCATTTCAAAGCCGACATCCTGCATTGTATTCTTTATTATTATGTTAGATTTAACAGGACGCTTATATAGTGAATGGACAATATTGAGTACTAAAGGGAGAGTTCACCCAGAAATGAAAATTATGTCACTCTTTTCTTACCCTCATGTTGTTTCAAACCCCATGACCTTTCCTCCCCATGGAATACAGATGTTAGGCAGAATATTAGCCTCAGTCACCATTCACTTTCATTGTATGAAAAAACATGCAATGAAAGTGAATGGTGACTGTGGCTAACATTCTCCCTAACATCTCCGTTTGTGTTCCGCAGAAGAAAGAAAGTCACACAGGTTTGAAACAACATGAGGAGAGCACGTTTCGTAAATTACCTATTCACTTTTTAAAATCTGAACGACGTATGCAACATGTTCATGCCAAACGTAGCTGAGTGACGACCATCTGCACCTCATCAAAGAATTTGAATAATGCTGTCTGTTCTTCAAGTCTGATCTGGCTATTGACATTTCCTTCACAACTTTGACCAATCTGTACAAAATTATGTAGTGGAATGCAAGAGTAAATGCATGTCTAGATAGATGACATTTTATCCGTGACTGATGTGTGACAGGTGTTCTGCTACTTTAAAAGTAAGTCCAATAATTCATGGACTTAAATACGGCATTGTAGTTTATTAGAATTTCTTTCACCACACAATTAATAATCAGAGTTTATACAGAGCAGTATTAGGGAAGGGAGGGATTATATAATGTAATCAAGATTATATAATGCAATATACACTCACTGAGCACTATATAGGGAACACTATGGTCCTAATAAAGTTCCCAATGTGGTCTTCTGCTGTTGTAGCCCATCCGCCACAAGATTCGACGTGTTGTGCATTCTGAGATGATATTTTGCTCACTAAAATTGTACAGAGTGGTTATCTGAGTTACCATAGCCAGGTGTTCCTAATAAAGTGGGAAAGAATGAGAAAGGCTAACAAAAACAAAAAGGAGTGATTTGTAAATTATAATCACCCTTTGCTATTTTGAAAGCACTACAACTACACATTATATGATGTTTTTTTTGTTGTTTTTTTTTAATATACAGTAATTTCAAATCAGATGATTGCAACACGCTCCAAAAAAGCTGGGATAGTCGAGTGTTTACCACTGTGAAACATCAACATTTCTTCTAAAAACAAGTTTGGCAAGTTTAGAAATTGTATTTTCCCCCAATCACAATTGTAAGGGGTCTTCGTTGCAGGTCTTCGGTGTGCTTCATAATGCACCACACATTCTCAATTGGAGACAAGTCAGGACTGCAGGCAGACCAATCTAGCACCAACACTCTCTGATTACACAGCCATGACCTTGTAATCCAGGCAGTATGGTTTGAGGGTTGTCCTGCTGGAAAATACAGGGATGTCCTTGGAAAAGACGGTGCTGGATGGCAGTATCTGTTGCTCCAAAATTTGTACATATATGTCTGCATTCATGGTGTTCTCACAGATGTGCGAGACACCCCTGGTCCATTAAAACTCTGTTTTTTGGACCTGATACTAATAACAGCTTGGATGGTCCTTTTCCTCTTTGGCCCAGATAATGTCCATCTAAGATGAGACTGAACCCAGAGAAGTCGTCAGTGCTTCTGGACAGTGTTGATGTATGGCTTCTGCTTTGCATAGTAAAGTTTTAACATGCATCTGTGGATGCAGCGGCGAGTGGTGTTGACTAACAAAGGTTTACTAAAGTTATCCCAAGCCCATGTTCAAGATATCCATTACAGATGACAGTGATGTTTGAGGGATCAGAGATCACGCACATTCATAAGTGATTTTTGATTCCTTGAATCTTTTAACTATATTGTGCACTGTAGCGGGTGAAATGCCCCAAATCCTTCAAATTTGTCTTTTGGGAACATTGTTCTCAAAGTGCTGGATTATTTGCTTGTTTTTGGAGGCTCCCTATATACTATGACACAACTGCCTCTCACCTGTTTAGCATCTCCTGTTTCACATCGCCTTATTTTAACTCGTTAAATTGTTATTAGTGTTAAATTGCCCGTATCAACGTTTTTGGAGCATGTTGCAATCATCTGATTTGAAATTACTGTACATTTTCAAATGAACAATGAAATTCACAAGGTAAAACATCATATAATGTGGTGCTTTCAATATTGCAAAGGGTGAATATAATTTACAAATCACTCCTTTTTGTTTTTCTTAGCATTTTTCATTTTGTCCCAAGAGTTGGGGTTGTATATTAGGTATATTCTATTTTTACTATTATTATAAATATGTTTTATAATCATTGAATATTAGAGGAAAAATGTGAGGAAAAACTTGAAAACCTTCATATCCAATAAAAAAACGTACTTGACAAAAATAAACATTATGCATGGCAAAAGAGACGAAACAGAAACGTCCTGATGATGAAAACAGGCAAAAGCGGGGAAGACTGCTTTTTTACACGGAAAAAGGTGTAAAGAGCAAGAGTAACAAATCTTAGAAATAAAAAGAGTGAGTGAAGAAAGAATAAAGGATGGGATGTTTGAGCGGTCGGTAATCCCTTGAGAAACATGAAGCTGCTGTGCGATTTGGTCATCAGGAGATCAGATGACCTATCAAAGATCAGGATACTTGTCTAGAAGAAGACAAGAAGTACCTCTTCCCTTATCTACACTCAACTGTCAGTTCTAACTCCCAAGATTTCCATTCTCCACACTCTAGTACACTTTCAGGTACGGTACTGTACTGTACACTTAGTAGATGGAATCAGGAGAGTTTGGCTCCAACTTTTTGATGAGCGTAGCATGTCACAGACCATCTAATGACCCACTTATTCCATCTTCATCACTATTACTATTGCTCATACTTAGGGTTAACAAACCCGAACCCTACACCTAACCTAATGTCTGTGCATTAAGCTTGCGTGTATCTCACCCCGCGTGTTTGAGGGAGTTGAAGTGTTCTGCCTGTTGAGGAGAGGTGTGTTATTATTTTTCTAAGGGATCATATATATGATTTTCACCTGGTGGATGATAAAACTGACTCAAAATGTATGTAAGGAGAAAAATGTTATGGAGATTTGGGGGTGGGTTCTTTTGACTTTGGCTAGTCAGCAACCACCTAGCAGCCATCCAGAACACCCTAGCAACTGCATAGCAACATGCTAAAAATCAAAGCTGTGGCAACCACCCCTTACACCATCGCATTGTAAAAATATAATTTTGCTGCTAGCATTTTCATTACACTCATCACTTTTATATTTCAGTGAATTAATTTTTGTAAAATCATGCATATTTCAGCTGTCTAATAAGTTCTGCTGTGTTCTATGTAGAGCGAGAGCAAAGATGGAGGCAGCAATCAAAACAGTTGTGGGTGTGTACCTGAAGTCAGCAAAGGGCAAGGAGAACCTTGGAGCAAAAGAGTTCCAGAACCTTGTGAAGAACAACCTGAAAAACATTCTGACGGTTAGAAGCAGTGTCCTTTTTTCTGAAATCAAGCAAATCTTATTTTATAGATTCTTAAAGGGACAGTCCACCCAAAAATGAAAAAAAAAAAAAATAATTTTTTTTGTCATCAATTACTTCTGATTTTTGTGCATAATTATTTGAAATTGCAAATAAGTATTTGTTACGTTGATAATTATATATATTGAATTATTATGTATGTAAAAATAATTTTGTTTAAAGCACTCTGGCAGAGATATTCAAATGTCTAAATTTGGAAAGTCCAATCAAAACACACGTTCTGCTATAGATGTCATCCGGGGGCTGCACTCGAGGGAAAGCACGATATTATATTAAGAAAAAGTATGACCTTCGACACACAAAAGGAGATGTTTGCAGAATGTTTTTTCAGTCATTTCCATTGCATAATTGTGCCATAAAATGACAGTGAATGATGACTGAGATCATCATTCTCCTTTTGTGTTTCATGGAAGTAAGGATGTCATACATATTTGGAATAACATGTTAATAATTGATGACAGAATTTACATTTTTGGGCAAACTTTCCCTTTAAAACCTGTAATTCATTCATCATTTAGTTACTATGTAGCTTTTCAAAACAAGTTTTATATTACACTCCACTTCATTTTGTTACATGGTTGCGGGTTGGCATCCATGCAATTAAAAATGACAACAGACTAACAAACACCCACAACACCCTGATACAATGCACGAATTGACATCGTGTCACCATAAGCAGTTCATTCCATTCAAAGTTGAAATGACTAGCCTATCAATAGATCCTCAAGTTAAGTGATTAGAGAAAAACTGTCATTGTTTGAGCTATTAACATCTGAGGAACTTGTTTGTTTAGGGCACAGAAAACAATGACGCAATAAAAGGCATGCGTCAAGATCTTGACAACAACCAGGATGGGAAGGTCAGCTTCCAGGAATATATGAAGCTGATTGGCTACCTGGCACAGGCTGTCAGCGACCAGCGTTGTTCGGATCAGGTAGAACAAGCAGCGAGTTCATCTCAGGAGGCACAAGCTGAAGCAGCTGCAGCGGCTGTGAAGGCAGAACCACAACAGGCAGAGCCAGCAATGGATGAGGAGAAAAAAGAGGCGGCGGTGGCTGAAGAGGCGGTGGCTGAGAAGGCAGTGACTGAAGAGCAGAAGCCAAAAGAAGAGAACAAAATAAACATGGAGCAAGAAGGAGCTAAAGATGAAGAGAAGAATAAAACGGAGGAAGCTTCATAGGAGCTTGAGAAAGTTGAGATTTTCAGATCTCTGTTTTTTTTTACTTTTGTTGTTTTTTATTAGTGTGCTATTATAATACATACATACAGTGGCCCCAAAATGTATTTGGACACTTTTGGACTTTTAAGTCACACTTAAAAATGATTCTAATTTCAGTCATGAAACTCTACATGGCCCAACCTGATAAACCCTTTGACATGTAATCTGTAAAATAATCAACTTGCGTAATCTCTCTCTCTGTCTGGCATTTAAATACCTCAGATGTTTGCCTGCAAGCTGGTTTCACTACAACACGCTACAAAAATGTTCTCTCTGAAACCCTCCTCCACCCCAGCAACACTTCTCTAGATCGGCTTCACAGTTGCATCAGCAGTAGCGTAAACAGATCTAGTCCGCCAAGACTAAACCTAACAACTTGCCATATCTATTATAACACCTTCAATTTATTCAGAGTGTTGTCATGGCTGAAACATATGAATTTATTTGTATTGACATCAAAGTTTTAAACCATTTGCAAACATGCTCGACCATTTCTCAGAACTAGCTTCACTTTTCTGAGCCATTTTTGCAATTACTTTTAAATGGATAGCTCACTCAAAATTGAAACATCTGTTATCATTTACTCACCCTCATGAAGTTCTAAACCCGTATGACATTCTTTCATCCCTGGAAGAAAAAAGAAAGATTCAGTTACCAGTTACTTTTCACATCTTGACTTTTTTCCATTGCGATTAAAAGTTAATGTGTCAAAAATACTTTTTATATGAATTTTAAACAATCTTTGCTTGAATAGTGTGTTTGTGCTGTATTTATTTAAAATAAAAGCCAGCTGAGTTTAATCATTTCTTAAATAAAGCAAAAACATTCCTAAATTTTTAAATGTGACTTAAGTATCCAAATACTTTTTGGGGCCATTGCACTTAAGAAACCCGGCCAATACACTACATTTTATTAAGGCACAAAGGCGTAGGCCCTTTTGTTCATTTCTGATTTTACAACAATTCATGTCTGTGATTAATTTTCTAATGATTGTGAGTGGTAGAATTTTGCCAATGTATTGTGATGAAAATGTGACCAATGGGCAAAGGGGTGCAATAATGAAAGTCTATATCCTTTTCTTGAGCCTGAGTTGTTTTAAGGGTACTGCAACCACTGTGTCCCCACTCCAATATTTCAGCAAAACAGCCGTAAATGAAGAATAGATAATATTTTTAAGGCATAAATGTACAAAAAATTAAAAACAACAACAAACCCATACATTTTAACTCTGTCTTACACTCATGTAGTTTGAAACCTAAAATATTTTTTCTTCTTCTGGGGAACACAAAAGGAGTCTAGGCATCTCTTGTTCATATTATGAATGTGAATGGCTTAAATTTTAGCCTGTTCCTTACATGAAACTATATTATATTGCTGCAGAAGATTTCACATTTCAAATCTTCTCTTTTTGTGTTCCACAGAAGAAGAAAAAAAAACGTAATATGGGTCTGGAATGACATGAAAGAGAGTAAATGATAACAGAATTTTCATTTTTTGAGGGTGAAATATAACTTCAAGTGCTTTTCAGCATCTATGTTTACTTTTTGTTTGTGCGACTTCCTAATGGCAGAGTTAAACATCTGACTCCGGTGCTAGTCTTAATTGTAGAATATGGCTATACTTTCTAGTATCACAGAACTTGAAAATAGCTATAAGCCTCTGATTGTTTTATAAAATGGCATTCTGCAAGATTTTAACACATCTCACTAATCATCAGACTTGCGTTGTGGCACGCATGGCAACACTAACTTAAGTCCACGTCCTTAATTGTTCACATTTCTGACAAATTAAAGCAAGAATAAACACATTTTGTTTTCAATAATGTTGTTTTATGGCATGCTTTACATTCTAGCTATGCATTTGTATCATTAGCTTTCCTTTCTTTATTTCAGTCTTTTACATGCTGTCCATCTTACTGGTTAATATGGTCTTCTTTCTGCTTGGTCTCAGAGCTGAAATATCAGGTGGTTAGTGTCCCTATGATGGCCGATGCTCAATTATTAAATGTCTTAAGGATGGAATGCACACCAGGGACACCGTAGCAGCCCTAAGTAGTCCCAAAGTATCGGTTCACTAATGCTGAATATCCTCTAAAAACTTTTAATATGTGGGACATTTCAATAATCACTCATTCTCAAACTATATTGTCAACACAACCTTTTCCTGCATGATGTTTGCCTTAATATATTAAGGTGTTTTTAATTTCTTTGGTCAGTTCTTTCTTGTCTTGGTCTTTAACGTCTAGATTTGTATTTTGGCACTTATTAAACGATTGATGTATTTATGTAGCTCAGTTAACCTTTCCTAAATCTCCTGGGGACTAAATTCAAAGAGCTTTCATGTAGTCTTGAATATATTTTGTGCTTTTAAACATATTTTATGTCAACGCGCTATGCAATCATTTCCAAACAGTATGTAAGCATATTTCGACCTTAGACATGGATTCAATAATAATGAATGAAATGGAGAATACTGAGAAAAGAGCATCTCAAAGACCACTAATGTAATTTATATATAATTTCTATGTAGCCACATATTTATATCAAGCATATTGGTGATATTACAGTTATTGATGTTGTGTTCCTTCATGTCTCGACTATTCTGTAAGACTTGTGCTACACAATACACAATTTTTGATATAGCAATGTGGTAAAGACATGACATATTCCTATGTGTCATGAAAAGTGTATAAAAGCCATAAAATGCATTCTCTATGACCAAATAACATACTTCTGTGACCCTTATCAAACACTCCTTGTACTTTCACAATTTAGCCATTATCTCTCTTCGGATTAGCAGTTTACCTAACACATTATACACAGTACATTATGCATTATACATATACTGTATGTATAGCCCAAATCAGTGTGGAATCTTACCCTGTGTAAAATGCACTCATTCAGATCATGCTAATGAGCTCTCGTTTAGCTCATGCTATTTATAACCACCATTGTTACCGCCTCGTTTGTTTTGGTGTGTCTGAGTCCACAAAAGACATGGAGCTTGCTCCCACTTTATTAGCTTTATAATGTCATTCACTCTGTGAAACATGATATTAGCTGCAATCCCACCTTATGAAGTTAGCATACTGCTAACATCCCTGAACATTCTCCTGACTAGCCTACATGTTGTTTATATACTGTGGAAAATCCTATTGCTATCGATCAGAAAAACATGCTAACATGCACACTGCTGGTATGCACATTTGGGTAACTGATGTAGACTAACATGTCCATATGTTTTTATTTTAGCAACACTTTAGGTTAAAAGTTATATCAATGAATAAGGAAAAGTGTTTATCAGATCATGTAACTGGTCGCCATTTATTTGAAGTTTTTCACTGTAAAAAAAAAAAAGATTTTTGTCTTTTTTTAAACTGCATGCATTTTAAAATAATTTAAAGGTGCTGTAAGTGATGTTAGCCATCCTGTTTCCATGACACTGAGCCGTTAAATTACCCACACCCTCTTTCCAAAACCCAAAGATACCGACATTTTGCAGAAATGGTTATTAAAAACAACAACAGCAAAATAGCGCCCGCAACTGCCAGCTGTTATGAGCAACATGGCATAAAAATGGCATTAAGCATCAATAATTCGCTGCAACTATTTTATGAGAATGTGCAAATTGATTGACAGGTCAAAAGTGTCAAAGACAGAGAAATAAGTGTCCTGAGATATCTCACTGGTCTCTGTGACAGCTGTATTAATATCTTTCAGGGAAACCTTTCCATGACAAAATCACTTACAGCATCTTTAAAGCTATTTTAATGTTTAAAATAGTTTTAGATGCAGTAGAGCAAGTTTACGTTACATTTACATTTATGCATTTTACAGACGCTTTTATCCAAAGCGATTTACAGTGCATTCAAGGTATACATTTTTATCAGTTTGTGTGTTCCCAGGGAAGTTAAACCACAGGACATGTCAACTTTGCAAAAATATGCCATTTGATGCCAGCTACCCATATTGATAGCTTTGGCCTCCGAGTTGGGAATTTGGGCACACAATGTTATAATTCATTTCACAGTTCGATAAAAAACAGAACCACAAGCTTTTGTCCATTGAACGGCACTGGGTAACATAATACCTGCTCTGTCTGTTAAACGAATGCATGATAATTTCATTAAGTGTACATAGCTAAAACGGCCACTCAATGTAACCAACTGACCACATACGCTGCCTTTATTTCCTATGCTGTACGATTGACCATCTCCAACTACTCAACAATAAAAGACTGTAATGCAAACTCCAATGGGCTGTAGAGTTTTCTTGTATCGATTCAACTGGCATGACGGGGTCAAATGGCCCTTATGTATTATATTGGTGAACTAAAGGAGGCGAGTACAGGAGGGGTGATGGAGGAGAGCTGAAGAAACTGAAGATGAGGGAGATGTTCTTGGGGAAGGAGGGGGGAGCGAGTGATATTTAAACCCCAGAGTTCTTGCTCTCTCCTCATCTGTTTCTTAGCTCACTGGCTGTCTGTCACTGACACTTGTGCTTCATTACAGACAAAGAAATCTCTCCGTAGGAATTCAGGTAAGACGGATATCTCAGACGAGAAAGGACTAACTTTCTCTCTGGGCATAAAGTTTATGAATGCTCTTCTGAATTGGATTATACATTGATCTCTCTTTTTTTAAATATCTGTCCAATGATCAATGCTACTATTACTTCTACTATAGCTTAAACTTTTGTATTTTCTGAGAAATTCTGGAAGTTGGTGTTGCGGCACTTCTCATGTTACTGTACCTCTTGCTTTTGTCGCTTTTGTCCTAGGCCTAGATTTCCTCATTTGTAAGTCGCTTTGGATAAAAGAGTCTGCTACATGTATAATTTAAATTCTGCTTTTATAAAGTTAAAGACTCTACAACCTGAATTGTATTAACCGTTTAAGGACATAATCACGTTATTAGCCTTCTATGTTGTAATCTTTAAATATTACGATCAGTGGTCAACCGAAATGGGGTTTTCAATGGTTGCTTCTTAAATTAGAGTGAATATTGGTAAAATGGGACACATTTTGATGTTGCAATTAAAAACTTTGGTCCAAATTGCTTAGCAATATATTACCTCACACAATACCATTTAAAATAGCTAAATATATCTATACTACGTTGTATAGAGGGAAAAATTTAAAACTTACGTGTCCCACTTAACATGTATTCACCCTACTATATTTAGTACCCAATGGGCCTGAATAAGTGGTTAAACCCTTGACTGACTAATGTAAAAAGGGTTTTCCAGATTATTTTAACATCCTTATTGGGTCTACATCACCAAATTGGTTAGATTTACCAATCTGCAAAAGCTATTTTTATCACATAAACAAATGCATTCTCATTACAAGTCAAAGAGCGGTCAGTTCCCTCAGTGTCACTGGGTCACTTAACATTGCGTTACTGTTCTCATCTCGGTTGCCATAGCCTCATATAGAGTCATTTCTATTCTGAGACTGCTGATTAAGATGTCTCTCTGTTTCCTTCTATGCCCTTCTAAATTGTGCCATAATTTAGTTTTTTCATGTTTGTCTCACGTTTATGAAGATTATTGCTTTGTGTGCTTTTCTAAATAACCTTAATTTCCTCTAAAATTGTCTCTTTTTCCAATAATGCCTCCTTTGGAAGTTCGTGACTTCACTATATCAAACAACTTTGTACTTTCTAGTTAAGTTTCTACTTCATGAATAGTGGTAAATGGTTTTAGCACTTGGGGCCCCCAGCAATCACTGGTTTTTGTTCCAAATCTGCATGTCACCATTTGAGCTTCCCAATTAGGTACTCTCTTAGGTTAATTAATATGATAAATTAGATGGAGTAGTACTTCAAATAAGGACCTACATTCAATTATTGATAGAATTCCTTAATTCAGTTATGTTATAGTAAATAAATAGAAAAAAGTGTGCCATCAAATTATTTACATTTTAACATGTAATCTATTTTAATTATTTTTTTTTACTTTAGAACTGATCAAAAAGTTTTTAAACTTATCACCTAGTTCGGTCTTCACCCACAGCTGTAATTTTTATGTAAATTAAATTAGATAAAGGTAATTATTTATTAAATAAATTAGCTGTTGGTAAAACTTTAAAATAAGGCTCTATTTGTTAACATTAGTTAATGCATTATCCCGAATTAACAATAAATATGATATTTTACAGAATTCATTAAACTTGGTTTATTTTAATTGATCAAAACCCAATTGTTCATTGTTTGTTAATGTTTATTTATTTATTTCGAGCAATATAATATCACAAAACAACATATTTGTTTAAACAAAACTAGACAATAAAACAACATATATATATATATATATATATATATATATATATATATATATATATATATATATATATATTTTTTTTTACGCAATAAGACAATTTAAATACACCAAACTTAAACAACATAAATCCATCTATTGCTCGAAACGGAGTGGGCAGAAGTCAAACTTATTTAAACCCACCCCGGTTAGTTACAGTTAACAGGAAAATATAAAGAAAAAAGAGAAAACAAGAGAAAACAAAGGTAGCTGCTTCCTTACTTAAACCAACTATGGTAATCATAATACATAGTTAAGAATACATATATACAATCACAATAATACCAACAATGGTAATCAGTATACCTACAAGGTAAGATGACACCGCCTATGTATACATGGATTTATCAATGCAATTATTGTGATACCAGCAATAGTAATCAATCAGAATACCAACAGAGTAAGATCACACAATCTATAACTACATGAATACCACACTGCTAGATTAAACCCCTTTCTCCTTGTACTCTGACATAACCTTCTGTTTGTAAAGAGCTTTAAATTGATTAAGGCTTTTAATGTTAGTTCATAATGCATTAACTAATGTTAATTAAAAAAAACACATTTACGTTTTCATTTTTAATGCACTGGAAGTATTGTTCATTGTTAGTTAATGTTAACTATTGAGTTAAACAGTGAAAACAAGTACAACCTTATTATAAAGCGTTACCTATCTGCCTATCTAACAACTGTTAGAATTTTGCTATGATTTTGCATTGATATTAATATTAACATGTTGTATTTATACACTACATTTTCCATTTGTCCACTTCATTTTGGCCTCTATCCTGAAATTTTACAAATGGTTGATCTTAAATTGTATTTTCAGGTATGTGAATACATGAGTGTGTGTCTTCAAGGAAGCTTCGGATTACTTTGGCGAAGTTTCCCTGGGGAACTTGTCCATAGTTTATCTTAATTTTGACAGTTATATGATTCACTTGCGGTTTCAATTTGAGAAATGCGGCTGTTGCTCATGAGATCCCTTTCACAGGAGTAACATGTAGTGGGTGATTTGGTTGTGAGCAGAGAAGCATTCACAAGCAACCGATCAGCTGTCTGAATCATTGAAAGCCAGAAAACTAGAGTTGTATAACACTAACAATTTATATAATCATCAGTTGGGTCAGGGTGATTAAGTGCCAAATTTAAAGTAACCTATATAAAGTTACCACCCTGTGTGTTTGACATAATAATTGACTATAAAACTGGTGTCCAGGAAAAGAAAATAAGAGTAAGAAAAGTTGTGCAAAAGAAAAGTTACGTTTTAAAATCTTTGACATAAAATTACGTTTTGACTAAACGTGTCAAACTGGTGTCCAGTAAGTCAAAAAGGCTTTGCACAAAGGCAGACCTCACCCTTGCATTGATTAGGCCTCCAGTGTTTTGTGCCGACTACTTATTTGCCAAATCTGTTCAAAAGTATTTCTCTTCCTGTGTTGCACATAATCACAGTGTTTGTTTCCATACATATGCAGTAGCTTGCTGAACCTGGAGAGAGAAGATTCAAGATGCCACGCTCAGTGTGATATGTAAGAATGTTGCTTTTTGAGTGACAAACCCCTAATGAGAACCGTCTAATCAAGCTGGTTCTCAATTTTAAGCAAGTTATTTTCACCCATAGCCAAAATCATGTGTTTGTGCCACAATTAATTGAGCCAAAAGCTCTTCCCATGCTAGTCATGTGACTGTACATATAGCTGGGTCTAGTGACAGGCGCATCATATCGTTGTATCTAACCTTTTACCTTTGTTGACCACTTCACAGCATGTCCAAAGAACCAAGCTCCGACTTGGAAAGCGCGATGCAGATGCTCATCAAGACCTTCCACAAGTACTCCGGGAATGAAGGAGACAAGTACACGCTCAGCCGAGGGGAACTGAGGGAACTGCTGACGGAGGAGCTGGGAAATTATCTAGGGGTGAGAAAAGAGCATACACATGTTTAAAACAATCGTTATTCCTATGACAGGGCGGAAGGCGGGGCCGGGTCTACACCCCTGGCCCCTTATCAGGCTAATCAAGCCTCCGAGAGGGATAAAGGCCGACTGCGGATGGTGGTGCAACAGAGAGAGAGCGTTTACAGGCAGCTGTCTGACACTTTTGTGTGTTTGTGTCTTTTCGTTTAAGTTCTTTATTAAATATCATTTATATTGTCATGCCGGTTCTTGCCTCCTTCTTTTCCATAAACCCTTTTACAATTCCACATCAACTTGTAATGCACTAGATGTAGGCTGCAACTTGTAGTGACCTTATCGGAACAACCTGCAGGTACATTTATTTTTTTATTTTTTTTTGTGCAATAGCACTGTGAAACTGATCAGATTCGAATTTGCAATATTTATGCAATCAGCTAAACTCCTATAATGTGAAGTCAACATGACTCTGTCTACTTTCTTCATACTTGTTCCTGGTCTTAATGTGAATGTTTCATTGGTGGATGTCATTCCAAAGAAAAAAATGTTTATCTTGCTCTGCCTCCAAAAATTCTTTCATTCATTTTCATCAAGCCCTCTTATTTTTCAACCACTTTCCTCCAACCACTTTTCATGATCCAACCAATTTTTTTCTCTCTATAAATACCCTCTTTCAAATCGGAAATACAACACATTATGGAAGTAAACTTGGCTGAAATATTTAATTTACTCACCCTGTGTGACTTTCTTTCTTCTGCAGAACACAAAGTATATTCTAGAAGAATATTTCAGCTCGATAGGTCCATTTCGTGCAAATAAATGGTGGTCTTTGAAGCTCCAAAAAGCACATAAAGGCAGCATAAAAGAATCCTCACAACTCCAGTGGTTAAATCCATGTGTTCAGAAGTGATATGATAGCTGTGGGTGAGAACAGATACAATTTAAGTCCTTTTTACTTTAAAACTCAGATTTTACTTTCACATTCTTCTTTTGTTTTTGTCACTTTCTTCATGCATATCGCCACCTACTGGGCAGGGAGCAGAATTTATAGTCACAAAAAGACATAGATTTTTAACTGTTTCTTCACCCACAACTATCATATCGCTTCTGAAATCATGGATTTAACCACCGGAGTCTTAATAGATTACTTTTCTGCTGCCTTTATATGCTTTTTGGAGCTTCAGTTCTGGCCACCATTCACTTGCACTGTATGGACCTACAAAGCTGAACTAGTCTTCTAAAAATCTTTCTTTGTGTTCAGCAGAAGAAAGTCATGCACATCTGGCATGAGGGTGAGTAAATAAATACTCAGAAAAATATTTATTTTGTGCCTTTCCTAATGCATACTTTTAAACAGCGCAATGGCTCCACAATTTGCCTTTGGGGCATAAGCAAACATGCCTAAATTCTCAGTGTGCTTGACGAAGCATTTCCGAATGCCTCAGCACTTTTGCACACAAAGAGTTTATAGAAATACCTGCTATCTACCATGCCTACAGTACATCTCAGACAAAACGAATGTGACAACTTGTATCACAAGCTCAGATTTGCATTTAAGTTACATGAATGCCAACTTGATAACGGTTTACTGAGTCACAGTGAGCATGTGTTTATGTGCATACACCGGCTTTGGATGTGAATCCAGCTCCAGGCAATTTCCTCTGACATGTGCATTACACACCCTTTCATTTACAAAGTTCCTTCTGAAGAAATGTATTCATCATTATGTCGCAATTCATTCAATTCATTATGTACGATATCTTTGTTTCCATCCAGTTAACTTATTGTTTTCTTATTGTGTTTCATTTTTATTTCTTATTGCGTTTTCAGTTTCAATAAAAACATTTTACAACTAACTTTTTAAGTGGTAGACAATGCATAATAATGCAAACGTGGCACCAGTTTGATTTTACTGAAACATTTTGGGTAGAAATGAAACTTTTCATCAAAGTTTGTCAACTTTTGTTCCCACACAGAACGCTCAAGATAAAGATGCGGTGGAACGAGTGATGAACGACCTGGACTCCAATAACGACGGCGAGGTGGACTTCACCGAGTTCATCATCCTCATTGGCGCGCTGACCGTAGCCTGTAACGACTTCTTCCTTGACAGCCCGGCGCCCAAAAACAAGGGCGACAGCAAGAGCGGTGGAGCCACAGAGGAAAAGAAAGAGTAAAGAAAGAATACTAAAAAATAGAAAGAATGCTAAGGGCAGAAAAGTGTTAGTCGGTTGAGCACAAGGGAGCGAGATCATAGTTTCATCCATTTCTTTTATCAGGACCGACAAACCTAGTTCCTAGAGGAGGTTTCTCCGCTTTTATAATTCAACTGTTTATTACTTTCAATGCAGAAATTGACTTGGGGGTTTGACAGAAAAACATACAGTACCAGAGTAGTGCCAGGAGCTGGTTTATCTAATGCTGAACTATTTTTAAGTTAATGGGAAGTTCAACAATCTTTCAGGTACATGTGCGGCTGCCTTGTATTTCAAAAAAGGGCACTTGACTGGTAACATTATACACAGCTACGCAAGAGCTGTTTTTTTGGAGAACATTTGGCATCAAACTTTGTTATGAGTATAAGCAATGGATCTTTATTTGTAGGCAAATATCTGCATAGAGGAAAAGAGAACAATAAGCGTGTTTTACAAAATGGGTTTATGTACAGTCAATCGGTCATTTTCACAAAATAAACCCTAACAGGGTGATCAGGACTTCACTCTTCAGGGTATCATCACCTTGAAGGGCTTTATTTTGCAATAATGAATGGCTAACTTTACATTATCCTGCTTATTACATGGCTTTGCAAATTAATTAATTAATTAATGGACTTATTAAAATCTTGCCTGTGAATTTTACAGTTTAGCGGTCCTTATGCAAAAACATTTGACTGCAGAATGCCGCAAATGACCAAAAAGAAAAAAACGAATTCCAGAGAGCCGTGTAATACAGTTATGAATCCACATTTTGAACAATGACCTGATAAAAAGATGTTGAAGTATTTATACTTACATAATGCATTCATGAAGTTCATATATCATGTAGTAATTTGAAATACCCTAAACAGTTGTGAGAAAGCATTACTTGGTTTGTCTGTTTCTTTGCATCTATTTTAAGCCTATTTTTATTTAATAATCAACGTGTATCTTCTTAATTATAATAAACGTGCAACTGACCTCTGTACATTTGCCTGACATGTTTGTAGCCTGCTGTGATGACATGCTAATTTCAACAGCATTTCTGCATGCACAAAGCACAACCATTGATCATTTTGAAGACACATCTGTGAGGAAAATGCTTTTATTATGACACATAACATTAGCCATCTCTAAACATACAAAAGTTTCATTTTTGATTTCAACCGTTTTGCTAACATCAACCACATCCAAAGACATATCAGCCAACCCAATGTCAGCAATCATGAACATAAAAAAATTATTGACAGGCACAGAGCATTTCTAATTGGTTTAAAAGGGGCCTGCCACCCCCCCCCCCACCCCTCCTCCTATCATTTCAGTGATATCTGTAAGGTTGTAGGGTCATTTTATTGCTTTAAGCACCTTTCAAAGTTAAAAAACTAAAGTCATCTTGGCCAACAAACACACATGTTTCTGTCAAACAGCACAACCTTATCTTATCTGGACATAATACACATACTTTTGCATGTACAGATTGAATCTTTGGGCTTCCATTTGGGCAGATTTTGCTGACAGCAAATTTTTTTCCCTGTAATGCAGAACGTACTTACAACAGTTACGACATTGATTGCCCAATAGTACCCATTGACTGAGCTATTTACTGTAAACAATAGAATAGGCATTAGCATATGTGTGTGTAAATATTGCAAAGGTGCTAGTTAAGGCACATCCTGGACTAGTTGCTCACTTCCAGCTCAGCCTGTTTGACCCGATCTAGCCATGTTTACTTTACTACCTGTCAAGGACAAACAATGATCTCTCACAAACAGAGTAGTGTTAGAACAGAGGGCTTTAAAGGATACCTGACATTAATGGAAGTGCTTGTGGTACTAGAATATTTAAAGGAATAGTTCACCTAAAACTGAGAATTCTGTAATCATTTACTCACCCTCATATCATTCCAAACCTGTATATCTTTCTTATATGCAGTGTTGGGTAAGTTACTTAAAAAAGTAATCCACTACAAATTACTAACTAAGCGTACTTTCTCTAAAATAATAATAATAAGATTACTTTACCAATTACTTAATTGAAAATGTATTCACATTACTAATTACTTTACTTTTAAGTTACTTTCTAAAACACTCGTCACTTAACTTTTTTTGTTTTCCTGCTCAACAAATTCAAAATAATGTCTATTTTCTCCTTGTTCATTGACGTAAACCCATCAGCCATCACAGAAACGCTAACAGACATACATATGAACATATGAATTCACATTTTATTGTTATTACACATGAATAATATAATTTTAGAAATATTTGTAACCCAAGTAATGTCATGAAAAGTAATTAATTTCATTGAAAGTCAGTAACTGTATTCTGAATAGAATCATCGAAAATGTAATTAGTTACACTACTTTTTGTGCCTAAAAGTTTACTTTGTAATCCAATTACCCCAATATTGCTCATACGGAATACAAAAATGTAATGAATATCCCGGTCCATCTTCCCAATACAATGGCAGTTGGTAAAGCTTAAAAAAAGCACCCGAAATAATGTTTTACATTTTAAACAATGCAAGTTCTTGCACAAACATTTAAGGCACTGTGAAAAAGCTTCTCTCATAGCGCTCATGAAGTCTTTCACATAAAAATGACAGAAAGTTCAAATTGTATTTCTACGGAAAATTTTCCTTATGACAGATTTTTACATTTTGGGGGAACTGTTCCTTTAATTACTCTGTTTTGTATTAAGAGTTGACTAAGAGCTGATTACTTAGGCCAAAACAGTGAAGTTTAATCAATTATGGATGGTATCTTTAATTCCAGTGATATAAGCATATACAGGGTTACATAACAGATGGTTGTATGGTGTCTTATTTTACTTTGGCAAAACAAATGTTCTTGTATCAAGTCTTTAGGGGGCTTACAACTCAGACTTATTAAGACAAACAGAGTTAGCATTATATCATTCACTAAGACCTAGAGGACAATTACATGCAATGCATCTCAAATGGCAAAGACATTATCTGCAGGCCAGTTGTCACAAACCTATCTGTGTTTGTATCATAAGGATTGAACAAGCTCAAGCGCATGTTGTGCATGATAATAACCCCATGTGCTGAAAGGTTCAGATGTCTGACATTATTTCCATTGCTGCGCTGTCTTTTATGTAGTGCTCTTTGTTTTGCTGCCGACTTATTTTCTGACCTAATTTTGCATCCTTAAACATATTTTATATACTTTTATACACTTTGATTGATTCTGCAGCATTACCAAAAACTGAGGAGCCTGTGTAAGCTGTTCTCCTGAACGTCAATGGTGAGCACACTCTGACTGTCCTTGGAAATATCTACGAAGCAGCTCTCTTTGTATGAATTTTCAAATGACCCATCTGCAACATATCAAAGACACACAGGACTTTGTGGTCTATGGGTCAGTAAGTTATGCTAGGCATTTTGCTTTTTTGCCCAAGACTAAATGCCAGTGTAGCCACAAAACACTTCCAAATGTCTTCAAAAGCATCAATTTATAAATAAAAATACAAGTTGCACAAGACTTGCACCAAATATGCTGGCTTTTGAGAACGGTGTGCAAGGGGTCTTTGATTTAATAGATGTGAAGTGGAGAGATAATATTCTACCAATAAATTAACCATTGAACATACACAATGCCCATATGGTTTTGTTTATATATCTTGTTTTCCTCCCACAACAAACAGTGGCCAGTACTGTCAATCTTTTGGACATGGCTGAGGCTGTTGTGGCAGCTTTGATGTAGTGGTGTTGCCTAACTGGGCCTAGCTGGTAATTGTAGTGCGTCATGTCACTGTAATCTAGTCAGGCTGTCTGGACCAGTCCTGACAGACACCTCAAATTACCTCACATTCTGAACATCACCACCGCAGTCTCTGCTTCTTCCTCTCCCACAACAGACATTCACCCGCCGATGAGCTGTATTCAGGATAATGCATCAATAGTGTCAATATCAGTTTTCATACATGCAGAAAAACACATACCTCCTGAGAACATTAGTGGAGGGAATCACACTGCACACATGCAAATTTACACCCATACAGTGGCCCCAAAAATTATTTGGAAACTTTAGCCACACTTAAACATTTATTAAAGGAATAGTTCATCCAAAAATGAAAATTCTCTCATCATTTACTCACCCCTCATACCATCTAAGATGTGATTGACTTCTTCTACAGAACACAACCAAAGAGTTTTAGAAGAATATCTCAGCTCTGTAGGTCCATACAATGCAAGTTAACAGTGCCAAAACTTTAATGCTCCAAAAAGCAGATAAAGGCAGCATAGAAAGTAATCCTTAAGACTCCAGTGGTTTAATCCACGTCTTCTGAAGCGATCCAATCATTATGCGTAAGAACAGACCAAAATGTAAATACTTTTTCACTATAAATCTTGACATCTGCAGTCTCTTTGGCAGTCATCTAGCACTCTACGCATGCATGCACAAGTAATTGTAATCAATCTTAAAATCATGATCGTGCTTAGAGATGATGTGCAGTAAAAATTTGTTACATTTAGGTCTGTTCTGTCCCAAAAACAATTGGATTGCTTCAGAAGACATGGATTAAACAACTGGAGTCATATGGATTACTTTTATGCTGCCTTTATGTGCTTTTTGGAGCTTCAAAGTTTTAGTCATCATACATTTGCATTATATGGACTACAGAGCTGAAATATTCTTCTATAATAAACTTCATTTGTGTTCTGCAGAAGAAAGAAAGTCATACACATCTGGTAAATTATGAGAGAATTACAATTTTTGGGTGAACTATTCCTTTAAAATGTCTACAAAAAGTCTAAAAAAAACTCAAATATTTTCAGATGCCGCTCAGTTTTATATTTTTGAATCTAATGCAATGAAATGTACACATTTTAAGTGTGACTTAAGTGCCTAAAATTTTTCAAATACTTTTAAGGCCCACTGTGTGTATACGAACATGGGAGTGCTATGCAAAGCATTCTCTGAAAACTATGTTCAACATTTTAGGGGAAATGTTAAATCCTACACAACAGTCATTGAGTACAGAGGCAAACGTGAGCATGTCTGAGCAGGTACAGGATGCCACAGGTGAGAATGACAGATTAAAAGCACTAGTAGCATCTCTGGAAATGTTCCAGCCAAGAAATGCCTTGGACTGCAGCCAATAGTTCTAGTTCCTAATACTTTTTTGATAATGGATACTAGTAGACTGTTTGAAAAGCCACTATGTTTGAAAATTGACACACCCATTTAAAAAAACAAACAAACTCAAAAACAAAATTTAAGTGTGGAAATTTTGCGCCACTGGTATCACCTATTTTTCAAACACTCCCTCTGTCTTCCATTGTTCGGAAAGTAATGTACTCACTATGTTAAGAGAACACATAAGTGAAACATTGTTTTGAGATCTTTTACAAATTAAACATTTTAAACCTTTAAAGGTGCTGTAAGCCATTTTAGCCATTCTGGAATTTCCACAAGCTGAGCAGTTGGATTAGCCACGCCCCCTCTTTGCACTCTAAAGATACCAAATGTGCTTTATTGAGACTGACACTGAGCAGAGCAGTTGTCAACAACAATAGCAGCAAAATAGCATCCTCAAGTGACACCTGTTGTGAACAGCATGGCATAAAAAGGCTTTAAGCCTCAATCATTTTCTGCAACTGAAATACTATAAGAACGTGCAAAATGACTGACAGGCAGAATGCGTCAGAGACCGCACCCTGCGGGTGCATTTTGTTTGTTGTTTACACAGCCTAGTGCTCTCACAGAGACCAGTGAGATATCTCACAACACTTATTTCATCACTATCTTTCAGGGAGTAGGAAACATTTTTGAATACCTTTCCATAAAAAATATTGCTTACGTTTACATTTATGCATTTGGCAGATGCTTTTATCCGAAGTGAATTACAGTACACTTATTACACGGACAATCCCCCCGGACCTGGAGTTAAGTGCCTTGCTCAAGGACACAATGGTGGTGGCTGTTGGGATCAAACCAGCAACCCTCTGATTAACTTTACAAATCCATATTCCCAGAATGTTGTTGAATTTGAGAGAATACATTCAGGAACATTATGCAAGGGATCATGTATAGTCAGCCATTTGTTATCGCAAACTAAAACCTGACAGGGTAAACCGGACCCCAACGTGAAGCCGAGAGGTCTTGTATCACCCTGAAGGTGTCCACTTTGTAATGACGACATAAAAGTGGGTATGAAATGTTTTTTTGAAGAGAAATTGTATTATTTGAGAAGAAATATACATGAGAAAGATATGAGAGACATGAAACTAGAACAATGTAGGATAATACAGTTGGTCAATAATACAGTTGCAGTCCATCCATCATCAACCGCTTATCCTGTGTACAGGGTCGCAGGGGGGGGCTGGAGCCTATCCCAGCTAACATTGGGCGAAAGGCGGGGACAGTTGCAGTCATTATACTAAAATATTCAGTGACTCTGGCAACATTTTTGCTAAATAATAATATGTGGTTCCTTAAACATATTGCGGCAGTTCCAAAGTGCAATGTCCACTGGGGGGCGCTAAAAGCGTGTTTTATTCCCTCCCAAACAGATAGGGTTTTTAGGTAAATACTCGATTGAATTTTAAATCAACAAAACGTACTTCTTAACCCTAAACGTTTAATCTAAACCTTACCGATTGAGTTCGATAAAAAGCAAATGTGAATTGAAAGACACACTTATACGACACTTTCCACTCACATGCTTTTCAGGACTCCGGTAAGTGCAACGCTCTACCAGTTGAGTTTGATCGCCCTTGAACAAGCTTGTAAATGTAGATGTTATGATAAATGCAGAAGTGAAAATGTATCACCTTACAAATGATGCACTAAAGTATGTGTTTTGATATCATAAGATAGCATTGTGTGAGAAACAGGGTGAAAAGTACACGTTTATGAACAGCTAATCTGCCGTTTTACTCGTGATCTGTGAATAGTTTCTCTAGTGTTCATTTCACCAGGGAAGTGCCACGATATGTACGACATCCATCCATCCATCCATCCATCTTCAACCGCTTATCCGAAGTCAGGTCGCGGGGGAAGCAGCTCCAGCAGGGGGCCCCAAACTTCCCTATCCCGAGCCACATTAATCAGCTCTGACTGGGGGACCCTGAGGCGTTCCCAGGCCCGTGTGGAGATGTAATCTCTCCACCTAGTCCTGGGTCTTCCCCGAAGCCTCCTCCCAGCTGGACGTGCCTGAAACACCTCCCTAGGGAGGCGCCCAGGGGGCATCCTTACCAGATGCCCAAACCACCTCAACTGACTCCTTTCCACGCAAAGGAGCAGCGGCTCTACTCCGAGCTCCTCATGGATGACTGAGCTTCTCACCCTATCTCTAAGGGAGAAGCCCACCACCCTTCTGAGGAAGCACATTTCGGCCGCTTGTACTCGCGACCTAGTTCTTTCAGTCATGACCCAACCTTCATGACCATAGGTGAGGGTAGGAACAAAAATTGACCGGTAGATCAAGAGCTTTGCCTTCCGGCTCAGCTCTCTTTTCATGACAACGGTGCGATAGAGCGAGTGCAATACCGCCCCCGCTGCCCCGATTCTCCGGCCAACCTCCCGCTCCATTGTCCCCTCACTCGTGAACAAGACCCCGAGGTACTTGAACTCCTTCACTTGGGGCAATACCTCCTTCCCTACCCGGAGTACGCACTCCATCGGTCTCCTGCTGACATGACCCACGTAAATATAATGTAATATTTAACTGCAGAAGGCCATGATTGACCAACTAAAATAAAATATTCCAGAGAGCCATTAATGCATTTAAATAACATCCTACACACATTAAGATCTTTAAGACTTTAACATACCTACAACCAATATGAAATGTCCAGACAATGTTTTTAGAGCATGAATTTGCTAGCAGTTTAGCACCGTAGTTTGATGGAAATGGGAGTTTGAGTTACTGCATGCCTATTTAACGACAGTTTTCATGCGTTTACTCTTCATGGTTGACCTCTCTCCCTCTCTCTCTCTCTCTCTCTCTCTCTCTGTCTCTCTCTCTCTCTCTGTCTCTCTCTGTCTCAATGCTGGATGGCTCTGGTCTTAAATTGGATCACGGTATGCGCCACAAGAGACCGCTTATCAGACTTCACTATCACAATGATGAAGTAAGAAAGGTAAAAAGAGAGGGATCTTAGCTTGCAGACTGAAAGAAAGGGGGTGGGGCTGGTGTCAATTCACCCCTTTTTTCCCTGCATGTTAAGTGTTTCTAATACCCGTGAAATGATACCAAAGCAACAATTGGACGTTTTGCAGCCTGATTCCCTTTGGCTATCAAGTATTACTGCTATTCTACCCTTAACCTTGAGGGCCGTATAGGCTCGTGTACATCTGATCTGCAAACAGTCATTAAACCAGTCTCCTCCATCACCTCTTCACCTAACCTTAACTGTGATCTTAACCTGCCTATGACAGCATGCCTAGATTAACAATTAATCTGGATTTAAGGCAGTGCAGATGGTAACTCAAACCTGCGGCTATAATTAACACTAATGGGTATCAAAGAGGGCCTGAGAACGCAGAAATGATGAGCACCTGGGAAAGACGCACCGGGATGATGTCAAGTAAATGCTTCATAACTAATGATCAAAAGTGGAACAGGGTTAAGGTCAGTCAGTGGCTGTGTTCGGAATGGGATAATACCATACTACTAGAAGTAATAAGAGTAGTAGCAAATGACAGTGTCATCCAACACCTGTGGACATAGATTGGATCTTGACTTTGCATAGTGTGAGTCAGGGTGCTCTTATGAATGAACGAATTGACAATAAAATGATGGTGCGACGACGCCCCTTCTGGCGACCTCTAATGGTTATAAAAAGAACTACAACTGAAAATGCCACATTAGGAGTATCAGCTTTAAAATGAACTGAAAAATCAGACTAATTGTTCTTTTTTTTTTTGTCAAATGATGTACTGTGAATATTTTTTAACCAACTGCCTTTTGACTGATGGGGGGGGGGGGGGGGGGGGGGGGCTACTTTCACAATGTTCTAAAATTAGCAGTTTAATTAGGTACACCGCTTGTAATGCAATCTTAGTTGTGCATTATCTATGAACCTAGAATGTCTGGTTCACTAAAAGTAACTTGACTTCCTTTAGCTCAGCTGGTATAGCATGGTGCTTCCAACAACAGAATCATGGGTTCAATTCCCAGGGAACACACAAAATAAAAAATCTATATATATACAGTGCATACCTTAAATGCACTGTAACTCACTATAGTTCACCAGATATTCTAGGTTCATAGATAATGGACTACTAAGGTTTAATTGCAAGCAGTGTACCTAATTAAAATGATCATTTTAGAACATTTGGAAAGTAGCCCCCCATTCAGGCAAGGCAGGTACAGTACATCAATTGAACACAAAGATTGTTCAGATCATTTTAAAGCTGATACTCTTGGCATTTTCAGTTGTAGTTCTTTTAACAACCACAAGAGGTCGCCAGAAAACACTTCCTCGAACCATAATTTAATAGTAAATTCTTTAAATCATAAGAGCCATCCTGAATCACACAATGCAATGGATCCAATCTATGTCCATGACTTTTTTCTTCTGCAAACACAAATAAAGATTTTTAGAAGAATATCTCAGCTCTGTAGGTCCATACAGTGCAAGTGAATGGTTACCAAAATTTTGAAGCTCCAAAAACCACATAAAGGCATCATCAAAGTAATTCATATGACCACTGTGGTTCAAATCAATGTCTTTAGAAGTGATCCACTTGGTTTTGGGTAAGACCAAAATAATACTCCTTTTTAAGTATAATTCTTGCCATTGCAGTTTTGGCACGATCATGATTTCAAGCTTGATTACACTTGACTGCTGATGTCAAGTAGTTATATTTGGGTTTATTCTCACCCCAAAACTATTTTATTGCTTCAAAAGACATTGATTTTACCACTGGCATCTAATGGATACTTTTATGCTACCTTTAAGTGCTTTTGGAGCTTAAAAATGTTGGTCACCATTAACTTGCACTGTATGGAACTAAAGAGCTCCTTCTAAAAATCTTCATTTTTGTTCTGCAGAACAACTAAAGTCATACACATCTGGGATGGTATGAGTCAGTAAATGATGAGAGAATTAAAATTTTGGGGGGAACTATTACTTTAAAAAATAAATCCTGACTTACACAAGTGTATTTCCCTTCAGCCTACTTTCATTAAATATTTTGAGCTCTGTGATTAAATATTTTCCTCTGTTTTATTTGTAGAGCATATTTTAAGCTCAGATTGGCTCAGTCGGTGTGTAGTGTGCACACTTATCCACAAGAGGTCAGCAGATATAACGTAAAAATGTAATTTTACCCGTTTTCTGGGATACAGACCAGGTGCATTCTTATGCTATTCTTAATACAGTTTTACCATTTGAGGCTAAACATATAATTACGACAACTTGTTTGGGTTTTGAGGATCCTGGAGGAGTATAATGTGAAAACTTCTACCATTTGATGCAGCGATTTGGATTGTACTCACTCACTAAAAAGAAGGTGATACTTCAGGCTTCTTCACATCTGGTCCCACATCTGAGTATTCAACAGCATATATTTGAATTACAAGAGTGCAAATAGTCTGTCCCTGCATTTCATAAATTATACTTCACATAATAATTAGTATTCAATTTCAGCAGATGAATTAACAAAGGCCTTCAAAAAGCAGCTTAAACTAAAGGCATGAAAAGTCCAACACCGAATGCATTTTTCTCAGAACGAAACGTTTGAAAAATCAAAAAGAGAAAATGAAGGGGGGAGGATGCTCGTACTTGCCAAAATCACGAAACATTTAAAACCACAACTCCAATGATTCAACTCACTACAGGCATTTGGACGCGTCCATAACCTGGTTGGGGGGGTCATAAAAATGTTTTTGAGAAATGTATGAGTAGGTTTTTTTTTACAAAACACATAATAAATTCACATTTCTATAAAAAAAAGGTCCCATTATTTACATTTACAGTATCAGCAATTAATTGCAATTAAACAAACATCAAAATAGCGAGAGGGTATTTTCCCCTTCCTTGAAACCAATAGTGGTCTAATCTCGAAGGGTCCATAAGCGCAAAACAAGGGGGGTGTTCAATTTTTTTTTCGACCAATTACAGAAAAACTGACAGACATTAAACATGTTTGCGATTCTTCCGAATTACCAGTACATATATTGATTATGAAAACATCGCAAATATCAATGGAAATATAAAAACCTAGCGATAATGATATGCCGCTATTAACCAAGCCTCCCCTATTTTCCACACATGCCCTGCGTGAGTTTACTCCGGCTGTCCCTCTTTGTCCGGCAACGAATAGGCCGAAATTAACATGGCCAATTTCGCGTTCGGGGATAAATATTAAATCGTAAGTCTATTTGACATTGATTGTTTTACATATGAGGGTTGACATCCATGTCTTGAAGCAACAGTAAGGTGTATATTAATGAGCTGTGTGAGCAACGTTGCACACTATGTACCTTGCTTGATGAGGGCTAAACGGCTAACGATAGCTTGCTTGCGAATTCTAATCACGTTTGAATTAAATTTGCGATGAATTCGCGCGTAACGCGTGAGTTACAACCACATTGTATATTCGGAATGATCGCGGTTTCTAATGGGGACACGTGCTTGGAGTGTTTGCTTTTAAATGTCATTTAGACAGCCATCCAGGTATATACACATCTGTATGTGATCACATTGCAGGCAGGCAGATGTGCATTCACATCCAGTCCTTCATAATAATTTATAAGTACTTTAATATCGCATTGCCTGCGATTTTAGCGGCTGGTTTGCGTGCTTGCAAAGATATCTCGTATAGTAAATCAATGTTTTCAGATTTATATGTGATGCTTTATTAGATCACATTATTATTCGAGATCACATGGATCTAATGGATGCCAAATCTGACTCAAAACGTGTATGCATCCTTTAGACATGTTGCTGAATAGTAGATACCTGACCTCAATGGCCCTTTGGAACTGGTACAGCTATATTTAAGAATTTCCACGTGCAATTCATACCTGGGGCAGCGGGGTTGATACTCGTTGGACCCGAGGAGGTATACGTCAAATACACTAATTTCTGTTAATGAACGGTGACATGGCACCGCACCGACAGTCATTTTAATGGCGGGACAGCAGGCGGGACAGAGTCAAGGAAAACGAGGCAAAGGTAGGAAACTTGTCAATTGGCGCATCTCTGTGTCCGAGCGGGATACCACACACCTCTGGCTGCAAAATCTTCCTTTTCCCTGTCCGCACATGGCTGAATGTACGGTGGCCTAGTTTTTCGCGGGGATCTGTCTTTTGGGTAGCTTTATGTCAACCTCGCATCACTTGTCTGTTCACTTTAGTGTTGGTTTGTTTTGTACACACTGCAGCTCTTTTCCAACTTGTGATTTACCCTAACGCAAGCACCGCACTTGGGTTTTAGGGCTTGGGAGCTCTAAAGGATTGCATCTCCAGTTTCTTGCCATATTTCTATTTTACTATGGGATTAATATTGTAAATCTAGATACCAACTATAATTAAAGGAATAGTTCAAACAAAAAATACATTTCTGTCATTTAACTTCCTCTATGCTGTTCCAAACCAGCATATATATATATATATATATATATATATATATATATATATATATATATATATATATATATATATATATTATTATTATTAGACATTTTCTCAACCAACTTCTTGAGTTATCTCCCTGGGATGCTTTTTAAACAGTATTGAATGAGTTCCCATCTGTGTTGGCCACTTATTGGCTGCTTTTAATTATTTGGTCCAATTCATCAATTTCAACAACTTTTTTTTTTTTAATTACATTTTAGTTTTATAATGAAATAAAGTAATATGGTGGCACAATTATATTTTGTATACAAAACTAATTTCAAACATTTAATCATACGCCTTCAGATCAAAAGATTTTTAAGATCATGAGAAACCGTTCAGTCAAGTGTTTCAAAAGTTTTGACCGATAGTGTATACTAAGAAAGTGAGCAGTGACTGAGACACGGTACAAAGAGAGTAAAAAAGGTTTGGAACGACATGAGATGTAGTAAATGATGACAGAATTTTCATTTTTGGGTGAAATATACCTTTAACAAGGGTTTGATTTGGTTGGGTCTTAAACGTTTATACCTACTAAGGATACTAAGACTTGGGGTTGTGAACTAATTAGAAAGATCATGAGAAATTAAGACCGGATCTGGAATAGTTGTTTTGGAAATAAAATCTATTTGCATAGATGCACTAATAATGTAATGTATTTGGCAATATAATTGGCTCAAATCTTCTAGTGCTTTACAGATGGTTACATATAGTTTAAAAGTTTGTTTTTGACAAAGTGGACCTGTAAGTAATGGTCAAGAAAATTGTAAATTTCAGTCTGTTTAGATGTCACACAACCAGCAAAACAACGATAAGTTTAGTAGTGAAAGTGATGTTTTAATGTGGTTTGTCATTTTACTTCCAATCCATCTTCCCCCTTCATAGGTTCCCAGATGAAGAGCCCAGAGAAAAAGAAGAGGAAATCCAACTCTCAGGTAAATTTAACTGAATGGTCTTAAACGGGTTTTTCATCCAAATATGAATTGTCATATTCGGTCATTATGTACTCACTCTAATGCCAATAAGATCATATATCACGATACTTTTTCTTGTAGTATTTCACCGATACTTCAGATTCCTATATATATATATATATATATATATATATATATATATTTTAGACAGCCCTGTTATTTAGATATATAGCTCTGGAAAAAATTAAGAGACCACTGCAAAATTATCAGTTTCTCTGGATATGCTATTTATAGGTATGTGTTTGAGTAAAATTAACATTTTGTTTTATTTTATAAAGTACTGACAACATTTCTCCAAAATTACAAATAAAAATATTGTAATTTAGAGCGTTTATTTGCAGAAAATGACAACTGGTCAAAATAACGTATAAAGATGCCGTGTTTTCAGACCTCGTATAATGCAAAGAAAACAAGTTCATATTAATTTTTAAACAAGACAATAATAATGTTCTAGCTTGGGAAGAGTTTAGAAATCAATATTTGGTGGAATAACCCTGATTTTCAATCACAGCTTTCATGTGTCTTGGCGTGTTCTCTACCAGTCTTTCACGTTGCTGTTGGGTGACTTTATGCCACTCCTGGCACAAAAAATTAAGCAGCTCGGCTTTGTTTGATGGCTTGTGGCTGGAGATGTGGATGGAGGATCACCGAATCAAGACCCTGTCATGGCCAGCCCAATCTCCAGACCTGAACCCCATTGAAAACCTCTGGAATGTGTTCAAGAGGAAGATGGATTGCCACAAGCAATCAAACAAAGCCGAGCTGCTTAATTTTTTGTGCCAGGAGTGGCATAAAGTCACCCAACAGCAATGTGAGAGACTGGTAGAGAGCATGCCTAGACTCTTCCTAAGTTAAAACATTAGTATTATGTTGTTTAAAAATTAATATGAACTTGTTTGAAAACTGGTCTGAAAACACTGCAACTTTTTTGTTATTTTGACCAGTTGTCATTTTCTGCAAATAAATGCTTTAAATTACAATATTTTTATTTGTAATTTGGGAGAAATGTTGTCCTTTTATAGAATAAAACAAAAATGTTCATTTTACTCACACATACCTACGCTGGTATAATGTACAGATTTTGCACTTATGGAAAGAAATTGGTACTTTTTTCACCAAAGTGGCATTCAACTGATCACAATGTATAGTCAGGACATTAATAACATGAAAAAATACTATTACAATTTGACATTTTTCTGAAACCACTACAAAGAATTCTCATAAAAAAATCCTCCATGTGCATCAATGACGGCTTTGCAGATCCTTGGCATTCTAGCTGTCAGTTTGTCCAGATACTCAGGTGACCTTTCACCCCACACTTCCTGTAGCACTTGCCATAGATGTGACTGTCTTGTTGGGCACTTCTCACGCACCTTACAGTCTAGCTGATCCCACAACAGCTCAATGGGTTTAAGATCCATAACACTCTTTTCCTATTATCTGTTGTCAAATGTCTGTTTCTTTGCCCACTCTAACATTTTCTTTGTGTTTTCTGTTTCAAAAGTGGCTTTTTCTTTGCAAATCTTTTTTTGCCATTTTTATTTACTTATATGGACCTTAAGACATGCCAGTCTATTGCATACTGTGGCAACTCAAAACAAAGACAATTTTAAGCTTCATTTAATGAATCAAATAGCTTTCAACTGTGTTTTATATAATGGCAAGCGATTATCTAGTACCAAATTAGCAATTTAGCATGAATACTCAAGGATAAGGTGGAGTGATGGCTGCTGGAAATGGGGCCGGTCTAGATTTGATCAAAAATGACTTCTTCTTTTTTTAAATCGTGATGGTGCTGTTTTTTTTTACATCGGTAAATTACATCATTACATGTTCTGACTATACTTTGATCAGCCACTTTGGTGAATTAAAGTACCAGTTTCCTTCCAAAACCTCTAAATCTGTACATTATTCCAAACTTTTGGCCACCGGTGTATAGATAGTAAATCCAGAGAAACTGATAATTTTGCAGTGGTCTCTTTAATTTTTCCAGAGGGGTGTGTGTGTGTGTGTGTGTGTGTGTGTGTGTGTGTGTGTGTGTGTGTGTGTGTGTATGTGTGTGTGTGTGTATTCATATCAGGTCCCAATAGTTTAATCATTAAAAGCAGGTTGTCTAAATAAAAACCTGTGAAATCGCAGTTTCTCAGAGTGGCTAGAGAGAGAATGAAACTGAGCCTGCCTGATTTACTGTTTCTCTCGTGGACATGCAAGTCGAAATCTATTTATCCTATTAAAAAAACAAAAGGAGAATTTTGAAGAATGTTTTTCAAATAATGACAACATGTGATGAACATCACAATAGTTTAATGCTTCTCAATAGACACTGTTTTTAGTTTTCTTTTGTTGTAACAGTTGCAAAGTCTTTTAGTGGACTAGCCTCTCTTCTCATGCTAAATGTCTGCTTAAATGAATGCATTCAGTGTCAGAGTCATCTCCTTTTCTCTCACCCATTGTGTTTCCTTTAGGGGGCAGCGTTCTCCCATCTCTCTGAGTTTGCTCCCCCTCCCACTCCAATGGTGGATCACCTGGTGGCTTCTAACCCTTTTGATGATGACTTTGGTCCGCCATCACGCTCTGGTGGAGGAGGTGGTCCAGGTGGTGCCTCTTTCATGCCCAGCCCAGGGGCAGGCGGAGGTGGCTACGGTGGGCCCGGTCGAATGGGAGGAGGAATGGGATTCATGGGTGGGCCCGGAGGACCTGGAGGTGGCCAACCTGGCCGAAGACCAACATTTGGTCCCCCGAATCCAAACGCTGGACCACACCACCCTCTTGGATTTGGAGGCATGCCTGGCTTTGGAGGTGGAGGAGGTGGTGGGGGAGGTTTTCCACCTGGAGGGCCATCCCAGTTTAACATGCCACCCAATTTTAGCCCTCCCATGCATCCCGGGCAGGGCTTCAACCCGATGCTGTCACCTGGAGGAATGGGTGGTGGTCCAGGAGGTGGAGGGGGTCCGCCTCACCCGCGGTTTGGGATGCCTCAACAACAGCCTCCCCATGGACAGGGGGGGCATCCCTTCAACAGCCCACCTTTACCTGGGGGCCCTGGCCCTCGTGGGCCTCCGCATGGCCCCATGAACCCTATGGGAGGAATGGGAGGAGGAATGAACTTGATTGGCATGGGTGGTCCAGGTGGAGGGGGTAATATGGTGGGCGGACACCCAGGTATGCCTCCACAAGGACAGTTCCCTCCTGTGCAAGATGGCCCATACCCTGGATCAAGTCCCCCTGTAGGTGAAGAGGGCAAGAACTTTGGTGGTCCAGGTGGTGGTTCAACAGTCCCTTCTCAACAGCAACCACCCAACCTTAATCCCTCCGGTCCGCCATCCAACAATGCCACCCCTGGACCATCCCCAGCCCCTGGACCTCCACAGCCTGGAGGAGGTTTCCCAGGTCATCCAGATGTCCCACAACCAAACCCCAACACACCAGGTCAACCCCAGTCGGCTCCACCACCACCCAATCCCAACTCTTCCCCTACGGGCCCACTTAATGGTCCACAGCCACAACAAATGCCAACCAATCAGCATCCTCCTCCCAACTCCACTGGTGGCCCTGGCCCCAACACCCCATCAAATCATCAGCAACCAACACCACCAAACTCTACCCCAGGGTCTGGACCATACAGCCAGCAGAACAACACTCTGGGAGGGCCAATGCCGAACCAACCCAACTCCAACCAGAACAACCTTAACAGCAGTGGTGGCAACACTCCAGGTAGTAACCCCAATCCTCCATCCAATTCCAACTCCACACCCAACACCCAGTCCCCACTTCCCAGTGGGCCTGCTCCGCCAACTGCTGGCCCAGGCTCCGGTCCCCCAAAGCTAGGTGGAGGTATGGTTTTCCCCTGTGGCCTTTGCATGTCAGAAGTTCACGATGACCAAGAGGCCATCTTATGTGAGGCATCATGCCAGCGCTGGTTCCATAGAGACTGCACAGGCCTAACTGAGCCAGCATATGGCCTGCTAACAAGAGAAAGTGCTGCTGTGTGGGCCTGCGACTTCTGCCTCAAGACAAAGGAAATTCAAGCAGTTTATGTGCGCCAGGGACTGGGACAGCTTGTGGCTGCCAATGATGGCTGAGGGACTGCTGTAAAGAGCAGAAGGGGAAAATGTATTTCTTGGTGCTTCAAGTGTTGTTTCACGAAAAGAAATGGCAAAGATAAATTGGAACTGAAGAATTAGTCTGAGAACCAGAGGAGAGGGGGATACTGATTGAACAGAACTTGAACAGTCTCTTAATCTCATTGTACTAACAATACATTTTCTTCACAGACCTCTTAAGCACTTTTAGGGTCCCTGTTTCTAAATAAAGTCCTACAACCAGAACTTTGAAAGCTTTATATATAGCATACCATGACACACTTTCAGATTTGAGATTGCACTCATTGGTCTTCATTTGTCACAAAAATGAGGAGGATTGGATTAGCATTTTGATTCTGGCCACAATGAAAAGTCTATAATGTACATATTTAATTCCCATGTACAATAATTTATGCTTTTGTGTGACTCTAAATCAGCCTCCAAAAAGCTGTCCAACCTTGTTTTTTCTGTTTCAAAAATTCATTTTTTGTATCTTCAAAAGCACTGACACCAACTGCTACCTCAATTTGACAAAAGTCTGGTAAAGAACGCTTTGGCATTAACTAATGTTAAGGCAAGAGCCTATAGTCACCACGCAACCTCTCCTCTCTCTCAGTAATCTCCGTTTCAGTGTATCCAAATGGAACTGGCAGCATTCTGCACCTTTGTCTATGATAAAAGACATATAAAGACATGTAGATAATGAACATTCACTATGTCCATTGTGGAATACAGGTGAGATTTTCAACAGACAGAAATAAGAGTCCTGCAATTCTCTGTCAATAAAACTCTTGATTGTTTTTCTTTATGTACAGCTACACTGTTTTTTCCACAAAAACGTGGACATTGGTGGCTGATGGCATAGCGAATAATGGTAATCCATAACTTTATCAGCGTATGTATGTAGTCTTTGTATTGCATGTGAGCCAATGCAGTACTTTGTCAGATCTGTTTTGAATCTTTACTGTTCTGATTAGGCTTCATCCTGAGCTATGAAGTAGACCAAATAACAGACAAAATCAGATGTTGTCGCAGAGTAAGATTTTTGCAATTTATTTCTTTTTATGATTTCTATATTTCTGCCCAAGTTCCCTTTTCTTATTTTATTTTGTATGTACCTCTGTGTGCTTGTTCTAGTGCCCTCCATTGGCCAGCATTGTGCAGTAATATGGGGGTGTTTGGTGCTCATACTGAAAGAAGTAAACTGAATTGTTTCTTTTTGTTTGATTTTGTTTTTTACGAGTGCCTGTCTTTGTGACCTTTTTATTCTATTAAATTTGTTTTTGACAACCCTTTAAACCTGGCCATGAAATTTTAGACATCTGTATTTAAAATATATATATGTATATATATATTTTTTTATAAACTGATAAATAAGCTAACTAATCCCTCTATAGAATGTTTTGAGAACATCAACAATAAGTTTAAAAACATTAGGTTATAATTGAGCTACCTTAAACCATGCTATATGTTATCACTTTAGTGGCATATAAAACGTTTATAATTAAAGTGGCCATTCACAAATTGAAAATGTGTGTTTTAGAGAGGGGGGTGGGGGTATTAGCAATAAACAATAGAGTTCTCTATTGTACTATGTTTTTACATTAATGAGTAAAATAAGGTATGTGGTAAACATTACTTGAAGATACTTGGGCATTTTGTTCTACAACATATAGGACACAGTCATTCTTCAAACATACATTTTGAAGTCCCAATAAAAATGAAAAGGATATTGTTAACGAGTTACAACAATTACCACAAGAGCGTAAGTGATGAAATGCAAAACTATAGTATGGGGCGTTCAAGTCCTCCTAGATTTGTACTTGCAAGGTTGGAAATCGTAAATGCGACTTGATGTGCATTCAAGTGATTTTAGTCAGAAAGAACAGACCTGTTTTGCAATAAAACATGTATTTCTCACTTTTTCACCTACTGGTGAAGTCAGGAACCTTTTTTTAAGCACCAATGCAATAAAATGAAGAGCAAAGCCATGCATTAGGGTGAAATTGATGCTTTATCTTTCTTTTGCGGCCACATGTAATGCTGGGAAATGTAGTTTTGTTGCAACTGCTTGTTGCTGCATTAACCAGCTAAATGAGTCTTATTTTCTGCAGTCATAATCCACAAGAAAAACTGAAATATTACCAATAACAATTTGCTTCTGGCTTGAACGTTAAATCGACTCGAAAAGTTGTGACTCTAAGAAATCACTTGTAATTACAACTTAATTGTGGCATTCATGTGTGTTCAACAGTCCCACATGACTTGAACGCACCATTTGCCATGGGTTTTTATCTTTTCTTTTTATGACCAAAATAAGTTATGTGGTAAACATTACTTGTAGATACTCAGTCATTTTGTTCTAAAACATATAGTAGCTGCACAGTCATTCCTCAAACGTGCATTTTTAAGTCGCCTTTAAAAAAAAGCATGTTGCTAAATAAGGACTACAAACACCACAAGCATGTGAGGGAACATGCCTGACAAAACGCGGAACTGGTAGTTCTCATCTAGCAACTCCTTAGCAACATAATTTTTCACGTGGTATGATTGTGTATTTTATATTGTAGAACAAAACGTCCAAGTATCTCAAAGTAATGTTTACCACTGAACGTATTTTACTCATAAATCCAAAATGTCCATTATAAAAACTTGTAGGAAAATCCTGAGGGATTCTAAAATGCTTATTTTGTTCCGGGGTTTTGGACTACAACCCGAACAGCTCGAATCGAGGGCTGAGGTCGGAATTGCATACTACTCATACTATATCTGCCATAGACACTTAAGGCAGACGCAGAAGTAGTAAAGAGTAGTATGTCATTCCGCGCTCAGACGATTTTCTTTAAAAGGGGACCTGAATTATTCGGATGAGATTGACGTTAGATTTCAGCCAATCACTTGAGGGCATTAGACTGCCTTGGAACAACTCTCGGGCCAATCAGCGCTCGGAAGGGGCGGGCCGATGACGTGTAGGCAACAGGTTGTTTCAGAATAAATGCTCTTGACAGTTTTGCATGGACCTGGATCGTCCATCCTCAACAAGGTCAACACGGAGTTTCTTAATTATTCCAAACCTAGAGAGACCTTAAATTGACAGTGCCTGGTGAAGCTCCCGGGAAAACAGGTAAGCAAATTGAATTGAATAGTTTACTCGGGCGGTGTATGTTTGGCTTTGGCTTTGTGCTGTTTTTATTGTCGTTGTTTATGTCTAGCCTTTGGGTTCGTATAATCCATAATCATATGGCTTCACATTTTCACCAGTGTTCTTCTGGGCGAAGCACAGGAAAAACCTGTTGCTTTGTGTCCGATGGCTGGATTACAGTAGAGAAGATGAGCTGATCCAGGCTGACATCTCTCCTCCTCTGTAATATAATATAATATAATAAAGTCATTATGTCTCTAGAATCTGCTTTGATCTCGCCGCTTGGAAAAATATCTGACTTTCTCTTTGAAAAAAAAATATAGAAATAAAAAAATAGGCGCAAGTAGTGATATTATAAACTATAACGTATGCAAATGTGCTTTTTAAAAAAAAAAAAAAAAAAAATTATAAATATCCCTCATAACTGAAACATGGTTTCGGTCTCTTATAGATATTACGATGAAGCCAGTCGAACTCCGCTGATAAAAAAAGTAGTTCAAACCGTCTTCATTTGAACGTAAATGTATCTTTATCTCGTGTGTTAATGTAAACACTCGTGTGGTTTCGTCCCCGTCGATACTGACTAACTTGTTGGGTGGGTGTGGCGCAATTTAAACAAGGAATCTCGTGGCTTGTCTGGGAGAAAACGTTTCATTCAACATCTGCTTCCACAAGACACCAACATCATGTGTAAATAGGGAAACTAAAGGACGATTAGAGCTCCTCTAAAAAGCTTGTGTCTCATTTGAACGTGTAACTTAATATTAAGCTTTTGGTTATTTCCATCACTGTATCTAGAACATCCTGGACATCAACTCAAGCATTCCTGAAGAGAATATCCAGAGAGTATTGATTATTTACAGTAAAATGTGCAAAATGTCATATTTGTGCAGTTTACTTTGCACAGTACCCTTACACAAAAAGTACTGTTACAGAATGATATGCGGTAATGGTTGTCAGATGGTAAAACTATGGTACTTTAATATTACGCTACTTCTGAATGATAATCATATTAATTTACTGTGATATTTACA
Organism: Moxostoma hubbsi; assembly: GCA_032164185.1. Classification (NCBI taxonomy): domain Eukaryota; kingdom Metazoa; phylum Chordata; class Actinopteri; order Cypriniformes; family Catostomidae; genus Moxostoma; species Moxostoma hubbsi. The sequence continues at coordinate 33,642,143 of JAVLUX010000026.1, read as the reverse complement.
CGATACTGCAAAGAATACACTTTAACTACCATAGTATGTCTCCTAAAGACATGTTATTGCCATGATACAAGACCACACCAAGCATGAAATTGTGATGGTACAGCTCAAACATGGTACGTTTATTTAAAAGTATTTAATAAGTCAATATCAGGGTTGAATTCTGAATTAAAGGAATATTCTGGGAAAACTGGTTTCACCATACAAGCATCAGCCAAGACAACAATAAGAATAAAGAGAGTCATTTCAAACTATTACCCTAAGGGTATCAAAATCTTCAAGAAGTGTGAAACGTGAGCCAGATTAATTTGTTTTAGTTTTTTTGTAGCAAAAAAAGCTGTCAACCCATATAAAAACACTCAAACTATCAAATATGTTATACGCCTATACCGGTGACTTTATTGATAAGTTATACGTTTAAGACTTCTGTCACAAGTATTTAAGTACTCTGGGAACATTTGGCTATTCAATTTGTTTTATACAAACATGTGCAGTTGAGGTGAGTCATGTTAGTGTATCTATTATAATCTTACAGGATCTGTTGTAATTATCTTTAATCTGTGACAGTGTGGCCAATGAATCTGTGTGGTTGACATGCTTGGTTACATGTTCAGAGTAATGAAGGGTAGTAATACATAAAAAATATATGTAGTCTCTAGGGTATATTACTATAGGCATTAGTGGAGTCTACACATTTTCTACTGACGTCTACTGAAATTTCTATCAGTACAAAAATGTTAAAAAAAAATATTTACACTGACAGTGACTACCACCCCTGGAGACACGAGTTAGAATCCAGGGCGTGCTGAGTGACTCCAGCCAGGTCTCCTAAGCAACCAAATTGGCCCGGTTGCTAGGGAGGGTAGAGTCACATGGGGTAACCTCCTCGTGGTCATGATTGGGGGTTCTCGCACTCACCAGAGAGGACCGTGAGCCTCCACATGCTGTGAGTCACCGCAGTGTCATGCACAACAAGCCACATGATAAGATGCTTGGATTGACGGTCTCCGAAGCGGAGGCAACTGAGACTTGTCCTTTACCACCTGGATTGAGGTGAGTAACCGCGCCACCACGCGAATTGGGCATTCCAAATTGGGAGAAAAGGTGATTTTAAAAAAAAATGTAAACCTGAAAAATATATTGACATAACATAGAATTAAGAAACATGGTGTACAATGCTAAACAGTATTTACACAGCACTGATGAATTAAAAATGTAAAATTAAAAAAAAAAAAAAAATAATAAATTGTACTGATTAGCATATTTTTTTTTCTAAGTGTAAAGTTGTTTTTGTTTTTTGTTTTGTCAAAATTTACTTCTGAAATACTAACAAAATTAACAAGCAATGGGGTTAGTGTTAAGAAGTTCTGTTATAGGAATTATGCCTCAATTTTTTTTGTCTTTAGGTGACTGTGGCAAGGAACAAAACTCCATAAGATGTTAGTTAGTTAGTTGAGAAAAAAACAGTGGGATAAAACAGGCTTGGCAGTGTGGTAAATATGGCAGTAAATAGATTAAACAATACAATCAAATCAAATGTCTCATGCTTTTTTTATTATTTTTATTGCTAATTAAGAGTATGTGCAATGCAACTTTGTCTTGCAACTTTGAACTCTCGATAATCCAAGTTCATGTGCATAAGAAGAGAGATTGATGGCACAGAGAGGTGATGATCCTGTCTAGTAGCATTCTTTTCTGATGCCAGGTCAGACCCAGTGCTCAGCGAAAGGTGAAATTCACAGCCACAGAAACTGTCCAGACCTGTTTGCATGGGTTTGTAACTCCTAATGATTGGCAGATTTGCACGGATCAATTCTGAGCAAAAACTAGACCCCATAAAATCTGCAACCTTGATTAAATGGCAAGCAGGAGTGAAAAGCATTGGCTAGCTGATCTTTAGTTGGTCTATTTGAGAAATATCTTGGTAATGCCTTTCACTTTGTTTTACCAAGAAACTCAAACCAACCCAAATTTGACAGTTTCCCAATACCATGTTCCAGTTCTTTAACCAACGAGTAATTACATGGTGGGTACTGTTTTGTAGGAATGCTTGGAATCCCACTTATGTGAGGTAGACAATGGCTGACTTTATGTAGCTAATCACACCTAATGCTTCAAAAGGAGCGCCGACAGTTATAATGTAACAAGCCCCCCATTACATTAAGTTATTCATTGATAGCCCAGAGTTTATGGACTGTTGTTTTAGTTTTCAATGTTTTCAGGATTTGTCCCTTAGAGCTATACTAGAGCATTTTAAGGGGGTGTTTAACACAGGAAACAACATACTACTTATAAAGTGCTTGAATGATTATTCATTTGTACAGAGATTGCAGATAAAAATGGCTTCAAGGCCTTAAGCAGCACACACTTACTCACACAGTCTAAGTGAGTGGGGAAGAAGAGAGCTTCAGAAGCTGCCTTCCAGAGCTGCAGATGTTTTGTGCAGAAGGCATTTCCAGCCCAGCTTAGAAAATATTTAAAACAATAAGAATTTTCTGTCCTTTTCTTGACATTTCTAGATATTAACAAATGGCTTCCTTGTGTTCCGAATAATGTGCTAAGTGAGAGTATATTTATTTATCCAAAAACTTGACTGACAAATGTATGTGACCTGTGATATGCTTCCCTTGTCTTAATTTTAACCCCAATGTTTTCTTCTGTCAGAAGACTTTATTGTTAGGTTTAGGGGTTTGGAAAATCTGTAATTTTGGAAAAATCGTAATAACATCGATTGTTGTTGAGCCTGGGTAACTCAGCGAGTATTGATGCTGACTACCACCCCTGGAGTTGCGAGTCGAATCCAGGGTGTGCTGAGTGACTTCAGCCAGGTCTCCTAAGCTGCCAAATTGGCCAGGATGTTAGGGAGTGTAGAGTCACATGGGGTAACCTCCTTGTGGTCGCGATTAGTGGTTCTCGCTCTCAATGGGGCATGTGGTAAGTTGTGCATGGATTACAGAGAGTAGCATGAGCCTCCACATTCTGTGATTCTCCGTGGTGTCATGCACAGCGAGCTACATGCTAAGATGCATGGATTGCCTGTCTCAGAAGCGGAGGCAACTGAAACTTGTCCTCTGCCACCCGGATTGAGGGGAGTAACCGCACCATCATGAGAACCTAGTAAGTTGCTGGAATTGGGTATGCCAAATTTGAGAGAGAATTGTTTTTATTTTATTTTTTTTGTTGTATCGTTTTTTTTCTCTATGGGAGTAAATGCTAACTCTGAAAATTTCTTGAAATATCACCATCTAATAGTATTATTACGACTTTTCATGAGACTGGGTTGAGCCTGTAAAGGTTGAAAACCCTTGGTCTAGATTAAATTCTTAGTAACTGTAATCCTCAAGTGTATGTTATGTGTGCTGCATACTAGCTTTTTGATATAATTGAGGAATGTTGCCTTTACAGTAAAAAGATATGTTTGAGTTGATGTCTCCTGCATACTGGAACTGTGTTGCAGGAAAATGGGAAGACAGGAAGTAGAGTGGAATGTGCTAGAACCTGCTCTTACCAGCAGGCACACCTGTTTGTCACACACAAACAATGTCGCTCTCTTTTCTATGAAATCTAGAGCACTCTCAATGCCTGTGCTGATATCTGATAACTGTGTTACACACAAAATTGCTTTATATTTCTCCAAGTGTGAAGCTGTATTGAGAATTTTACATAAAAATAGAGATATTTGTTTAAAAGTATTATTATTTATATGCAAATTTTAACATGATCCAAAATGGCGGCTTGGGTAAAAACCATAAAAAGCCTGCTCAAATAATATCCAGTGAAGCTAAATGGCATGAAAAGATTAAATATTTGCAAGCCAAAACTATTTACAGCAAGTCAGATGCCAAATTTGCAAATTTTACACCATTCTCTGCAAAATTGTCAGATACAGTAGCTACATTAATTGTTCAGCTTCCAGACATAGCCTGCTAGTAAAAACAAGGGATCACTGCAGTCAAATTTATTTTAGATGACATTGTTTTTCATACAAAAAATGTTGACTTGACATCACTGTAACCACCTCCAGTCACTGTGAGATCCTGGCAGTGTGATAAAGAAGATATTGTTGACTTTTGTATAACAAACAGCTTGTGTTCCTCATTTGTAAGTACATTTGGATAAAAGCATCTGCTAAATAACAATGTAAATCAATGCATTTTCAAACAAAAATATATTGGTGTGGACAAGACCTTTTTATATTTTTGTCTCTTTATGGGTGGGTGCACAGACTTATTATGTTCTTTGTCTTGGTTCCACAGCAGGCCACAATGAGTTCCCTCTCAGCAGAAAGGAAACCCCCTCTGGACTATGGTGTCCAGATCCGCTTCATCAAAGATCTGGACGACACCGGCGGAGGGTTACCAGACAGGACTCGACTGGCCGGCGGAGTTGGTGGTGTTAGCAATGGAAGTCCTTCGCCTTCTAAATATGGAGTAGCTGTGCGGGTGCAAGGCATTTCAGGACAACCATATGTGGTGCTCAAAGATGGCGAAAAAGGAGACTCTTATGGGGTACAGCTGAAGACTCAACCACAAACCCAAAGCTCAGCCCCAGTTATCTCTCGGTCTTCCCCTTACAGAAGTCTGCTGCCGGTACAAAGGGAAGGGGCTCGGACTCCCCAGGACTCTTTTTCCCCAGTTGGCCAACCTAGCTCTCCAGAGGAGGAATATGGGAGCCCTTTAAAGAGGCCACCTGGTGACGGAGAAGCGGGAAGCCAAGTAGAGGGCGAGGGCAGGCCTACAGAACGCCTTACCCCTTCTAACCTGGCTCCCAGGGTGGACAACAAGGACAATGATGATTTTAATGAAGCAGGACTTAGGAAGGTCCGGCAGAATGGAATTGGTGGTAATACGAATGGAACCGGAGTAAATGGATCTTTCCCTCCTCCTTCCGCAGGCTCCTCATTGGATGAAGAGCAAGCCCCAGCAATAGACACCAAGTCATTGGCTCCCATTAATAAACTTATCAGCCGGTTTGGCGGTAGTGAGGTTCCTAATTTAGAACCCCGAACTCGGCCTTACTTGGATAACAAAGTACGATCCCAAAGCGTAGATGCCCTGAACAAACCAATCGATGAGCCCCCACCGACTTCGCCAACTATTAACCCTTATGCTTCTATTACACCAGCCACAGTGCCCAAACTGAGCTCACCTAAACCATCAACTGGCAGTCTAGGACGGGACTCCAACTATGTCGCTAAAGTTGCAACGGTCCCCAATTCTAAACCTCTCGCTTTCATCCAATCACCAAAGCTGTTTGTTCCCAAGGAGCCACCACCTTTTCTACCAAAGAAACCAGTGAGTCCTTAAGCTCTTGTTCTTCCAAAATTTAAATTCTGTCATTTAGTCAACCTCATATTGTTCTCAAACCATATGACATAAAAGTGAACGTGGGCTTGGGCTGTCGAGGTCTGTTCCTCACACAAAGCCTTCTTTTGGCTTTAGAAGATTTTGAGTTATATGGGCTGGTACTTTTATGTTGTTACTCTTGTCCGTTTTTGAGCTTGACAGCCTCCAGTCCCCATTCACTTTCATTGGATGGAAAAGACCTGCTAAACTTATCCTTTGAAAAAGGAATCCATTCAATCTCTTACAATAGCTTTAACAACTTTTTTACGTTATAATCTTAGACCTTTAAAATGTCTTATTTCCAGGTGACCCCTGACCTCTTAAAGAGCCAGACCCCGAGTAGAGAATTTGATAACGGAGAGGATGCCCAGGCCAAACATGCCATTTACAACATTCTTAAAGAAGGGTACAATAATACTTTTAAATATATATTTATTTATATATTTGATTTATAAAGCTGTCAATTAATGTACTTCCCTATAAATACTGAAATATCAGTAAATGCATAAAGACATACGTCAGGATATCGGTTGAGTCTCTCCTAATTACACATACAAAAGCATGTATTACTGATAAATTAAACAATATAACTGAAAAGAGCTGTAAAATTGTTAATTACTTGAGGAAATATTTAAGTTTGCTAAGGCGACTACTATTGCTAATACGTAACTTGGATTTGAACAAAGTTTTAAGTATACATTTTTGTATGGTACTTATTTATGCTAGAGACATGAATTATACTTCAAATCGTGCAGATTGTAGAAGAGAGGTGTGCTTGTGATCAGTCTTATGGTTTTCACCTGGCAGACGATAAAATGGGTGAACAAATCCCATACTACTTTTTAGGGACCAAAATATCATAGAGATACAGGGACCGGCTCTTTTGACTTTGGCATGTAAGCAACCAGTCTGAACACCCTAGCAACTGCAAAACAATGCCCTAGTAACACCACAAAGCAACACCATAACATCAGGCATGTAACACTCCCATTCTCTTCATGAAAAGAAAAAATATATTTTCTCTCTTTGTTCATTCAATATTCTTCCTCCTTTTTTTCTCTTTTTTTTCAAACACTAGGTCTATTGAGAATGAGATGGCCATTAAACGTAAAGCGAGTCTCATTCATGAGAGGTTCGGTGGGGTGAAGGTAAGAATGCTCAAGTTCAATAAATCAGGTTGCGTTTCCCAGCACTGAATGATGCTTTGTGGTATTTGTTAAATGAGGAAGTTACATCCACATTGGGGGGGTGTGTGTGTGCGTGCGCACCCATAGTTTGCGTATCAGTCCTTGTTTTGCATGTCTTGAGAGAGAGCGAGCATAAAAGAGAAAGATATTCTGGGACAGTAAAAGAGGAAGATAACAGAAGCAAATACCTATGTCCATCTGTTCAAAATTATTTAATTCTAACTTCATTATGTTGTACACAATAGCAAGAAAATTATAGACTTATTTCACAAGGTTTTGCATTATAGGTATGCCATTAAATACGCTTTAAGAAGACAATGAATATTTGGACATTTTTATTATCTGTCTGAAAGTCAGTGAATGTCCAAAAATTCATAAATATTCATCCCCCTTGTCTTCTTGTACATAAATGCATGTGTGGGCTTTTATGTGTGTAATATTGTTAGCCTACGTGTTTGCATAAGCTTCCCTGTGTGTGAAATATCCTCCTCTGGTCTCTTGGCAACCGTAGCCTTAACAAGGAAAGCTGATTAGGGCACATGGTCGAGTGCTCGCTCTTTGTGATCCATCAATAATTAAGTTACACTGGAAGTGGATACCTATGAGGGGGGGTTTTCCCTCAGTTGGAGAGCCCTTGATGTGTCCATTTAGGTTTCTGTATTAACGGACAATCGTTGAATGGCCTCTCTCGCAATCATATACCACGGGGCGCTTGTCCATGCATGATAAACTCCGTTGTTGTGGGCAGTATTGCTGGGAGACGTAGTGACAGTTAATTAAGCTCATGAGTATGGGGTAAACCTTGTTCACCCAATGCTTGTAGATTTTAAATGTTTCACAATGGCTGCGTAGTAACCTTGATTTTTTTTTTATTTTTATTTTTTTTTTTTTATTCATCAACTGTAAAAATGGTGATTTTAATCAACTTTACAGCCCAGATAATAGACATGTTCTAACAGAAGAATTAATGTGTGCTTTTAGAAAATGATAAGCTTAGTATTTCTGCCTTTTTAAACCCTCTAAGAAATGGCCCCATTCACTTCCACTGTAAGTGCCTAATTTTTTTATTTAATTTTTTTAAAGAAAAGGATGGACGAGTCAAAATTATTTTAAATAATGTTAATCAACATTTTGCCACAAATGCTGACAATTTAGCTTTACTTGTATTGAACCCAGAATATTCCTTTTACTAGAAGACAAAAATGTTGCTGATTATGTGTGAGGGATATTAGTGATCTTGTTACAGTGATTTCATTAATAAATATTGAGAAATAAAGCTTGAACAACATTTATTTTTTTAATGAAAACTTGCATCCTCAATGTGTGCTGTGTATGTGCGCTAAATGAAAAACCATGGCTGTGACAACAACATATTTTTGTTGCTATTGTAATACTAATGTGGTTACTAATGGCTAAAAAAATGCATATACTTACTTTTAAGGATGGACTTGAAATGTATAGACATTTCAGTCACCCTCATCAGTCATCAAATGTGTAAAGTTTTAGAATAAATTAATTTAACTAATCTAAATATTGTTCAGTTATTGGATTTCCAATATTTTGAATAAGACTAATTGATTACAATGGAGCAGATCCAACTTCATCCAAGTTTTATGAATGCAGCTTCTAAGACATCATGACTGAGTAAATGTAACCTGAATGGTCTGGTGGTTTTAGAGACTAATTTCACTGGGTGCGTCTCAACTCATTCCTTAGCTCCCGATGTCGTGAATCAGTACTCCTTACTCTCGTATACATGCGGTTCGGTCAGAAAGCAGTTTTCTCTACGTCAATGTAATTTCCCCACAACGGTTGTGTAAATGGCAATCATGGTGTCCGAGGAAGACTTCTTGTTTTGTTGTACTTGTTTCCTCAACTTTCTATTGCGACTTGCAGCAGATTTGCGCTGCAATATTGGTTTCCCTCTTACATAAAACTAATGTACAAGCACACATTCGCGAACGTGAGGGACAGTCGATATTTTACATTGGTGTCTATAAATGGGAATAGTTTATAGTGTATGTGCTTTTCCCACTATACTCCCAGAAATGTTGAAACATTTCCGCTGTGTTGGCTCCATCCTATGACGTTTGTTATCTGGTCTGTTTATGCGCATTATTCAAAAACCTGTGACAATGCGCTTGTGCGTTAACATGACCACATTAAGCCACGTTCTCCAAGAGAAACCTAGGTGTGGGTAACCACTTTCTCTTAATCCCTTAAATGGCGTTAGGAAATCTGTGTTCTTGTTTACATGACGTTTCAGAACGCCACTTACTGCAAAAACCCTTGAATAAACCGTTTTCTTAAGTGCATGTAAACGTGGTCACTATATTGTGAACACACATTCGGGCACTGGCAAGGGTTTTCATCCACTGAACATTGGGGCACTTATGACTCATTACCACGACACGATTATGAGGTTGTGCGTTTAAACGCAGCTGATATTAATCAACAAAATTGCAGTATTAATGGTGGTCATGTCTAGAAGGGATCGCTCTTTCGTCAATCTTGCGAGATTCTACAGATTATACAAACCGTTTGAAGTCACACAGCAACTATGAACCTCTTCTGTATTTGTCATGAGATATTGTAAATCAGTGGAGAAGTACATCAGTTAGTGCCAGTAGTAGGAGTCCGAATGTGTGGTCTAGTGTTAACAAATTCACTTCGTGCATGAGAGGCTTACGGTTTTAATCCGGCCGTGTGTGTGCATCTCTCTCTCTCTCTCTCTGGCGTCCCCGGCTCCTCCTTATCTCGTGCTCTCTCGCTCTCTCTGGCGTCCCTGACTCCTCCTTATCTCGCGCACTCTCTCTCTCTCTCTCTCTCTCTCTCTCTCTCTCTCTCTCTCTCTCTCTCTCTCTCTCTCTCTCTCTCTCTCTCTCTCTCTCTCTGGCGTCCCCGGCTCCTCCTTATCTCGTGCTCTCTCTCTCTCTCTCTGGCGTCCCTGACTCCTCCTTATCTCGCGCGCTCTCTCTCTCTCTCTCTCTCTCTCTCTCTCTCTGGCGTCCCCGGCTCCTCCTTATCTCGTGCTCTCTCTCTCTCTCTGGTGTCCCCGGCTCCTCCTTATCTCGTGCTCTCTCTCTCTCTCTGGCGTCCCTGACTCCTCCTTATCTCGCGCGCTCTCTCTCTCTCTCTCTCTCTCTGGCGTCCCCGGCTCCTCCTTATCTCGTGCTCTCTCTCTCTCTCTCTGGCGTCCCCGGCTCCTCCTTATCTCGTGCTCTCTCGCTCTCTCTGGCGTCCCTGACTCCTCCTTATCTCGCGCGCTCTCTCTCTCTCTCTCTCTCTCTCTCTCTCTCTCTCTCTCTCTCTCTCTCTCTCTCTCTCTCTCTCTCTCTCTCTCTCTCTCTCTCTCTCTCTCTCTCTCTCTCTCTCTCTGGCGTCCCCGGCTCCTCCTTATCTCGTGCTCTCTCTCTCTCTCTGGAGTCCCTGACTCCTCCTTATCTCGTGCTCTCTCTCTCTCTCTGGTGTCCCCGGCTCCTCCTTATCTCGTGCTCTCTCTCTCTCTCTGGTGTCCCCGGCTCCTCCTTATCTCGTGCTCTCTCTCTCTCTCTGGCGTCCCTGACTCCTCCTTATCTCGCGCGCTCTCTCTCTCTCTCTCTCTCTCTGGCGTCCCCGGCTCCTCCTTATCTCGTGCTCTCTCTCTCTCTCTGGCGTCCCCGGCTCCTCCTTATCTCGTGCTCTCTCGCTCTCTCTGGCGTCCCTGACTCCTCCTTATCTCGCTCTCTCTCTCTCTCTCTCTCTCTCTCTCTCTCTCTCTCTCTCTCTCTGGCGTCCCCGGCTCCTCCTTATCTCGTGCTCTCTCTCTCTCTCTGGAGTCCCTGACTCCTCCTTATCTCGCGCTCTCTCTCTCTCTCTCTCTCTCTCTCTCTCTCTCTCTCTCTCTCTCTCTCTCTCTCTCTGGCGTCCCTGACTCCTCCTTATCTCGCGCTCTCTCTCTCTGGCGTCCCCGGCTCCTTATCTCGTGCTCTCTCTCTCTCTCTCTCTCTGGCATCCCCGGCTCCTCCTTATCTTGCTCTCTCTCTCTCTCTCTCTCTCTCTCTCTGGCGTCCCCGGCTCCTCCTTATCTCGCTCTCTCTCGCTGATTGGGGCAACTCGGCACCAGGCGTGTGCCCTCATGGCCTGGCCACACAAAGATTGCATCCACACCTCAGTGAATGTATATCTTGAGTGGGGTCAAATTTATTTGCATTTTTCTATGCCATTCCACTGGAAAAGAGCACGAGCTGCGGAACTCGCAGCAACGAGGAGCACTCGCCACCCATTCTCGATTACTCGAGTACATCACTGCTGCACATATGTTGCTACTTTATTAATACTGTATAATTAACGCATATGATGTTTAAAATTAAGAGCAGTTCATGAGCATGCCATTGTTATTTTGCTTGCCATCTTGAACTGCTCTTTAACTTTATACGTCATTGTGACAAGGTTCTTTAACTCTCTTTGAAGGAGGAAACGGGGGCCAGGTGAACAGTCCAACGTAAGTTTTATTATCACACTTTTCAGTACTTTTTATGACCGCATGCGGCTTCATGCATTTCCCTCTCCCGGCGTTCTGGATTGCCCTTTTTATCCCTCTCCACTCTCACTGCAAGCACAAAGCAGTTGTTAGAGGTGATTTCCTTACAGGTATCAATCCTTACCATTCCGTCTGCCTGTCTCTCCACAGACGTCCCTCGGCCACGCCCCCATCACCACAGTCGTTCTTTTGATAAACTTAGTTAACTGGTGAATATAGTTACACATACTTGGACTATATATAACATTTATGCATTTGGCAGATGCTTTTATCCAAAGTGACTTACAGTGCACTTATTACAGGGACAATCCCCCCGCAGCAACCTGGAGTTAAGTGCCTTGCTCAACGACCTTCTGATTAACAGTTATGTGCTGTAGCCCACTACGCCACCATCACTCTCCAGACTGCGCATGTGCGAGAAGTTGACGAACGAGGGATCCCTTCTTTCTAAAATTCTTTCAGTGGCCCATTGAAGTGTTATTGAACACATGGGCACGCGTTTCTGTGAGCTTCAGTTTATGGGTAAAATGTCAGCAGAGTTGTAAATAATTTTTTTGCTAATTATTTCATACAGTCAAACGGAAATTGACCGTATTACATCATCCCCCTCCAACCCTAAACCTAACCATCAGTGGAGGGAAAATGCAAGCTCCCAATCGCACTCATCATTATGGGAACACAATACCTTCCTTGTATCCATAGTACCAGAGAAGGTAAATGCATTTGAATTGATGCAAAGATGTCTGATGGGAGAAGGCGCTTGTCATTAATTCAGCAGAATGGGGTCATTTTCATGGTTTCGGAACATTCGCTAGCAACATGTCGATTTCCTGTGTGATCATGTTGCAATAACTATAACATGTATGAGCTGAGTTGATGTGGTGATACATTTGCAATTGCTTGGGCTTAAGATAATTGATTGTAATTGTCTTAATTGAGTGCTTTAGTAAAATATCATGATAATGCCTAATTGTTTTTAAATATACATAGCTAGAAGGTGCTCAAAGGTTACTTTTGAGAATACTGCCCTGCAGTTTTTGTAATCAGTTAAAAGAGTGAGACTACGATAAGTCTTTAATGATTTATTTTATTCAAGCAGTAACTTAAGAAACCACAACCTAAGAGGTCAGTTCAAATGACCACGTAGTAGCCATATGTGGTCATTATAATGATGGCAACAGCAGTTAAATGAAGCTCTAGTGTGGGGTTCCTCATTCTGAATAAAGCGATATCCTAGAAGAGTGAGATATGCAAGGAGACCGCTGACTGCTTGCTGTGTGTGTCATATGTTTGTAAAATAATATGTTCGTAACAGGATAGAATAATTTGTGTTTTTGGTTCCTGACTTGTGTCTTTGGGATCTGAAGGTGGAGACACACCAAGATCTACATTGCAGTCACATGATCTTTGTTGAAAGTTGATGAGGTTAAAGCATCTATCATCAGGAGTTGCTCAGAATCTCCATGCATGTTTGTGAAAAATTATTAAGGACAAGATGATTGACTTACTGGGTGTAGTGGAAATTCAGGGCACGCACATACATTCAGGCCATTGGAAGCAAACAGAAAACCCTTTTGTTTAACAGTAGTCCTTGTATGGCAAATCCTTGTATGGCAAAGAGGATGGATTTTTGCTCTAATCAAATTGAGAATTAGCATTTTGACAATTACCGATTGTCATATACATAATTCATAAACACATTGTTTCAAAATTACAATACAAGATGTAAACATTATACATGTTAGCATGATTTTAGTGTGATAAAATAATTTGCTAACCTTATCTGGTGAAGTTATATCCAGTATTATAACTCTGTTGTCATAACGACATGATGCCAGAAAACCCTGTAATCTGGTAACCGCTGTAACTCTGGTAAATCCCTGATTTATTTATTTTTTTTCACACTTAATTCATGTAAACAAGTAGAATGAGTACGTCTAATGGCTATACTTTTGAAACCGCATGAGCATACTTATTAAACGTGTCTACATCTAAACACAAAACCCATTTTCAGTCCGACCCATGAAGCAGCAGTGCAATGCAGAAAATCATGCAGATACAGGTCAGGAGCTTAAATTTATGTTCATCACAATGGGCAAAAAAAGTGATCTCAGTGATTTTTACCGTGGCATGATTGTTGGTGCCAGACGGGCTGTTTTGAGTATTTCTGTACCTGCTGATCTCCTGGGATTTTCACATTCAATCGTCTCGAGTTTTCTCCGAATGGTGCCAAAAACAAAAGGCATCCAGTGAATGGCAGTTCTGCTGATGGAAACGCCTTGTTGATGAGAGAGGTCAACGGTTGAATGGCCAGACTGGTTCAAGCTGACAGAAAGTAACTCGGATATCCACTCTGTACAATTGTAATGAGCCGAATAGCATCTCCGAATGTACAACACGTCAAACCTTGAGGTGGATGTGCTACAACAGTAGAAGAGCACGTCTGATCTACGTGATCCAAAGCTCATAATTTATTGGCCAGTGCATTTCATCGGCTGCCGGAAAAAAGAAAAAAAAACTGCACACTCACTGTTAATTAGTGTGAAAGTTCGCTCCATGTGTGAATGGCTTTATAGGATTCCATTGTTTCTATTTAAAATTTTATTTTGCATTTGGTGAGCAAATGCCTTTTTAATGTTAACCACAGACTTTATTTTACTCAAATTGCCTCTAACAGCTCTTCTATTGGTAAACTAGAAGCTTTTAAGCAAGCAAGTGATTTTTATGGTTTGTACTGTAATTTTAGTGTATTGTTGGTTAATCGTTGATGATGTTTGGTGTTCAACAGAGTCCTCAGATCCTAGTTACTGACAGCAATCTGAAGACTGAACTGGAGCAGGCTTTCAACAAGAACACACAATTGCAGCAATTGCTGGACAAGACCAAGAGAGAACTGCAGGAAAACCAGGACCAGTAAGTGACTTCATGAAGCATGTGTGCATTTCCAATGGAATGCAGTATATGCCCCTGTCATGAATAGGCATTTGAATGGATGTTGCTTTCTGATGTCCTAATTAGATTTGGCACATTTGTTGTTTCTGCCTTCAGAATGGTGGAGCTACGGATGGATAGAGAGGGGGCGGAGTCTCGCTTAAGGCACCAGGAAGATCAGCTGGCTCAACTCCAGGAAGAGCTTCGAAGAATGTCGGAAAATTCCCCTCAGTCTGACACCATTCAGCTAGTATGCACAAAAACATGTGGAATGTTGAATAATTGTGGTGTCTAGTATTTATGGTTCTATTATACTGAATATATGTAATAAATGTATTATTCACTGTATCTGTCTGTCTATCTATTTATCTGTCTTCCTATCTCCCCAGGACTTGATGACAGTACAGGCAGACCTGTCAGAGTCTCTGATGCTACGGCAGAAGCTGGAGGACACTTTAAGGCAGAGAGAGCGAGAGCTTACCGCTCTCAAAGGGGCCCTGAAGGATGAGGTTGAGTCCCATGATAAAGATATGGATGCCCTTAGAGAGCAGTACAGTCAAGACATGGAGGCCCTACGTCACAGCATGGAGACTGTCTCACAGGTATACAGGGTGAAGAATACCTGTTTCTTAAAGGAAGGGATACTGTAATTCACCTAAAATTAAATCTTGGCATCACGCTCCATGTCGTCTCAAGTCACTGACTCCCATTGAAACTGAATGACTTCTGGAAATCTCTGTTAGTGTAGATGCCCCATAATACTTTTAGCATTTGGTTGCTAAGACTATTTTTATTGCCAACTATTTTGTCCAGATCGCCAAATTAATTGGCAATAAAAATAGTCTCGGCTCCAAATGCTAAAAGTATTAAGGGGTACATCCATTCTTCTCTATCCTGACAGTAGTAAGAACTTTTATGACCATTCAAGAACCGTTGCCCCCCTGCCCTCACTCTGTGTCTCTGACCTTCTCTGCAGTCTCAGCTGGAAATCGAGGATGAGCGTCAGAAGGTGAACGCTTCTATCTTGGCTCTGGAGGAGGAGCTGGAGAGCTACAAATATCAAAGAGACGAATGGAAGGAGAAGTTTAACTCTGCCAACCAAGAGTAAGTGCAAAAATTCCATTAAAAAAAAACATTAAACATTTCATTAGCATTGGTACTGGAAGGCCTAGTGTAGAACCCTCAAAAGGTCCACTGACTCAAAAATATTGCCCTTTCATGGACATTTTTGTAGATGTACAAACTCATTTGTTACAAAACTTATTTCTTGTAAGATCCAAAGGTGTCGCATCAAGGTTGAAGTCCATATTTGTCAAATAAGTCTAATGACAGAACTGTAAGCATATACAAACAATCTTGTGACAACATTCATTATTAACATTCAGTGTTATCTTAAGGACTTCAGTACATAATAAATGTTTTGCCTTCTGATCCACTAGGTTAAAAAGGTCCGATCTACATTTCTTTTAGATTAAGTTATTATCCTTTATCAATACTTATTGATTAGGTTACAGAAATACTTTATTTTAAGGATATATATAATAAGATAAGTGATGTTTAAAGGACATTTTACTTTTTTAAAAGTAGGATTTGGCCAGAACTTTTTATTTTCTTGTACCACACAGTTTGTTGTATTTATTGTATTATATGTTGTCTTTCAGTTTACATTTTATTTTTATTTTTTAATTGAGCTTTATGCTATGTGTCTTTTGTTTTGTTTCTGAAACATGCCTTCAATTTTGGTTCTTGTTTGCCAGGCGGGGGCAGCACAGCGCATTTCAAAAGTGAGAGATTTGTTGTGGAATATACAGATGCCACCGGCATAAATGAATCATCCAAACTAATTTCCTGTGATTGATCAATGTATCTTAATGGAAATCAGTAGTCTTTCAAAAGATCTGGTCCACTGACACGCTTTACTAGTCTATTAACCTTAAGAATTTGGCTTAAAAACTTGATTACGACTAATCAAAATTAAATCCTTAATTTTCACTGTCCACGCTGGATAATCCTATCTAACCAAACAATATTTGAATATTACTAATATCACAATATTTCTAGTGCAGGTGATCCAAATGGATGCTTAAATCTTTCCTCATGTTGTGAATAATTTCTGTATTATTTCAGAACTAAAATAGTAGTTATTCTTCTAAAGGATGTTGATTCTTCTACAGGTTGTCATCTGTTTTGTGTGTCGTTCTTCATATGCAAATATCTGCACTAACATTGGTAAATGTGATATTGTATGGAAGTATATTAATAACAAAAGTCTTTGGGGTAAAAAGCACACTGACTTGCACTAATTGAAAAATAAATGCTTTAACAGTGCACTACTAGAAATATAATGAACTGAATATCACCTGTCAAATAAAAAAAAAAATGACATTTTTGAAAAACTAAATATTTTGTATGTTAACTTTTGAAAGGAGAAATATTTAATATTGGATTTTTAATCATTTGAGTGAAATCTTTTCCATTAAAATATACAACTATATGAAACTGCATCCCCAAAAATGCAAGCACTGTTAATGATATGCATTTATTTTTCAGTTAGTGAAATTCAGTGTCTTTTTTCTTTTTTTTTTTTCTCAAAGATATTTGTCATTAATATACTTCCATAATATTGTGTACAGACTGCTTCAGGCTCAACAGGACAAGAAGCAGCTTGAAGAGAAGCTGTTCACAATTAAGAAACCAACCGATGAAACCGATTCACACCCATTAACACAGGTAATATACAGTACATAAAGAGCCGTAATCTATTTCTCTGTTTTCCACAGTTAAAAAACATCTATAGATCAGATCAGAGTACTATGGCATGAATCTAGATAACTGCCTGACAATGGACTTAAAATTCATTTGCATTTACAGGAGTTGCAGCGTTGCCGAGATGATTTAAAGAGAGCACAATCAGAATTGCACAAACAGAAAGCAGAGGCAGCTAAAAAGGAGGAGGAGCTTAAATCAGCGGCGAGAGCCAATGAGCAGCGAGAGAAAGAACTGAAGGTAGAGATTGACAGACTTGAAGGCCAATTAAAGAATGACAAAGAGGAACTTGCAAAAGCACTGGAGAAGACACAACAGGTAGGATCAAACAAGGGTAGGACGAACTTTGCAGTCATACTCGCTCAATTTGTCTCTAATTTGTTAATTTTCTTTTTGTGTAGCCCTCCGTGTTGGAGCAATCTCAGGATGCTGGGAGCAACCTTGAACTTCAAGAGGCAAACGCTCGCTTGAGAGAGAGAATAGCACGCATGGTAAAACATAAATGCAGCACACACAAATATTAATTAATCCAGAATAGTGCTCAACAGTATTGGTTTACATGCTATTATAAGCATAACACGTACAGTAAATGAATAGATTCTCGTACCATTTCAACACCGTCTGTCCTTAAGACACTACTACAGTCCAGCGCTCCAGACAGCAGCTCAGATGTTCTGGAGGGGGAGAACCGGAGCTTGAGGAACCAGTTGGAGGAGTCACGACGCACAGTGTCTCGGCTGGGACAGGAAAAAGATGAGCTCAGCAGACGTCTGGAGGAGAGGGAGAAGGAGAGAGAATACCTGAAAAAAGGCAAGAGTGAACTGGAGGAGCAGAAGAGACTGCTGGACCGAGCGCTGGAGAAGATTAATAAAGAGGTGTGTGTTAAGGGGGGTTCCATTACCACGTTACCATGTAAATGGTGAACTAGAAGTCTAATTCGCAATGGGTTCCCTCTGGATTTTCCTATGGGTTTTTTTTTTTGTCTGTGGTAAACATTACTTGATACATGAACATTGTAACAAATTACAGACTTTCATACCTCAAATATGAATTTTGAAGCGGCCATGTGTTTGAAAAGTCTCATGTGTATTTGCAATCCTATACTGTTTAAAATTCATGTTTGATGTATGAGAGTGTTGTCTATGTTGTAGAACAAAATTCCCAACGTATCATCAATTAATGATTACCACAGACCTTATTTTACTCCAAAGTAAAAAAAATTCCCATAGGAAAATCCAGAGGGAACCCATGGCGAATTTTCTTCTGGGTTTTTGGACCATAACTTTAACAGCTCTGTATGTGTTTTTCATAATGACTTCAGTTTCGTAAAGTAGTTAACAGGCCAAGTAAAATTTCAATTGCTCTAATCAATCTCTCTTATCTAGTTAATTGGCCAAACAAAATGTAAGTTTTGGTAATCGATCTTGCTTATCTCGTTGATTGGCCAAGAAAAAATTAACGTTTTGGTAATCGATCTTGCTTATCTCGTTAATTGGCCAAGCAAAATGTACATTTTTGCAAATGAATCTTGTCAATTGGTCGATTTAAGATGTCTTTTTTGTGAATCAGTTTCTCTAATCTTGTTAACAGCCAAAATATTTTGTCATATATTGGCTGATATTATCACAAATGTTTATTATTCTGCACTAGCTTTCATTCCATTAGACCTTAAAATGCGTGGTTTACTTACATTTTTGATACATTAGCAGTTGTCCTTTTGTTATTTTCTTTCCCATTACTCCATGTTACCTTATAATGTCAGGTCTTGATCAAACATTTTTGCAAATTTTATGTCATATTTTCTTTCATTTTGATTTTTGTCTCGGTCTCTCTTTCTGTCAGATGGAGAATATGATGGGAGATTCACGTCAGTCTGTGCACGTTCTTCAGTCTCAGTTAGATGAGTTCAAAGATCGCACTCGTAGAGAGCTGCAGGATGCTCAGAGACTGAGTAAAGACAGACTAACTGAGCTACAGAGAGCACAGACCCTCCTCAAGACCACACAAGAGGAGGTGAGACACTTTCACTTAATCGTCATACATGATAGTTTTCATACATCTATTAATTGAAAATAATGACTACCATCATGACTCATTGCTAATATCTGTGGGTGCCTTTATCTCAGGTATCTCGTCTGAAGAAAGATCTTTTATCATGTTCAGAGGAGAGGGAGAGCGCTCAGCTGGATAAAGAACTATTGAGCAGCCGTCTCAAGCATCTGGAGGGTGAGCTGGAGACCGAGAGAAGCTCACAGACGGACCGTGGCAGAGAGATACGACAGCTAGAGGTGCATATGAGTGTATAAAATATATAAGATGGATGTGTTCTCAGTAAAAAGGGCCATCCATCTACAGATTGCTTTATAGGTTTCATTTGAACAAGAATGACAGCAAGAGAGAACCTGGAGATGTTTATAGAGAATGTTTTTGTAAAGGAGCTAATCTCAATTTTAGGATAAACTGAAGACGTTAGACCTAGAGCTGGATGAGGAGAAGAGTGGGGCAGAGTTACTGAACGAACGCATCACTCGCAGCCGAGAGCAGGTAAACACACAGGCAAATGTTCACTCACTGAGTACTTTAATAGGATCATAGTGTTCCTAATAAAGTGCCCAACGTGGTCTTCTACTGTAGTAACCCATCCGCCTCGAGGTTCGATGTGTTGTGTATTCTGAGATGCTATTCTGCTCACTACTACTGTACAGAGTGGGTTTCGAATTTACCGTAGCCTTTCTATCAGCTCAAACCAGTCTGGCCATTCTCCGTCGACTTCTCTCATTAACAAAGCCACCAACTGGATGTTTTTTTGTTTTTGGCACCATTCTGAGTAAACTCTAGAGACTGTTGTGTGTGAAAATACCAGGAGTTCAGCAGTTACAGAAATACTCAAACCAGCCCATCTGGCACCAACAATCATGCCACTCTCCAAATCACTGAGATCACATTTTCCCCATTCTGATGGTTGATTTGAACATTAACTGAAGCGCCTGACCTGTATCTGCATGATTTTATGCATTGCACTTATTACGATTGGCTGATTAGATAATCACATGAATAAGATGTACAGGTGTTCCTAATAAAGTGCTCAGTGGGTGTATGCACACATAGTACACTCCATGTCTACTTAATGTCATGCATTTGAGTTATATGCACCCTAAGAAAAGGAAAAGTCTGTAGAAACAGAACAATTATATTATACAGGTTTTTTTACTTTAGTGCATAAAACTCAAAAGGTTTTTCTGGGTTTTAAAGGAATATATAAATTTAAACCGTATCTTTTTGTTTTGTTTCTCAGGTGGATCAACTTCGCTCTGAACTGATGCAGGAGCGCTCTGCCAGACACGACCTTGAGATGGATAAGAGTGCCTTGGAAAGACAGGTACACACAAACTTATATACTTTAAAAATGGCAAAAATATGCAGAGGGATGAGTTTAAAATTTTAGGTACTTATTTATTATATAAGAATATTATATCGGGGTATCCGCGGATCATTAAAAAGTATTAAAAGGTGTTTAATCAATTTGGTGGAAAATAAGGCCATTAAAAAGTCTTAAATTTACAATACCCGAGGTATTATTATTATTATTATTATTATTATATATATTTTTTTTTTTTAACATTTCCCTCTTTGGGTCGTAAGGTTGAGTGAAAACCCTATGAAAACCTTTCACGTCTCGCAGAGAATAGAGTGGATGCGGTTTTTATGTGTATGTTCAGTGTCAAAGTCTTTCTAGCAATTCAGTCCACAGTCGGCCATCTTTGGAACGCTCTCGGGAGGCTATTTCCAGTCATAACAGTGCAGCTCCCATCTACTTGAATGGAGAAAGACCAAAATCTCAAAAACAGTTGGTTAAGATTATGATCAAGAAGTATATACAGTACTGGTATCCTAAATTGTGATTCTTTACCCCATATTACACAAAAAAAATTACACAAAATTACACAATTTTCCCAGCTTGTATAGCTAATGCGCATGCAAGTTTTAGAGTTGATTGACGGGTGATGTCTGTATCTAAAAGGTTTTTTAGTACCAATTTCTCCCATTCATTTTGAAAGAAGTGGCCCATTTCTGCTAAATTATCTCTGATTCAGTGTACATATCCGCTGGTCCCGTGAGTGCTGCTCTGGGGCTTTAGATATTCCCCATTCATTTTCTCCATTGTCATTTCAACATTATCAGACTGGGTGATTATATGAGAGAAGACACATTTTAGTAAGTTATACTGTATCTCTCAACATGCCCTCAGAGGTTCATTCATGTTTTTTTTTTCATTCTATAATTTGGAGAAAGAGCGTTGTTCCCTGCTCTGTTTGAATGGCCAGCTACCACAATCTGTCACGCACCATTAAAGAGTATAAATGTAACATTTATTCTTTGAAGTTTTAGATATCGGTGACATCATTTAAAAGCTTAAACTAAAATTGTGTTACATCTGACTCAAATGATGGGGCATGTCACAATTTGTGCATTTGTAACCGGCGCATGTGCGTGTGTGATGAAACATAATTTTTCAAAATAAGTCACACATTGAAACAACTAATTTTGAAATTAATATGAACATGAATGTGTAAAAAGTTAGTAGAATATTTTACAACACAGGTTATTTTAGGATATCACACGATATGGTGAAGTTATATTCAAAAGCTTTTTATAAAAAACATTCAAATAATATTAAGATGAGTATTAATATCCGTTACATATATAATTGTAAAACTGTACATATTAAACAGAGTCTATATGCAATTTGGAACAAAAGACAGCTATATTTTGGATATCTAGAGAATATATCTGTTGGAAGCACTTTCCACCACTGAGGAACAGAGACTATGAATGATCTTAAGAGCGACTTTGTGACCCGTTGCAGTGGAACCTCCAGCCATCGCTCACTCTTAGATCGCAGGGAGCGAGGGGGGACATAGACCTGGATGAGTAAATTAAAGTAAGGGTGTGCTGTTCCAATGGCTGTCCTGAAGGCCAGAGTCAAAGCCAATGTATTATACAAATCTAAAAACTTGACACGGCATCACAGAAAAGGAGATGACCGTGTTTAACCAGATTTAAAATGAGGAACCATTTAAACCGTTAAATAAACACCGCCCTTTCCACCAAAATAAAAGCTCCAAGTTAAGGTGTAGTAAATGCTACAGAAATATATTACTATTATAGTCAAAATTAAAATATTCAATTTTATATTATAATAAAAACTTAAAAGGAACCCACAATGATAATATTATTAACAATTAGGGCTGGGCGATAAACCGATATCGATATTTATCGCGATAAAGAAAAACCACAATAAGCTTTTGAGGAATTTTTGATATTTACTGCGTGTCGCTAAAACGCAAGCAGTTCGGCTTTCTCGGGCTGCGTTTCCACTGGGGCGTACGAAATCCGCTCTCAGCGCTAGGAGAGATCTCGCTCCGCACCGCTGCCAATCCTACGATCCACCTTGCGAGCATGACGCTCGGCTTTCATAGGAATTAATTGAAAACGTTCTCGGCTTCGCTCACAACGCGCCAGTGGTAACGTAGGGTCAGACTGGATGAACTTGCTAATGCTAGCTGCCTTGCTAACGATTGGGTTACATCGGACACGGTTTGATTCCATCCGCACCGCAAGACTTCATGACAACAGTTGCACCCTCTCATCGTCTGTAGTGAAGAGTGCGACAGAACAACCATGATGTGGACAACAGCTCTGATCTTTCTGCACTGTAATCTTTAATATTGTTCTCTAGCACCAAACATGCATAATTTCTGCCCTGTCCCGCTCCTCACGCGTTGCCTCTTTTCCCTGCATGTGTGTAGTCATGAAGCGCCGCATGAGTTAACGTGGTTTCAAAGCACCTTTTAGACCAAAATGTTTTTCCCTTGTAAATGTATCTTTATTAATCAGCATGTTACGAGCCTTTAATAATAAACAAATCAATAAACAAATCTATTTCTGTTCTAATTTTGTGAAAATTAATTAGATGTCTGGAATGTATAAGGAAAGACTAAAATTACTAGTTGGTAGACTAGTCTCTCACTTTAATGAAAATATACAAATTAAAAAAAGCATACAGAATCAATACAGCACTTTACTCTCACATTAGCAACAGGTCATTTTAATATGTGACTTCATGTTGCATCTAGTGGTGGGTAAATATATGCATCAACCCCGATAATGATTGAAGTATACCTGCAGATACCCTGTATACACAATGTTGTCCAAATGCTTTCATAACCCTTTTTTGCATTATCACTCCATATTTATACTTTTGCTTTCTCTCTTTTTTTCAGATCAAGGAGTTGAAGTCTCGTTTAGCTGAACTGGGCACTCAGACTCGTCCTTCTGCAGGAGTTACACTGCTAGAAAACAAAATCCATGAGCTGGAGGACATATTACGCAGCGAAGAGAGGTACACAACTATACAAACACTCTCTCACCATTTCTTCATATCATTGTCATAGCCATACAAAAAAAAAAACTCCTGTTGGGAATCAGATTCTTTCAGTCATAATTCAGTTCATTTTCCTTTTTAAGGGATAGTTCAAACCCAAATTATTTTTATTTATTCCGTATAAGAAAAAGGAGATTTTAAGCAGAGTGTTAGGGACTGACAGCCTCGGTCACCATTCCCTTTCATTTTTTCCATACAACAAAAGTGAATGCCGACTTAGGCTAACATTTAGCCTAACATCTCCTTTTGTGTTCCTCGATAGAATAAAAGTCATACGCGTTTGAACAACCATGAGGGTTAGTCATTTTCATTTTTGGGTTAACTACCGGTTTAATTATTTACATTGTAAACTAACTGTTATGTACCCTCTACTGTTGTTTGTTCATTTAGAGAGAAAAACACCATCCTGGCAGCTCAGAGGAGATTAGACAGGAAGCTGAAAGATGTGACGGCCACCCTGGACCAGGAGCGAAACCAGCACGCTGAACAAAGAGATCAGGCAAGTGCACACAAATGAAATGAAATGGTTTTCATGGACTTTGGGTTTCAAAAATTAGCTTGAGTAGTTTGGAAAAACCTTTGGAAATTTGAATTGTCTTGTGATGTGTACGTTGGCCGAGGGGTGCAAAGCAGTACCGCATTAGCAAAGCAAGTAAAAGCTGAAAACAACGTGACATTAAGCCACAACACAACAGAATCATCAGAAAATGCATATTTATAAAAAATACTTATTTGTCCTGACGTCAATAATTGAAGTAGAAAGAAGCCCATGCATTTCCATTGTGTTGTGGCTTATTCAGTTGCTAATTTGTTTGTGTTGTGCACCCTTCGACCACCATAGGTGTGCTATATACCATTAAAAACCATTTCAAATTTGAATTATTTTATCATTATTATGTATGCTGCTTTTAAATATTAATTGAGAAACTACATGGAATATTAGCACTTTTAAAACATAATTTGTCACACTGGAGTACTATTTAACACCAGTTACAGGACATAAGATGTACACTTTCCCTTATACATTTATTAATTTAAACCTAAAATCTTGTTGATTTAAATCAACAATGAAAAGCTCCTTTTAATTAGGTTTGTCCAATCTGTAAACAATGTGTCGACACAGCTGGACAAGTAAAGCTGTGTGACTGCATGTTCATAACTGAGCTGTGTGTGTGTCTGCAGCTGTCTCTGCGTGTGAAGGCTCTGAAGCGTCAGCTGGATGAGAGCGAGGGGGAGGTGGAGCGTCTGGAGGGAGTCAGACGGAAGGTTCTGCGGGAGCTGGAGGAGCAGAGGGAGCTGCAGGAGGCGCTGCAGGCCAAAGTCAACACACTGGAGAACAACAAGTTTGTACATCCAACTAACAGTCATCTGAAAGACTTCTATGATATTGAGTAGTTAAAGGCACAAGCCTATATGGGTTTTTATTTGAATTTGACAGATATTGTAAAAATAAGCATCCCTCAGTTGTCCATGCTGATCCCTTTTATAGGGTACAAATAGTATTTGTTAAGTGACTTCGAATGACCTTTTCACATTTACGGCTTTGGAAGAAGGAAGTAAACTATTGCTCGTCTATATTTGCGAAACTAACCTGTAAAAAATCATTTATAACTCCTATGCTGTATTTTGGATTGTGCTGTGAGGTTCTGTATATATGCACTTCATTTGATAAAAATAAAACAATATTATGTTAAAAAAATATTTGTTATATTTTCACTTGATTAAAGTTTTACCATTTTGATGATAAATTGAAATAATCTGTTGTTCTGGAGTTAAAAAATAACTAAAATTAAAGGTCACCGTATTAGCGAGTATCAGAAAGTAAGCATCGGTACACGTTCTCAAAAAAAATGGTATTGGGACATCCCTAATATCAATTATAAATTTACACTAAATTATTTTAAAGAGTCCATTTTCTGTGATGTTCAGTCCCACTTTATCCATCCATCCATCTTCAACCGCTTATCCGAAGTCAGGTTGCGGGGGCAGCAGCTCCAGCAGGGGGCCCCAAACCTCCCTATCCCGAGCCACATTAACCAGCTCTGACTGGGGGACCCCGAGGCATTCCCAGGCCAGTGTGGAGATGTAACCTCTCCACCTAGTCCTGGGTCTTCCCCGAGGCCTCCTCCCAGCTGGACGTGCCTGAAACACCTCCCTAGGGGGCATCCTTACCAGATGCCCAAACCACCTCAACTGACTCCTTTCCACGCAAAGGAGCAGCGGCTCTACTCCGAGCTCCTCACGGATGACTGAGCTCCTCACCCTATCTCTAAGGGAGAAGCCCGCCACCCTTCTGAGGAAGCCCATTTCGGCCATTGTACTCGCGACCTAGTTCTTTCGGTCATGACCATAGGTGAGGGTAGGAACAAAAATTGACCGGTAGTCAAGAGCTTTGCCTTCCGGCTCAACTCTCTTTTCATGACAACGATGCGATAGAGCGAGTGCAATACCGCCCCCGCTGCCCCGATTCTCCGGCCAACCTCCCACTCCATTGTCCCCTCACTCCACAAGACCCCGAGGTACTTGAACTCCTTCACTTGGGGCACAGTCCCACTTTATATTAGGTGTTTTTTAACTACTATATACTAACATTTAAAATGCAAAAAATACAAAGTTAAAAATATTACTATATGTTTTTCCTCAAGATTCACATTTGTTGCTACTGGGGTTGAGGTAGGGGTATAGGTTTAGGGGTAGGGTTGGGGGTTAGATTAGGTTTAGGGTAAGGGTTGGGGTAAATTTAGGATTAGGGGGTTAAGGTAAACAGTGTAACTACAGATGTACTTAAATAAAGGTAATTTAAATGTTAGTTCAATGCAACAACATGTGTGTTCATAAGTATATTTGTATCAAATGCTTAATTACATGGTAGTTAAAGACACCTAATATAACGTGGGTCCTGTTGTTCTTTAAGGGATAGTTCACCCAAAAATGAAAATTCTGTCGTTCCAAACCAATATGACTTTCTTATGCAAAAAGGAAAAACATTTATGAATATGCCGATCTGTCTCTTCAATACAGTGGCATTAATAACTCATATTAAGTCATAAAAAAGGACCCAAAAAGTATATAAGTAGTCAATGCAACTTGTGCATCATATTACAGGTTTTCTGAAGGCAAAGAGTGGAGTTCAGGTGAGAAACAACTTGAAATGAAAACATGATTACATGAGTTAAGCTCATTCACTGTGGCTCATGTGTTCACACAAGAAGTTGCGTTGTTTTTAGTGCTAAACGAGTCGCAAAGGCTACTTTTATGATACTTTTGGGTCCATTTTAAGCTTTGAATTAAGCCCCTTTTTAACTGTCATTGTATTGGAAAGACAGATCAACATATTCATAAAAATGTCTCTTTTTGTGTTCCACATAAGAACGAAAGCCATATGGGTTTAAAACGACACGTGAGTGAGTAAAGTATGGCAGAAATAATTTTTGGTGATTTCAAACTTCTCCAAATTTCATTTTCTTTTAATGTATATCAGTGTAGATCCATTAAGTGCTTTGGGGTTTGTTTGTTTTTTGTAACCGGTGCTCTGTCAATGATGTTTACATTTTTTGTTGAATTAATGATTTTATAGGTGGTTTGTAATACCAATTTGACCATTAGGGGGTGCCCTTACAATTCTGACCCATTAATCTTCCTGGCAGATGCAGATTTTTCTAGCATTTTTATGTGCATAGATTCATTTAAAGTTAAGTTATCTGCAAGTGTGTTCTCTGGGAATTTAACTTTGGGAATGAAGTTGCTAGTGCAATGCTCAACTAACATATGTTCTCTAGTGACACTGAAATGTTGCGTCTGTTTGTTAGGAGAAAGGTCAAGCAATCACGGCGCCCGACTCTAGGATCCCCCCTGAGTTCTGAGGACGAGGACGGTTACTCTGATTCTAAAAGCATCACGTCCATACTGACCGAGACCCCTCTTCAGACCACCAACTGTTAAAAAGAGAAAGTGAAGGTCTTCTTGCATATATACCGGAAGCTATTCTCCTCTAGTAGAGACCTGAATGATTGCTGGTCTTGATCATTAATATTCAGACTATGTGAGTAGGATTCAGCACATTCTGAAAGTGAACCGTAAAAGCTGTAATGGCACAATAGTCTTTTCAACAGGAAGTGATGTCAGTTGTTTTTGACATTGACAGTCGGTTGACTGCTTGGACCCAGAATTAAACGGTACAAATTAAAAGAAGTCCAAGCTAAGATTCGTCAACCAAAAGCTCCTTTAATATTGTTCATGCCAAAATGGGCAATTCAGAAAGGTTTTTTTTTCCTTTAAGAAGTTTTGTTTTTGAAATGTTCTGTTTTTGAGTTTGATATGAAGTAAATTCTACTTATGATTGAGGATTTTTTTCATTCTTGAATCTTTTTTTTGTATTAACAAATTTCCCAGTGGTTTGTTGTGAAAATTATGAAGGAATTTTATTTTTTATACTTGAAGGAACGCATGAACATACGAGGACAGTTTTTGAGGACAGTGCAGATTTACAAACTGTGCTTTAACTGTAAATGATAGAGCTCTTTGGAAGCCTCAAAATTAAAGACTTCATTTCGTATGACGCACCGCTAGCGCTCTGCCTGTTAGCTTCAACAGATTTCATGGACCAATACAAACTATAATGAAGGATCTAAGAAATGTCTTCTTTCCTACTAGTAAAGCTTTAATGCAAGATTTAAAACTAAACTTGCACTATATGAATGACAACTTTTGTGCCAAGACAGAAAAAGTTATTTTGACGTAATGGCTTTGAAATAAAAATTAAATGGTTGCCTTCAATTTTCAGACAGTTAATACAAATCTTTTTGCAGTAAAATGCTTTTTGATACGTTTTCTGAGATGCATGCAGTATGTATATTCAGACTGATCAGAATTTTCAACTCTTTATAGAACTGATTTGGAATTGATTGTTTCATTTGACATTGTACAATATTAGATATGTAAATACTTCCCTATGTTTTTTCATCTACTTCAAAGTAAAAGTTATAATTTACTTTATCTTTTGAACGTTACTTCACCATGTTCTGTTTTTTTATGTTACAATAAAGAAGTGTCTTTATTTCAGTATCAATAATTGATATTGTCTTCTTTATGGATTTATTGCTGTCAGTGCCGGCAGATTCCAGCTTTCACTCATTGAACAGATTTTTCCATGAACTGCAAACATATTTAGTCATCAGTGTTGAGACTGTACACAAAACATGGGTTTACAGTATTAGGGGTGTCTGCCAACCATGTTTGTTTTTACACCTGGAAAATATATATATATATATATATATATATATATATATATATATATATATATATATATATATATATTATTTTTTTTTCTTTTTCTCCAATTTATGCTTAAATGGAGGGAACACACTGCTGAAGTTTTTTAGTACAGGAGAATAAACTGTATATTGAGGGTATATGTGGACTATTTGGATAAGATTAGGCCACAGGAACCAAACTATTGAGAAAAAGAAAAGATGAAAAGTGTGTTGAATTCAACTGAGGTCATCTGTCCAAACTTTTGTCCTCCGCTCAAGTACTTGTGTTTTTTTTCCATTAAAATTGCTCATCGTTTTCCTCCTGAATCTTAAACATTTTAGTGTGTGTCGCAAATACCTTAAAGACCCTTGTCTTTACTTTAGTAAATACACATGACATGTCTTTAATTTACATCCACATCCATATTTATTTTACAACCAGTTCTGTCATCAATTAAATGTTTTACAATAAGATAAATGTTTTATGTTTACATTCTAATAAAGCAAGAGATTTAGAGCTGATATTTTGACAGTGCTCTGAATCCATGCTACAGAAAGTCATTTTTCATTTAAAAAATATTTGACAATAATTCTCTTGATAAAGTCTCTTGATTTCTGTGTGTTTAAAAATGTAATTGTGTCTTAATGCTTTATAAGACCACTACAGAGCTGAATTGTTTCTGAAATAGATTTGTGTGCCCTTGCAATAGTCACCATGGTTTTACTACAGTAAACCATATTTTAACCATGATATTTGTAGTGAAATCATAATACAGGAAAACTAAAACTATGGTAATAAAAATCATTATTTTGTGGTTATTAAGGTTTTACCAGTGTTGAGTAAGTTACTTTGAAATGGTAATCCACTACAAATTACTAATTATTTCTGTAAAGATTTTAATCAGATTACTTTACTAATTACTTGATGGGGAAAATAATCACATTACTAATTATTTTAAATGTAATTTACTTTCTAAAACATTGCATGTTTTATATAACAAATACAAAATAATTTATATATTCTAATACTTTGTTCATTATTACACACAAGTCATACACTCCGCACCTCACATTTCTCTTTCACAGTGACTCATGGGCCGTAATTCATGTATTCTACATAAATAATGTATTATAAATAAGCATAACCCTATAATTTACTTAAAAGTAATTAAATTAATTGAAAGTCAGTAACTGTAATCTGATTACAAGATTTTAAAATGTAATGTATTACACTACTTTTTATGAATAGGTAATTAGATTACTGTAACTAATTATTTTGTAATTGCATTACTCTCAATACTGGGATTTACAATACAAATAAATTGTTTTTTTTACTATAGTCATTTTTTTGAATGTAGTTACCATAGTTTTTGGTTGAAACCACGGTTCTCTGTATCCATATAGAAACCATGATTTTACAATAGATTAACCATTGTAATTTTTGTGGTTACTAAGTTTTTACTAAATGGTATTTGTAGTAAAATCATGTAATTTTTCAATGTAATTTATTGACATCCTCATCATTGGGTCATTAATTGTTTGAATGTGATTTCAATGTGAATGTATCTTTAAAGCTTTATTTTGCCTGACTTCCGAGATTCTAGGCCAACTACCAGGTACATTTGCTTCTGTGTTTCTGTATTCCTTAGTGTCTTTACAGCAGAAATCCCATTCACTAGCAACAAGAGATGAGCACATGTCAGGAATTAGCTTTTCAGTATCAATCCTTCTATATCTTGTGGTTGATGGACAGATGCAAAATGCTCAGTATGTCTTTTTCCTCCAGCTTCACAAGGTGCACTGCAGAATGGACAACTTTCCCCACAGCCAAACAATCTGTTGAAGAGTTCTACCTCAGGCATGTTCAGGGTTAGAGTTGTTCAGAACCAGAGTGGCATTGAGGGCATCAGTTGGTATGACCAACTCTCTGTTAAGACTTTTGAAAACATTGGACACAAAACTGCAAATGTTCGCATCCTCTCCATTGCCTTCCCAATTGTTTGCCACTCTCTGTGCGCTTTCAACAGCTTCCTTGAGTTTCTTGGTGACTATTTTCAAATGCTTCATCTCTAGGCTCAGAAAGCGACCTTCCTTTGAGAAATGTCCAATGATCTTCTGTGAAATCCACAGGGTCGCAAACTTCTCATAGTTGTCTATGTACTCAAAAATGTTACTGAAATCATCTTCCCAAAGCAGCTCTTTTAAAAGTGAAAACTGGAAAAATGATTGTGTGTTGAAATCAATGCTTAACAACATTTCATCCACAATTTCAGGCCCAAGGCGTTTTTTTGATGTATTCCTTCACGGCAGGTGTGAGGCTTTGCTTTACACAGATCTCTGCCTTGTTCTGACGTTGGCCTTGTTGGTAGTAGAGATCTTTAAGGTCAGAAGCCATTCCAGCTTGTAGCTTTCAGGAGATTTCCAAGGGTCATTACTCTGTATGTAATTATCGTGCATTTGTTGTATTGCTCTTTACAGATGCTTCATTTTCAGAGCTTATCTGTAGATTGTCATAGAATTCCAGATCCTTGTCAATGATGCACAAGAGCTCGTGTATGTCAGCGTTGCTGTAGTCGGATTTTGCTTTTGTTGTAATTGCAATGAACTCTTTGCTTCTGTTTCATATTTTTTCACATATCAATTGTATAAACTTATTTCTTCTATTCCTCTGATCAGTCAGACAATATTTAGTAAGTTTTGCAGTATAGTCTCAGTCTCCTTTGCCAAAAAGGGTCCTAGGCCACGTTGATCTAATCGGATGCTATTTGAGAGCATCTCACGTACCACTTCACCTTTCATTTCCAAGTAATTGCGCAAAAGTCTGTAAGTTTCCTTCACTACATCTTGTCATGGTAGGGGCTTAAAGGAATACTGCCGCACAGTGTCATCCCACACCTTCTCAAATTCATAATTTAGTTCACTTTAGTTGAGTTTGCACATTTTCTTCCTGTGGACATCAACCAAATTGAGCACTTTTCCTTTCATGCTTTCCCTCTGTTTTTGCCCTAAGTGTTGCACTTCTGCAATTCCCTTCTGAATCAAAAAGTACTTTCTCCATTTTGTCCAACTCATCAGCAGCTTCATTTTTCAAATCAGCTAATATGCCATCGATGTCAAGTGCATCCATTGACTGGACCGACAATGCACTCATGTAGGTAAGTTTAGTTTCAGATCTTGTGTACCAGGCAATCATGTGCTTCTCGAATGTCCATTCCCATGTGTTAAACTCTGCGCAAAGTTTCGAGTATGCCTCGGTGACGAGGCTGTGGCGAAAACTCAAAATAAAGTTCTCAAATTTCACGACCTTCCAAAGACTTTGGATCCACTCTTCAAATTTCACGAATTCCTGTGCTGGGACTTTTGTCACCTTGAAAACTTGAAAACAAAGTATGCCTTTTTAAGTCAGAACATCTTTTTCTCCAACTTGGACAGTTCCTTCCACGGTTTTCGTTGCAAAGGCAGTTCCCTCATTTTGAATTCAGGTATATTTGCAATAACTTTTGTGATCCAGTCTGCATTTTCCTCTGCATTTCGACAAGTGGTATTGTTTTCATCAACACAATTCCTCATTTTCCTCAATCCTCAATTTCCTCATTCCATTTGACTCAGGTCTGGCACAATCTTTGACATCTTTTCAATGCTGACTTTTGTATAATCTGTAAGTATTTCACCAACAACCTCCTGTAGTTTAACAACAAATTTTGCTTCATTCATGTTCCCATCCTTGAGGATCACTGAGTGTGTTTTGAACTTTATTTGTGCCAGACTTTGTCTTAAACCATTTGTGGAACAAATCAGAACCAATTTTCGAGTTGCAGGGACTTCAGAAATGTCTTGTTCGAGTCCAAGTCATCACAGAACAGAAACACTGCAGAGGACGTTTGGCTCAAGAAGGCGATTGTACTTCAAATGCGGAAATATCCCTGCGGAAATTAGCTACAGCTACAGGCTCTTTGAAGATGTCAATATTTCTCTTTCCACTTGGGAGCTACCAGCTGATTTCAACGATACCGTTAGAGATCCACTTCCCCATTTGCCAATTTCTTGTACACAAAAGTTTCATGATTCTGCTGATTGATGCTGAGGAGTTGGTTCAGAAACTCAGACTTGGACAAGTTGCTTTTTCCTAATCTGACAAAAGAGATCAGTGGCATGTCAGTTAGTTCTCCTCTAAATCGTTCTGGGATCTAAATTGCTTTGTTATGTCCCTCAAGACCCAAAGCATCAATGTACACTACTTGGTGTCACAGTTTGGCAGCAGCAAAAGCACAGAGAACTGACACATTGACATTTTTATAGCCATTTCTTTTTGGGGGAAAGGATTGGAACAGCGGTATAACAGAGCTGTGATCAAATCAATGGTATTTATTTCGCCCTGATCGTTGTAAAAATCATTAGATGTCTCTATGTTATTGAAGCCTTTCTTTTCAGAGTTATACTTTGAAGCACAAACTGATTTTATAAGATTGAAAAACAATGCAAATTTTGTCTGTTCATCAAAGCGATTGGAAGTCGATTTGACTTCCAATATGACACTTTTGGATGCTGTATTAATGGGATAGTTCACCCAAAAATTACAATTCTCTCACCATTTATGCTCATTTAAGAAGAAAATCTCAGCTCTGTAGTTCCGTACAATGCAAGTGAATGGTGACAAGACCTCTCAAGCTCCAAAAATCACATAAAGGCATCATAAAAGTAATCCATATGACTCCAGTGGGTAAATCTATGTCTTCCTATGGATATAATAGGTGTGGGTGAGAAACAGATCAATATTTAAAATCTCCACTTTCACTTTCACTTGAGTCTTTTGAAACTAAATATTTTGATTTATTTCCTCGATAAAGGCGACTGTGGCAAGGAACACAAAACTCCATAAGATGTTGGTTAATGGAGAAAAATTACCTTGGGAGAAACCAGACTCACTGTGGGGGCCAGTTCCCCTCTGGCTAACATCATGAATAATGCCAATATACATAGACATACAGTATATACACAGACATTTATGTGCTGTACGTGTCATGTTTTACAATCAGTAAAATAAGTAAGTGTTAGAGGCCAATGTTTAAACAAAAAGATTTTGTAAGAACCTATTATTCAATTAGTGTAGAGTTATTATCAAGTTGGTTCAAATACATACATCTGTACGATCGATAAGTAGAGAAGTTGTCTACCGTGTCATGTGATTTTTGTTTAATTAGTCTACAAGAGGAATCAAATCTACTCAAATACTCTCAAGTGCCCATTCACTCATGAGCCACCTGCAGTGAAAGCCATTCACACATCTGCCCAAAGTTATCCTTTTGTCATTATTCTTTTGTCTTAATTCTACACATTAACAATTGTATATACTGATCTTTACAGTAGTATCAGTGTCAGCATAAATTACAATAACAGAGTGTAGTCATATTAACGCTGTGTATAGTGAGTTAGCACATAAGTGCCATGAATTCAAAATATAAACAACATATTTTTATGTTTCCCTTTAATTTACAGTTTGCCAACATATGAAAGCAGAAAATGGCAAAATAGCATGCCAAATGAGAGAAAATAAGTTATATTTATTACAGTGTAGTAACCGAAACTCCTTATATTGTAAGTTTCTGTATAAATTAATAACATTTCCGAAACATTTAAAAACTGTTATCTGATTCAAAGCAAATACTTAGTGGCTTGTTTTTCAGCATGTTGATTTTTTTTTCTGTTTGCCAGGTGAGGGCAGCATAGTGCATCAAATAAAAATCAACTGTATTATTATGAATCCAAAATCCTTCAACGCCCTCTTGTGTTCCATGGAAGAAAGGCAGACAGATTTGGAACAACATGAGGGTGAATAAATGATGCCAACTTTATTTTTGGTGTGAATTTTGAATCTTTGGTATTCGTCCCTTCCTAGAGGGTATTCTGAGGCACTAATGGATGCAACAATTGTGTACAAAAGTACTGGTCTGACTGGTTTACAATTGTGAAATAATTTTTCTTTCTCGCGAGAGTGATGCAAAAACAAATAATAATAAAAAAAAAATTATATATATATAAAAAAATATATATATATATATATATATATATTTTCACATATACAAATATATATATATATTTGTATATGTGAATGTACTTCTGGGAAAAATATACAGTAGTTGAAGCATGCTGATAACAGAGCAAAACAACATTAGCGAGTAAGCTAAATGCTAATGTCACTTGATTAGACTAGCAGCTTTAAAAAAAAACACTGTGTTGACAGTAGTGGCTACATTTACATGTGCACTAATACTCTGATTATTGCAATAGTAAGAGTATAAGGAATAATTAGATTAAGATGTTTACATGATTTGGGCAAACCTCTTCAATCCCGTTTACATGCAACTTGCCAATACTCTGATTATTCACTGCGAAATGTGATGTTTGAATGCTTTTTATAAATGAATAATTATTACTAAAAACGTATTGTTGCAATATGTGTCTTTAAATACATGGCATAAGGAAAATTAATCAATTTGTGAGTCTTTATTTAAAGAACCATTTTATAGTGTAGTAACATAAACTTCTTATGCTGTATGTTTCAATTTAAATTAATTCAATGTCCGTTATGAAACATTTAAAAACTGTTATCTAATTCAAAGCAAATACTTATAGTGGCTTGAGCTTGTTTTTCTGCATGTTGATTTTTTTTCTGTTTGCCAGGTGAGGGCAGCATAGTGCATCAAATATAAAAATCAACTGTATTATTATGAAAGGCAGACAGATTTGGTACAACATGAGGATGAATAAATGATGACAATTTTCATTTTGGGGGTGAATTATCCATCAATCATTAGTGAAAGTCACTGAATATGATGTACACCTAGTATTTCACTGCGATACATCAGAAGTGTTTAGTAAATTTATTCGTCATGAGAATGCATGGTCTAACATAGATAAGCGATAGGCTAATTTAAAATGAAAAATGTAAAAGATTTAAAAAAAAATAAGAATCAGAGGGGATCAATAAATGATGAACAATTTACTGCTGTTGCCTGAATAATATGTTATCATATAATCTATAAAAAGTTACTCTAATATGAGTATTTTAAAATGTAATTTAGCTAATCTAATTAGAAGTATTTGAGTTTTGTAATCTCATTAGGTAATCCTGATCACATGTAATCCATTACTACCCAGCACTGGAAACAAAAAAAGCATCTGCTGAATTAATACATATACAGTGTTTAAACATCAGAGGTACCCTGAAAGATCAATACAACTTCTGGTGGACAAACTGTGATTCCTGTGAGCACCACAAACCATGATGAAGCACTGATTTTGCAAATGTATAGCCTAAATGTCCTGTAGACGTTCCATAAACAATGTTATTATACAGGTAATCAATCACATCAGTCAAATCCACTGCAAATCAAAACAGTTGACAGTCTGGGATTACATGAACAGACAGCGGCCTCAACCATACTTCCGGAGAAGTTCTTAATCGTTCTTCGTTCAGGGATAAAAAGACGTTTCAAACAGCTGAGCAACAGTACACAGTTTGGGTACATTCAGACACTGTCACACTGCCGTGGGAGGTGTTTATAAGTACATTTAAATATGAGGATGTTACATGTAAATCTAAACTAATGTGACTTTAAAATGTGTTATCAATGACTTTATGCCTCATTCTATGAGTAGAATTTACATAAGGTCAGTAAAAGGAGCTGTTTTAACCACTCGATGATGACAAAGTAATTTATGCAGTAGAAAATGGTTTGTTTGCCTTATAGGCAGAATGATATAGACTCAGTCACAATTCACTTTCATTGTATGGAAAAAAAGATGCAAAGAAAGACGATGGTGACTGAGGCTATCATTTGCACACGTTTGCACGTGCACTTTATATAGGTATGTTATTTAGTCTGTGTAGTCTCATGTGGTTCTGTGTTTGTCCTATATTGTTTTATGTATCACCATGGTCCTGGAGGAACGTTGTCTCATTTCACTGTGTACTGTACTAACTGTATATGGTTGAATGACAATAAAAACCACTTTACTTGACTTGACTTGACTTTTCATTTTTGGGTGTACCCTTCAACGTTAGGCCTACAGTATAACATCAAAACTACTATCTCTCTTATTGATTTTTATTTATTTATTTATTTTATCAAGGTTTAAGTCAAACATATAGTAAATTATTTTCAAGTTTGCAAGTTATATTTAAATATTAGGCTACCAATACATTTTATACATATTTAAGTAGTACACTAAGGGGACAATCACCTGTGACGTACCTTGAGGTGAGGCCTCGCGGCGGGGGGGGAGCTGGTAACGTCACGTCGGGGAGAGTTGCTTTGTCCCGTGGTGGTTGTGCTGAGGAGAAGCTTGGCGACTGAGGAGGAGGTTCTGTAGAGAGGACCTCTAGACTCGTCACCATCTGCCGGCCTGAGGCACCGGCTAAGTGACCCAGGGAGTGAGGAAACTGCTTTCTTTGTGACAATGTGGGTACTGCAGCCCATTGGGGGTGCGGCAAACAAAGAAAAGGAAATAAAATATTCTCCACCCGGCCCTCCACCGGGGAATGGAGTGGTCTGGATACCAGCTCTGTGGCAGACGTCTCTCTCCCTGGGTTGCCCGTCTCAGGAGCGCTTGGGAGCTTTCCGGGTCCGGGAGGTGGTTCGTTAGATGGGGGGCATCCGCTTCCATGGGGAAGCTCTACACTGGGGCTGAGAGCTGGGCCCAGTCTGGGGTGGAGCTGCCCAGGGTTTCACCGCCGCAGGGGGAAGCCCTCGGCAAGCAGCCTTGTCGAAGTCCCGCATCTCGACCAGACTAAACCACAGGTGGCATTCCTGGACCACGAGAGTTGCCATCACCTGTTCGAGTGCACACGCTGTGACCTTTGTGGCCCGGAGGGCAAGGTCGGTCGCTGATCAGGATCAGGACTAAACAGGTGCAGATCTTTTATTGCCTTGGCCTGGTGGACTTGCAGGAGGGCCATGGCGTGCAGGGCGGAGGCGGCCTGTCCAGTGGCGCTGTAAGCATTGGTCGCCAGAGACGACGTCAACCTACAGGCCTTGGAGGGGAGTGATGGTCGATCCCACCAGGTTTTGCAGGCACAGGTGCACCACAACTGCCTTATCAACCTGGGGCAGCTCCGTGTACCTGTGGAACGCCCCGTCGTTAAGGGTAATGATAGCGGATGAGTGAGGAAGTCAGTTTCGGATAGTGAAAGATGCCCTCCACGACTTTGTCAGCTCATCATACACCTCCGGAAAGAAAGGAACCGGGCAAGCATAGCGGGCTGGCACTCCGCCAAGACGCTCTTCGATGCAGGGGCGAAACTCTCATTCAGCTCGGGTACTCCAAAAGTGACATCAGACTGGCCGTAAGGCGATCCGGTCCATTCTCAGGACCGGACAGGGGCAGACGAGCGTGTTGGGGACGGGTGGGCCGCGGGATTTACCCGGCGAAACCGCTCCCGTTAAATTCCCAATATCGCTTCCAGTGCCATCTGCACCAACCCTATACCCGTGGGTAGAAGGCAGGACGCGGGGGGCGGCTAGAGTGGCTTTCCCCCGTAAGAAGGAAATTCTCGCAGTGAGAACATGAACCATCCACAAATGCTGCCTCGGTGTGATCTCTGCCCAGACACGTGAGGCAGCACCCGTGGCCGTCAGAAGCGGAGAGGTAACGACCGCCTCCAGGAATGACACAAAGACGGAAGAGCATCTTGAAAAAGATGCGTTTTTAAAAAGACATTTACAGAATTATATACTCTTTTTAGAGCGCTGTCGAAGTGCCCAGGGGCGTAGTCTGCTCTGGCGTGCAGAAGAAGATACATTAGAGAATTATATACTCTTTTTAGAGGGCTGTTGAAGCACCCAGTGGCGTAGTATGCACTGGCGTGCAGAAGAAGAGAAAGCCACTGAAATGTGCCGTTTCTTCAACAGCGTGTGCTCTTTTAGATGTGAATGGAACAGCAGTGGGTTTTACTCAGCTTGCTGAAACACAACCGCTCAGCTCCGAAGTAAAAAATCTTTATGAACAGACGCATGCTGCCCTCCTTTTATACCTGTTTGTCTGGTCGAGGGGCATGCATATTCTGTTTGCCAATTCTCATTGGCCTTTTCTCAAAGATAAGGGGTAACCGAGGCTCTCAAGAGAGACCCCTTGTGTCACTACATCGACACAATGTCGAATGAGTGACAGAAGGGGAACAATACGTTTTTTTTGTAATGATTATTCATTTATAAAAAGCTTTCAAACATCACATTTCTCAGTGAATGGCATTATGTGGCATTATGAGATTAAATAGATTTTTATATTTTTAGAATACAGTCAAAATTACTAAAATAAAGTTGTATTATGAGATTAAAGTCGTAATATTTTGAGAATCAAGTCAAAGATATGATAATAAAGTCAGAGCATTACGAAATTAAAGTTGTAATATTTTGAGAATAAAGTTACAATTACAAGAATAAAGTCATAGTCAAAGTCATCAGTTTAAAGTCTTAACATTTTAAAAATAAAGTTGACATTACGAGAATAAAGTTGTAGCATTAATTTTCATCTACTGACACACAAATCATGGCTAGTATTTACAGTGACTGTATCAGCACACGCTTCACTTCTACCAGTCAACATTGATTATGAAAAATGTTATTCATTTATTGAAACACGAAAAGATTAAACCCACAATATTTCTAAATTGAAAGTACACTTCAAACAAAATGAAAAATAATCAAAATAACGAAGTGGTAAAAAAAGTAATACCAAATCCAAACATTTTACTCTCTTCGTGAAATCTCCAAACTGCAAATGCAGGAAGTGAATTTGGAGTTAAGAGGTGGTATTTGTCACGATCCACTGTTTCTGTGTTTCTCCCCTGTCATCTCTCCCGGACTACACTTCCCATAATTCCCTGCTCTCATCACTGCCATCTGTCTTTCATTATCCTTTGTGTATTTAAGCCCTGTTGTTTGATCATTCGTTGTCAGTTGTTGTATGTATTCAGACCTCCCGTGATTTGAGCCTGATCCTGTTCCTGTTCTCGTTTATGTTTTCCCATCGTGGTTGTTTTATTTGTTCCTTTATTTTAGTTTTTTTCATTAAAAGCTGCATTTAGATCCCCATTCCTCATCTGCTTCGTTACAGAAAAGACAGATGGCAGTGATGAGAGCAGGGAATTATGGGAAGTGTAGTCCGGGAGAGATGACAGGGGAGAAACACAGGCCAGACAACAGTGGATCATGACAGTATTAACACAATGACCAAATTATTAGGAAAATAGCAAATTGTGCTTTGTGCCACTTTATTTGTACACAATACACATAGTTTGCGGGCCTTCCCTACACTCCCACCCACACCCAGTTGCGCTTGGAATTAGCAATAGAATAGAGCCCATAATGTTTATTACATACTTTAAAAATTCAGTAATTTAGTGAAGTCATACAATTTGTATTTTTATTGTCTAAGCATTCACAGCCATAAGATATCACTTTCAGGGGCTAAAAGCAAACGTAAAAGGCCTCAAGGTGAATGGCTTAGAACATCTGATTTATAAACGTTATCCTGCCAAAAGCATACAAAACAAGAATCATAATTTTATGTTGTCAACTAAAACTACAGCACAAAAACCTTCCCATTGTCTAGTATAAAATAAGCTTATTTAGGTCACCATGACAACATTATTCATAATCCTGATTATATCTTTCTGATGAAACAATACAATTGACAAGCATTCATGTTATTTTCACAATTATTGTATTTACAGAAAGAAAGCAAATAATGTGATTGTAGAAGCAGTCTATAGTATGCTGCAAGTCAAGTATAACAAGTGCAGACGAGGACAGTCAAATTTAGGACATTGGGACTATTCTTTTGCAACAGGCAAATATAATTGACCAATTTTTCAGTTTAGTACAAAAACAGGCAGGTATTGATGTATTAGAGAATGACGTACACATCCCATGGCTCCGTGAAGCTGTTTGCTTAATGTGTCTTAATTTCTCAGTTCACGTCTACGTGAATGCACACATTATAAAAACATTAGTCATAATTATTACCTGTATATTTTGTAATGTTGCCCAGACTGAGTTAAGAGCAATTTTCCACTGTTATATATTATCCATTCACTCCTACAGGATAAATGTGGCATTATAATTATGAGAACATTTCAGAAAGTTCACCCTGTTATTTTCCAGGTAGAGGAGACTGGGGGCAATGGTTTCCCCCTAACCCTGTCCTAACACTAATCCAACATTTATCCATCACAAATAATGGTGACACTTCTTTCACTACAGCAAGAAATCTTTAACAAACACTGATTTGATGGTGTATAAAGTTTTTTTTTTTTTTTTTTTAGTTTTGATGTCTTTGAATTTAAAATGTTTTTTTTTTTTTTTTTTTTACAATTATGTTGTTGGTTAAAAGTTAACCTGCATAACAGATGTTGCTCATAGCTTTGTAATATCATTAGTTGTAATATTTTGTTATGAAATGAAAATATTTTGACTTAAAAATCTGTAAAATTCCTAATGAGAAATAAACTTTCTATTTTTTTTCCATGATTCGTAGTTACCAATTATTTTTGCGGTTGAAAGTGGTTGATTCTTAACTTAATAGATTTTATCCAAACCCCACCCCCATTCATATTAGTTTTATTTGATCACAAATGCATGGGGGTGAACATCCGCTCATTTGGTTTGAGAGGAAGTTCCTTAGCGCTGACTTTTAACTGGCAATTTATTAAGACATCTGTCCCAGGTATTGTCACGATTCACTGTTGTCTGCCCTGTGTTCTCCCCTGGCATCTGTTCCCCATGAACTACACTTCCCACTATCTGTAACGAGGCAGACGAGGGATGAGGATTTTAAATGCAGCGTTTAATAGAAAAACAAAAGATGTAACAGGTAACTAGGAATATAAACGAAAACACAGGAACAAATAAAACAACCACGATGGGGAAAACAGGAACAGGAACAGAAACAGAATCTGGGTCAAGACACGGGACTGAATACATTCAAATATATTCAACAACAGACAACCGGTGAGGAAACAAACAGGACTTTAAATACGCAAGGACAATTAAACACAGGTGAGAACAATAGGGGACAGCTGGCAGTGATGAGGGCAGGGAATTATGGGAAGTGTAGTTCATGGGGAACAGATGCCAGGGGAGAAACACAGGGCAGACAACAGTGAATCGTGACAGGTATTTCTTAATTTTGTCCTTTCAATAACCAAATCATTACAAACAAATTAAATCTCTAAGTTGTGTAATGTAATATTCCTGTATGCCATGTTATGTGTGGCCAAAGATGCCCGCAAAAATTGTCTATTTAATACGCCACACACAGTCATTCAGGTACTTTCACTCTAACATTTGTTTGTTTTGTGTACTCCTGTCTCTCCGATGCATGCTAATTTGAAAAACTTCGAATGACAATTTTTTCATTGAAGTATCCAACTGAATACTTATCAGCTGATCAATATTTGAATATAAACGTTATTAAAATTGTATTAAAAAGTATTGAACTCATTTTGAATAATTATGAATGCTCCAAGAAGACTTTTGCGTTAAAAACAAATCATCCTGACAGCTTAAATATTTGGCACCATGTAAAGGTAAAGTCAAGTAATATTAATAAGTATTAAAACAACTTCAGAAGATAATATGTGCTCTTATTTGAGATACATAGGTTACAAACTTCAGTCGCCCCCAAACATATATTCAGATATAATATTCAGACGTCTTGTATTAAATTTGATATTGTGATCAAGTCTTTCTCAATGTAAATATTTAAATGATACTATTACTTTTGACTTTTATATATACATATTTCTTTTTGATGTTTATATCTTGTAATAATCACACGTCCAGTGTACTGGAAGTACTGTGATGATGCCAACAAAATCAATAGATATATCTAGATAATCTAGACTGATAGCATTTCTTGCCATTGACCTGCATTCCTTGTCATTTTTTATGATGAATCATAAATGATGGCTTTTAATAAAGTAGATTAGCGTGTCAAAGTGTCCAGTGTGTCCTCTCCCATACATGGAATCTGGGGATTCAATAAAGCTTTCTTTTGGGACTGAGGAACATTTTTATTGGCATGCATAGATTATTAAAACCTCAATTAATGTTGCTGTGATACAAATGTTTGATAACATTTCAACATTATTAGTCACTTCAAATATTTGCCAAGAATGTTGGGCAAGAATTTTTAATTGTTTTCATGATGTCCCCATGCTTGCCCTTAAAAGTACTTTCAGTGTCTTTTAAAGAGTTTCAAAGCATCTTGGCAGGGTCAGCAATTATCCAGAGCACAGGGGAAAAGGCCACAAAAATTAATTAATTAAATTGAATAAATTTGAATGTACACTA
Organism: Moxostoma hubbsi; assembly: GCA_032164185.1. Lineage (NCBI taxonomy): Eukaryota > Metazoa > Chordata > Actinopteri > Cypriniformes > Catostomidae > Moxostoma > Moxostoma hubbsi. Next base: position 33,599,344 of record JAVLUX010000026.1, on the reverse strand, counting down.
GCAGCCAAAAGTTTGGAATAATGTACAGAGTTTGCTCTTATGGAAAGAAATTGGTACTTTTATTCACCAAAGTGGCATTCAACTGGATATTAATAACATGAAAAATTACTATAGCAATTTGTAAAAAATGTTCAGTACTTCTTAAACTACTTCAAAGAATTCTCATCAAAATAAATTCCTCCATGTGCAGCAATGACAGCTTTGCAGATTCTTGGCATTCTAGCGGTCAGTTTGTCCAGATACTCATGTGAAATAGATGTGGCTGTTTTGTCGAGCACTTCTCACACACACCTTACAGTCTTGCTGATCCCACAAAACCTCAATGGGGTTAAGATCCGTAACACTCTTTTCCAATTATCTGTTGTCCAATGTCTGTTTCTTTGCCCACTCTAATATTATCTTTTTGTTTTTCTGTTTCAAAAGTGACTTTTTTTTTGCAATTCTTCCCATAAGGCCTCCTGAGTCTTCTCTTTACTGTTGTACATGAAACTGGTGTTGAGCGGGTAGAATTCAATGAAGCTGTCAGCGGAGGACATGTGAGGCATCTATTTCTCAAACTAGAGACTCTGATGCACTTATCCTCTTGTTTAGTTGTACATCTGGCCTTCCACATCTCTTTCTGTCCTTGTTAGAGCCAGTTGTCCTTTGTCTTTGAAGACTGTATTGTACATCTTATTATGAAATCTTCAGGGTTTTTTTTATGGCAATTTCAAACATTGAATAGCCTTCATTCCTCAGAACAATGATTGACTGATGAGTTTCTAGAGAAAGCTGTTTGTAACAGGTTTGGCAATAAGGAGGCCACGAAGATGCAGTTCAGAAGTGAGTGTTCTCTTTAATGCCACAGCAGAATTAAAGTGTACAGAAATCAAGTCCTTTAAATAACAAAAACAGACTTCTGATTCTCTTGTACAATCGCCAACACTAGACTGGCGTGTCTCTCTCTCTCGTCTGGTGGTTCTGTGGCTGCTCTTATGCCACTCTCCCCATGCTCACTGAAATTAGAGACAGGTGTTAGACATAATTTGGCTCAGGTGCAAGCGCCCTTACCACTTTCTACCCCGGACGGACGCTTGACCACACCCCCCGCTGCCACACCGTTTCTTTTTCTTTGTTGCTATTTTTGATTTACTATTGACCTTAAGACATGCCAGTCTATTGCATACTGTGGCAACTCAAAAACAAACACAAAGACAATGATAAACTTAATTTAATGAATCAAATATCTTTCAACTGTGTTTGATATAATGGCAAGTGATTTAGTGATCTAGTACCAAATTAGCAATTTAGCATGATTACTCAAGGATAAGGTGCTGGAGTGATGACTGCTGGAAATGGGACCTGTCTAGATTTGATAAAAAATGACTTTTTTCAAATGGTGATGGTGTTTTTTTTACATCAGTAATGTTCTGACTAAATTTGTGGTCAGTTGAATGACACTTTGGTTAATTAAAGTACCAATTTCCTTCAGAAACAGCAAAATATGTACATTATTCAAACTTTTGTCAATTTTTGAAAACATAAACGATACAACACTACTTTATTCATCCCCAAGGGGAAAATAGAAGCGTTATCGCAGAAACATAATCACTCATAAATGTAAAAATGCCCCTGAAAATAAATTCTGGTAGGCAAATATGTGAGGTCTTGTGGCAACACTGTAGTATACTAGCGTTGGAAACACACTGTTACATACTGTTTCACATGGTATTTCACAACTACAAAAAAGTATACAGTATATACGTAGACTATAATGTTTTTTTTTAAGTAACATCTAACCCAATTTTTTTAAGTCAAATTTATTGCATTTAACATGACTGAATCAACATGAATATTAGGTTACACCAATGAAGTTTATTTTAAATGTTAGATATGATAAAAATAACTTTTTACGGTAGCAATTGCAGGTTCCCACTTATTAGAATGTACTGAGCAGTGAGCAGTATGCCGTAGGGATGTGCATGAGTAATCGACTAATCCAGTACTCGTTCGGCACCAGTTAGTCGACTATTAAAAAAATTACTCAAATATCGCAAATGTATTTTCCTTTGCACATTTGCCTGCCGTGAGCAGTGCTGAACACTGTACTTTCCCTCTGAAACTCTCACCAAATCTTGCAGTTACAATTGAGTACTGGGGTGTGTTGTGGATGAGGGTTGTCGAGATGTTGGATTTTAGAGGGAGACATGATGGCTTTTGAGATGTTTAAAGCAAAGCCTAGTATAGCACTTGGAATATTTTGATTCTTATTGAATTCTACTCTGTTGAGATTCGGTTCTTCTTGAAGTCAAGCAAACCAACAGATGAGAAAATGGAAAGAAACTGCCAAGCGGAACTGGATACTTGGAATCTAATCAGACCAGTATTAAATCTCATTACACAAGCAGAACACATTTTTTAAAAAGTAAACTTCCACCATTTATTTTTCGGAATAATGTGAAATGATAAAAATGTGATGCTTTATGTAGAGTTTATCCTAATTTCGTCATCATTGTGTTTCAAAGCTGTGTTTCAAAATTTTGGAATTCATTTTTTTCATTTTTATTAATGCATATTCAGTTCATATTTCCCCTCAAAAGAAAATCATAGTTTTTTTAAGTGACCTTATTTTGAAACCGTTCTTGGTTACGTTTGTGAATAAAACTAAAGGTAAATTTCACGAAAGTGTCATGCTTGTTATTTTTATCTGTTTTTCTTTTGTGGGTAAGAGTACTTGATTATAAAATGACTCAAAAATGCCTATCCCACCACCCCTGGGGTCGTGAGTTAGAACCCAGGGCGTGCTGAGTGACTTCAGCCAGGTCTCCTAAGCAACCAAATTGGCCCGGTTGCTAGGGAGGGTAGTCACATGAGGTAACCTCCTAATGCTCGATACAATGTGGTTCGTTCTCAGTTGGGCACGTGGTGAGTTGTGCATGGATCTTGCGGAGAATAGCGTGAAGCCTCCACACGTGCTAGGTCACACGCTCAACAAGCCACGTGTTAAGATGCGCAGATTGTCGTCTCAGGAGGCAACTGAGATTCGTCCTCCGCAACCTGGATTCCTGGACCAGGTTGAACCTGAACCTGGAGTCACAACGCCACCACAAGAACATAGAGTGCATTGGGAATTGGGTATCCTGTAAGCAGGATTCTAGAATGCCATTTTGAAAATAAATGTTTTCTAGTGTTTGTTTCTAATCATGCAAATCTGCATGATTCAGGGGTCTGAAGTTATCAGTTTATTTTGCATCATGCTTGCCAACCATTGCAGATTTTATCTTGACTTCTCAGATCCATCACACTCCACCACCCAACAAACCCAACAAACTTAAACAAACAAAGTTACACAACCAGGTCTTGCTAGGTTTATGCTTGTTCAGGGGAATTTTGAGGGACTGTGGTTTTGAATGGGCTATTTGATTGACAGGTCAGATCACTTATTTTGCTATCTGGAATTACCTGCACAGAAAACACTGAATTCATTAATGCACTGAATACCCGTATGCTTACTTAATATAGCTATCTATTTTCATGATTTGTTGTTACCACTTATTCTTGACAAGAATGTGGTTGATTCTTAATTTATTAGATTTTATCCAAACCCCACTCACAATTTTTAAAAATGGAAATCATATTAGTTTTATTTGATCACAATATCACAATTACGTAAACATGCATGGGGGTGAACATCCGCTCATTTGGTTTGAAAGGAAGTTCCTTAGCGCTGACTTTTAACGGGCAATTTACTGTTCCAGGTATTTCTTAATTTTGTCCTTTCAATAACCAAATCATTACAAACAAATTAAATCTCTAAGTTGTGTAATGTAATATTCCTGTATGCCATGTTATGTGTGGCCAAAGATGCCCGCAAAGATTGTCTATTTAATACGCCACACACAGTCTTTCAGGTGCTTTCAGTCTAACATTTGTTTGTTTTGTTAGGCTCTCCAAAATGTCACATTATGGCAAAAACACATCAATCAACTCATCACTGTTATGCAACTGACGCTAATCTTTTGACCTTTCAATAAAGCTGCATTATTCCTTGTACAAGCAAGTACAAGAACAAATCTCTCTGCATCCAAGAATTAAACTTTCTTTTAGTACAGACAAGAATGGGATCAAAGTTAAGAGAAGCAAGAGATGTTTCATCTTTACAAAGTTTTACACCGAGGTATGTGAAAACCTCCTTAACGTGGATCCCTTCAATTTAATAGAAGTTAACACTTTTAAGATAAACTGGCTAAAGAATTTTATACAAAATGTTGATCTATGTTGAATATTTTCCCTAATTATTTGTTTGAACAAAATGCATGGCCCAGGCCAACCCCGGCCCACCCATGGCTACACCACAGGCATGAGATGTCACAATTTCTGTGTTTGGAAATGATCAACAGTTTTACTTCACTCGAATGAATATGACATTTCAAAAAGAAAAATGGATGTTATTGATTTGTTTTTGTTATTAAGAAAATGTTATATTCATCAGAGTAAGTGGAGGGATTTAAAACCCAACTTTGTTCATTTCCAAATAGCACTTGAAATTTATTTTGAATCAATAACATTTTTAAAAGCCAAAAAATAGAGTTTGTTATATTAATGTAATATATGTGATTCCCTTTAGTTTTGTTTTTATTTATTTTCTGTTGTGTTTTAATTTGTATTTTTACTGTTTGTCAAATGTCTGAAAACGTTGAAATTCATTGTGTGTGTGTGTATATATATATATATATATATATATATATATATATATATATATATATATATATATATATATATATATATATATATTGGAACGCGGAACTTTGGACGTTGGAACATTTACTATTATTATTATTATTAATATATATATATATATATATATATATATATATATATATATATATATATATATATATATATATATATTATTATTATTATTATTAATAATAATAATAATAATAATAATAATAATAATAATAATAATAATAGTAAACGTTCCAACGTTCCAAAGTTCGGTGTTCCAAAACCCGGAATGTGAAAAAGGTCTATCAAAATCATCATAGTTCCTCCCAGTGGTTGATCAGGAAAACCGTCGAGAGAGCTGCACAAAGGACCTAGAATTTAGGACCTAGATCACAAATTAACTATAGATATATTTGTCTTTTGACATTTTTGGAAAGAGGTTTTTCAGCGTTTCGTCATCTGAGCGAACGACATCATTTTTAAACATCAGTAAAAGAGAATGCAACAAACCTGGATCATTGAGTCAATCGAATGAGCCCTCTAGAGGGAGCTGTAGAGTGACCGCTGAGGGAGGATCAGGACTGAGGGCTGGACTCTCCTCTGCCATGCCTTAGTTTAGCATTCTCACAAACTGAATCACAAGAACAAACATATGCGAGAAGTCGTACGGCTGACAGACCGAGCGTGTCCTGAGTGAGGTAAGGTGGAATGCATTGCTTATGTATTTTAATGCCACGGTGAACAAATATATGTACATTTTAAAAAAAAATAATTGAATTTGATGATTTATCACCGTGTTATCTCTAAAGTGGCTGGGCAAAGTTATTGTTATAAAAGCTGAGCATTTCTGCAATACGCCTTTAATGTTTAGTGTTTAACATTCATCTTGGTACGTAAATTACACTTTGAGAATTTGTGAAAATTGTTTGTGGATTCTCTGCGTTCCGCCCTAACCAGTAAGTGCTACCTGTCATTTATGAAGATCTACAGGACAGGAAAATCATATGGTTCCTATGTAATTGCATTCTTACCCATGTGTTTGTTGTTGCCATAAGCAATGTTTTCAAATGATAGGTTAATGTACTGTTAGTGGGCACTTTTATCCAAAGTGCACTCAAGCTATACATTATATCTGTTTTTAGGCTACTTAAATACTGTAACGTTGCTATTACTGACCAGCTAGTTTGGTTGGGTTGTGATAATAATTTCAATATGAAATATATGTCAGATCATATGCCATCTATGTTTGCTCTTTTCCTCTGAGTACATGTAACATGCATATTCAATGCTTGGTTTTCTGTAGTATAGATTTCATATCTAAAGACTAAATTTGAGTGCAAACTGAGGTCCTATTCATGCATTTGGTTTATTCAGTCTTGGCTGATTGAATATGAGTTAACCAGATTAAAATCTCAATGGCAACCATTTCAAAAGCACGGTATTTAGCTAAGTTTGATGATGCAACACTGTATTTATCAAGATAATAATATTAGCATAACAGGCCACCCCCGGATTGGATGCACGCATATAGTAAAACAAAGGATGCTAATACAATAAATAAATAATAGTTTTGCTTCTAGTAAATTCTACTGGTTGTTGTACAGAGCACTAACATCTATACATAATTTCAATGACACAAAAACTAAAAAAATGTTGACATTTGTTCGCTGACTCAATCAGTTTTATTAGGTCATGTATTGGCGCATAAGATGTCTTTGTGGGCAAGATGAGGTAATTTTTCCCTAGATAAAAATTATGTCATAAGTAATAGATTTTTTTTATGCTTTGTTAACATGCCCTTGTATTGCAACAGCTGCAACTGAACCACGCTATAATGCTTTTTAACAAAGAAAGCAACCGAATCAATATCGAAGTATAGCAGGTAGCTATTCAAAAAAAGGTTTCTGTATGAAATCTGCCAGTTATTTTTATTTCAATCAAAATGCATATGCAAGGATCATCCATCTCATGCTATTTATAACAACATATTCATACTGATCTTACAGTGAAATCGGAAACAGTAGGTTGACTTTTCTTAAGCTGAAATTGGCCTGTGCTTATCAAAATGTGAAACAATGCCCCCAGTGGCTAATGTGGTAAGTGTCTTGGGGCATATTAGCACACGTGAGCGTCATTTTCAGGGTGTATTGTCCACAGAGGGGCGCCAAAAGTGAGTTGTGTAGCAAGTTGTTTTCAGCTGTACAGGCTTATAATACAGTGAAGAGGAATTCATATTTTATAAACTGTACCCCCCAATCCAAACCTCAAACTTAACCATCAGTGGAGTACAAATTAAATGTTAGAGGGAAAAATGCAACCTCTGAATCACAGTCGTCACTGATTATGCGAGCACGATTACTTCCTGGTTTCAACACGTTCCGGTCGAGCCACAAGGGAAGGTAAACATGCTGGAGCCGATGCAAAAATGTGTGATAATAGATGCCGCTTTCCAATGATTCGGCATAATGTGGCCGATCATGGCGTACCAGAACTCTCGGAATCAACATGCTGACTTGCCGTGTGATTATGTTGAAATTATCATGCATAAGGAAGTTTTGAAAAATGTAGATTGTAACCTTTAAAATGTAAAAGTTAATACTTCTAAAAGTGTTCTTTTTTTAATCTGTCCACATTTTGGTTCAGACTTTTTTAATGGAAATACGCAAATCATCAAAAAGGAATTATGTAACACAAACGTGTCCGGTACATGCATCAGTAGAAGTCTGCAGGTGAAATGCACAAATCGACTGAATTTGCGCTTACTCTTGTTGGATCCATGTCAACACAAACAAATCACTCACTATCAATAATTAAGTTGCATAACGTTACTTTAAGGAACATATCATATCAGCATTCTGATTCAACAAAGCCTGAACACGTTTTGTATGAAAAGACATTACATATCAGAGCTAGATGACGTTAAGTACACATTTTACTTGGCTGACTGTATTGCACTTTATGATTAGTTTATGTTAGAGCTGAATTTTATAAAATCATGTGAGATCAACAGACATTTTACACTACGGACATGAACCCTAGCTAGCACCCTTTGTAAACTTCTGTTCCAACACACCTGAAGGGTTTATGTATGTGTGTGTCTGTGCATGTTTACCGAGTGATATGACAGCTATTATGAAATATGTGACCTGAACTGAGCATTAATTATGTTGTACCACTTCTACCACTTTTGTACCACATATAAATATTATATTTCAGATAATTCAAATACATTACATAATACACTCTCTGAGCACTTTATTAGGAACACCTGTTTACCTACTTATTCTTGTGATAATCTTATCAGCCAATCATGTGGCAGCAGTGCAGTGCATAAAATCAGGCAGATACGGGTCAGGAGCTTCAGTTAATATTCACATCAACCATCAGAATGAGGAACAAATGTGTTCACAGTATTTTTCAAATAATTAATCATACTAAGTTAACATGTTAAATCGACAGCCATAAGAAATGCATACAAATTAGTAAGATCTCAAAATATGATTTGGAACAGATTTTTACAGACAATCACTCAGAAATGGATGAAAGTGCCTAATAAAGACTTTGTAGTGTCATAAAAATAAATATTTAATATCGACACATTGTACTCAAGTTTTAGTTAACATTCAGAAAACTGCATAATTGACCCAGTGTCCAGACCTCATGAATATGCATTAGTTTACCATAGCTTAGTTGTAACTTTTGCTTGTTTTTGGTGTATCAGGTTTACCAAAGCAAATCTCTAGAGGTTTCTCCCAAGTCTCCTATTTGCTGTATCCTCACAAAATGAGAAAGCTCAGATGTACTTTAATTCAATGAGAAGGCAATTCTGTACAGGGCCGCATTTCCCAAAAGCATTGGCACCAAAGGCCTCTACGACCAACTTAAGCTTGCTATTGGGAAACGCAGTTCCTGGTCAAATGCCTGAAATATATGCAAATGTGAGTCTGGGTATGTCTTAAAGACCAATCCTTCCTTGCGTGTATATGAGGGGTGTATTAGGGCCAGTGCAGAGCTGTTGCCATCAAGAACAAACCATTACAGTGCAAAAATGTATGCACTTTAAAAACAGCAGCAGCAATGATTCAAAGTCACAGACGACAGTAAATGCAAAGTGGTACGTGAAAGATGTACGAGTTAATGAGATATGGGTGTGTGAGCTGAACATAAGAACATTAAGTTATGTTAGTGAGCTGCACAGGGTGTGGCAATATGAAAGCTTTCTAATTAAGTTTGCAACTCTCTTCCTGTACATCAGTTATAAGAGAGCATGCCCAGTGTGCAGAGCTGTAACCTACAGTACTGTAGCTACTTAAAAGGTGCACTCAGTTATGTTTAACTCCTAAAGACATGACTTGTAATTTTGCATGTAGGGAATCATGAGCACTAACATTAAAATGAAGACTCCAGTCATATCAGTATCCTTATAAAATCTGTTTTAATCTACATGGAGATTGTCCACACATGGGGGCGGCCATGTTAGAATCACATGACCAGCCAAATACTAATCATCTCAGTAATTGTCCTGTTATTGGACACTTTCACTCATTGATTAAAGTAATCATGGCTGACTGTGAAAACTACATTTCTACAATGACAGAAATGACTGAAAACTATTGATTTTAAATTATGCTGCATCCAAGCCACTAGGTGTCAGTGTCCAATGACAAAGACTTCGTACTGTACTTCTTACTTCTTAAAAAGTTACTGAGTGCACCTTTATACAAACTAAAATATAAGATAGTTTGAAGTTTGTTGAAATGTTTTGGTCAATACATCATTTTCAGTTTTTATAACACAAATTTAAGTACATAATTGAAAATGATGTATTGACCAAAACATAAAATTATTAATAGTTTTTAATGACTTTAGGGTAATTTCTGAGCTGATAAAAATATTTAAATAATCTAGATTAAAACACGTGTCAAGTTGGTAGAAAGATGATCTTGGTGTCCACATTTATAGCATTATATAAAAAAATGTACTTAATGACTTTAAAAATGTCATGTGGTGTAACCATCAAGTAAAATGTATGAAAATACAGTTCTTGCACCATACATAGTGTTTTTTAAGTAAAAATAAATTGTTTTCACAAACATTGTGAATTTTTGACTCATGAATGTCAAAAAGTTTTCCTGGGGTTGCTCCATGTGACCTGAAGAAAATGTGCTTTTTCATAAAAAATAAAAAGTGAGAATATCTGCTATTTTTTGAAAAACTACACAAACGTCATGAGGGGTTAAAGAGGTCCTCTCTGTTTTATGGTTTTGTTGTCATTGTTGTTATTGTTTTTGTCAAATGACAACAGGATGGAAACCTACATGTCGGTTACACCACCTGACTTGATTTGGTGGACAAAGTTTTTTCAAATATTATTAATATTTGAAATCAAAATTGTTTCAGTGGTGATTTTTCATGCAGATAAATAAAGAAATATATATATATATATATATATATATATATATATATATATATATATATTTCAAGAATTTCAGCTTTTAAATTCAGACGGTTACACCACGTGACATTGTTTTAATTTAAGCCCCAGAAAAAAATACCAAAACGGCTTTGAACTCAGTAATTGAAAACATGGTCATCATAGATTGCACCTCTTGTTTTTCAATTTTCAGAAGGTATGTTTTTCAGTGACAAAGTTGGAGTGTTCATTTTGTAAATTGCTGTACACTTTAGTATGTGTGTGTGTGTGTGTGTGTGTGTGTGTGTGTGTGTGTGTGTGTGAGAGAGGTGTAAGTGTTTTAACCCTGGGGCTATTGTTCTCTCTAATATTGCACACGTCCCCTTCACTTTGCCTGTTAGCACAACCTGTCACAGAGCTGATGATTTTTCTTATTAATGAGACTCCTATTACACGCACACATGCACATGTTTTACATAAGAATAGATTAATACAAAAATGATATGCATGTGATGCAAGCTGCAAATCAAGGCGGCATGACCTTAGTAATTGGTTAGACAATCAAAATCAAAACCTTTTATATTAACCATATTAAAGAGACCTATTTAATTTACTGCCCCTCTATTTTTTCCAAACCCATATGAATTTCTTTGTGGAACACAAAAGGAGATGTTTGACAGTATGTTAGTCTCAGTCACCATTAACTTTAATTGCATCTTCCCGTACAGTAAAAGTGAATGGCGACTGTCATTCTGCCTAACATCTCCTTTTGTGCTCCACAGAAAGTTATTCAACCTCAAATCTTCATTCACCACCCACAGCTGAAAACATTTTTACTTTTATGGTTAAAGATGAAAAACATGCAAGACTTGATATGTTAAAGCATTTGCAACATGCAAAAGGATTTTTGTGATTGGTTGAGGTATTTAATTTGCTCCAGCTACCAAGTTTCTCAATTTACACATACACTCAAAATTATTTTAGCCTATTTTTAAGATTTACGTGTTTCAATTTCATAACAAAATTCCATCAAATTGAATTGTCATTTTGATCAAAATTAAATTCAAGGAATATTCCAGATTCAATACAAGGTAAGCACAATCGACAGCATTTGTGGCATCATTTTAATCACCACATACAATTATTTGACACCATAATTTTCTTTAAAACAAATCTGGGTTCCAGTGAGACACTTACAATGGAAGTGAAGGGGGCCAATCTGTAAACGTTAAAATAATTAATTTGTAATTAAAGTATAGCCATAAGACGTTGTGACATTATCCATGTTACCTTGATTTTATTGTGATAAAATCACTTACTAACTTTTTCTGTGTAAGTTATATTCAATTTTGCAACTTTTTTGCAATGAAGACAGAATGTCAACAAACCCTGAAGCGACTGTAAAAATGACTGTTTAATCAACTTTATAGCTCAAATAATACTTGAGTTTTGACAGAATTAATGTGTATTTGTAAAGCTGCGAGATACATGGCAGTGGTCAAAGAGTCTGTGTAGTTCATGTTTATATACAAAATAATAAAGAAATAGTCCAGATGGGTCCCGTTTGGTGTTATGTTAGGAATAGTTAGCCACACAAGGCTTGTCATCTTGACATGAACTGCGCACCAGTGGGCGGGGCCAAGTATGTGATGTCGCATGTTGTGGGATGTGTAAATACAAATGAGAAATGTTTCGTGATGTCACGAAAAGACAGATTTCAAAACGAGACGTTTCAGCAGGGAGTTAACTATAAACCTTCTTTTTAGGCAGGGGAGGAAGTTTTCAGTTTTGAAATTCACAGTATTTTTTATATAGTAAAGTTACCTCTTATATGTCTAAATATCAAGGAAAATTTGATTCTCCATTTCATGACTTCTTTAAGAGTGCATAGACACAAAAACATAAACAGTCTTCTTATCTCTTGGAAAATAAAACACTTAACTTTGTAAAGGCATATATGGCCACCTACAGTACGCCTCCTCCTTTGTCCTCCACCCTTCGCTGGAATTTAAGGTAGTTTTTCCAGTGCAGTGAATCAGCAGTCTGCAAGAGTGATGCCACTTTTATTCACTATCTGCTGTCTGTGATCACATCCCAGAGAATCTATTCCTTTGCTCTTTGTTCTCCTGCATGGACATGTTGACATTTAGATGTAATCACTTCATCCTAGTTGGAAAGGATCGAAAATTCTCTTTAGTCTTGCCAGAAGTGGTTGATGTGTACTAAACATTAAAAAGGATTAGGCTAATAAGAGCACAACTGTATGTATTCGGAAGTTCAAATCTGATTTGCTTAAAATATATCGTTTTTATAATCGGTGACTAAGTCGATAATTTTAAATGCACCCTAGGATGAATATTTCATTACTCATGAAAGAATTGAAGTACACAGTTTTGTACCTTCTTCACGGTCTTTTTTTACAGATTTTCATATAAGACTCAAATCAAAGTTTGCAATATTGATTGCTCATCTAGGAGCTAATTATTTTGGTCCATTACTTAAAATTTGCTATTGAAGAATTTGTTGAAATCCATATAGATAAAATGAATGGGAGAATACTTCCAGAGCCAATGACAATGTGCGCGGTCACTGTTGCGTTCTGTTTACAAAGCACTTAAGCCTTGGCATTAACTATTACATAATGAAGTAATGGTTTTCCCACCCATTCTTTTTGTTTTTTTGGCCTTTTTGTTATTCATTCATGCAGTCTTTCATTATAGACTTAAAGATGGTTGCTTGTCTCTCAAAGATTTACACAAAGGTTTCCATTATGTTCATTATGTAAGTATTTAATTGGACTGTTTGCTTGGGAGATTAAATGATTGGCTAATTGGGCTTGTGTTTTGTTCAGATGTCTTTTGGAAAATTGCCTCCCTCCTAGTCTCATTTTCTTTAATCATTCCTCCTTCACACCTTATGTTCCTGCATCTCATATCTATCTCATTTGTATTCATTTATAGAGATTGCAGGCAAACAGGTCACTCTGTACAACTACAAGCAGAATTTGATCATCAGGACTTCAGAAAAGTGAATTTAGGTACTGTATGTATATTTCCTCCAATATGCTCACAAGCATATCCATACTGCCATCAATATTAGAGGCAGACAGATATATCAGTTTTACAGATTAATCGTGCCGATAGTTGCTTTTTGGAACTATCGGCTATCTGCTAAAATCGATGCCGATAGTTGCTGATAATGTTTTAGAACTCTGTGTGCCTTTGAAAATTACGTAAGTGAAGCGAGGGAATGCAAAGAAAAATGTGACTATATAGAAATGTCCCTCGTCAGCACATACATTGTGTCTCCGACTTCATATTGTGAGAAATAATAATATATAGGCTATTAAAAGCTTAATTATATAGAGCATTGTAACGGAGCCAAGTCTACGTCATTTCAAAATAAGAGTCCCTGGTGTGTTTCAGGCTTGTTTAGTGTCAAAAGTCCCATGTTATGCACCAAATCTTCTTTCTTTTTTTTCCCCTGATTATTATCATGATTTTTGGCTGAAAAATAATCTAAATTTGGGATTTTATTCATTTTAAACTCTGGCCTCTATATCTGTGCCGACTAAGAATGTGTTCGATTCGATTTTAAAGAGGCCCTATTATGCTTTTTGTGATTTTACCTTTGCTTTCGTGTGTAATATAGCTGTTTGTGCATGTAAAAGTTACTAAGCACATAGTCCACGCCAAAGGAATTTACTCTCTCCCACAGAAAACACTGCTCATGAACTACCTGAAACATCTGGTTTGCAGTCGAGCCGTTACTTCCGTGACTTAGCTATCTCACTATGTAACACATTCGCATAATGTCCACCTAAGGGCTACTTCAGTTATGGTAAGGGGTGTTACATATCCGACACATGCTCTAAGCAGTTGACCAATAACAACAGATTGGGCTTTTCAGAAAGAGGGCTTTAAAGAGACAGGAGCTAAAACAGAGCGTTTCAGACAGGGTGAAAATTAATGTACAGTATGAGAAAAATTATGTGTTTTTGAACATTACAGCATGTAAACCCCCAAAATAAAATGATGAACCTGTAAATGAGCATAATTCCTAAGTTATCGGTATCAGCAAAATCCACTGTCGGTCGACCTCTAATCGATATGTAATTATACACCTTTACCATTTAACTGCCTCTTTCAAAACCGCTCTTCAGTTTAATAGACCAAACAAGTTATCTAAACAGCCTACAAACTGATGTGTTGATGTGTTTCTTTGTTTGGTTTAGCTTTTGTAACTCCTATAACACATTCCCAACGTCACACCAGACACGATGTAACAGTTTCCATCTGTTGTAGGTGTAAAGACAGGAAGTAGAAGAGCGTGTCAAGATGTTGACTGATGAGGTGCCACAGGTACAGGAGGTCAGTGGTGTCACCGCCTGCTCATTAACCATGCAGAAATACTGTATGTGTTTGTAATTCTTTTTTTTTGTTTGTCTTCAGGTTAGATACTGTCTGAAGACTCTGAGAGAGCAAATGGCAGCAAGACAAAACAATAATAACAATCAGGTACTATATTTACATTATTACTATATTTATATTTTTACACAAATGATTTTATCATTGTGGGCGAATCTCACAAAAAATGCAAGAACATGTCTAGGTCATATTTCACCCATAAAATCAAAAGGTTAATGGTAAGGGATGTCATAAAATATAGATATATATATTGATTATTGTTCAGCATATTATTTTATCTATATAATTTTGAGGCATTGATATATTAAAATTAGACAACATTTAAATCAGAAGTCTAATTTGCGTGCTTTCCAATTCACTCAGTTGGCCTTCAGTTTACTAGTGTGGCGTAATAGCACTGGGAGAACACAAGAGGGTGATATAACATTTACTTTGCCAATCGTGGGTAGGAAAGGCACCGGTATCACACACAGAGGATGAACTGATGCGGCTCATTCTCTTCAAGAATGAACAAAGTGACAGTCACCTTGTCTCCATCCAACTCCATACTTGACAAAGTAAAAATATGTAAAAACAAAAAAAAAAAAAATACATTTGCGAAATTTGCTGTCTTCTGTTTGTTTCCGTTCAAATGGCCTATTATCGATAAAAAATAGTGTGCGTTATGACGTCGTGCTTAAAAAAACACAATAAGTTTATTTCGACTATCACCAAATCAAAATTCCTTGTGTACGTGAAAACACTTGGCAATAAAGCTCTTTGTGATTCTGATTCAAATAAATGCAATCAAAAGAAGAGGAATTGCAATCAAAAGGGAATAGTTGCTCTTCTGATAGGACTGTGTGATGAGGAGGAGGACACGGCCGGCGCTAAGTCACCTAATCAGCGGGACAGTGAGCGATAAAGGGGAGCTAGGTACGCCAGTTCGAGAGAGAGACACACGTGGCCCAAGCAGTGGGGAAAACGTTCTGTCTCAGTATAAGGACCATTCATCGATGTGTATATTCTGTGTGCACAGCTATTAAAGAAACATTGATGCGGTGTAATATCAGGGTTTACATATGATACATTCCTGATATTCAATAGGCTATTTACAACAATCATCTAATCTAAAGCATTGCCATCACAGCTGCATTATGTCCTGCATATTTGTCCAGCAATTTTTAATGACCAACTGAGCTTGATTGTCATCTAAAATTAATTTAGCGACATTTTCTGAAGAAACTCATCAAATATGATCCGAGGTAAAGGGGGTTTGATTTAAAACAAATTTAATGTTCAAAAGCTAGTTTTCTGAAAGTGAACTCAGCATTGGACTAATAGTTTTATCCAGTCTTGAAAAAAGTCTAGAACATTCTGAGAATGTGATTTTTTTTTTTTTTAAATAAATATATATAAAACCATTTTTTAACAAAACAATTAAACAGACAAAAATATTATATCCATTTATTTTTCTTTCTTTTTTGGGGATTTTGGGGTGAAATAAGAGATGGACATGATATTATGACATCATATACTGTAGTATAATATTAATGTATACTGTATATTGCATACTATTCTATACTAAACTATACTATACTATAATACTCTAGATATTTTAGGTAGATAGCAATTCTTTCCTTACACTGTAAAATATGGTAACCTGCAGCTGTTAACTTAATGGGGAAATTGTTTTTGTTTTGCATTCAGATTGACTCATAAATGCTAATTAATATATTTTAAAATGTAATCAAACCAGTTAATTTGCATGTTACCACAATTTTTAGTTTAACATTTCTTTTAGGATAGCTGCTGTGTATCAAATGTATACATTTTCCCATCAGCTTGGAAATGCTTTGCAAATTCTTTTAATTGCTTTTGCAAGGCTGCCCCAGGTCATAGGTGTCATATGTAGAATAATAAGCTGTCTCTTGCCCTAGTTTCCATCTAACGGCATCAAGGACAAAGTGCTCATCAACAAAGCCAATGGCTGTAATGGAATTGCAAATGGATATTTTCCTAAATGTCAGGTGAGTTATTCATTACATAAGATGAATCACTTGCACCATTATAAACACACACCTACATAGAAATAATGTATAGGCTACTCACACAAATGCAAAAAGAGAGACACTCCCATAGAAGGAGAAAGAGTTGTTTTTGACAGAATTGAAGGCGTTATGGTTGTGGTAGGCCATTAGGGTAGTTATTCCCTCTCAACTAAACTTTGTTTAAACCTTCCAAACTAAAATTAATAACTTCCCTGATTAAAAATGCCTGGAAAACTGGAGACCTGTTACACTGTTATGTATCCACTCTCAGATAATAATTATACATGTGTGTCGATTTTGTGACTTTGGCTTTGTTCACACTGCACAGTGATTTCTGTTTTTAAATTCGAGCTTGAGGACTGAGTGTCGGCACTGTAATTTTGCAAATTATGAAATCGGATCTGTTTTTCTCAGATCTGGTTCTACATTGGTTGATGTAGTAATGATGTCAGCACAATGCATATACTGTGCCCAAAACCACTGACTCATTCACTCATTCACTATTCACTACATAACGTACATCTAATAGTTTGCTATGTGAGGAAAAAGTGAGCAAAAATTTGTGTTTTCGGCACCGCTCCTGACAAAATTGCTCAATTTGTATGACCTTACATTTCATCCCGATTGAGAAAAAACCCAATATGACCATTAGTAATGAGATGCATTGCAAAACAATCAGATTTTAATAGTATTTTACACCACATGCGGATGTGGTTTGGATCGGTGTGTAAACATTGGATTTAATTTGTCTTTTGCAGTTCAGACTACAAACAAGTAAACTGATTTAAATCAGATACACCAAAAAATACAAAAAAGGAGCTAGTATTTCAGTCCTCATATTGAGGATGCAATGATGTTCATGCAAAAAAAGAACTCATGTTTTTTTTAGTCATGTAACATATTATGTAACATGAGAAGAGATTTGGGAGTGTAAACACATTAACTCTTTTACCTTAACTGTCAGAAGTCACGCCCATGCCCATAAATCCCCTCAGGATGCCCTTGACAGCAGCAATTACCAAACTTGCAGCAGCGTAGTAAACAACCCATCACTCTTTCCTGCCTATATGCTGCAAAAACATTTTCTTACATAGTATTTTTATCTTTAAAACAAAGAAATTAAAATTTACATGAGAAGCAAAAGTGTGTAAGAAAATTTGATTTTTCTTCAAAGAATAGATTATGAATCAATTTTATTTTTCATACCCCACTTACAAATAGTTTTGTTTTTTGTTAGAAGCTTAAACCTCACCATATTTAGCAGTTTTTGTAAAACTCTTATATATTTTTACAAATTTAGTACAGTTGAGCTTAATTTCAGATATATTCTCTAATAATTGGCTTATACACGTTTAAAGGAAGGAGAAACCGCTTCCAATGTCTTTAGTTGTTGATTTTGGTGCAGATCCATCTATAGAAGAAGCTGCAAAATGAAGTGGTAAAACTTTACAATAAGGTTCCATTTGTTGACGTTAGTGAACAACATTAGTTAGCATGAACTAACCATGAACAATACTTATTAAGCATTTATTAATCTGGGTTAATGTTAATTTCAACATACTAATACATTTATAAAATCAAAAGTTGTACACACTCACTGAGCACTTTATTAGGAACACCTGTACACTTACTTATTCATGTGATTATCTAATCAGCCAATCATCTGACAGCTGTTCAATGCATAAAATCATGCAGATACAGGTCAGGAGCTTCAGTTAATGTTCACATCAACCATCAAAATGGGGAAAAAAAATGTGATCTCAGTGATTTCGACCATGGCATGGTTGTTGGTGCCAGACGGGCTGGTTTGAGTATTTCTATAACTTTTGATCTCCTGGGATTTTTCACACACAACAGTCTCTAGAGTTTACTCCGAATGGTGCCAAAAACAAAAAACATCAAGTGAGCGGCAGTTCTGTGGATAGAAACGCCTTGTTGATGAGAGAGGTACCACTTACGTAGATGTCAGCATCCCTCATCTGTGATAACCATGAACAAAAACTATGCAGACTACATTAAATACAGGTTACATTTGCTATTATGTTGGGTCGCCTCTTGATGTCCAATGTAAAATCTGTGTCCTAAAGCAAAACCAGCTGTTGTAAAGTTCTTAAAAGAATGTTATGCAATTATCATTATGGTAGTTTGTAAAAAACAAAACAAGGTATTACAATGTTTATTCCATTGCATTTTTTAATACTTTATTTGTTAGGTTGACAATAGTGTTAACTTATAGCTGCTCTCTTTTGCTTTGTCAGGACAAGGAAGGTGAGGAAAACTGCGTGACCCTGAGAGAAGTCACCAAACATCTGTACACTCGTTTGCAGGAGATGGAGAAAAGACATCAGGAGGAGAAAGAGAAACTGCAGGTCAGTCATTGCCATTACCATTGTGATGTATTATGGCCTCTCTTTCCTAATTAATCCACTTTCAAACCAAACAACGACTCTTGAAATCTTCTTTAGCAAGAAAATAGGGAATATCAGCGGCGGTTTCTAGAGGAGCATAGCAACCGCATGGAGAAGTCTGAAATCAAGGCAGAGGAACAGGGCCAAAAAGTGGAGGAAATGCAGAAACGAATGAGTAGTTTGGAGCTGGAGAATGCCACGCTGGGAGAGAAACTTGCCGCTAGTGAGGCTGAACTTGAGAGACTGAGAGAAATTAAACAATCGAATCATGAGGACAGGTAAGTGCTCTTATACCTAAACTAAACAAATACATTTTTCGGTTGCATTTTATTATACAGTACGTGTACTTTCAGTACTTACAGTGTACTTACCCAAGAAAAAACTGATTAATATTAGTACTACGTGTACTTAATATGGGTTAAGGTTAGGATTAGGGTTAGTACCTAGTAATTACTGAAGTTATATTGTACAGAAATGCAGAACAGTACTGTAAAATTCCAACAGATTTGGAAATTTGGTTTTATTTCTGACCCAAATGACCATTGTTTCCTTTTTACTAATGCATTTAATATTTGGTGCATGTTCTCATAAGTTTGACATTGTTCTCTCTGACTACTTTAAATCCTTTTTTACCAACAATTTGGTAACCATCCAGCTGGCCTATTTGGAACTCTGTTAGTTGCCATGTGTTGCCATAGAAACTCATTTATCAAACTCTGGGAAGTCACGCCTCCTACACAGATTGCTAAATGTAATATGACTCATTCATGTAACTGCCTTTGTAATAGTAACTTGGGTGCTTTAAAAGTATACTCAAATTTTGTACTTACCTTAGTAACAGACAGGTTTTGTGTTTTGCAGGTGTGAGCAATTAGAAAAGGAGCTGGCGACTCTAAAGAATAAAAATCATAACTTAGATGACATGCTCAAAAGTCAACAGAGGAAAGTCCGTAACATGATTGAACAGGTACTAATACATGCACATACACACAGAACATTCAAACACAGGACACACAGATAAACCATCAGATAGATAGATAGATCTTGAAAGCTGTTGTAAGAGAAACCATTGATAAATTTAGTCTTTGTTTAGGGATTTTGGAAAACCCCTAAACCATGTCTGTACAATACCAGTATGTTGGCTTTGTCAAGACAATATAATTAATGCTGAAGCCTTACTAAAGAAATTGTTCTCATGAAGAATAAATACGAAAGAGGACGTTAAGAGAACATCAAAAAGAGGAATAAGGAAGCGCCTCATAATTGTGCTTAATACAAACAAAGCAGGTTTTATATTGAGTGTTTAGAGATGGGAAGTGAAACTCGACCTCAGTAATAAATAAAAGATGTATTCATTTCCGATCAATTGGTGCTCTTTAGCTCTCACGTGACACATTACATCTACATCAGTGCACACTGAAATTACGAATGCATGGAAAATATTACATGCATTAGAGAAGTGTTTATTGTATTGTGTTTTGTACATTCTGTGTATCTATATTGTTAAAATTGTATTTTTAATGACAACTTGATATGGCATGTTTACTGGATCCTTTGGAGCGACCAACAAGTTAAATTCCTTGTTAATACAACTTACAGTACCTTGCATAAATAAACAAATTCTGATTCAGAAATATTTACTCTATCAGTTTTGCATGGTCCATTTAATTTTTCACTGACTAAATGGACAATTCTGATAAAGCATGTCAAATGGACAGAAAATATTGAGTGTGTATGTGTGTGTGTGTCATAGTATCTTAATCATGATAATATGATCTAACTATGTAGACAAATTATGCAAATTGAAGTTTGTTGTTGAATCCTGGCTAATTTATTTCAACTATTGATAAATTTAAAGGGATATTTCACCAAGAAGGAAATGTATCTCATCATTTACTCACCCTCATGCCAACCCAGATTTGTATGACTTTTTTCTTCTGCTGAACACAAACAAATATTTTTAGAAGAATATCTCAGCTCTACACCACAAGTGAATGGAGACCAAAACTTTGAAGCTCCAAAAAGCATACAAAGGCAGCATAAAAGTAATCCATTCTACTCCATTGTTTTAATCCATGTCTTCTGAAGCGATCCAATCAGTTTTGGTTGAGAACCGAACAAAATGAAACTCTATTTTCACTATAAATCTTGACTTCTGCAGTCTCCTTGGTGATTATGACTTCAAGCAGGAATGCACTTCCTAGTGCCATCTAGCGCTCTACGCATGTGCCAAACACTAGGAAGTGTAATCGACCTTGAAATCATGATGGTGCCTAGACACTGCAATGGCAAGACGTGTAGTGAAGAGTTATATTTTGATGTGTTCTCACTCAAAATCAATTTGATCGCTTCAGAAGACATGGATTAAACCTCTGAAGTCTTATGGATTACTTTTATGCTATCTTTATGTGCTTTTTTGAGCTTCCAAATTTTGGTCACCATTCACTTGCATTGTATTGACCTTCAGAGCTGAGATAATCGAACCAAAAAAAATTGTTTCGTGTTTTGCAGAAGAAAGAAAGCCATACGCATCTGGGATGGCATGTGGGTGAGTAAATTATTAAATAACTTTCCATCTTGGGTGAACTATCTCTTTAACAGCGGGTTTACATTCATTCATTAATATATGTTTGAATATCTCTGTATGTGTGCGTTAACTTAACAGGTCCAGAATTCACGAACCATGATGGAACACAGAGACAGGCTGATCGGTGATCTCAAAGAGAAGGTGTCTTTTCTTGAAGCTGAGGTCAGTGTTAGAATTGTTTCTGAGTGCCTCTCTCTTTTTATATCTCCCTTTTATGTGTGACCATAATGTATCAAATGTCTTCTACAGAACAAAGAGATGCATGACCGAGTGGAGTTTTATCTTGGTAATCAGGTGCCTAATCACTATAACTTAGACATGGGGTCAAAGGTGGTATACAGGTAATACTCATTCACATAAGTATAGAACACAATATGATTCTTATGCTGGTGTAACATCAAGCCATACATATTAGTTTTGTATCTACGCCTGTATATGAGACTATAAATATCTAAACACATTATTTAACCATGAGAACAACTATTATCAGTTTCATGTGCAAGATGTTTCATAAAAAATTATTTCCCACTTTGTCATTCAGCAAAACTCTGACGCCCACAAGCCCAGGAAACAAGTCTCTGCCCTTCATTAAAGTGATTGAGATAAAGTCAACATGAGTAAAGATTGAGATAACTGCTGGAAGAAAGAAAGCGAAAGTGATGTATTTATCATTTGTGTAGCATTTGAGTTTTTTTGTTTTAGTTGTATATATGGAATGCAATGCTTTGTATATAGGACTGTTCTATCTATGTCTCATATATGTATAATAGATTTTGTGAACCATAGTCATTTTTTAAGCAGCTATATTGTAAATGTAACTTCAGGTTGGGAGCGGAGACTGTAGGTGGTGACGTTCATATATCTTAAATATTTGCCAATATGTCTGTTTCAGTTCCAACATGCAGAGAATCTGATAATGTAACATTTACGTATATAACCTCTGACTTGTTCATTAGTTTGTGACTCGCCTTCGATTCCAGTATTCTGATCTAATACAGAATTAAAAACATGTACTGTATGAAAAACATAATATTTAAGACAAACTTTATAACAAATCATATTTCTGTCAACTTGTGCAGTACCGCCGCTCCCTAGATGCATACTACGCAGTCTGCGTGGCAGCAGATCCCTAGGGGGGCACCATCTCTCCCTAGGATATACATATGATGATATACAGGTCTGAAATGAATGCAAAGCTATGTGTTTTCTCTTTAGGAACTGTAATTGTATTATATGGCATAACCACTCTTGGTATTGTGAAGATGCTATTTCTGTTACTGTATTTATAACTCCTGCCTTTCCATTCATTTTTTATTATTAAATGTGAAGAAATTGTGTTCAATCTTGTTGCAATTTTATGGCTTTTGACATTTCTTTGGTATTACTGTATTTAATAAATCAAGAGTAATTGCAGTCGTTCACAATGTAAGACAATGTTACTTTATATTTATAAATGTATTGTATGCAGTACATATCTATCAACCTATTAATGTTGTTCAATCTATATACAGTACCAGGCAAAGGTCTGGACACACCTACTTATTCTTTATTTTATACATTTTGGAATAATAATAGTCTTCAAAATGATGAAATAACACAAATGGAACTAGACAGAGACCAAATAAAAAGAGTAGCCTTGTTCTTCAAAGCACACACCTTTTTCCCTTGTAACAATTTTGCACACTTTTGGCATTCTCTCAGCCAACTTCATTAGGTATTCACCTCATGATTTTTGAGGAGTTGCCATATGTGCCGTGCAATCGTCACTCTCTATTCCAACTAATCCATTTTTAGAAAATCTTAAAATGAATATTCTTGTTTTGTGAATGAATTCATAATTCACTGATTCTTGAGATTAGGGACAAAACGTGTCCTATATATAAAAGTCCTCTTTGTTAAAAATACTGAAAGTTACATTAAATAAATGTGTATACTCAGGGCATTCATTACATATACTTTTAAATAATTTTATTTGATTTTTATTTTTTTTATTTTTTTTAATGCATGCATGCAATACTTGGAAGCACATGTAACTTAACCTGTCCTCAGCAAGAGGTCACAATGTTAAACTGCCAAACAAAGTAAAAGAAAAATAATTAATATGCAAATTCAAATTTTATTATGGGATAATTTTTGGCATTTTAGTTTAGGTTCTAGATGTAGATTCAACTGAAGAAGAAAAAATGGCTCCAGTTTAGAACACAAGATTAAGATGGAAAAAATATATTTTTTTAAATTCAACTCCATCAGAAATTTTCTCAATAGTGTGAAAACAGAAGAAAAAAATGTAATGTACTTTATTACTTCACTCATTTGCTGAACATTTTTATTAGATAAAGACTTTACATTCTTGCTAGATGGATCAAATTAAAATGGCATTCTTTTTAGTGTGTTTTACTGAATTGACACAAATTACAGTAAGATTTTATGAAGTGAATAAATGTACATTTTCAGGAAAATAAAACGTTTTCATAAAAGCCTTTTCCCTTACAAGGTTCGTTGGCTGAAACCTTTGTCTACAAATAATATCCATTTCACATTAATTTAGTATTAAAAATTAAAAACAATGATTTAAATCTTGTTTTGTCACTTACCTCAAGCATCTACGGAAGCTCAGAGGCCTTGCGTTATTATTTTTTCTGTCTCGTTTTCTCGTGATCTCGACATAACTAAGGTTGTTTTCTCGTGATCACGACTTAATTTTCTCGTGATCTCGACATAACAAAAAGTTGTTTTTCCCTTTAATTTTCTAATTTTTTAGTTTTTAATTGACCTACAAGGTATGAAGGACAATGAGAGATCCTTGGCAGAAAAGTACAATTTATTATATATAAATGTAAAGTTAGGCACCTTTCACATAGGCTAAATCAAACATATTACTAAACGCCAGGCAGCACATCACAAACACTTAATAAACGCGTTTTCGTCAATATAGCAAGACTCGCTTTCTTCTGCACTCAACAGGTGTCAAGAACTGCAATATGCGCGCACTCGGATCTAAATCGCGGCGGCTTGACCGCAGTCATGCAGACGTCCCGGCCCATCAAGTTGGCTTGCAATGAAATTGACCAAACGTTCAGGGTCACTTTATTGTCTACGACAAAGTTGTAGACGTGATAGTCTTCTAAGGTGTTTGACACTAATCTGGAAGTTGTCAATGACAACCAGATATCCTTATTGAAAACAACTTTTTGTTATGTCGAGATCACGAGAAAACAACTTTTTGTTATGTCGAGATCACGAGAAAACAACTTTTTGTTATGTCGAGATCACGAGAAAACAACTT
Organism: Moxostoma hubbsi; assembly: GCA_032164185.1. Lineage (NCBI taxonomy): Eukaryota > Metazoa > Chordata > Actinopteri > Cypriniformes > Catostomidae > Moxostoma > Moxostoma hubbsi. Next base: position 33,574,486 of record JAVLUX010000026.1, on the reverse strand, counting down.
TTTGTTTTGTCGAGATCACGAGAAAACGAGACAGAAAAAAAATTATAACGCAAGGCATCTTTGAGCTTCCGTATTTTTATGTATATAATTATAGCATTTTGAATTTGTCATACATAAAATTTGTTTTTAATGTGTTTTTAATTTATAAACAATTTTTAAATGTTTGCATAACAAAGCAATTTTATGTAGATTGATAAATAGACAGAATGACAGCAAAACCACCAGGAGCAAATAATAGTTGTAGGATTGCTTACAAGAACGACACAGGGTCAAAGGGATTTCTTTGTCAAAGGCTCTCAACGCTGGAACATGTTACCAATTGAAAGAAATCAATACAAGATATTAAATATTTTACAATAATAGTTAAAGGAATGTTCCGGGTTCAATACAAGTTTAGTTCATTGGACAGCATGTGTGGCATAATGTTGCTTACAATGGTCGGGGCCAGTCCATGAACACTAAAATACTCACTGTTTGAAAAGTATAGCCACAAGAAGTAAACAATATGCGTGTTAACATGAGTTTAGTTTGATAAAGTCTTATGCTAACCTTTATTGTGTAAACTTACTTCCAATTTTACAACTTTGTTACAATGATGACATAACACAGTAAACCCTAAAATGACCATAAACATTATTATTTAAACTACAGCTCAAATAATAAATGAGTTTTAACAGAAGAATTAATGTTAGCGCTTTAATCAAACAATGAGCTTCACATTTCTGCTTTTAAACCCTCCAAAAATTGGCCCCATTGACTTCCATTGTAAGTGTCTCACTTTAAAAAAAAATTAAGAAAATGAGGGATGAGTCAAAATGATTGTTTTTGGTAGTAAACATTATGCCACAAATGCTGTTGACTGAGCTTAACTTGTATTCATATTCCTTTAAATGTTGGCTAGACACATATTTTCCACGAGCACTCATAATAAAACATTTTTTTTATTCTTGTTGCACTCTAGTCTGTCTTGGATAGAATTTGTCTGATACAATTGGAACTGTAATGCAACACTTTTCATACTTCTGTCTTTTCTGTCATACTTCTCTGCCAAATGAATAAATATAAATAAATGTAAATGTTTAAGCAAACCAGAGCTGTACTCTTGTTTAATAAATCCTCTGCCTAAATATTTTTTTTTTTATAAGTTAGCAGGGTTGGGAGCAACTATGTTTTATTATTACTTCTATTATTAGTATTTCTCTTTCTAATTAAGTTTAGTTTATAATTATGATTTGTGGGTGTTTTGTTATTTAAGAAAAGGCCCAACTAGGGACCTGAAATGCAAATTAGCATGTGCTATAACCTCTACACTGGCGGCCAAAAGTTTGGAAATAATGTATGAATAATGTACAGATTTTGCAGTTTCGAATGAAATTAGTAATTCAATTCACAAAAGTGTCATTCAACAGATCACAAATATAGTCAGGACATTATTGATGCAAAAACAGCACCATCACTATCTGAATTTTTTTTTTTAAACAAATCTAGACAGGCCCCATTTCCAGCAGTCATCACTCCAACACCTTATCCTTGAGTATTTGTGCTAAATTGCTAATTTGGTACTAGATAATCACTTGCCATTATATCAAACACAGTTGAAAGCTATTTGATTCATTAAATTAAGTTTATCATTGTCTTTGTGCTTGTTTTTGAGTTGCCACAGTATGCAATAGACTGGCACGTCATAAGGTCAATATGAGGTCAAAAATGGCAAAAAAGAAACGGCTTTCTCTAGAATCTTATCAGTCATTCATTTTGAGGAATGAAGGCTATACAATGGTTGAAATTGCCAAAAAAAAAACCTGAAGATTTCATACAAAGGTGTAACAACAGTCTTCAAAGATAAAGGACAACTGGCTCTAACAAGGACAGAAAGAGATGTGGAAGGCCAGATGTACAAATAAACATGAGGATAAGTACATCAGAGTCTCTAGTTTGAGAAATAGACGCCTCACATGTCCTCCGCTGACAGCTTCATTGAATTCTACCCGCTCAACACCAGTTTCATGTACAACAGTAAAGAGAAGACTCAGGGGTGCCTTACGGGAAGAATTGCAAAGAAAAAGCCACTTTTGAAACAGAAAAACAAAAAGAAAATATTAGAGTGGGCAAAGAAACAGACATTGGACAACAGATAATTGGAAAACAGTGTTATGGATCTTAACCCCATTGAGATTTTCTGGGATCAGCTAGACTGTAAGGTGCATGAGAAGTGCCCGACAAGACAGTCACATCTATGGCAAGTGCTACAGGAAGTGTGGGGTGAAAGGTCACCTGAGTATCTGGACAAACTGACAGCTAGAATGCCAAGGATCTGCAAAGCCGTCATTGCTGCACATGGAGGATTTTATTTTGATGAGAAATCTTTGAAATAGTTTAAGAAGTTCTGAAAAAAAAAATTCTAATTGTAATAGTAATTTTTCACGTTATTAATATCCAGTTGAATGCCACTTTGGTGAATAAAAGTAACAATTTCTTTCCATAAGAGCAAAATCTGTACATTATTCCAAACTTGGAATAAATAAAATAAATAAAACAAAATGTATGTACAATGCATCTTTTTTAGTATTTAATTGCTGAAATATTTTTTTTGTATTGTGCATACTCAAAAACAAACAAACAAATAAATAAACAAACCGTTTTAAACATGCATTCAGTCAAGCATGTCCAAAATTTTCCCTGATAACCAATGTTGTATTTTGCTCAAAAAAGAGCAGACCTCCAGCGCCATCTAGTGATCTAAATGTGAACTAGTCTACAATAAGACACATTTGATTGTCTTTTATTTTTTTCTTTCTTTTCTTTTCTGTTTCTTTAAGGCTATAATTTAAAATAATTTCTATGTACTTTTTTACTACATTTAAATCTGAAAATGAGGATTATAGGCCTATATAGAATTTTCCAACACATGGACATTTTTAAATAAATAACATTTGACCCATATAGTGTATCAATGCAAAACATTTTTTATATATTTAAATTTTTCACTAAATAAAAAATAAAAAAACAACATGATCAGAGACACATTAATTTGGTGATTCGTGAAGTGTCAGACGAAAAGACCACTTCATTTGAAAAATATGTGATAAACTATTTAGTACAGATAAGCTATAACTACAGAGCATCTGCCAAAATATTACATAATAGTATTCATTATGAATCCATTAGTTGTTATATACTGTATACATAAGTACGTTGAGATCACATGGTGCGTGAAGCAGCGGTAGCTGATAAACCACGTGACACTGTGATCCGGGGTGTCGGTGTGGAAGAGAAACAGGTAAATTTCCGAATCTCGCGCTTATTGTCTGCGCGAGTCGGTTCGGCCTTGTCGTCGTCTAGGGGGAATCGGTTTAGGACGCGAAAGAGGTCGTATTTTGTTTCAGTCTGATTAGGAGGTCGACATTACAGCCTCCCTCGGTTGGCATTATCTCCACATTTCTGACATCCAGCTGGGTCTCTGGTCAGTACCTCGCCTGTTGTCCATTTTCATCATTTGGGGCCTGTAGGCCTTGACGGATCCTCGGTGTCGAGTGTCCAGTTAAACCGATGGGGGCGCGCCTCACGCGGTGGTGAGAGGATAGTGCGTTTCCCTGTTAAAGCAAATTTGCATTACAATCGTGTAGATTAAATATACGTTTAACCCAGATAGACTACAGTTTACCTCAGGAACCCATCGATTTGATGCATCAACGGGAAAGTTTTTTTTTTTCTTCAGACCAGCATTAGGATGCTTGATAGTCGGCCATGAGGGCAGACGCTGCCACAGCGGATGCCACCCATCAGCCAGTTGAGAGTTTGTGGCTTTACCTGCAGCCTTGTATTTGGATTTTAACCATCAAACGCATGACGCTTCTTGAACATGATTTGTGTGATCATATCTGATCGTTAGATCTGCATGTTTGCTGAGTTTATAGAGAGTTTGACCAGCAGAAGTGAGTGTAGTGTGCTGCTTCAGGGCCTTGCCAGGCCAGCGCCTGGATTTATCAACTATAGTCTTTGATCCATTCAAATAAACAAAAACATTTTGTTCGTTTTTGGCGTGTTTTTTTTGGTTGGGTAAGTGAACATGATCTTCACAGTCACCTGTAGACAGGATGTGGTTAAACAATGTGAAGCACCTTAGGTAATGTATGTTACTTATTGGATGATTGACATTTTACAGCTTGATTGACACATACTTCTTAAAAACAAAACAAAATGATGCACCGGAAACATGGTTGAATGCCTAGTTGCATTGCATCTATTCGTGGTCACTTCCCATGTATTGTACCTAGATATAGATATAAACAGATGTGGCTTTGTTTACTTTTGTACCTTTATCGGATGGTGTGAGAATGCACGGCGGGGAAGAAATTTTAATCACCAGTGTCAATGTACTGTGCTTATATGCTGCAAGAGATGTATGTGACCGTTTTCACGTCTGCAACGTCTATCAGCTCTGAGTGTGACAATATCCTCGCCCTCACCCCGTTCAAAGGTAGTAGCGGATGTTTTTGTTGTGAACTGTCTTTAGGTAGCCCGTTATTCATGGCGTTTTCCCGCTGCTGGTCCCGCGTGTTTCGGATATTGTGCGAGTTATAAAGTGCGCAGTTGTTCTACGTCGGCCACAATATCACTACATTTCCTCATGCGCAACACTTCTCAACTGTTATCAAATTGATAGATTTCGATGTCGTCTAGCGAAATATCTGTTGTGGTCGTTTTTTTTATGTCGATAAATTGAGAATGTTGAGCCCCGGAAGCGCTTGTGATGATCCTGTTGCGGCTTGACTTGTAAACTGCGTTTTTTAATTTGATTTTGTGCAGTTCGATGCTTTATATGTAAATATGGGTTGTCAAGTCTAAATAGTTTCTTTTAAGCTTTTAACTGAGCTCAGTACAGGACATATTTTCAGCAAATTATTACTAACTGTTGTCTTATGTTTCATCTCTTTTAAAGGTGTTATTCCTTTTGTAAATACTGTTATTTGTATATACTGTAAATGATGACCTCAGTGGGCGGAAGCCGGACCCGGGGCAACTGTGAGCAGACACAGGGTCAGACACAGAGCCAGTCACAGCACAAGCAGAGGCCCCAGGTGAGATCACATACACACCTTTTTATATTTTTTAGGTGGCTGTAGCGATGGTGTAAGTTATAGGCTACACCTAAGCTCTCCCCTTTATGCCACTACAAAAGTGGCATTCTTCTGATGGAGATTTTTCCATCTAGTCACTACTGACTATTACCAAGCCATCTTTGGAACGCATTTGGGAAGCTACTTGAGTAAGGAAAGACTGAACTCACCAAAATGGTTTGTAGGTCACATTAAAACCACCTGCCTAATATTTTGTAGGTCACCCTTGTGCTGCCAAAACTGTGCCAACTCGTATATCAGAGTAGCATTCTGAGATTGTATTCTTCTCGCCACAATTGTAAGTAGCGGTTATTTGAGTTACTGTAGACTTTATCAGTTCAAACCAGTCTGGCCATTCTCTGTTAACCTCTCATCAACAAGGCATTTCCAGCTGCGGAGCTGCTGCTCACTGGATGTTTTTTGCTTTTGGCACCATTCATAGTAAATTCTACAGACTGTTGTGTGTGAAAGTGCCAGGAGATCATCAGCTACAGAAATACTCAAACCAGCCTCAAACCAGCAAATCTTATTTAACCACCTCAAATTATCGGCTCCATTTGCCTTCACCTAAGCATCCATCAACACAGGTGTAAATAACTAATAGCCTACATATTACGAACTAAAGACAATTTTAAATGTAAAGACAATAATAATCAAAATAAATAAGCATAGTAAATTCCCTTGTGTTCCCTAAAGAATGCTGTCAAATGTGTTCTTATTGAATTTGTGTTTGTATTGCATTTTGGTAATGCCGTTAATGCTGCCTAAAGAAGATAAAATAAAAAAAATTGTAGGTTCAAGGTGAACGTGTCTTGCATTACTTTGTGATTTAATCTCTTTCGGCTTTTTTATATATATATATATATATATATATATATATATATATATATATATATATATATATATATATATATATATATATATATATATATATATATATATATAAATAACTGAATCTGCAGAGTTGCGTTCATAATGCATGTTATTACCCGTGTGGAAATAAAGTGAACTAAACTCGCAGCACCTTCTGAGATGATCGGTTATCATTTGCAGCATTCTCAAAGACATTATTCTTGCAAACAGTTTTCAGACAAATTTAACAGTAAAAGAGTGAACTCTCAACATGCGCTTGATCAATGAGACAGGCTCATGCTGCACGCCAACATGCGCTTGCTCCACAAGACAGGCTCATGCTGCGTTCCTCTGAATAAACAGTGAATCAGACACAAGCAAATAAAGTGTTTCTTCAATCACATGTCTTTGACTTGCAGCATTTCTTGTTGTGTCACTACGAGACAGTTCGCCCGCCTGTTGCGGGTAGATGAGCAAAATTACCCATGCATGAAATGCATTTGGACTCGTCGCATTTGGCGGGTGCAAGTTTCACACCATGGCCACTGTTTAATATATTTGGCGACTTCCCAGGACCATGGTTTTGCCATTTCCCCGATATTGTTGATCATCATCTGTCTGCAATCGGCATCGGTCGATATCCGATTACATTGTCATATCACCCAGCCCTCCACTACAATGAGAGGAATTTGCAACCAAATTTCACGCTATGCGACTGAAAATGCATATATTTGGCAACTGGCTGGTAAATGTTGAGATTTCACTCACCAGAGAATGAATGATGTATTATAGTGGAGTATTAAGCAGCAAGATCCTTTAACTGCATGTTGAGAGTAAAAGTTGTTCCGTGTAATGTGTTCAAAGGCAAGATACACACAACACATTTGTCACTGAGTAATTTCTCTTTTAATATCCTTTCTGTTCTTTACAGTCAGTTGTTGATCTTAAATAAAAAAGACATTTAATTCTAATTGGGCACAGCACAAATGAGAGCACCATTTTTGTCTCCTTAACATGTGCGTCTTTAAAGAAGCTTTTTAGGGAAATGCAGGATTCCCTTAGATACCAGTTTTTAGCATGTGTTTGAAAAATCTATGTAAATATCTGTAAAAGGTACAAATTATGCAATTAAACAATACAAATGTAACAAAATATAATATATGCAATATTATGGTTATTGATAACATGGATTTGTTCATTTAAAAAAAGCTAAAATGTGCCAAATGATGAGAAACAAATAAAATATTATTAGTAAAATTAATATTTTCATATTGTACCTTGTCAGAAGGTCCCCTGTATAATTCACAGAGTTAGCTGGGAGATAATTTATTTTATATGTAAGCAAAAGAAACGTTATAACTGAAATATACCCATATGAATCAATGTTGAATCCGAAACGAATTAAATCGAGAGCTGAATGCATGATGAATGTAAAATTTTCAATGCTGGAAAAATCCTTCAATTCTGTCACGCGTGAAGGTCCTGCCCACTGATATATCTGCGCACATAGATATATATACATACATATTGTGATATACACAAAATATTGATTGACACTTTATATTGTCGGCATATGTAGTTATATCATCCAGCCAAACCTAGAAACACATTTAAATAATCATAAAGGGCTTCATTCATGTTGTATTCTTGCACTCAAATGCAAGGAATTTGAGTTTGGTAAAAGAAGTCCCAGTACTTGGAGAGACAACAGCTAAACAAAATATATACTGAGGGGGGGAGGGGCAGACAAAACACATTCATATGTGCATACGTACATTAGAATTCACTAGATATTGTTATCTAGGGAAATCTCAGATTACCTGTACTGTTAAATGTCAGATTGCACATCTCTGATATTATTTTGATTTGATCTAGCTTTAGAATATGTACATGATGCCAAATTAGTTGAATTGGTACAAATAACACAAGCTAACAAGTATCCTTCATGCATTAATTTGAAGGTATTATCATTTAAGATTAGAATGAATGGTGCATTGAGGCAATAATGAGGTTGACATTGTCAAAGGAAATAATTTGTGTGTGTGTGTGTATGGGTGAGGAAGGGTTTCAGCTTGAACTTCCATTCACTCAGGACACTGTCAGCATCATACATTCATAGAAATTATGCAGATTCACAACTGGATGTGACAGCTCTTAGAGACCCACCCCTGTTGATTTCTCATCTTTAAATGCTCTTTGAACTGTTATTCAGTCATAGCTTCTCACTGTTTCATGTCAAACAAATAAAATGACTCCTCGTGACACAAGCTAGTATCTGTTTCAACCATATGAGGAATTTTTGGTACAAGTAAATGATGATCAGTGCATTAATAAAACCAAACATTTTTATGAAACAATTAAATGGGGGTCAATTTTGATTTCATGTTGACTTTAACCATGCCCTACTTTTTTGTCAATCCAGGCCACCGCTGAGCAGATCCGACTCGCGCAGATGATCTCGGACCATAATGATGCAGACTTTGAGGAAAAGGTCAAGCAGGTGAGATCTTAAAGATGATGATGCGTCACAGATCATTGAAGTTAAGGGCATGTCTTTTGTGATGAGTGAGAAGCAAGTCATCTTTTGTATGCCTGGCTCATGGGAATATGACAAGTTCTGGTGTTCCCTCACCCCTTTGCAAATGGTTGAACCCATTTTTCATTTTGAAAGTTATGGGTTATAACCAGCTTTTACTTGTCCTGTTTCCAATGCACTTTCATATGCAGTTTGCAAAGCTGAAGTCAACTCATGATGTAGCCATCCTCTTCTTACCTTTAACACGTGTGGTCTAGGAGGTTGTACACCCACTTAGAACTAAGGTGTATCTTGTTGCTCTTCTCTTTAGTTGGTGGACATCACAGGAAAGGATCAGGATGAGTCCATGATAGCGCTGCACGACTGCAACGGAGATGTAAACAGAGCCATCAATGTCCTGTTGGAGGGCAGCCCTGACACTGTGAGTTCAGACTCTTGTTTATAGGTTAATTATGGGGGGGGTTTGTGTGTAAGCAATTTAATGGTATCAACAGGGTACAATAAAATGGTTGTGGGTAAAATTATATTAGCTTAAGCCCTTGTGTTACGGAAAACAATGCACCCACCACAAACCCTGCACTAAATAATTTTCCCATTGCTCCTCAGGACTCTTGGGAGATGGTTGGAAAGAAGAAAGCAGTGTCAGGTCAGAAGGAAAATGCACAGACAGATGGAGGAGATGAAGGGAAGGATAACCGAGAGAGAGGAGGAGGAGGAGGAGGAGGAGGCGGCGGCGGAATAGAAAGAGACGTGGCACGCCGTAGAGGTGGGGCCCCGCGGAGGGGTCGTGGAGCCAGCCGCGGACGAGAGTGTGAGTGGAGAGTTCACCCTCTTATTTCATAGAATTTTCTTTCTCATTTGAAATCCACATTCTTGCATGGAGTCAGGAACATCAAAAGTTTGCAGTATTTTTCTTCACCTAATGGTTTCACATTCAGAGCAGAGAGCAGCACACCACACACAGTTTGCTGCTTTTTATAGTGCTGAAGGGAGTGTGTGTGTGCTAAAATAAAATGAGCTGCTACTGGGTGCTCTCACTCCTGAGTTCGAGAACAACATAATCATACTCTGTTCACAGAAGTCTTGCGGTTTGATTGGGATCTGACTCTGATTAGGAACAGTTTTAGAGCTGGTAGTGTTAGTGATCATGTGATGTAAAGGACAGAGTTTTTTTCCTTATTAATTTAATTGTCAAAAACATCACTCAGCCTGATTTATAGTGTGTAACTGTTTCCAAAAAGCTCTTAATTTTTTTTTGTAATTTTTGCAATTCCGTTTGATGCAAGTGGTGCAGAATTGAAATGTCAGCTTTAAAGGTGCTGTGATCGATTTTTAGCTGTTTTGCTAACTTTCACAAGACTTGATCACTCCTGTAACCACACATCCTCTCTCCTAAACCATGCCCTCCAAAGACATGTCAACGAACCTGAATGGGTAAAAAGCAGGTAGTGGTTTCTGATTGGCTAATCAAAGGCTCCTTTTGGTCCCGTTTACGGAATCTTGGGTGGTCACACAGACAGGTGGTGTGATAAAAAATAAAAAAAAAGCTATAGATCAAAATTTCTAGTGAAAAATTAGCCTACATGTTTTTCTTTCTCTGTAAGTTTTAGTTTTATAAAATGAGATCCTCTGTGGCTTTGTTGAAATTATGTAGATGACATTTCTCTTTCACACCGCAGGTAACCATGCTTATGGGTTCTTTTGAGCTGCAGATTTGAATGGTTGATATGAGCAGTGTTGCAGCTTTACCAACCTTTTAAACAATGTAATTTTTTGCAGTAAAGAAATCCAGTATATGTGCCAGTAGGCTCTTTCTGAATTATCGGCAAACCAGGTTATAATTGGGTTCAATGTGCCTGTAGGAATATGTCGGAGATGTAGCAGGTTGATGAATACAGAATAGTTTTGATGTAAACCGTAACTTCATCTATATTTCTTGGAGTGCTTTTGCAATAATTTTGTTTTTATTGCAGTTGGTGACAACAATAAAAATGATTGGCTTGCAATTTTGTTTCAATGTTTTTGTTTTCTTACCATTGAGAGCATTGCACCTCTTACATTATAGCACAGTCACACTTGGCATATAGCCTTCCTCACTTGCTTGACTTTCAGTTTAAAAAAAATAGCTGGAAGCTATTTTCGAGTCTGTATTTGATGTATGTCAATACAAAAAGAAAGTGGGACCATTTGAAGGTTGGGAAAGCTGTATTAATGACTTTCATTTTGCAGTGCTTTGACTTCTGGGAAGCCTGAACACTACAAATGTATTTACCAGAAGATGGTTTTAGTGGTAGAGCTAATAGATGCTGTAAGGATGCTTTAATCTTGTATCCGATGTGTTTCCTCTCCAATCGTTCTGTCCTTTGTTCCTTCTCTCCAGTTCGTGGGCAGGAGAATGGGCTGGATGGGGCCAAAGCAGGTGGAGTTGTGGGAAGGGGAACAGAGCGAGGCCGTCGGGGGAGAGGCAGAGGAAGAGGTAAGCCCCTGCCAATGTTTCACACCCCGAACAACATGTACATAAATGGCTTTGGATCTCTGATTTGACTCTTGTCTTCCTGTCCTTCAGGTGGCGCTGGCAGGCGAGGTGGAAGGTTTTCAGCTCAGGGCATGGGGTAAGTTTGTGTGTGTCTAAGCCCAAAGTATACTTCGGTTGTGACGCGAACACTTAACGTATGCCTTCTGTCAAACTCTCAGCCTTTCAAAGAATATTTCATTTGACCATGCACGCGTACACACGTGGTTGGCACGCACACTGTGACTGCTATGAGATACTGGACTAGTTCTCGGATGTTTATTGACCTTTTTCAGTGATGTCACTTTTTTGTGCCATCGCCATATTTGTGACCATCAATGGGAGGAAACAATGGCGGTGAATGGCAAAACACCCATAAAACGATATCAAAATAAACATAAAAAAAAAATGCATTTGATCCATGCAAATTCCCTGGAAAGCTGTATACAGGTCTGAGGTCAGCACAAATTCTGCCAAATTTGACTTTTGCGGACATTTACATATGTTTTATCCAAACTTTGCCTCCATACGGCAGCGAGTCTGTTGTATGACCGGCGAGTATACGCACCTTCCTGTATATCACCGGAAACATCCCTAATTCAGAAGTTATAAATGTTGTTTTCAAAATATTGCGAAACGTCTGTGTGAATCTAAGAGCTGCTTTTAACTCATAAAGGACACAAACTAATGAGGGAAAGAGAAAGCAAAGAGAGGGCAAACTTTTTTAATGATTGTGTGAAATAGACAATATTGATCGCAGGGCCCTGAATCGAATCAAATCGAAATTGTATCATGGCAGATATTGAACTGTCAGCAAATATTGGATTGCAGGCCAGATGAATCAATATATGATGGTATCGGGATGACATGCCCGATTCACATCCCAACTAATTGGTGCAAATAATTCCAGGCACAGGAGCAGACTATGCGTTCGGAGTATGTGCGGATCGAAAAATCAGGCAGTACACATGCAGTGCTCTCTGCTGATGACGAAACTTCAGTCACTCACCCACTACACATACGCCTAGCATTCAAGCAAAACTGAAGTATACTTGAGGCTTTAGGGTCCTTCCTGGATTTGCATGTTCACTTAAAACCTCACCTAAAAACCGTGTCCTAACCAAGAGCAACAATGTGGCAAGCGTTTAAACCCTCTCTCTTCAATGTTAGACCATTTGTTGGTTGCTTAAAATCACCCAGAGTAAGATCTCATTGGTTTAAAGATTCGCTGCTCTTATGTTGTGCAGCATTTTTGCTTTCAGTGTTGCTAAAATGTACTATACTCGGGGAAACTTGTTGCATTGCACTTGCTTAGGACACCGTGTAAATGAGAACGGCATGGTCTGGATAATTCCAGTGCTGCATCGCTAAATATATAATCTTGTGCTTCAGAAACTTTGCAAAGCTATGGCATATGAGCAAGTCTGACTGACTAGGAATTTTAGCACAGTGCTGTTCTGTTGAGTCTAAAGGTAAGAGTGGTGTATGTATGCATTTCTAGTTGACATGTTTTCCATGCAGATGTTTGACAAGGTAAGGACTATAGCAGGTTTATTTGCAAGTAAAACTTTTCAATGTAGTGGATGAAATTATATAAGATCCACTTAAAGGGATAGTTCACCTAAAAATGGAAAATTGTCATTTATTCGCCCTCATGTTACTCCAAACTTGTACGACTTATTCCTTAGAACAAAAAGAATTGTTGGGCAGGATATTAGGAGCTGAAATCCTCAAGCCCCATTCATTTGAATTATATTGACAAACAAGCAGGGTCATCATTCATTAAAATGTTTCCTGGAAGAAAGTCGTGCAGATTTAAAAAGTCAGTGTGAGAAAATGAAGACAGAATTTTCATTTTTGGGTGAACACTTTTAATGTCTAGTGTTTAAGTGGCATTGTTGGTGCAAATATTTTCCATGGGTGTGTCTCATCAGCTCCCTAGTTCATTAGTCGGGGCACTGATCAGGGTGTTGGCCATTTTAAGGGCTGTCTCAATCGCAAAATCATTCTACTGCACTGAATGACCACTCCCTAAAAAAAAAAAAAAATCCCACAATGCTCCGTAAAAAACCAGGAAGCATTGTTGCTCTGTTTCATTATCTAAAACGTCATCTAAAACATCAAGTCTCAATTTGTTAGAAGACGAGCACAAATGTAAATATATGATGTCAAAACATATTATTTACTCTTTAAAAGAGATGTTGTTTGTAATGACTCATCCATAATGACCATGAAAGTGAAACAATGTTTTAAATATTTGTTTTTAAGTAGGTTTAAAATGTGCTTGTTTTTATTTATTGTCATTTATCTTCATAATAAAAAAAAAAATTCAATGTTTGAATATTTCCGAGAAAGTGTATGATGGTATCAGTTATACAGCAATGGTGTTTATTAAGAACAGCTTTGCTTGAGTGCACGAGCTCGTTATCGTGTCGCAGGTATTGGAGTCATTAGTGTCCCAATGTTCAGTGGATGAACAGCCTTGCCAGTGCCCAAATTCGTGTTAACGATATGCTGATTCAAAACATAGGGAGCTGATTGAGTCGCACCCCATCTGTGCCTTCATGTTTTTTGGTTCGAAAGATAAGTTACTAGCCATTTATCTTTGAGCCTGTTCACATGCACGGCAATACGTCTAACTCTTTAAAAAAAAATCTGCTTATTTGATAAATCAGACAAAGCGATAGATTTGAAATAATAAAGTTATTCTTTGCTTTTGACGTCAAACCAAAAGGATTCATGCACGACTCTTGCATACATTGGATAAGCTGGTAAGAACGCTGGTAAAGGTGTTTACATGGAATGCGAAATCTGAGTAGTGGGCAAAATCTTCCCATGTCGTTTTGTTTATTCTTAACAGTTAATGAACGTACACCGATAAAGTAAAGCCATTTATTGCGTTAATATGACCACATAGACGCATTGTCTGCTTGTTAAGCATAATCTGTGTAAGAATGTGCATGTAAATGGGCACTTTGAAAACTTGGCTAGAACCATATGTCAGTATTACTATCTCTTCTATTAAGAGTTTAATTCTGGGTTTTAAAAAAAAACAATTATTCATGTTAAAATTGGAGTAACCTGGAGCCTCAAAGTGCTTATCCTTACTAGGCTCATTTTATGCCACTGGATTTTGTCTGAATTCATTTAAGGCTTTCTGAATCTTCCTCTTGAGCTGCTGTCAGGCTACTTGACTGGCGCCTTTTGCGTGTGAAGTGTGCGTTTTAAAGTTTGCATGCAATATTGTTTTTCAATTATTGACCCCTGAATCTCCAGACTACAAGATAATCCTTGTTTTCGAGTTGCCAAGTCACCTTGAAATACAGCACAACTAGCCTAGCTGTTTTATTCGAAAGCTCAGTCTTTTTATTGTTACACCTGGGGCCGGTTGCACCATCCATGTGTAAGTCACAAATTGGGCCCTGTTTCCACCTGGTATTACGATGTATTTTGTGTGAGCCGATCACATGTGGTCAGGTGAGACACATCACTATTTACACCTGGTCACTTAAATGCGTCTACGGTGACCACTTGTGTTCAGATTTGGAGGGGAGGGTCTCTGTTTCATGACGACATGCAACAATCACTATGGCTGTGTGTTACTGCATGATGATAAATCAATAAGATGAAGTCAGAAAAAAACAAAAAAACTTGGGAAAAACAACACACTGTTTCTCAAATGCAGTTGAAATTTAATCCAAGCACAAACGCAACATGTCAAGCAGAATTCTCCATAATTTTAGAGGATTAAAAGATTGTATTAAAGGAGCTTGGTGTTCGTGCTTGTCATGTGTGATCAGACACACTAAATATCCGTGAAGCTCTCGTGATTATGTATCTGCTTTTTAAAATTTTCTGGTTTGACGGTTATTTCCTTTTAAAGCCACTCGTGAACAGCAAAGTTTAAACTCATGTTTTAGTACAGCGGTTGATTGACAGGTGAGGGTGGCGCTTCACTGCTGCCAAGACGCATGGGCTGGATTAGCGTTTACACCTCAAATGAGATGTGGTCACAAGTGTTTGACCGTTTTCATAAGGTTTTTGTGATCCGATCACAAAATGATTTAGACATTGTTTAGGCCTGAATTTAGGGCTTTACACGTGATCGGATCACCCGAAACTCCTCTTAATACCAGGTGGAAACAGGGCCTTAGACTATTTCTAGTGTGAATGGACACTGAGTTAAAATGTATACACTACTATATATGAGCATTGCACCATGAAACGTAACTGTCTGACCAGACAAACGGTTGAAATTAAAATACTATCGTATTGAATAACATAAAATGAGCTCATGTTTGCCGATACAGACTTCTGTCCTTTTTAGACATATTATTTAGACATTTTACTTTCATTTATGTTTGAGGGCACGTTATGTAAAAAAAAAAAAAAAAAAATACTACTTGGCAGCTCTTCTGCGTAAAAATGATTTAAACTATGCCATTTCCAGTATGCCATGGCCTGGTGTCACTAATATGCAAGATTACAAAATATACAACACGTACAAATTATAGAGAATATTAAAGTAAATAAATATAACTTTTCCTTGTATTAGTAGAGTATTTATTTTTTGAGCCTTATTCATTTTAGATAGTGTGTGTGTGTGTTTTACCTATTTATATAAACTTTATTACCACTAACAGTTACAGTATGTGAGGCAAAATTGGTTTGAACCTCAACGATAACAAGAAAAATACCTGAAATGCCTGGCTTCTGTTTAGAAAATTGAAGGCCGCTTATTGGATTGATAAAATTAATTGTCAAATTATGCAACTAAACATAGTTGGTGCAACCCAACCCTGTAGAGCAGGTATGGTAGCTAGTCTTGCCTTGGACATATAGAACACGTTAGACTCCTTTAAGACTGATATTTGCCATAACTCTTAAACGCATGCACACACTCGAGCGCATCTGTATTGACACAATGCACCCCCCTCTTTCAGTGTTGAGCTGCTTGTAATTCTCCCTGTTGTTTCTCCCTAAAGCCAGATTGATAAGGGCCCCAGATATGATTTGTCAGGAGATGAGAGGTGAGTTGAACCCATTTGTTTAAGTGTGTTGGCTTGTTCAGGGTCAAGGGTGAAATAGCTAGTAGCCTGTGATCAAATTATGTGGTGCTTATGACACTGATATCTGCAGTATATTCTGTATGAACTATAGATATTAAATTTTAATTGGCAGCTTAAGTTGTCCACTGGTTTGGTTTCCGGTTTGAGAGTGACTGGCAAGCACGTTTGCATCTCTTGTATAAATGCGCTCAGCTTGTTTTGACATTGGTGTGTTTTTTTTTTTTTCAGCTAGTAGAAGAACTATAGCAGTGATATTGTTTTCTCCAATTTTTGCATCTTGGTTGTGGATGCTAATTATGTCAGACTGTCAATGTCTGTTAACAACATTGCTCACCACATTCACAATAGTTCCTCAAATAATGGCCTAAAAATGGTCACCAGAGAGGGTTTGGGATGCAAACTCTGCGTGCCTTGTGCATTGAAACATAATGAAGTCTTGCTTTTTTTTTTTTTTCCCCTTTTTAGTCTGTTTAACCCAGCGGACTACAGTGAGTCAGCCCAAACAGAAGAGAGCTACACAAGCGGAAGCACTTGGAGTAACACAGGCAATCTTGAACCCGAGGATGGAAACAGTGAGTGATGGTTTTGTAAACCACTTCTCCAATTTCATAAGTACACACACAGTTTAAAAGACACCAATGTAACTATGTAAATGCTCGAAGTTCGCATTTGTGTCTTTGGACAACTCAGACCTACGCATCTGTCTCCACAGGGCTTGAGTTTACAGGTGGAGAGGGAACAAGCTATCCCCGAAAGTATGACTCCGCCCCTGGTGAGTATTATTGTAATGACCTGTCCATTTTCTATTACGGTTTTGCTGATGGTTTGGTCTCTTTCTGTTGTAAATGAGCTGGATGTGTTTTTAAAAAAATGTATATATTTTTATTTACTTGTTCACAGGTGCTTGGAGAACTGCCACAGAAGAGTGGGGTACAGAGGACTGGAATGAAGATGTGAGTATTCTGGTGAAATGCAACTTCTGGAGCATGCTGTTGGTTATCAAAGAAAATAATGATTCATCTGTCTGTAAAACTGAATGGAAGCCTTGTTTGCAAAAAAGCACTTGGAATGATGGCTTATTGGGTCAGTGGGCATCTCAATGAATTGAGAAATAAAGCCAAGCCATGACCTAGTAGCTTGCACATTGGTGCTCATCCAGGCACTGGTGATTTTAACTTTTAAATGTTCCAAATATTTTTCTCTGTGTAGTTATCAGAGACCAAGATATTCACTGCCTCCAGTGTGGCATCCATTCCCATTCCACAAGAGAATGTCACCATTACAGCTGGGCAGAGGTACGTCAGTGGCTGCTAACTAAAGACAATTAAAACCACACCAATATACCACCACACATGTGTAAAATAGTCCTAAATCTAAAGTTATATTAAGTTAAGCTATAGTTTTGGTTCTATGAGAACCTTTTATCTTCATCCTTTTTTTTTTTTTTTTTTTGCCATTCAGGATTGATTTAGCAGTGTTGTTGGGAAAGACTCCTCCCACCACCTCCTCTGAAGCGGAGTCTGCTCAACTTGAAGGCCAACAGCCTCTGTCCCAGTCTTTGATGTTCAGCAATTCAAAGCAGAATGCTTCATTGTCCCAGTCCTCCTCCAGTGCTCCTTACAGCCAGCACAGCATGGTGAGTTTTATGGGTGCCAAACAGCAATGTACACAGTAGCAGGATTTCAAGGGAAGGGACTTTGATTTCATGACTACACATCAATCCCTATAGCTGGGTTTCCATCCTTGTATTTGTATGCAAATTGTGGGATATTGCATAAACAGTTGGATGGAAGCATTAAGATGTGAATAAAATCCTTTATGTGCTTAATTTATTTGCTCGGTGGATTTCATTTTTTTTATTCATTAAGAAATGCACATAACTGAACCGTTTAACTGCATAAGGACAGATAGAATTTATTTAGGAATGTAAATGCACATTAAAAAAGTCTTGACATTGCCTCAAGTCATGTGACTGGACAACCAGCTTTTTTTATTTTTATTAATGTTGCTCTGGTCATTTTTAAGTAAAGGTGTTCTGAAAATCCAAAGCCAGCAAAGAGTTTTGAAAGTTGAATACAGTATCTGAAAAATATCTTATAGATATATAATTGCAATTTTGCTGACAGTATAAAATTTAAGCAATATTGTGAATCTCGTAATTATTCCGTTTTTTTTATTTGGCCATTAAGTTTCATAAAGAGCATATCGGTAGACTAATTTTAATTATATGTTTAATTTATATAGCTCAAAATGCTTTGCAAGCAACAACAAACATAAATGCATCAAAACAATACAGCATACATAAACACAACACCGAAAACCTGGAGTCAAACATATAGTCCGAATAGTCTGAAATGTGCTCCGACCAAACAGTTCAAACTAAATGAGCAGTGTTGTAAAAAATGACATGACCAGAGTAGTCCCATGTTGAGTGGGTGCACCAAGCAATCTGTGTCCCACGCAACGGAGTCAAAACGAATGCAAACTCCAGAACAGCAAATGGCGAACTGGAACACACAGGATGATCATGCCAAGAAATTTGTGTCGGAAAACACGGCCGCACCATCCGCAGTAACAATGGCTTTATGAAGGCAGTCAGATGGAATTGGGAAGTCTAGTTGTGACACCACAGCAGGCTGGTAGGGTGGATCACTCCACCCCTGCGCACTAGCGGGAACCTCAAAAACAGGCGGAAGCTCATTCGAATGAATTCCAAGAATGTCCATTTAATGCGTGTGCGAAATGAAAAGATACTTTCATTTAATCGACAAGAACAAACAAAAGAAAAACAAACAGCTCAAATGTAAATCGGCAGCCAAACGTGCATTCGCACAAGAAATGACGGCTTTAAATTACAGTCAGGTGTAATGAAGGGGTTGTTTTGAAGTCTTGTGTATGTATGGACCTTTTCAGATTCAGATTTCATTTTAAAGCCACGCATAACCCCCAAACTCTTGTTGTAGCAGTGGTTGACTAAAAAATTAGTGAATGGTGTTTCATTGATCTGAGATGCATCAGGATGGAATAGCATTTGCACCTTTTATATATAATTTTTTTATTTTCACATTTTAGAAAAATGGTAGTCATCAACTATGGAATGACATAAATGGAACTATGGGAATTTATGTTGTGAATAAACCTCTTCAAAGTAGTCACCCTTTGCCTAGAATTTGCAGACATGTGCTCTTGACGGTATCACCTCATCTAGTTCCCATCTATGTTGGCCACATATTGGGCAATACTTATTATATAAAATATTTATTATTTGGTTGAAGTCATCAATTTCAAAAACTTTTTTTCTTTTTATAAAATTTACGTTTTATAATGAAATTAATATGGTGGCACAATTATATTTTTGTCTACAAAACTAATTTCAAACATTTAAGCAACACACCTTCAGATCAAAAGATTAAGATCAAGTGTTTCAAAACTTTTGGTGTGTGTGTATACATACACCCACTGTATGGACATACAGTATCTCACAAAAGTGAGTACACCCCTCACATTTTTGTAAATATTTGTTTATATCTTTTCATGTGATAACACGGAAGAAATTACGTTTTGCCAACAAAGGTGAGTGCACCCCTAACTGAAAATGTCAAAATTGGGCCCAATTAGCCATTTTCCCTCCCCGGTGTCATGTGACTCATTAGTGTTACAAGGTCTCCGGTGTGAATGGGGAGCGTGTGTGTTAAATTTGGTGTCATCGCTCTCACACTCCCTCATACTGGTCACAGAAAGTTCAACATGGCACCTGATGGCAAAGAACTCTGAGGATCTGTAAAAAATTGTTGCACAGCATAAAGTCATGCATGTATGGGTCAGGAGCTTCAGTTAATGTTTACATCAACCATCAGAATGGGGAAAACACACTACATTGTAGCAAAGTGTCATTTCTTCAGTGTTGTCACATGAAAAGATATAATCAAATATTTACAAAAATGTGAGGGGTGTACTCACTTTTGTGAGATACTGTACACCGATCAGCCACAAAATGAAAATCACCTGCCTAATATTGGGTAGGTCCTCCTTGTGCCTCCAAACAGCACCAACCGCAATTGTACAGAGTGGTTACTGTTGACCAGTCTGGCCATTCTCTGCTGACCTCTTTCATCAACATGGCATTTCTGTCTGCAGAACTGCCACTCAATGGATGTTTTTTGTTTTTGGCACCATTCTGAATTCAAGAGACTGTTGTGTGAAATCCCAGGGGATCAGCAGTTACAGAAATACTCAAACCAGCCTGTCTGGGACCAACAATCATCCATACGATTACGATTATTTGGCAGCAGTGCACAGCATAAAATCATGCATGTATGGGTCAGGAGCTTCAGTTAATGTTTACATCAACCATCAGAATGGGGAAAACAAATGTGATCTCTGATTTGGAGCATGGCATGATTGTTGTGCCAGATGGGCTGGTTTGAGTATTTCTGTAA
The DNA here is from genome assembly GCA_032164185.1 of Moxostoma hubbsi. Taxonomy (NCBI): domain Eukaryota; kingdom Metazoa; phylum Chordata; class Actinopteri; order Cypriniformes; family Catostomidae; genus Moxostoma; species Moxostoma hubbsi. The sequence continues at coordinate 33,553,958 of JAVLUX010000026.1, read as the reverse complement.
CTGCTGATCATCTTTTTCTTTTTTTTTTTTTTCCCCCCTCCATGCAACAAATTCTCTAGAATTTACTCAGAATGGTGCCAAAACAAACAACATCCAGTGAGCGGCAGTTCTGTGGATGTAAATGCCTTGTTGATGAGAGAGGTCAACAGAGAATTGCCAGGCTGGTTCGAACTGACACAGTCTACAGTAACTCGGATAACCGCTCTGTACAATTGTGGTGAGAAGAATATCATCTCAGAATGCTGTCTGAGATGCGGGTGGTGCTGTTTTGGTGGCACATGCAGGACCTGCACAATAATAGGCATGTGGTTTTAATGTTGTGACTGATTGGTGTATATACATACAATATATGTTGTCAAAAACAATGAGACCACATAGTGTTTGAGGTGTAAATGCTAATCCGTCCTGATGCATCAATGAATCACAGTCTATGTTAACTCTGATAACTGCTCTGTACAGTTGTGGTGAGAAGAATATTATCTCAGAATGCTATTCTGAGATGTGGGTTGGTGCTCTTTTGGCTGTACGAGGGGGACCTACACAATGTTAGGCAGGGGTGTGTGTGTGTGTGTGTGTGTGTGTGTGTGTGTGTGTGTGTGTGTGTTTTGGTCCCTTGGTCCCTGTTTACGCGTGTAGTTTGAGCTGTCCACTTGTAATCAGATCCCCCAAATTGCCTCTTAATACCAGTTGTAAACGAGGTCCTTTTCTGTAAGTGTATTGCACACAGTGACCGCTATCCATAACCATATACTCACTGTGCTTTCCTCAGGTGAGCTTGCTCAGTAAGGGTTTTGGTGACGTTGGAGACCCTAAAGGGACCACTGGAGGCTCCACGACTGGTTCTCAATTCCTGGAGCAGTTTAAGACTGCCAAGGCGCTATCCCAACTGGCAGCCCAGCACTCACAAAGTGGACCTCCCAACACAGGTCCTTCTACCTGGGATACCAGCCCCACTACCTTGGGGCAATACGGTAAGAGAGCCCATGTATTGAATTTAAAGGTTTAGTTCATCAAAAAATGTATCCCCCTGATGAATGCATTTATACAAAGACTTGCTTAATAGATATTTTTTTTTTTTTAAAGTATCATCTGAACAGATTTTTCAATTTTTATCTAGTATAAACTTAGTGTCTTATCTAATATTGCAAATATGTTTTGACGAGTTTGCCATGTGAAGAGCCTAGTTGCTGACATGGTGTTAAAATTAAATAAACTCTCCCCCTGATGATGTTTGTTGTTCTGTAGAACACAAAAGGAGATATTAGGCATATATGTTAACATATTATTGTTAGTATGTCACCTTCAATTTCATTGCATATTTTTTTTCCATATAATGAAGGTGAATAATAACTGAGGCTGACATCTCTTTGTATGCTTTGGAAAGTCATATGGGTTGGAAACCACTTGAGACTGAGAAAATAACAGAATTAATTTACTATTTCTTAATTTGTTCTTTTGGTCTTGGGTCAGCCCCTCTTTGCTCTGAATGTTCAGTATGCATTGTTTACTTTCTTTGCAGATATGAAACCTCAAACGGAGCCTGTGCACAGTCCCTTCACCAAACGGCAGCCCTACCAGACCGCCTCTACTGCTTCCATGATGGACGCCTTCTTGCAGGACAAACCCACACCCCCTTCTACCACCTCGTCCCTGCCCCCTCATTCCACCCATTCTTCCTCACTGCCCCAGGCCGTTACCACTCCTGTTTCCAAAACCTCTGGACCCATTCCAGGTCAGCAGACCTCTTCCAGTCCCACTGACCCGCAGGCGTCCAGCCCCCTCTCCCTACAACAGCACAAACTCAAACAGCAGAAGAAAAGGACTTCCATTACAACCAAGGTGATTGATTAAACGGTGTTTCTGGTTTTCATGTAACTTTTTCATGTATTCCTAACACAAAGAATATTCTGCCGAATGTTAGCCTCAGTCACCATTTACTTTCATTGCTTTATTTTATTTTTTTCATTCAGTGAAAGAGAATGGGTACTGAGGCAAACATTCTGCCTTTTGTGTTCTATGGAAGAAAGTCGTGAGTTTCAAAACATTTTTTTTCGTGAGCCATTTTTGTAACATGTTGTGTATGCAGATTCCAGCCCTAGCGGTGGAGATGCCAGGCTCTGCAGATATATCCGGGCTTAACCTGCAGTTTGGAGCATTACAGTTCGGCTCGGAACCGGTGCTTTCTGATTATGATCCCTCAGCAGTTGTTGCTACGACAACACCCAGCAGCCAAGGCCAAAATAGTCTTTACACAAGCTCCAGCAAGTGAGTATCTCACATTACAATATAGGCAATATCTGGATAATTTTTCTTGATGCATTTTAATGTGCACAATTCAGAAGTTTTGACTACATCCATTAAAAAATTAACCCCATCAACATACAAATCACTTGGATTGTTTTGATATTGATGCTTTAAACTTCTGGTTGTTTCTCAGTGAGCAGACATCAACCCTGTCCAACCCCAGTCAGATGGAGCTGTATGAACCAAGAGTTAGCCAGACACGGCGCTACCCCCCTTCTGTGTCCTCCTCACCACAAAAAGACTTGCAGCCCAAAGTAAGACTCCCCAGTCCTGAACACCTTCAGCTATTACCACCTGGAGTTTAAAGTGCAGTTTGCTCATCATTGGCCCTGTTGATATTATTGATTTTCTGAATTCAGTTATGCCAAATTTAGGAAATACTGCTAATGGGTTGATGATCATCCAATAAGATTTATGTATTCTCAGCTCTGTTAAAGTGATATTCACCCAAGAATGAAATTTGTCATTTACTCACCCTCATGTTGTTCCAAAACAGAATTAAATTTTTTTTAATTTTTTTCTCTCTCTCTCTCTCTTTGAAACAAGATATTAGGCAGAATGTTCACTTTCATTGCATCTTTTTCCATACATTGAAGTTGAGTTGTGATTTGAGGCATTTGTAACATCTCTTTGTGTTCCAGCAAAGAAAGTCATATGGGTTTGGAACAATGTGAGGGTGCATAAATGATTACAGTTTACCACAATATCAGTGCAGAAAATGCATACAAGTCTGCAGATTCAGGCCTTCAATTCAAATCCTACTTTTTTTTTTTTTTTTTTTTTTTAATGAGATATATATATATATATATATATATATATATATATATATATATATATATATATATATATATATATATATATATATATATATATATATATATATATATATATATATATAAAAAATTTTTTTTCTATTTTGCATTTGGTTCATGTGCGTTTTTATTTCATTTCTGTTCACAGAATGGGTTCAGTTCGATACAGATGTCACAATCTCTGGAAGGTATGACTTAAACATCTCATGTCTGAGCCTGATTTTTAATCCATTTTTTGTTAAAGTGCAGAATTAATTATATGCAATTGTTTTTCCAGCTGCAGCAGGCTCTGCAGTACCTGTGAAACCAACTTCTGAATCGGTAGTCCCGCCTTTGGTTTCCAACATGGCCCCAATGGCTGACCCCTCTTCAGGTTCTCCCTCCCTGCTTACCACATCCAATCAGACCCCCCTCAGTGCTCTCGGCCATGAAGATTCCTCCAGCTCATTGGCTCCACCTCAACACAATAAGTACTATGATGTTTTGTTGATGCATTGTTTCAGTGTCCATCTATGACAATAGGGACACTAATAATGCTGTATGTCGCCCCTCAGCTCCCTCCCTACACAACAGAACAGTTTGGTGCCGCCTTCAGTTCGCACTTCAAACACAGGTCTACTGGTGAGTTTGCAGTTATTTTTACCTACGTCACATCCTACTACCTACATGGACAGCTATCTTTTGAGGCAGCATCCAAACCGAAATGGAACTTCTTCAGAGACTGATTTGAAGTTCTCTACATGGAGTTACGAACTGTTAGCAGTCACTCATGTGTGCCACACCAAAAGAATTGGGCAATTTTGGTAGAGGCTGACATTGGCATTTGTTGCTAATCTAATGACATGATAATCTTAACCATAAAAATAAATAGTGCACACACATATTGACTGAAATGAACTTTGGTGATGTTTCAGTACTGAATATAATGTATTTTAATCAGTACTTTGTTTTGACTACGTTATCTTGAATGAACATTTCCGTTTTAGCTCATCACAATGCATTCTGGGATTATTTTATGCATGGATGCATACAATACTGCCTTCAATTTTGTCCGAACTATATTTTTGGCTACATTATTTTTGCTGTTATGTGTTGTGGAACAGCCTTTGCTTTGGGGGCGCAGCTATGATTATGATTCTTAAAAATGCTATCTAGGTATGGAACAGAGTCTTAGTCCCAAATGAAGTGTATCAAATTAAAGTTTAACTGTTTGCAAAAGTTGTTTCAGTGTTTTTCTTAATCTCTTATTTGCTCTTGTTCTCCTTCCTTGTCTCTTTGTTAACCTCAACCTCCAACATAGCACCCAAATGTGGACTGTGAATCCAGCTTGCACACCCCACCTTTCTCCTCTGTCTCTGCTGTGGCTCCTTCCTCTGTGCCCCTGTCCTCTTCCTCGACATCACTGGCTCCTGTCTCCAACACCGGCCCCATCGCCCAGTCGTCATCTGTCAGTTTTGTCACGGCTCAGTCCTCTCTGGGTCCGGTTAGCAGTCTGACCATGGGAATGAACAGTGGTGCTGGTGTTCCATCCATGGTCCCTCCCACGGCTGGTGCATCTTCCTCTGTAGCCTTGGCCACTGCTGCACCTTTATCGGCCTCCTCGTCTCGCAACACGGCTGCCTCAGGTGAGAAACTCTTTGTGCGACCAATGATAGACCAGGGGAGTGTTCAGGAAATATGTTGGAAAATTATCACTGGTTTCTATTCTATTTAGTGTTGCTACTGGCACAGAAATGAGATGGTACACCTTTTAAAACAAGTGGATAAATGACAAACAATTTTATTTCTACTAAATGTATTAATGAACACTATTGTCAAAACAGGGAAAGCGCCTCCAAACCTGCCTCCCGGCGTGCCGCCACTACTGCCCAATCCTTACATCATGGCTCCTGGCCTGCTTCACCCTTACGCAGTGAGGTTTTTTAAATTTCAGTACTAACGTCTCCTATGAATGACTTGAACTTTAAAAACAACAAATATCATTAGATTATTTCCATGTACATGTTTCTAGCTGTGAGCATGCTTTGTACTTCAACGCTTGTTCTCTCTCTGTCCTGCAGCCTCAAGTGTATGGCTATGATGACTTGATGTTACAGACCAGAATACCACTTGTAAGGAACTATTTGCTTTTGATCAACTGAAGTATCTGACAGGATTTAACAGTACTGCGTTTGTTTACGTTTGTGCAGTTGGAAGTTGTGACATTGTTTCCTATTCATCTACAGGACTATTACAGCATCCCATTTGCTGCTCCAACCACAGCATTGACTGGCAGGGAAGGCAGTTTGACAAGTAACCCTTATTCTGGTAAGATTAAATTTATTGTTTTGAAGTTGATTCAGTTGTCTTAACATGCCATTTGGAGCACCTCATCCAGACAGTGCATATGGATCCTGTTCTTCAAACGTGGCTTGCATAATGGGTCAAATTATAATGCAACTTATTCAGCTAAACAACCATATACTATATCTATATACACTACCAGTCAAAAGTTTTTAAACGCTTACTCATTCTTATAATAATAGTAATGTCATCAAATCTATGTAAGAACATAAATGGATTTATGGGAATTATGTTGTGACTAAACAAAATCCAAAATAAATCAAAACTGTTATTTTAGCATCTTCAAAGTAGTCCCCCTTTGCCTAGATTTTGCAGACATGTGCAGCCGTGGCCAAAAGTATTGGCGGTGACACAAATTTTGTGTTTTGCAAAGTTTGCTGCTTCAGTGTTTTATAGATTATTTTTTCACATTTCTATGGTATACTGAGTTTTAAAGGCTTTTATTGGCAAAAACATTCAATATATGCAAAAAGTCAATATTTACAGTGTTGACCCTTGTTCTTCATAACCTCTGCAATTTGCTCTGGCATGCTGGATATCCGCTTCTGGGCCAAATCCTGATGGTGATACATTCTTCTTGCCTTATTAGTTCTCGTAGTTTATCACAATTTGTGTGCTTCTGCTTGTTCTCTCACCTTTTGAGGATTGAGCACAGGTTCTCTATGGGATTAAGATCCGGGGAGTTGCCTGGCCACGGATCCAAAATTTCAATGTAATGATCTCCGAGCCACTTCATTATTACTCTAGCCTTGTGACATGATGCTCCATCATGCTGGAAAATGCACGGATCATCACCAAATTGCTCCTGGATTGTTGGGAGAAGTTGCTCTTGCAAGAAGTTTTGCTATCTTTATTCATGGCAGTGTTTTTTGTCAGAATTGTGAGAGCCCACTCCCTTGGATGAAAAGCAAACCCTCACATGGATGGTCTCAGGATGCTTTAGTGTTGGCACGACACAGGACTCATGGTAGCGTTCATCTTTTCTTCTCCAGACTGTCGATTTGTCAGGTGTCCCAAACAGTTGGAAGAGGGCTTCATCAGATAAAATAACTTTGCACCAGTCTTCTGCTGTCCAATCCTTGTACTTCCTGCAGAATTTCAGTCTGTCCTTGATGTTTTTCTTGGAGAGAAGTGGCTTCTTTGCTGCCCTTGATACCAGGCCATGGTCCAAAAGACTTCATCTCACTCTGCGTGCAGATGCACTCACACCAACCTGCTGCCAATATTGAGCAAGCTCTGCACTGGTGGTGACACGATTCCGTAGCTGACTCCTCAGGAGGAGACAGTCCTGGTGCTTTCTGGAGACTCTGGGATGTCCTGAAGCCGCCTTCACTGCAGTTGAACCTCTCTCCTTGAAGTTCTTAATGATCCGGTAAATTGTTCTTTCAGGTGCAATATTCTTTGCAGCAATTTTCTTGCATGTGAGGCCATTTTGATGTAAAGCGATGATGGCTGCATGTCTTTGGAGGTAACCATTGCGAACAAGAACACAACGATTGGAAGCAATTCTTTCCTCCTCTTAATAGCGATCAGTCTACTCTTATAATCCAATCAGAATGATAGTGATTTCACTTGACTAGTATTCACACTTTCCCAGGTGCTGCTGATATGTTTAGTGAAATGTTAGGTGGTCATTTTGTGCCAGTGAAATGAAGCTTTTTGCAATTATTTCAAATGCATCTGATCAGTCTGTACAATAATCTAGAAACAATGTGAAACAACTCCAACAACTGAAGCAGAAAATTTTGCGAAGCACAATTTGTCACTGCCAATTCTTTTGGCCACGGCTGTATCTTGACATTTTCTCAGCCAACTTGAGTTATCACCCTGGGATTCTTGTATCCTGCAAACTTTTTTCTCTGAAAATCGCTGTAAAATTAAGGCTCCATCTTTCAAGATGACAAAATATGACTGCACTGCTTGGCTATTATGAATAAAACTATGCTGCACTTATGCATTAAAAATATATGCATTATAAGCATAATGGACGTCACTCCCGAATGCGTTGAAATTGCTTATCGACAGGTTAAATCGTATTGGAGTTCCCATCTATGTTGGGCACTTATTGGCTGCTTTTATTATTTGGTCTGTCATCAATTTAAAAAAAAAAAAAAAAAACAGAATCGTGAAATCCAGTCATAAAAACGGAATTGGCAATACCATTTGGGAATGTCATGGAATTTGACACATTTGGGATGAAAGTAATGTCTGAATGCACAATTAATGAAAATAACTTAATCATATGTTTTAGTGATGATTAAACCATAAAAGGCTTAGATTTAATTAAACAATTTGCACGTACTGTGCACTTCAAAGTGAATGTGTGAAGCCTGCAAATCACGCATTATCAAGAACATCACGTTTGTGTGGATGACAAAGCAGAGGACTTATTAACCTTAAAGCACAATTATTAAATCTCTGCCTTTTGCTGCTTTAAGCACATTATTCCATATAGCAAACTGCATATCTGACAGTGAGAAGTCTGCCGTCTAATACATTCAAACTGAAAGTGCTTCATTCGGTTTCCTGCCAAAATAAAAGCTCAATATAACTAGACGTGTGAAAAGCATAAAGAAATTGGGATAGAAATACACTCACCTAAAGGATTATTAGGAACACCTGTTCAATTTCTCATTAATGCAATTATCTAATCAACCAATCACATGGTTGTTGCTTCACTGCATTTAGGGGTGTGGTCCTGGTCAAGACAATCTCCTGAACTCAAAAGAATGGGAAAGAAAGGTGATTCAAGCAATTTTGAGTGTGGCATGGTTGTTGGTGCCAGACGGGCCGGTCTGAGTATTTCACAATCTGCTCAGTTACTGTCATTTTCACGCACAACCATTTCTAGGGTTTACAAAGAATGGTGTGAAAAGGGAAAAACATCCAGTATGCGGCAGTCCTGTGGGCAAAAATGCCTTGTTGATGCTAGAGGTCATAGGAGAATGGGCCGGCTGATTCAAGCTGATAGAAGAGCAACTTTGACTGAAATAACCACTCGTTACAACCGAGGTATGCAGCAAAGCATTTGTGAAGCCACAACACGCACAACCTTGAGGCGGATGGGCTACAACAGCAGAAGACCCCACCGGGTACCACTCATCTCCACTACAAATAGGAAAAAGAGGCTACAATTTGCAAGAGCTCACCAAAATTGGACAGTTGAAGACTGGAAAAATGTTGCCTGGTCTGATGAGTCTCGATTTCTGTTGAGACATTCAGATGGTAGAGTCAGAATTTGGCGTAAACAGAATGAGAACATGGATCCATCATGCCTTGTTACCACTGTGCAGGCTGGTGGTGGTGGTGTAATGGTGTGGGGGATGTTTTCTTGGCACACTTTAGGCCTCTTGGTGCCAATTGGGCATCGTTTACATGCCACGGCCTACCTGAGCATTGTTTCTGACCATGTCCATCCCTTTATTGCCACCATGTACCCATCCTCTGATGGCTACTTCCAGCAGGATAATGCACCATGTCACAAAGCTCGAATCATTTCAAATTGGTTTCTTGAACATGACAATGAGTTCACTGTACTAAAATGGCCCCCACAGTCACCAGATCTCAACCCAATAGAGCATCTTTGGGATGTGGTGGAACGGGAGCTTCGTGCCCTGGATGTGCATCCCACAAATCTCCAACAACTGCAAGATGCTATCCTATCAATATGGGCCAACATTTCTAAAGAATGCTTTCAGCACCTTGTTAAATCAATGCCACGTAGAATTAAGGCAGTTCTGAAGGCGAAAGGGGGTCAAACACAGTATTAGTATGGTGTTCCTAATAATCCTTTAGGTGAGTGTATATTACTACTGTATTATAAAATGTAGTATTCTATGTAGTATTAATATGTATAATAAAAACAATAGTTTTCATTAATGCTTTCTTTAATTCTGTGATGCTTTGCTGTTCCACACTGTATTTGATAGAGCTGTTAGAAAAAAATTATTTCAGCGATGAATGGCAATTCATACTCAAACGATTCTGAATCGATTCTCAAAAGAATCGGAATCGATTCTGAGTTCAATTTAAATCACGGCAGAGCAGTGATGTGTGCCAGAAGAAAATAATGACGAGGCAGCAGTTCGGGAGATGTTAGTGATGTTTTCGTTTAATTATATTTTCTTCCCCCAATGCCTTTCTCTACTCTTGGCGCGCTCCATTTCATTGGCTTTTGTCATTGCCGGTCACTCATTTGTCAGGACAGTACACACATCTGATGTTAGGTTTTATCTTCTACTCGCAGATTAAACGGAGAGAACCGTGCATACGGGATGCTTGATACATTTGTTGCAACAACTGTGCTATTTAAACCGCTTTAATATCACCTGTGCAGGTGAGGAGAGGAGAAGCTGACAGCTGCACTCATAGCAGATATATCTCATGCTGGACCAGCAACTTTTGTGCGTAAACATGAAAATGAATATCTTGGCATAATTAATTTAATTAAATACTATTAAATGATTTACAAATGCTTAAAAATAAAAATAATATGTTGTTAAGTTGTGATGGAGAACCAAATTCTTTTAGAACTTAAGAGATTTTTTTTTATTTTTTTATGAGGTTCTAAAGAAAGAAACTGAGATAGTCTTTTTAAACTGTAGAACCATTTATTTAATCTTGTTGATGTTCCATGTTTTGTTCACAGCTCATATTGAATGTAAATGGCCAGTTTATGTAATGTGACTCATTCTGATTTTTAAAAGAGAGTAAAAAAAGACATTTTTGAAGAATCTGAAAAATTAAATATTGAAGGACAAGATGCATCAAATTGTTTTATAGTCCAATAGTTACCCTTTGAAACTTAATCGAATCGTGAGGCCAGTGAAGATTCACTAGTATTTGAAAAACTATTGCTTTAATATTGTGCTTTTGAGGATCTGTATAGAAGCGCTTTATTTGATCAAAATAATGCAATGGCATGTTGAAAAACTATAGCGAGTCGAGCAGTGTCCAATGAAGGACATACAAATCCCAACACAACTGCAGACTCTGTACTTTGTTTCCATGGCAACACCAGGGACAAGTGCATGCTATTTAGAGTTCTTAGTTGTTTAATGATAAGCATCAGATTTTCAACCCACCTACTGGGGTGAAACAGTTCTCAGAAAAAAATTGAACCGCACCATTTGCCACCCACAGTTTGGTAAGCATTTGCACCGTGGTTCATCTGCAGTCAAAACGATGCATCTGTTTTGGTGACACACACTGTTTACAACCTCCGCTAATGCACCTCTATGGCTCTGTAGATGGATGTGCTCCACCTGTGTCTCACGTGGGTCAACTTTCTACAGAGAATAGCTGTCCAATTAACTGTTAGTATGTTTAAACGGTTAATGACATCACAGTTGTTCACGCGTTGGTGTGTTGTTGAAAATGGCAAGTGGAGAACATAAGCCACTAATAGAGAAGACCCATGTGTCATTCAAATTTCCTCTCTAGTAAGATTTTTGATTTGCAGTCCTCAACATGGTCAAAACTTTTACAAAAGTCACTGTTTGTAGATCTTGCTCAATATCAGTGCTGTAAACTCATGGTAATGCATTGAATACACAGACGATAGCGAGCAACACGCAGGTGAGTGCAAAACTGCAGGCACTCAGTGCTCATTTGGACAGATATATGTAAAGCGATAACTAACTAAATTGCTTGAATTGTTCAAAGATATGTTGCTGTACTCCGTTGATGAAGATTTGTAATTTCGGCATATGATTAACACCCATACAACGTTACAACATCCCTTCATGTATCCATTTTAACAGCGTTCAACAGTGATGTACAGTTTCCAAATGTTGAGTTTGATATGCTCTGTCGATGCGCATGTAGCACAATAATAGCTACGTTAATGTTGATTTAGAGTAAAACTATTAGTTTTAAGGACCCTAACAAAAATTAATCATGGTTTTATTATAGTAGTCATGACTGAAATAATTGCTGTAATCATGGTTTTATTGGCAGAAACCATGGTTTTACTATAGTAATATTGTAGTTACCATGACTGTATAAACCATGGTAAATTTTGTGGTTATGGTTTTACTAAAAATACCATGGTGAATCTATGACTACTGTAGTAAAACTGTGGGTATAAAGGCAAACCTGTTGAAGTGTTTACCAAATTGAGCATTCTTCTGATTTGGCAGTAATATTTATTTATTTTCTGAGCATAGCAAGTACAGAACTGTACCAAAACAGTGATATAAACCAAACTGTGAGAGAACTGAACCATTACACCCCTACCAACTATTGACTCTGAGAACACAGCTGTATTTGTCACTAATTTACCACCCATTGTATATAATTAGCTTTTGTCAACATGATTGAGAACACGGTATCTGAATTCCCTCTTTCTTTCCTAAAGCTGGTGACTTGTCCAAATTTGGCCGCGGTGATGCCTCGTCCCCTGCTCCCACCACGACGATGGCCCAGCCTCAGCAGACCCAGACTCAAACGCACCACACCACCCAGCAGCCCTTCATCAACCCAGCCCTTCCACCTGGATATAGCTATACCAGCCTGCCCTATTACACTGGTGTGCCTGGTCTACCCAACGCCTTCCAGTACGGCCCTGCCATGTTTCCGGTAAGAGCTCTTTGATGGCCTAAAGGGATAGTTCACCTAAAATGAAAATTGCCATTTTGCTCACGCTCAAGTTGTTCCAAACTTTCATGACTGACTTTTGTGGAAAACAAAATTATTTTTTTAGGCAGAATGACTAAAAAGATGGCATGAAATTGAGGTTGTCAGTCCCCAACATTCTGCCTAACATGCTTTAGTGTTACAGCCCCATAGAGTTCTAGTTGAAAAGTATTCATAAACAAATTTTTTGTCTTTGAATTCTAAGAACATTGGCTATTTTTTAATGGTCTTCCAGGTGGCTCCTACCTCCTCAAAACAGCACGGTGTGAATGTTGGTGTCAACGCCTCAGCCACGGCCTTCCAGCAAGCGAGCGGCTATGGATCACATGGATACAGCACTGGTAATGCTTATTCTTTTGTCAGCCTGCACACGAAGCTTAATGCCTTGTGCTGAAACTGTCAGTTCTTAAATCAGAATTTGTCCAGATTGCAAATCCATGATCATTAACATTTCTCAGTTTACTTAATTGTTTAAAAAATACTCCTAGTAGGTTTTCAAGCCATGTTTAACTAACATTAGCTTAGTCACCTCTTCAAAGTGGATTGTTGAAAGAACCTAAATGTTTCCAGTGCTTCATTTGTTAACTGTGTTTTGAATACCAGGTGACATCATACTATTACATTCATACAGTGTCCATTCTTATTTTCAGTCACAGCACTTAATTTTTTGATTATTGAAGCATGTAGTGGGGTAGCGGTGTGTAGTTTTGGCAATTGAGGGTTGTAGCTCTTAGGCAGTCGTGGACACATTGATGCACAGCTGTAAGAATATGGGCAACCTTGAAGATTATTTTAAGAGCGAATAACCTTGAGAATCCTTAATCTTTTGCCTTCACGGCTTTTTCCCCTCCAATCCCATTTGTGATGCCAAATTACGCCAGTGTTTGGTTGCAAACAGACTAAAAAGACTCAAATCGCCACCCATCTTTAGACTGGTGGTGACACATTAGAGCTTGTTTAATTCCAGGGGTGGGTGGGTTTCTGTGGAACCAGTTATGCGAGGACAATGAGGTGGGAGGGTGGTCGCTTGGTTTAAGGTGGTGGGTATACATGCTTTCCACATGCTGCTTGCTTTTGTCCATCCACCTCTTTTGAGCAACGTTTGTGGCATCCTTATCCCTTTGATTTCTTTGCTCTCCCTCTATTCAAATCTGTCCTTTTTCCTTAGATCTTCTCCAGTTTTATTTTTGCTGGAGTTGTATCTCTTTTTTTTTTCTTTCCTTGTATTTTTATTTAGGCTTATTTTACATAATTCTTTCATACCTTCCAACTTTGTTAGTCGAGATGTTCTCATTTTTATTCCCACTGTCCATTCTATTACTTTCAGGAGGTGTCTTTCCATCACATTCATCTAATCTTTTGTTCTTGCCATCATCCAATACACTTCTCGGGTTTGATCCTTCCCCCCCAGCTTGCTGCTTCCTTGCCTCCATTCCTATGCTCCGTCCCCTTCACTCCTTCCCTCTGGCCCTGTGTCTCTAATGCTGTGGGGCTGTGGCTGTGTGTGTCTGACCGTTTGCAGGCTATGAGGATTTGGGCCAGGCTTCAGCAGGGAGTGGGGATTTCTGTAAGGGCGGTTACAGCACCGCCATTGCTGCCGCTGCTGCTTCTGCGCAAAACAAGCCCGCCAGCTCTGTCACCGGGCCCGGAGTGGGTGAGTGCTGCCTCACCATAAGACCCCATTTTCCTTTCCTACTCCCTTTTCTTTCTAAAGCTCTCCCTTTCTCTCTCCTCATTGCTCCTAACTTACTACTGGTCGAGCTTGATAAAGTCATGGCAGGCTATGGTAGACTGCCTGAATTCAACCGTTTACTTGCCTCTTCATGCAATGAACAGTATATGGAGGGGAGGATGTGGACTTGGCTTGAACACATCAGGATTGTTACTCCTGTGACTAGGGATGCACCGATGTGGAATTTCTGGGTTTGATAACAGGTTCTTGGCTCATTGTTGCTGATACAGATAACCAATTTAATTTACTTTTTACCTTTTTAATCCTTTACCTTTAATTAGCTGATCATCTTCAGTTTAATTCAAAACTCTTAAAACAAAATGAGTGTCATTTTAAAGCTAGGAATCTGAACTTCACAATCTGACCAACTCTTAACTGCTGACATGTAAGGTTTGGTGAATGTAACTTGAAACACAAGTGTGACACTAGATGTTTGCTTATTTGAATGAGAAATAATTTACATTACACATGCATAAATTGTCTTGTACTCATGAGTATTTACGGTAATCCCGATGACTCTAAAATTAAACTACGAATAACGAATTTCAAATAGATATAATGAATTAAACCAATATGAGATAGTAAAGTGACAGTGTGTTTAACATTAAACAACTAAACAGTACAAACTCGATGCAAACAGCACACGTCTCTGTATACATGATGTGCGCGCATGCATTGCACAGGCGCACACAATCTGTCATTCACAGACACCCTGTGACATTTCCATTTTATAATGGAATAACTATGATCAAATAAGCATTAAGGGAACAGGAAATACATCACATCAGCTTGTCATGTGTCAAGGTTGAAGAGGCTCAACTGGTAAAATGCAACATCAAGCGCCCACTCAAACTAGTGTCTTGGGCCAAGTTAACAGCTTGCATTGCTCTGTGAGGAATATTTCAAGGTCTGTGCACTGTTGTGTTTGGGCTTTTTTAATCCGGATTATTGCTGTAATTAATGATATGCCATATTCCATATTCTGTAAGTTTCATGAAAAGTAATAAGGGCAGTCAGTCATTAAGTAGCATATATTAGCATGGCATATATTCGTAGCATTTTCTCCATGTAACAAACAGAAATATGGAAAACATATAGTTAGTTACTACAGATGTTCCTGATTAAAATGAGTCACAAAAAAAAGTTAATGCGACGCATAGATCATAGAGCGACATGACATGCTTTAAACACTATTGGCGGTAGTTCCACATTTGCTGTGATTTTGACATTATTTAGATTTTCCTAGTTATTGTCCTATAATATATTGTCCATCAGTATATCATGCACCCCTACCTGTGACTTAAGTTAAGACTGTCTTAAGTACTATAATGCTGCTTTAAGTGCTGCTTTTTTGTTTGCAATAAAAGGCAGAAAGAGGTGCCAGAGATTTATATAAACTCAGCAAAATAAGAAACTGACTTTTTCAGGACACTATATTTTAAAGATAATTTGGTAAAAATCCAAATAAGTTATCTTTTGTAAATGGTTTAAACAATATTTTTCATGCTTGTTCAATGAATGAACATGCTCCTGTGGAACGGTTGTTAAGGTACTTACGGCTTACAGACGGTTGGCAATTAAAGTCACAGTTATAAAAAACAAAGACACTAAAGTGACCTTTCTACTGACTCTGAAAACGGCAACAGAAAGATGCCCAGGTTCCCTGCTCATCTGCGTGAACGTGCCATAGGCATGCTGCATGAGGACTGCAGATGTGGCCAGGGTAATAAATTGCAATGTCCATACGGTGTGGCACCTAGGACAGCGCTACAGGGAGACAGGAAGGACATCCCATCGTCCTCTCAGTGGCATGAAATAACACCTGCACAGGATTGGTACATCCGCATATCACACCTGCGGGACAGATACAAGATGGCAACAACAACTGCGTGAGATGCACCAGGAATGCACAATCCCTCAATCAGTGCAGCTCTGACGAGATGTCGTTTTGTCCTGCCAGGGGTGATGGTCGGATTTGCGTTTATCATTGAAGGAATGAGCATTACATCGAGGCCTGTACTCTGGAACGGGATTGAATTGGAGGTGGAGGGTCCGTCATGGTCTGGGGGCGGTGAGTCCCAGCATCATCGGACTGAGCTTGTTGTCATTGCAGGCAATCTCAGTGTTCTGCGTTACAGGGAAGACATCCTCCCTCATGTGGTACCCTTCCTGCTCATCCTGACATGACCCTCCATTATGACAATGCCACCAGCCATACTGCTCGTTCTGTGTGTGATTTCCTGCATGACAGGAGTGTCAGTGTTCAGCCATGGCCAGCGAAGAACCCAGATCTCGGTCCCATTGAGCATGTTTGGGACCTGTTGGATTGTGGTGTGGGTGTGTGGGCTGGGACCATTCCTCCCAGAAATGTCTGGGAACTTGCAAGTGCCTTGGTGGAAGAGTGGGGTAACATCTCACAGCAAGAACTGGCAAATCTGGTGCTGTCCATGAGGAGGAGATTCACTGAAGTACTTAATGCAGCTGGTGGCCACACCAGATACTGACTGTTACATTTGCTGAAAATAAAAGCAGTTGAAATTTCTTTTTTTGCTGAATGTATGTACTTTTTACACAAGTCCTTGCCAAATTGTTAGTGAAACTAAAGATTTCATCTTAAATATTGCCTCTTGGCATTCATCATTTACTGGATTCTTAATTTAGATAGTTGATGGAAATTTTTAATCACAAACATTACAAGGGCTGTCTACAAATACTTAAGTGAGATTTTATTTTATCCCAAATAAATACTTTTTGAAATGTGGACATCTGATTAGATTGTCTTTTATAATAATATGGAAATGACTGCATACTACCACTGATGATTTGCAAGTTTCAGCAATCACCATTCTGTGTTTTGACTTTTCTGCTTTAGGAGTCTCTGTGACATCCAGCAACACGGGAGTCCCTGACATTTCAGGGTCTGTTTACACAAAGACGCAGGTGAGCACACTTTTTGGATTTATTCATCTGTTTAATCTGTTTATTTCACCAAATGTTTGATTTTGTCAATACTAAAGCACCTTGACCTGCCCTCTTCAGTCTTTTGAGAAGCAGGGTTTCCACACAGGAACTCCTAGCGCTTCCTTTAGTTTGCCCTCAGCACTTGGAAGTGGCGGCCCTATCAACCCTCCAGCCGCACCGGGCTACGCTCCAGCTCCCTACATGCACATCCTGACCCCCCACCAGCAGCCCCATTCTCAGATGCTCCATCACCACATGCAGCAGGATGGACAGGTGAGCATGCACCTGTGTTTAAATATGTCACCTTTTGCCTGATTTTTAATTAGTCGATTAGTCTCAATGTAAAAATCCCCCTCAATTTATCCATAGAGAACGATAACATATAAGGGGGTTTCTTCAGCTCGGGCAATTAAGCTTTTTTTTTTTTTTTTTTTTTTTGGTCTACTGACAATGTCCAACAGTGTATGTACATGCATCACTCAGACATTTTTGTCTGAAAGTCATGAAAATAAAGTTGCCATGATACCAGTGTTTCTGTAGTACCGTGCACCGATTCAAGCTATACACTGTCTGACTGACACATGACTGCTGCCAAATGCTCACACAAATTTGATATTTGGAGGGGAAAGTAATGCACGATTAATCAAATTAAAATCGTGATATATTCTAGTGATTATTAAACCACAAAAGGCTGCAATCTTGGTCTATATTAGCTGCATGCTTTTAAGTGAATGTGTGAAGTCAATCGCTCATACACTGGAAACTCCAGACATTGAGAATCATTTGTTGTATGAGATAATGGAGCAGAGCACTGTGAAGCACACAGCACATGTAGACTATATATATGTAATTAAATCACAGAATTTGCGCTTATTGAAGCTTCCACCAAAAACACAACAAAGTAAAAGCTAGATCCCTGAAATGGAAGAATTGCAACAGAAATGTATTACAACTGTAAAGGCAAATGTATTCACTGTTGTAGTAAATAATAATAAAATTAAACAATAATCACAAGCAAGATTGCTGTTGTACTGAAAAGTTTGGTTAAAAAAATGCAATAGTATGTTTAACAGTAATTGTTCTATTTTCATTTGTTAAAAGATTTAGGAATTTGATTTTACACATTTTGAGTGATGTAAAATTAAACTTTTTTTTTTTTTTTTTTTTTTTTTTTTTTTTTTTTTAATTGAATTTAAAAAAAAAAAAAATTGGGGAAAACAGGATTTAGGACAAACACAAAACTGATTTCACTTGGGCCCTACTTAAAAAGCAATGCATACTTAATTGAGAGAGAATTAAAGGAAACATGCACTGGTTAAGTTATTATTTACATTTGAAATTTTACTTTAAATAGACCAAAGGTGTGTTCAATAGCACATTACCATATTAGCATATTTTTGCTTTGGTATTGCGAACTGTGAAATTTCACAGATATCAGTACTGACAAATTTTGGTATTGTGACAACTGTCCACTTTTTTTTTTTTTTTTTTGCCACGGCAAGTATTTTTCCACAATTTAATTTGTTTTCGGAGATTTTTGAAAATGCTTCATAAGTGTTCTAAGCTGTGAACTAAACCAACCAGCTTTAATGTATTTGCAAACTTTGATTTGAAGCAAAAAAAAGTATTTGAAAATCAGACAAAAAATACTTGCCATCTTTCACGAGGGCATGAAAAACAATCCCATTAAGCCTTGAGAATGATGTAATTTAAAAATGATACAAGTATAAAACTAATGATTTAATGGTAAATACTAAAAAAAAAAAAAAAGAGATATTTTTGCAAAAGATTCAGATCTTTGCAAATATACAACTAGTTTGAGGGTGAAGGGAAGCCATCTCAATTGTTTCATTCACGGGTGGGCTTTGTAGCCCAAGATCTGCGATTCTGGGACATGAAAGGGCCATTTGAAGAAACACCCATAACTTCCGCGAACCAGTGTTAATTTCGTCAGACGAGACGAGACTAAATATATTCGTCAACGACCTTTTTTTCCATGACTAAGACGAGACGATGACGAGACTGCACCAATGTCCAAAAACGCTGACTAAGACTAAATTAGCATGCATTATTGTTGACGAAAAAAGACGAGACTAAAATGTTTTGCATAAAATAAAAACTAAGATAAAATCTGTTCATTTTCGTATACAATCGTCTCTACTTTTTCACCATGAGATAGAATATTCAGCTGTTACGCCTTCAAAATATTCCGAATGAGTTCGCGCTGTTGCTTTAGTAATGGTTACGAGTAGTATGAAGCTGCAGACTCAGAGCCTGCATCTACAGTCCCGCATTCTCAGACCCCTCGTTTTTCGAGACAGCGCCTCCTATCAAATTGGATCGGATAAAAATGTGAAGAACTTAAGCCGAAACGTGACGTGAGTATCGTCAATTTTATTTAGCGAATCATTCGATTTCTTTTTTAATCAAACTAAAGAGAATCAAGCAAAAAGAATGAAAAAAGAAGGAACATTCGCCTACCAGAAAGTAATTATTTACCTTATGCATTTACTTTTACATTTACATTTTACATGATGCTTTTATCTAAAGTGACTTATAAATGAGGAGTTTTTTTTAATGCAATTGAGTAAAGTCACTAATACAATTCTTTCTTCCTTTTTTCTTTGCTTTGTCCTGTTTACAGCAAGATGTTGTTTAGGTGATCGTTAAATAAAGTACAGAATTGTTTATTATTGGTGTTTTGTCTATTCTTGAGTTTTGCTTTGCATTCAAATGATCAAAAAACAGGTTTTGTAATGTTAGCATGGTATAATTTTAATTAGACCATTATAGGTTGAACTGAAAGAAAAATTGGAATTTGAATAAATAAAACATTGTAGCAATATAATGTCACATAATATTTTTCAGAAGATAGTTCAATCTGTAATTGTATCCCTTCCATCAGTAATTTTTTCAATTAGACCTATGCTCAAAAAATAACTACTGGGTAATTTGTTAGTCAGAGAAAACAATGAGTTTTTTTTGGCACATGCATTAAGCAGGGAACGCAAATATTTATTTGGATAACTTTAAATAAAACGAGACCGTAATATTGCATCCTATTGTTTTCAATGGCATTTAGCAGGAGGTGCTGTCTCGAAAAACGAGGGGTCTGAGAATGCGGGACTCTGGGTGCGGGACTGTAGATGCAGGCTCCGAGTCTGCAGCTTCATAATGTTGGTTACAACAGGTCTCATACTCCTGTGGCTGCTACACGAAACTACATGGAGCAAGAACACAACAATCATAGACAGTGGCGAACACGCGACGAGCGCCGACGACATGCTAGGTAGAAGGAAGAGGCTCGATATTTGGCCGCATTTTAGGTACAATGATATTGACAAAAAGTCAGAATGTGTCATTATAACTGACGGGAAGCACTGCGGATAAACAATACCGGGAAAAACACCACCAACCTTAAGCGACATCTAAAGGCTAACCACCCACACATTCAGGGAAGTTAACTTAAATTAACGTTTCATAAGCTAATGCTGATTTTAGGCATCTACGCTGTAAATTAACCAGTTAGCTATGGTGTTGTGGCACATACATTATGCAGGTTATATATATTATGTAACTTATTTGCTTAATAAAATACTCTTCAGAACAAGTTCATCATTTGTGAATGTGTCTCTTAAATCAGAAAACCATACACGTTTAACAAAGTGAATTCAACAAATCATTCAACAAGTGTATTTTGTCAGGTAATTATGACATTTAACCAATATTTGAGATGTGTGAAACATTATTTGACTGAAATGGTTATCTTAGAATTAATCTCAGAAATAATTTATTTAAAAAAAGACTCAAATGTTTTGAAACTTGACCAAGATATATTGAGTTTTCTTTAGACTAAAACTAGACTAAAATTACGAGACTTTTAGTTGACTAAAACTTGACTAACAAAAAAAGATATGTGAATGACTAAATATGACTAAAGCTAACAAGGACATTTGGCACAAGACTAAGACTGACTAAATTAAAAATAGGTGACAAAATTAACACTACCGCGAACTGACCTATGATGAGCTCCAAGGTTAAGCAATGATATTAGTCTGCGATTTCGGCTTTTAATTATACAATAGTCATTCTCTGAGGAACTACACTACCCACAATCCCAATGAGAGATTCACCAGTCAGAGAAGTTGCTTTTACAGTTGAAAGAAAAATTAATCCCAAAATATTTGTGTTTTTTTGCTTGAAATCAAAGTGTGTAAAGTGATTTATCTCAAAGCTGATTAGTTTATGTCCTAGGACCTCCTTTATTGAAGGATTTTTAATCATTACATAGAAAATTTAATTGTGAAAATACCAGAACCAAAGCCACTGAAAAAGAGGGCAGTCACTGTTGCGCTTTTACTTGATTTAAAAGTGATTTTGATTTTCTTCCTCTAGAGTGGCTCTGGACCTCGCAGTCAGAATGCCTCTATTCAACAGAAATCGCAGATCAACAAGTCTGGTTACAACAGCTACAACTGGGGAGGCAATTAACACCCCCTTCCTGCCCTCTCTGGTGTTCCAAAGGCTGGATTAGTGGATCCTTCTCCCCTTTTCTCTTTCCTCCACGATACTCCCTCTCCTCTCTCTGTGCAGTCACCCTGCAGTACCACCTCTATTCTACTGGTGGCGTTGTCTTAAGAGAGCTTGCACTGTAAGGCACTGATTGAGGAGGGGCCTCTGGGGAGACTTCCTAATGGAGGTTTGCACGAGTATGTGGATAGTTACTTAGGCCTTCGAGAGCTGAGTATTTGGAGTTTGTATTGTGTTAAAGAATGTGTAAGCACCTACCCCGATTTTCTTTCTGGCATATGTAACATTGATCTGTTTCTAAAAGGACAAATGTTTAATTTTCTTTTTCCTTTTACTGGTTGATAAAATGAAAAAGAGAGGGCTGGCTTTTTTCTTTTTTTTTTTCTTTCCTTTTTTTGGTGCACGGCATTTGTTCTTTTCTTCTTGCTCGTTGAGGAATAGCAATCCAAATGTACATTTCGACCTCTTATTTTCCCCTGCAATGAGATTTTACCAAATTTTAGTTTGGAAGAAGAATGATATCCCTCTAAATCGGCTAATTCAGTTTGTGAAGTTTATTTTTTACCAAATATAAATAGATATACAGAAAAGTGTATAGGTGAGCTCACAGGCTTCAGATCTGTTCTGCGTGTGTATGTGCGTGCATTTGGGGTTTCGCGTGAGTGTGTCGTCAGGGTGGCCAGTGTATGAATCTTTTCTTAATCTTTAGGCTTAAATGTTTATTCATTTAATTCCTTTATTGAAGTCTTGTACCCTCAATTTGTGAGAAGTGCGCTGGTCACCTTAACTTTTGTTCCCCCGTTATTTTTTCCATTTAACCATTCTCCTTATTACAGGGAGACTGGATTGTCAGGGTTAGTTTGCCCAAAAATGTAAATGTAATTTGCTCACCCTCATGTTGTTCTAGAACTGAATGACTTTCTTCCACAGAACACACAAAGCAGAATGTTTTCCTCAGTCCCCATTCACTTTCATTGCATGGGGAAAAAGATGCAATTAAAGTAAACTGTTACCGATTGTAACATTCTGACAAAAATCTCCTTTGTGTTTCAAACCAAGAGAACATCGTGGTTTGGAACAATGTGAGGGTCAATGATGACCATTTATTTTTGGGGTAGCTATCTCTTTAAGGCATGGTTTTGACCTCCGTGTTTTGCCACAGGCGTGAAAACATTTTTCTAATTTGTTTGAGGATGTGTTGTACCAGAGAGGTCAAAGTTTCCATAGACCACCCCATGTGTGCAAATGTCTTTCCACAGCCTCTTTTGTCATACCTGCAGTCATTCTCCCCTTAATATGCACCACTTTCTGTACCCATATATATTCTTTTAGTAATATGATAATTAGGAAAGTGCTGATGGACGGAATTGTACTATGGTTCTTTTTTTTTTTTTTTTTTTTTTTTTTTCCCCCCCCTTTGTCAGTGACTTTTTGTACTGTGTGTTTTAAAAAAAAAAAGGTTTAAATGGACAAACTTTCCTTGTAAATATATATATATATTTATATTTACAAGTACTGTAGTCTGTTTGATGGCTTCTTTTTTTCCCCCTTACACAGACTTGTTAGCATTTTGTTTCATAATGTTTTTTATTTTGTAAAAATATATATAAATATTAAGTAAATAAACCAAGACATTTTCATCATTTTTGGATGTGAATGTCTTTTTTAAGAAAACCAAGTTTGTGTGCCTTTTAACTGCAGTCTGCTTGTTTGTATCAGAAGTTTAAACAATTCAATTATTAGGTACATTTTGCCTTGCAAGTTTGTCTCGGAGAACCGTAATATGGTAAGCCAGTATACTATAAAATGCCTAATAAGACCTATTCAGACAATAACTTTTGAATTAATACAATTAATTTATTTTGAGCACCATAATTGTTAAAATATTCCTCAGGTTATTCATTCAAAAGGAAGTGCATTTGTGATTTCATCTTCAACTTTAACTTCCCTTGTGATATGTGGTGAAAACGTATGATAAACTTTATATTTGTTTTTCAATGGTGAGCTGGGCTAGAACAATGACAATTATTTCTCACATAATTTGAATTAATCTGTTAATTTAAATCTATATATTTATTTATTTCAAACAGTTGAAGAATACACACACCTTAGCCAAATAAATTTAAACTCAATTCCTGACATTTCGTACAAAACAATCGTAGAAAGCATTCCTGTCTTAGGTCAGTTAGGATCACTACTATTCTGACATTTTACATTCTTAAAATAGAGAATAATTTATTTCTGCTTTTATTTCTTTCATCATATTCCCGGTGGGTCAGAAGTTTACATACACTTTGTTAGTATTTGATAGCATTGCCATTAAATTGTTTAACTTGGGTCAAATGTTTTAGGTAGCCTTCAACAAGATTCTCACAATAAGTTGCTGAAACTTTGGCCCATTCCTCCAGACAGAACTGGTGTAACAGAGTCAGGTTTGCGGACCTCCTTGCTCGCACACGCTTTTTCAGTTCTGCTCTCACATTTTTCGGATTGACTTTGTTGTCCTTAAGCCATTTTGCCACAACTTTGTAGGTATGCTTGGTTATTTTTCATTTGGAAGACCCATTTGTGACAGAGCTTTAACTTCCTGACTGATGTCTTGATGTTTCAATATATCCACATAATTTCCTTCCTCATGATGACATCTATTTTGTGAAGTGCACCAGTCCCTCCTGCAGCAAACACCCCCACATCATGATGCTCTAACCCCCATGCTTCACTGTTAGGATGGTGTTCAGCTTGCAAGCCTCAATCTTTTTCCTCCAAACATAATGATGGTCATTATGGGCAAACCATTCCTTTTTTTTTTTTTGTTTCATCAGACCAGAGGACATTTCTCCATAAAGTAAGATCGTTGTCCCCATGTCCACTTGCAAACTGTAGTCTGTCTTTTTTTTTTTTCTTTTTTTTTTTTTTAATGGCGGTTTTGGAGCAGTGGCGTCTTCCTTGCGAAGCACCCTTTCAGGTTATGTTCATATATGACTCGTTTTTCTGTGGATCTAGATACTTCCCTACCTGATTCCTTCAGCACCTTAGCAAACTCCTTTGCTGTGGTTCTGGGATTGATTTGCACTTCGCACCAAACTACATTCATCTCTAGGAGACCGAATGTGTCTACTTCCTGAGTGGTATAATGGCTGTGTGGTCCCATGATGTTTATACTTACTATTGTTTGTATAGAGGAAGTGTTAACTTCAGGCTTTGGAAATTGCTCCCAATGATGAACCGGGTCTTGGCTGATTACTTTTGATTTTCCCATGATGTCAAGCAAAAAGACACTGAGTTTAAAGGCAGGCCTTAAAATACATCCACAGGTACACCTCCAATCAGAAGCTAATTGTCTAAAGGCTTAAAAGCACAGTTAACGTAAACTTCTGACCTACTGAAATTGTGATTTATAGTCAATTAAAAGTGAAACAATCTGTCTGTAAACAATTGTTGGAAAAATTACTTGGCTCGTGTACAAAGTTGATGTCCTAAATCACTTGCCAAAACTAGTTTGGTAATATGAAATCTGTGGATTGGTTAAATGAGTTTTAATGACTTTCTAAGTGTATTTAAACTTCTGACTTCAATTGTGTCAAAAATAACAGATATTGAAATTGCATTTTTTGATCATGAATATATTTTTAGTTATACCCTTTCCTCAAGCAATATTTTCAGGATTTAGTTGAAGTTGAACTGAAGTGGAGGAACTGATTTACAGTCTTCAAGAAAAAAATTGATACCCACACCTACCATATCACTTCTAAAGACAAAGATTTAACCACTGGAGTCATTTGGATTACTTTATGCTAACTTTGTGCTTTTTGGAGCTTCAAGAATCTGGCCATCATTCACTTGCATTGTATGGACCTACAGAGCTGAGATATTCTTCTAAAAATCTTCATTTGCTTTCTGCAAAAGAAAGAAAGCCATGTTACAGGACTGGCATGAGGTGAGTAAATGATTAGAGAAATTACATTTTTGAGTTTGACTAGACAAAGAAGTGTGTGTGTAATATATTTACATTTATTTTTAGCCTATATATAATACATACACAGAACATAAATTGCACAAATAAATTAGTCAATAAAGAAAATGGCAGAACATTTAGTTTGCTACTTGTGCTATTACACAATTCCTAATTTCGACTTTAACACTCCCCTGCAAAATCATCAATGACTTTGTCAAATCTGCCCAGCAATCACGTGGTTACGGTGTGCATACCGTTGATTATCTTGTATTTGTTCAGAATGTAAGAGTGCATTATGAACATCTATATTACTAACCATATAGAGCCTTCAAGGCTGATTCGACTGTCAGGAACAACACTGTACAGGGGCGAGGTTGCATCCTTTGGGGGAGCTTTCAATGAATGCAAGACAGGGGCAGGATGGCACAATTCTAGGCACCTTTCTCCCATCGCGATCTTGCGAGCTCTGTGTTGGGGCTATCGATCAGGTACCCTGTTGTGCCGCCCCAGTGTGCGCTGCCACCCAAGGCTCCCGCCAGGATCCGCTACTGGGCCATGCACTGTCATTGCTATTAGTTTTCATGTTTATTGCATGTGCATTAATGTAATGTTTAATGCCCTTTTAAACGTCATAAGGTGCTCTTTGTATGTAATAAAGAATGGAATACATGTAAAAAATATATAAATAAAAATAACAATATTTCAATACTACTGCTAATAATAATATACTAATAATAGTAATTAATACTAATATCTATTACTATTATTAAAAGCTATACATTTTACACAAAGTGAGACCTTGATATTCTAAACTGATCAAGAATGAACACTGATATCAGATTGGTATTGGGTACTGGCTAACACCCTGAGCTTCGGTATTGCAATCATATCTGGAAATAAAATGTAGGATCGGTGCATCCCTAGATATGCGGTTAATGCTACTCCTATAGTTTATTCTTGGGTTTACCTTTTTGTCTCTGGGTCTTACCCTTAGATCTACGTAGATTCACAGGTGTCATCAGGTGGACTAGATCAGATCTTGACTGCTACACCTTCACAGCCAAAGACGAGGTCATTTAAGTCTGTTAGTGTCACCAAGGTGGTCAGACCAGGTGGGGTGTGCGATCCTGTCTAAATTTGACCTCCTTTACACAATCACAAAAAACAAAGTCAAAAAGTATTTCTATCTTATTATAGGTGTGATGTTATGATATTGTACAGCAAGACTCTAAATAAGCCACATATCTTATTTCAGAGGTGGACTGCTTGTCTTTAAGTACAATGATAGAGATTACTTTTGTGTGTAGACTGTAGAAGAAAGGCGAACCGTCTGAGACATTGAAGAGACAGCAGTGACCGTCTCAGGAGGTCCAGGTGTCCAGGACGGGTCACAAGATCAAACTGGTCCTCTAATGCCAGGTAAGTGATAATAAGAGGATTGGTTAGATCTGGAATGTACACTGCCTACACAATTGATACTCAATTGTGCAGCAATTAAATGAAGTCATCTGAATGCCTGAAATGTACTGAATGACCAGGTTATCCCATCAATGGATGTTTTCCTCCCTGATGGCACGGGCATATTCCAGGACAACAATGCCAAGATACATCAAGCTCAAATTGTGAGTGTTTCAGGGAGCATGAGGAATCATTTTCACACATGATTTGGGCACCACAGAGACCTGATCTTAAAGTTTTTGAGATGTGCTGGAGAATACATGACGGATGGATTCGACTCTTCCATCATTATTACAAGATCTCAGCCAAAATGTATGAAATTCTGGACTGAAATAAATGTTGTGACGCTGCATAAGGTTGACGAAACAATGCCACGACGAATGTGCCATAATCAAAGCTAAAGGAGGTCCAACAAAACATTTTATTATTAGTATGCAACTTGGCCAGGCAGTGTATGACGTCACATACGTAAAACAAATCCCAAAATATGTGGAAGAAAATCATGACTTGTCCATGAAAACATGATATCGGGTTGGCATGTCTTCGTGCTTTTGTGACCTGTGCAATTTCACACATGGAGACTGGCTCTTGTTATCACAAATATAGTCTACAACAGCGAAATAATACCATTGCCATGAGGACAAACTTTTTAAAAATAACTAATTGAAATATGGTTTTATATAATTAATAGAAATGTTTTATAGCCATTAATTATGCACCAGTGAATGACACATTGCTGAATGAGTCTGTCAGACTAAATTAAAGGCAGTTGATCAGCATTGGTGAACTGGTGAATGCCTGAAATATAATGCATTTTTCTAATATAACACTAGAGGACAATACCTGATAAAACATAAAACTTCTCATAAATGGCAGAAAATGGAAATTTAGTGGAAGAAAGTGATTTTGGGACATTTAATCTGGGCTGTTTTAGTTATGATTTACTTGGCTATTGTATAATCCTATGTACAATATTATATGTGGCTTACGGTCTAAGACTTGGTCTCTGTTTATTTTGAAATTTTCATTTTTTTTGTGATTTGACATTTTTAGTTTGTATATAGGTCCAATATATTTGGCAAAAGCATCTATTAATTCAGCATTATGTTATGTACTGATACTGGAGCAGCAGATTGATTTGTGATTGCCTAGAGAGGTGTAAAAATGATTAGTTTACCAATAAAACCCTAATAAATCAGCTAGTTAAGCTATTAACACTGATGGCCATTGTTTGAATTTGTTTAAGGGCCACTGATAAAGAAATAGAGTGCAGGCTTATGGACCGAAACCACAGATGAATGATCCATCAGAGTGTAATATATGTATAAAATATATTTTTAAAGGTGTTTTACACAGTAGAAACTGAACACAGATAAGCATGACTGTAACATTCAGAAAGAGTTGTGACATGGTTTTGGCTAGAACAATGGGTTCTGTGATAAACTTATTTGTTGAATCTCCTCTTCAAATAAATTTGAAGAAATAGTGACTTGGCAAATAAAGCTGTGATGGAAAAGAATGAGTACAATTTGGGTTTGGGGCTCTTGAAAACGATGGTACTGATAAGTGTCAGTAGATTATTAATCCAGAGCAGTGTTTTCTGACCCTGTGCCTAAAGGCCCCTCCAACAGCACTCATTTTGAATGTCTCCTTAATAAAACACACCAGATTCAACTCATCAGCTTGTTAGCTCAGACCTGGAATGGGTGTGTCAGATAAGGGAGACATCCAGACCGTGCACTGATGCGGGGGTCTTTCCAGGAACAAGGTTGGGAACACCACTCTAGATTCCAGTGTCTTGGTGAAGTCCCGGGTAGCTGCATCCTTGCGGTGAGAGCAAAACTGAATTTACCTCTTCAAAACTGTCTATTGTGATTTGAAAAGTCTTAGACTTCAAATTTCTTTTGTTGATCGAGTCTTGGGTGTGCTAAAGTTTGTTGAACTTTTCAATGGTCTTTTGAACCAAAATTCTTGCCAGCCTGACCAAGTTTCGCCACGTCTTGGCACCTTTCCATTGTAACTGTAACTGACAAATTCCATCACGCTGAATTGAGTACTCTTTAAAAACGTACATATTATGAATTAATTATGTTAAATGCCATTTGTACTTAATTTATAATGAGGTGGATTATTCAAATATTTTTTCAATTCAGTTTGATGGAAATTTGTCACATAATTGAAATGTGGAAAGCTGAAAAATTGGTTCAAATATGTTGTGGAGTGAGACTGACAGTCTGAAGAATTTCTCTAGTCATTATTTAGTGTAACCATCAGGAACAGTGCGCTCATATGCTGCTAATACAACGTAAAAATGTGTTAAATTTCAGGCTTTAGGGGATGTAATTTTGATGTCTGTATATTTTACGGTTTTACCACCATTTACTCTGTTCTATTAAATTAAATGAATATACTAATCTTCTGGAACTACCGGATAAAAGTCTGCTTTTTTACTTTAAAATGTATTGTTAAAATCCATAGTAACTACAAAAGGCCACATGATGACTTAAATTTCATTGCTATTCCAGGAGCAAAATATAATGCACATAGAGTTTTATATTTGTGCAGTCTCTATATCAGAGAAACACAAGTTACACTAAAATAATACAATAAACATGAAACTAATAAAATATAACACTGTACACCGCAATGAACATAACTGATATGTAAAATAAGAAGAAATATAACTATTCTTATTTAATATAAAGACATTTTTTGGTCACGCACATACTTCCTGGAACCCTCTATTATTGTTTTTGACTGTAATTTGAATAATATTTTACTGTAAAAAATGCATATGCATTCTCTTGTTAATTTTTACTGTTAATTATATGGTAAATTCATTCTTTTCACAAATAAAAAAAACAAAACAAATTAGTACAATATTTTATAATAAAATCACATGTATTTGTTTGTTAAAATGTTAATGACTGAATGTTTTTTTGTAGCGCTTTTACATTCATTTACTGTAATTGTTTACCAATACTTAGTAGATAAATCTACTCACTTGGTGTGTTTAGTCTGAAGTATATTAACAGCCCTGTCAGTGAATAATGCACATTTTTGTGTTTAGTAAATATTGTGTAAAATCTGAATGTTTACACATTTTGATCGTTGTTCATGTAATTTCCAAAAATTTTGCTATCATTAACTTTTGCTATATATCCATATCGGTCGGACACTAATAGTGATATTCACCCCAGGCATACACATACACAACAAAATCATCAGCAATGAATTTAGCAATAGTCTTTTAAACATTATGAATTATGCAAGAAATATTATAGCATACACATGAACATTTGTCTATTTAGATTTGTAAACAATTGGTTCAGTTTAAATACCAACATAAAAGGAGAAAATCCTCATTAATTTAGCTTTTTCCATTAGAAAACAATGTAGTACACATACAGTATAGTGTGTATGTACTGTATAGTGAATATTGCACACAAACACAGTGTTGCTTATTGCACTGTCACACCCATAATTATTGTCTTTTTAATCAATTTGATCTTCATTTAGTGACATCAGAATGGGACATTTTAAGTTATCTAATGATTATGTCATAAGTAGACATTGTCCTAGCTCTAGACAACTACATTTATTAAGAGTCACATTTGAATTGAACATGTGCAATTTTGGGTCGTTTACATCTGAAATGTAATGTAATGCAATCAGTAACATAATCTTTTGAATTACTTTCATGTAATCTGATCTGATTACATTTGGATTACTTTCAGATTACTTATTTCATGAAAATGTAATTTGTTAGCCCATAGACACTCCATTCATTAATCATTACAGTATATAAATTAGTATATCAAAAATCAATTCGTCATATGTCAGTTCCTGCATTACCTTATGGATTTCATTGTTAACATATTATTTGTTTCTTAACACTAACAACTCAGCAGAAAATGTGTACATTTTTATTTAAGCTTATATGCTCCATTAAGCTGTCTATTTCTGTTTTCAAATACAGAGTAAAACATCTCAGATTTTATTGGATAAACCACCTGTGACCTGCAGTGCACCACAGATAAAAGTTAACAATAAACTTCTTATTGTTTTATTACAGAAAAGGGCAATGTGTGTTATATATATATATATATATATATATATATATATATATATATATATATATATATATATATATATATATATATATATATATATATAAATATAGTTATGTAATTCCTACCCCAGACACACACAAATCTGCCTATAACACAATTTAACAGCAACAGCTACAGAAAGAGTTTACCTGTGTGGTGAGATAATTACATTGCATTCTGTAGTAAGATAATGGGTGTGGACTGGGATCTTTATAGACCTACTCAGTGGAACCTGGGTTATTACATTTAACTGCATTGTAAACTTACAGAAAAGTGCGAAGAGCTGAAATTATGGATCGTCTGCTGAGCAAATGCCGAATCAAGAGCAGCTTGGTCCGAGAGTGTCTGGCTGAACTTTTTGGAGTCTATGTTTTGATAGTAAGTCAATACTTTTTTTTTATAACTGTCTATACATGTCACACAAATATAGGGTTATTTGTGATCAATAGAATATTAGTCTTGTGTAGCATCTGAGGCTGAGACTATAGTGAGGGAATATTAACTGAGGTATCCGAAGAAGGCTTGTTGTATTCTCTTAACCCTTAGATGCATGGATGTTTTGCCAAATATTATTATTACATATCTTTAGTGACCCGGCATGTACAGTATAACTATTACAAATGAATCTACAAAACTGTTAGATACTAGTGTCAAATTTTCAAGGCAATTAGAAAATATTTTAATCAAGTATATTCTGTTATATTTTTGTGTTTTATTTTTCATATATCATTGAGGATGCAACAAACATTGAACAGAATTAATTACTTTTACTCTGAAATTTCATGAGACGCATCTGGCTGTCAAAACGCATATTAAGCTACACAAGTGTTTTCTCATGGACTTATTGAGTCTAAATAGATGCACAAATTATAATTTCAGTAGAAAACCCAAATGAATATAGTCAAATCATACTGTTCATGTGTTACACTTGCATTGTGGCTGTGTCCACTTTCACTCCACACAGAGTATGAACTCATTTTTCTTTGTCTCTGTAGCTCTTTGGCTGTGGCTCAGTTGCTCAGGTGACAACCTCTCAAAACACTAAAGGCGACTACCTGTCAATCAACCTCGGATTTGCACTTGGCACTACATTTGGGATCTATGTGGCAAAAGGGGTGTCAGGTATAAAATTCAACAAAAATGTTGGTACACTACAGGGCCAATTGTATATGGACACTCCCTTCTAATTAACACGTTTGACTCTACCAGCAATTCCAGTGTAGACAATTCTTAAAGGGACAGTTCACCCCAAAAATAAATATTCTCTCATCATTTACTCACCTTCATACCATCCCAGATGTGGATGACTTTCTTCAGCAGAACACACAATGAAGATTCTTTTTGAAGAATATTTCAGTTTTGTAGGTTCATATAATGCAAGTGAAAGGGTATAAACATTTTGAAGGTCCAAAAAGCATATAAAGGCAGCATAAAAGTAATACATACGACACCAGTGGTTTAATCCATGTCTTCAGAAGCGATATGATAGGTGTGTGTGAGAAACAGATCAATATGTAAGTCCCTTTCTACTATAAACCTCCCTGTCATTAGGTGATGATATGCATGAAGAACGTGAATTGCCAAAAACAAAAGAAGAATGTGAAAGTGGAGACTGATAGTAAAAAAGGACTTAATATTGACCTGTTTTTCACCCACACCTATCATATCTCTTCTAAAGACATGGATTTAAACACTGGAGTTGTGTGGATTACTTTTATCCTGCCTTTATATGCTTTTTGGACTTTCAAAATATTGGGACCCATTTACTTTTTTAAATGAAAGTGCATTTTATGTACACGAAGAGCTGAAATATTCTTCTACAAATCTTTGTTTGTGTTCAGCTGAAGAAAGTAAGCCATACACATCTTGGATGACATGAGGGTGAGTAAATGAGAGAATTTTCACTTTTGGGTGAACTATACCTTTAATGCAGTGACACTAGATTTATGCTTCCAACTTTCTAGCAACCGTTTGGAGAGAGACCTTTCCTATTTAAGCATGACAATGCCCCTGTGCACAAAGTAAGGTCCATAACGAAATTGTCTGGTGTGGAAAATATTTATCAGCCTAGAGAAAGCCCAGACCTGAACCCCACTGAACAGTGAATTGGAACGCTGACTGCGAACCAGGCCTAATCGTCCAACATCAGTGTCTGACCTCACTAATGCCCTTGTGTCTGAATACAAGAAGATCCCCACATCCATGTTCCAACATCTGGTGGAAAGCCAGAAGAGCGGAAGCTGTTAGGGTGGCCAATCTTCCCATTAATGCCAGTGATTTTGAAATGAAATGCAACGAGCATATATAGGCGAAGTGTTTGGATGCCCACATACTTTTGCCCATGTAGTAAATACTGTATGTAGGCCTATTTTAAGACATCCTCTCCCAAATCTTTAAATAGAAGTATTTGCTGTTACGATTATATTATAGTTATGATTGTATCTCTTTTATACATTTGTTTGTGTTCACCTGTGCATTACATGTGTCTCCTACATGTTTAAGGAGCTCACCTGAATCCTGCGGTTTCCCTCAGCCTGTGTTTTCTGGGCAGGTTTTCCTGGACACGGCTTCCTTTTTATGTGTGTTCACAGCTCTTGGGAGCATTTATGACTGCAGGAACTGTTGCTCTTCAGTATTATGGTGAGTAAGAATCTGAAACTTGATTATCTGATGTTGTATATCAAATAACACATTAAAAGGGACAAGCGCATCCATATGATTATGATTTACTACCATGTTTTAAGTGTTTTTTTTAATCTTTTTTTTATTCGTTTTAATTTTATGTAGAGTGTATTTCGTTTTTTTTTTTTTTTTTAATTTGTTTTCTTCTTTAATTAATTTAAATGGACTTTGACATGTCTTTATTATTGTTTGTGTTTGTAAAGAACTTACCTTTGTGTTTGCAAAACTCGAAATAAATGAACTTGCATTGCCTTGCTTTACTCTTCATATGTGTTCACAGATGCCATAATGCATTTCAGTGAAGGGCATCTGACAGTAAGTGGTGACACTGCCACAGCTGGTATCTTTTCAACCTACCCAGCTGACTACCTGAGTCTATGGGGTGGAGTGGTAGACCAGGTATTGGAAATCTACTGTTTGAAACCATTAGACTTTTCTTAAAGGGATAGGTCACCCAAAAATGAAAATTCTCTCATAACTTTCTTTCTTCGGCTGAACACAAACAAATAATTTTAGATGAATATCTTAGCTCTGTAGGTCCATACAATGCAAGTGAATGGGGGCCAGAACTTTGAAGGTCCAAAAAGCACAAAGGCAGCATAAAAGTAATCCACAAGATTCCAGTGGTTAAATCCATGTCTTCAGAAGTGATATGATAGGTGTGGGTGAGAAACAGATACATATTAAAGTCCTTTTTTACAGACCTACAGAGCTGAAATAATCTTCTAAAATTATTTGTTTGTGTTCAGTAGAAGAAAGTCATACATATCTGGGATGACATCCATCCATCCACAGCAATAAGCCAGATCACCCTAGCAACACTCTAGCAACCAGTCTAAAAACACATTTTAAAACATAAAATTTTTCAATGCAGCCAAAAAGCTTGATGTCAGAAGCAGGTTGTAAGAAAACACAAAACTCCATGTGATTTGCCTCCAAACAGTTTAATCTAAGCAACCAGTGAAGATGCCAATTGTTTATCCAGACTGGGATTGTCAACACAGAACTGATTTAATGTACCGTGTTTGTACCACAGATAATTGGCACAGCTGCCCTACTTGTGTGTGTTCTTGCACTGGGTGATCGCCATAACACCCCAGCACCTCCTGGTCTGGAACCTGTCCTGGTAGGAGCAGTTGTCTTGGTGATTGGCACCTCAATGGGATCTAACAGTGGATATGCCATCAACCCAGCACGAGACTTTGGGCCGAGACTTTTCTGTTATATCGCTGGCTGGGGCGACGAGGTGTTTAGGTCAGTGACAATCAAACACGCACTCTATTAATGTACATTAAATCGGTCTCGCTACACTGAACATACATTGGGCTATTCTAACCCAGCAAGTAGTTTTTATTTTTATGTAACCCAGCACAATGGGTTGTTTTTTCATCCCAAATGCTGGTTTTAGTTTTACAGGCATGCCGTCTTAATTTTATCTCATAATGTGTTAATATTTTTGGTTGTGAAATTGCTCTCTGATGCACTCTTTCACAATTTGAGCTCAATGAATCTTGACATTGTCGTCCTGGAATATGCCCGTGCCATCAGGGGAGAAAAAAATCCATTGTTGGGATAACCTGGTCATTCAGAACATTTCTTGAAGTCAGATGACTTCATTTTATGGCTGCATAAAATTCCTGAGCCTAGACTGACCAATTGAAGCAACCCCAGATCATAACATTGCCTCCAGAGGCTTGTACAGTGGGCACTGTGCATGACGGGTACATCGCTTCATGCGCTTCCCTTCTTGCCCTGATGCACCCATCGATTTATAGTAGGGTAAATCTGGACTCATCAGACCACATGACCTTTTCCATTGCTCCACAGTCAATCTTTATGCTCACTTGCAAAGTTAAGTAGTTTTTTTCCCATTAGCCTCTCTAACAAAGTGGCTTTCTTGTGGCCACACAGCTGTTTAGTCCCAATCCTGTAAGTTCTTGTCGCATTGTGCATGTGGAAATGCTCTTGCTATTACTATTAAACATAGCCCCGCGTTCTAGTGCCGATTTTTGTGACATCAAGTGTTTTAGTGATCTCCGATCACATTCTAGATTTTTTTCCGAACACATTTCTTCAGTGAAGCTGATGGTTCATCACCATCCTTCCAGGTTTTAATAATGTGTTGGACAGTTCTTAACACAATTCCAGTGATTTCAGAAATCTCCTTGGTTGTTTTATTTGCTTGACGCAGGCCAATAATTTGCCCCTTCTGAAACACAGTAACATCTTTTCCACGACCATGGGATATGTCTTCCGACGTTGTTGTTTAAGAAATGAGAAGCAGCACACTGCATCAGTTAGGGTTAAAAGAATTGTTGCCAGCTGAAACATACAGTATTAATCACTGCAATAATGATCCAATCAGAGGATTTTAAGTGTCTGCTCATTTAAATCCAAACATCGACT
Source organism: Moxostoma hubbsi (assembly GCA_032164185.1). Lineage (NCBI taxonomy): Eukaryota > Metazoa > Chordata > Actinopteri > Cypriniformes > Catostomidae > Moxostoma > Moxostoma hubbsi. The sequence continues at coordinate 33,518,027 of JAVLUX010000026.1, read as the reverse complement.
TTCTTTTTGGCCAGGCAGTGTATAAAACTAGGAAAGCATATATCTTTTAACCATATAGACTTTACTGTAATCCAGATCAACATGTACTGTACATACTAAATTACTTTTTTTTTTTGTTGTTGTTGTCAGAGCCGGACATGGATGGTGGTGGGTACCTTTGGTCGCAACATGCCCAGGAGCTCTCCTTGGCTCATTACTTTATGAGCTGCTCATTGGAGTACAACATTCAAACTCAGAAACCACTGATTCGGAGAGCCTGACAACAATAATCCAGCAATCTCTGGAGTTGGAGGGTGTGCAGCCGAACACTGAAAGCATTAAAGAAAACATCAAGGATGGGAACATCTGTACAATGTGAGGAGGAACGGGACAGAAAAGCTCTCGTCACCTCAGACTGTTTAAATAGAATGAAAATTCGGACAAATTCATGTTGCTGCCTGAATTGTTACTATTTATATGTTAAAGTTCATTGTAATAATGATCTTGCTTGTGAATCAGAAAAATATTTAATACATTGAAGATTTGAAAATGATTGATTGTGTGAACCAGGCGACATTGAGGTCTTTAATATTTGTTTGTGATGTTTTGTAGTTCTTTTGATAAATATACAGTGATGTAAAAATATATTTGCTATACTTTAATTTAGCTTCTTTTGAGCCATTCAGAGGTGGATGTACTCCTATGCTTTGGATCATCGTCTTGCTGCATAATCCAGCTGCGCTTGAGTTTGAATTTACAGACTGATGACCGGACGTTCTCCTTTAGGATTTTTTGGTACAGAGTAGAATTCATGTTTCCCTCAATTATTGCATTTCACCCTGAAGCAGTAAAGCATCCCCACACCATCAAACTCAGAAAGCCTCAATGGTCTCCTGGGTTAGCAGTGGTTTTCGCCACGCCACTTTTCCATGGATGCCAGTGTCTTTCTGATTGTGGAGTCATGAACAGTGATTTTTATTGATATGAGAGAGGCCTGCAGTTCCTTGGATGTTGTCCTTGGCTATTTGTTTTCTCCGTTTGGAGAAACAACTGGTGAGAAACTCTGGTGTCCCAGAGCCTTTGAAATAGCTTTGTAACCCTTCCCAGACTGATGCATTTCAATCACCTCATATCTGAAATTTCTTTCAACCTTGGCGTGTGGGTGAGACCTTTAAGACAACTTCATGCTGCTGAAAAGGTTCTAATTAGGTGTTGATTTGATTGAACAGGGCTGGCAGTAATCAGGCCTGGGTTTGTCTATCCAGCTGAACCTCATTATGAATAGTTTCATAGATTTAGTAACTAAGGGTGCAAATACTTTTTCACAGTTGGTATTGGATAACTTTTTTGCTTTAATAAATAGCAGTATTTTGTGTTTACTCAGACTGCCTTTGTTTTATGTAATATTATGTTAGAATTTTTGAAACATTTTAGTTTGAGGTGTACACAAAAACAGAAAAAATCAGGATGGGGCAAATACATTTTCACAGCACTCTATCAGCAATTGTTGCTGATGTAAACTTGTAAATGTTGTCACTGATGTCTTAAAAAAAAGAGCACTGCCCTACAGTATAATAACTTACACAATCCTACACATTTGGCAGAAAAAAAAATACTTTTTACATTGAATTAGATATGATCTTGAATATATTAATTAAAATCAAAATATGTACTCAATTCAGACATGTAGAAATAAGAGTTCTGAATTTGAACTAACTATCTGTTATTCAGAGTTTACGTATTTAAGTATTTAATGCAACATAAAAGTTGTCCAACCTAGTTATATTAAGTAGGAGTGATGGTGGCATAGTTGGCTAAAGCACATAACTGTTAATCAGAAGGTCGCTGGTTCAAGCGTGACCAAGGCACTTAACTCCGGGTTGCTCCGTCCCTGTAATAAGTGCACTGTAAGTCGCTTTGGATAAAAGCGTCTGCCAAATGCATAAATGTAAAAAGATTAAAGACACCACTTTAAACAGATATTTGACAGTACTTATATTGTATTTTGCAAGTGCTTGTGTTTCCAGCAATCATCAGGGTTTATTATCATTATGCATTGTTTGACTTGTAAACTCAATTGAACAGTAAGGACACCAATATATGTACCGTACCAATTTACTGTTTTATTAAAAAAAGCAACAGAACTGACACCGAATGTATGGCAGTGAAACAGGCAGTTCATCGCCGAATAAGATGGATATCTATATACTGTCTATGTATGGGACATATACATATATTACTGGAAGGATAAAATTCACTACGAATGATCCACATGACCACAATATTATTTTTAAGAAATGTGGTTTTACCTTTTACATACATTTTTTGATAGAAAAGACACAAACAACATTCATATTTGTACATAATTCATAATAAAAGATACAAGCAATCCTTCACACTCAAAGTCTAAAAATACATCAGGCTCCTGACAAAAACATCCACTATCGGTATTTCAATGTTGACAATTCAGCTAAGGAAAAAATGCAAATACAAACACTGAACTTATTCACATTTTCAAATGCAACAACCATACCAACTTTAATGTACTGCATGTATACACATATAAAATGTGCCTATGTGCATTTGTGATTGAAATGTATGATTGTGTTTGCTTATATTGACCTTTCCTGACTATTTAAACATTACAATACATCTGACTGCAAATATCATATCTCCTCGCACAAACACAGTTTTTCCAAACACTGTTTTTTTTAAGTTATCAATGATTATCAAAAGACTGATGAATGCTTTGTATAAATAAATATCAGTACTACAATGTCTGTACAATATAGTTACATTTAAATTCAGTGTTTTATTTTTATTTGTAAAAAAAAAACAAAAAAACCCTTCATTAGCACCTTGCTTTTTGCTGAAATGCTTTTGTGGATTCGAGTTCAGCTAAACAAAAACCAGCAGAGGCTGAACGGCACAAACCCTGTCCGAGATACAATTTGACTTGTAAATATTAAGGTGGAAATAATGGCAGAGGGATTTCGGAAAGAGTGGAGAAAGGGGGGAAAATCTTTAAAAAAACTTTTTATTTTTCGGAAGACAAATGAGAGTCATATTAACATTACAATCCATAAAGACAGGTCAAATATTTCAAATTGTATTAATTAAAGAGTGAGTTCACCCAAGAATGCAAATTCTGTCATCATTTACTCATCCTTGTATCGTTCCATACCTGAATGAATTACTTTCTTCCATGGAATGAAATGGAAGTGTTTCTGCATCTTTATTCCATACAGTAAAAGTAAATGGTGACTGAGGTGGTCATTTTGCAAAACAGGTTTTGAACAACATGAGGCTGAGTAAATGATGACAAAATTTCCATTTTTGGGTGAACATCGCTTAAATCTTAAATTCTTAGCATTAGATGGTCCAAAGCCTTGTCTTGTTTCCAATGTCTTTGCCATTTTTCCTGTCTTTGTCTCTCTACAAGGGTTTGTCTGTCCTGTGTGCTGTGATAAAGGCCATGCCATGTGTGCGGAAGTGCGTGTTAAGGTCCGAGGCCTTGTCGTAGCGTCGACTGCACACTCTGCAGCTGACACCTCCATCCCCCTCCTCGCCCACTTTAGGTGAAGAGGGTGAGCCGTCCTGTGGTGACGCACTAGGAGATGCATTCCCGCCACGATTGTCATGCTGTCCTTGGCGTAAGTGGTGTGTGATAAATTTGTGGCGGCTGAGGGAGCCAGCCGAAGCGAAGCAGGCTCCACACTGCAGGCACTGTTGTGATGCATTTTCCGCATCACAGTGGACGGGAATGTGGCGCTGGAACTCCTCCCAATCCTGGGTGGTGAAGCCACAGGGTGTGCAGCGGAATGTGCCATCATCCTCCTCTTGCTCGACCAGTCGGTTCTCCGATGCTCGAGTTCTCTTCGCTGGACCAGATGAGTCCTCTCCTGCAATTTCGTCAGCATCAGTTCCGCCCCCAACAGAGGGAGCTCCGCCCTCGTTGTCAAGCTCAGATGAACTTCCCGCCCCCTCACCTGGAAGTGAACGCTTTCTGGTGTTTGGACCGCTCTGAGAAAGGAAAATAATGAAAATCAGTAAAAATGTCCTACTGAGTCACATGCACAGACCGATCAATTTTAAAGTAAATCCTTCAAAGTGATAAACTTGATAGCTTCCTTGATCAATATCCTCTTGGCACAGTCATTCAGTTTGGAGGGACGGCCCGATTCTTTTGATGGTGCCATGCCCTTTCCACTTCTTAATAATGCTCTGTACAGTACTCAGAGGGATAGACACCTTTGAAATCAATTTGTACTCTTCTCCTAACCTTTGACTTTCCACATTTGTATCCCGGAGCCCTTTTGAAAGCACAAGATATGTGATCTGAAAGTTGATTGATTGAATCATAATATATGCGTCACGTTCACTGTGTGTATCTTGTCATGAAGGAAATTGCCAAAACGCAGCTCTATTAAGAAGAGAAAGTTAGTTTTTTTGTGAGTTAAAGATGGATCTAAGTGAACATAAAGGTGAGAGAGTTTAGTTTTACCCCCGGACAAGCAGACTGATTAAAACATCAATAACGAAAAATAACTGGGTATATTTGTGTTAGCCTAGGCCTGTGTCACTTATTAGTTAATTCTCTTATTCTGCTGTGAAAGTAATCCAGAGCACGTCATTTTATAATTCGCTAGCGATCTAGTAACAGCTGTGCCCTGTTTGATTGACAGGTGGTGTATGTGTGTGCGCGCCGAACATGCGCGAGTTCTGAAAATGCTTGCGCTAATGCTCACCTGAATGGTCAAATACTTTTTTTACATTTCCACCAAAATGCCCATCTTGTGTGGTATTCATGTAAACACAATGAGTGACATCTAAAGTGAACGTAAACAGCGGAGACATTTTTTTATTTCTATTAAAATGTCGGATTAGTGTGTTATAATAATCAAACAACCATAAAAAGAAAATAAGAAAACACTCACTGCTCTTGACTGGGTAACTTTAGTAGCTTTAAAACATTTTCATTGTTCTATTATTTTTAATCTGCATCTATTCATTGCTGTTTTTTATTTTATTACTGACTGTTTACTAGTCTTGAAACCATTCTTCCATAATTAACATATTAATGTTATTATTTGTTGTGGTTTTTAAGCTGGTATTGAGAATCGTCATATTTCACTACCGACTACTGACATTTTAGTAGTGTGATAATGGACAGCCTTTATTGTACATGGTAGATCTTGCTGCAATAACATGAAAAAGTAGATCTCATTCAACAGAAGTGTGAGCACCCCTGCTGTTAATGATGGCTTTCCTTTATTTGACTTCCATATGTACCATAAAATAATGATCATATGACAATAACCTCCTCCCATACCAGCGCAGTTTACTTTTCAAGTTCAAGGAATCCACTGTTAAAAATACTTTTTTTAAAAAGTTCAATAAATGCATGATGTTTCCAAAGTCAACGAGTAATCGTGATCTCAATAGTGACCAAAATAATTATGATTATGATTTTTGCCATAATCAAGCAGCATTACTCTGAGGGGGCTGATCACTTCACCAAAACAGGTATTTTACCAAATCATTTTTTAATAATTGTTCAGAATTGTTTTTACATGTTATGTTCACTTTGGTGTTTAAGGTTATAATGTGTAAATACAGCTGAGATATATGTATGTATGTATATGTGTATGTACTTAAGAGGAAGAGAATCCAAACTGACCTGTCTTTCTGATGGCTGCCGAGTTCTGATGCCATGTCTGACCCGAATGTGCTTCTCCAAAATCAGACGACTACTGAACGTTCGCTTTCCCTCTGAACAGTGCCTGAGGAAGAGAACGTAATAAATAGCTGGACAAGGTAAAACTAAACAATTGCAGTCAACTCTGGAAAGTAAAGGTAAGATTGATCAAATTTTTTTTGTTCTGTTGATGAATATTTGACTCACGGGCAGTGAAAGACTCTCTTTACCCCCTCGTGTATTACACGAACATGTCGACGCAGGCTGTTGGCTGAACTGAATGAACGCTCACACAATCTGCATGGGAACTTCTTAATTACCTAAAAAAAAAAAAAAAAAAAAAAAAAACCCCGCAGAAGAACATTATCAGCTCAAAACAATATTTATTCCCAACCATAAACTCATAGATTTCATATTTCTTTTTTACAAATATATAATAACAATCATTTTTAAATGAATGATTATTATAAAAAAAATGTTTATATATTATTAATATTATAAATGAATATATGTACTGTAGATAAAGGATTTATTTGATATAAACTGGATAATGACAGGATGCCTATATATATTTTCCTATTACATGGCTAATTTGACATTATTTTATTTTGGGACAACAGTCAATTATGCATCATAGCATTGATTATACAAAAATATTTGATCGCACAATGCCATAACGGACCAATCAGAATTAAGAGAGTTGTGTAGTAAACAAAGATATTCTTCAATTTCTGCCCTTTCTTGTGATTGCTGTTTAAGAGTACCAACCGTGCCATGCTCATTCTTCATGTGGCCGATGTAATCCTCTTTCTCTGCAAAGCGTTTCTTACACTCCCTGCACCTCCACTCCATACTCTCACTCTCTGGAGAGCTAAGCAGCTCTTCCTCCTCATTTTCCTCCTCATCTTCTTCCTCTTCCTTCTCTTCCCCTTCCTGTTTTCCTTCCTCCTCTTCCCCCTCCTCTTCCTCACCATGTCCCTGGCTTAAATCATCTGAATTGTTTTCTGCTGGTTTGGGTTTAGTGGTGGAGTTGCTGGCAGGGGTGGAGGCAGGAGATGAGGTGGGCGGGGTTTCTGCTTTGACTGACAGGCCTTTATGAGCAGTCTAATAGGATATATTGAAATACAGGTTCAATGCTTTTGTTGATGCTGCATTCTTTAGGGTAAGTGCAAAGAATGGGTAACACAAAAGGCTAAATCCATTCACAAAATAACAGTTTATTCAATATTGCTTTAACAAAGTTATTGTTCTTCAAAAGGGTAGTTCACCTAAAAAGGAAAATTCTGTCATCATTTATTAACTCTCAAGCTGTTCCAAACCGGTTTGACTTTATCCTTGGAGCACAAAAAAATGTTTGCCACCATTCAATTTACATCTTTGGGTGAACTATACTTTAAAATACATTTCACACAGTTTAGTAATACATACATACATACATACCTTTATGTGTTCCATCATGGATCCTTTTTGGGCATAAAGTTTGGTGCAGTCCGGACATTTGAACACATGCACTTTCTGTTTAGCCAAGTGAGTGTCAAAATGCATGTACAGCAAAGGCTTCTGGGTAAACACAGTGTCACACATGACACACTTGTGGATCATCCTATGGAGCAAAAATATAAAGAGGTCTTTCAGGAATTTCACCATCTTGACGACAACACATTCGATTTTATATCAACATATTTCAATCCACGACACTGTGCACAAACAGACATGAGTGCAGCAATATTATAATTAACAAAAACATTTTAAATTATGAACTAAAATAAAACACTGAAATACTGCAAATACTAAAATAACTGGAAAAATTTAACAAACCAATAAAACTAAAAAAAGAAGAAAATTTTTTGAAACAATATATTATACAATTTGCAACCTTTACAACCTGCCTTCATTAAACATGAAAAACTAGATAGTGAAGGCCCTGAGAAATTTAAGACAGGAAAACGTATTATAATTAATGTGTTAACTTTGGCAGCCCTAAAATAAAACTACATATACATTGATAAACAAAACTGAAACCACAAAAAAATTGAAAACCCAACTAAATCTAACAGTCATAGATTGAAAACTAACAAAAACCATGGGTGTGTGACTAGTCAACTTACTTGGCCTGTGCAGCTGCAAGGGTGGGATGCTGGGAGGTGATGTGCCCCTGGGCACTCTGGGCAGATTTGAAAGCCATCGGGCAATTGGGGCACTTATGGAACACCTCACAATGTGCTGTCTGAATGTGAGACTTGATAGAATTCAGACCTCCAAACACAACCTGACAACTGGAGCATCTGCAATAAAGGAAGTAATTTGAGTATGTAAGCACTGGCAGTATTCTTGTACTATAACTTTTTTATTTCCTTGCAGGAAATCTCATGAATGCCAGTTTATCCTTAAAGAATAAGGTTATAGGAATATTGTTTTTGTGAAACTGCATGTGGTATTACATAATACTGAAAGGAATTTGCATTGATGCTCAGGAACCTGTAGCCGATGCGCCTGGCGAAGTGCAGGCAGGCCTCTTCAAGATGGGTTTGAAAGGTGGCTTGGCGGGCAGTGCCACCACACTCTGGGCACACATGTGGAGCTCGATGCTTATGGATCCGCTGATGGGCTGACACACTGCACAAATTAGGCAGCATCATGGGGGGGGAGCAAAGCGTACAAGTCTGACATAGAGAGGGATAGAGAGAAGGGAAGTAAAGGTAGAGGCAGGGGACAACAAAGAAGTTAGTAAATAAAGCAATGTTCTATCTAATTTAAATTTCTACATTATGAATTACCAATTACTGTAACATTATGGTTATCTATTACACTTCTATTATGTTTTTGCAACATACCGAGTTAGGAGTAGCTCTGATTTGCTGGAAATGTGTCACTAATTCAGTCTTGCTTATAAACTGGGTTTGGCATTCAGGACACTTGAAGTTGTTGTAATTGAGGACCTCGCCTGTCTTGCAGGGTAGAGGCATTAGAGCCTGAGGACTCTGGGGCCCACGGCGCGCGGGGTTTGGTTGAGAGGATGCCGTGCCTGGAGAGGAGGAGCCCTTTGGTGGACTAGAAGTGGACGGTACAGCAGTTGTCCCTGCTGTAGTGGTGGAGGATGACAGAGGTGGAGAGGTCAGCGAGGGAGAGAGCATACCTAAAGGAATGAAAAGATTTGAAATTCTATTAAAAGGATAGTTCTGCATCTGCAAAGAAAGTGAGTATGAATGAGACTGGAAATCCTGCAAAATATCTCCTCCTGTGTTCATGGAAGAAAGAATGTTTAGGTTTAGAACCACATGAGGGTGAGTAAATGATGACAGAATTTTCATTTAAGGGTGTACTATCCCTTTAAGCTATTCCTTAGTGTGCAAAAGTGCCGCTCACATTTTCAGCAGCCTGGTTCCGAAAGTGTTTCCAAAAAGATTTCACAGAAGACTTCATAAGAGTTCCAAGCCATGAACCAAACCAACCAGCTATGAGGCGAATCACAAGATTTGGACAAATCAGACAAAAAGACCAAGATACAAGACTGTAGGGATAGGACAATGTTATCTCACAATTCAGTTCGATGTAAAATATAAGGTTCACGATTAATATAATCCTGATTCATTATAACAACACTTAAATGACAAAGTATGACAAACCTTTTTTTAGAAAAATGTTTGAGCAAAATCCACATTATACTGTAATTTCTCATCAGAATAAAGTTCTTTAATACACAATATAAAGTTCAAGCTCAAAGTTCAAATAATAAAGAGTTTATCATATCTTTCTCTAAAAGAAAAGATCACAAACAAACCTTTAAAAATAGTTGGCTACATTCAGGCTGCTCAGTTGCATGTCAAGCAACAGAACTCAACAGATCATGTCATGAAAAAGTATGTAAAGTGTATTTTTTGGGGGTATTATTTGTTTGTCATCAGTCATACACAAAAAATTCTACATTCTATCAATTTATATTATGTCATGAAATTGTATATATAATAGTGATATGAGCTTTCACTATAATTTACAAGTATTTACATTAAGTTTACAGTCATTTGTATAAAAAGCAGTAAAAAGTTTCTGTCTCTTTAAGAGTTCAAGGAGCGTCTCACAGTGTTTAGGTTCAGCGAACATAAGAGAGGAGTCTCTTGGTTATTTACCATATCCATGCTATGTATGATTAAGATGAATGATTTTTTTTTTTTACTACTTTTTGATCAACAACTGACTGTAAAGAAAGTATATTAAAAGACTGGATTTATTTAATGAAACATTGTTTAATGAAAGTGCAGTTCATGGATCTCATCTTTGATAGATACACATTACAAGCAGGGCATGACATTAACACCCGCCAACACACCAAATGCGTGTAGAAATCGGCAGTGGCGGGTAACTCCGTCACCTTTACTAGCCACTTTGGCAGGTGGCCGCAGCCGAAGCAAAGTTAACTGTATAATCTCTCGTCTCGCTCTTATCTGACACATGCATCAATGAGGCATGGTTTTGCATGAACCACCTCAGCACACATCAGTGTGCTCTAGAGATTGAACCAGAGCTCTGGTACAGCGCAGCACCGGTTCTCTTGCGTGATTAAGTCGATATCGCTGTGTCTGGTGGAGAACACAAAACTTGTATGAGCCATTTGAATTGTACAATGAACGTTCCAGTAAAAAGCTCTATATGGAGGAAGTCGAACCTCTCAAACTGTAGACAGCCCTGAGATTAAACAGCACTGACAAGATAAAAAGATATCAGTGCGCCCCCCATCAACTTCGATTACAAGTTTTTTTAAATACACATCATCAACCAAACTAAAATGTTTTTACTGCAGTAACACTAACTGGTATAGATACATATTAAATCGATTAAGGTCTGCTATCGATTATAAGACTGCTTATAATTATTCTGTAATCATTTAGTCACCTTTATCTTTATCCAAACCCATAGGACTTTCTTCCATTTATAATGTATAATGTAATGTATATAAAATATAATGCATAATATCTTGTCATTATGTGAATTCACCCTGGTAAATTCATTTAAATATGCTCAGAACATGCGTATCTGTTATTCTTTCAGGTTACAGTAATAAGCTTAGTAAGTGCGGATACACTGAACCGTGTATCTTCAAACTGTGGTTTCCGTGACGCCATTTTCATCGTGTTTTTTAAATGCAGTGTTAAGTTGAAAATAGTTTTGAAGACCCTGTGTTCTGTTACATTCAGCTGTGATCCATTTAGATTTTTGAAAGAAAGATTTCGCCTTGTGTGTGTGCACGCTTCAACAGAGTGTAGAGTGCCATCTCTTCCCCAGACATCGTTTTCATGATCATTGCTGTCACTTCCAAGTACTCAGGTACTCGTTCCCATCCCAAGTCCCATCCCTACACGATGTGTACTTAACGTCTTTAATAAGAGAATGAACTACAATCCGATGATTGCATTGTAATTGTTTATTACAAAATATTCAGATTAGGGCTGTTGATTTAATGCATTAATCCAGTGCGATTAATTCTATAAAAAATAATGTGTTAAATTTTTTTAAAATTCGTAATATGGAAGGTTCCTGAACAATTCAGCTGTTATAGTCAACGCGCTGCTTATACAGAGAACAAACCAATCTATCAGCAGACAGGACAACACGAGGAAGCATTCTTTAGTTTTTTCCCCCCATTTCTCCCCAAATTGGAATACCCAATTCCCAATGTGCTCTAAGTTCTCGTGTGTGGCATAGTGACTCGCCTTAATCTGGGTGGCGGAGGATGAATTTCCTCTAATTATCTGAATATTATATATATATATATATATATATATATATATATATATATATATATATATATATATATATACACACACACACACACACACACCGATCAGCCACAACATTAAAATCACCTGCCTAATATTGTGTAGTTCCCCCTCGTGCACCACAACTGTGCCAACCCGCATCTCAGAATAGCATTCTGAGATTATATACTTCTCACCACAATTGTAGAGAGCGGATATCGGAGTTATCATCAACAAGAGCGACTGACATCAAATCAAATTTACAAGTGCTGGCTAATGCTAAACGTAGATTTTCTAAAATTGTTATCCATGTCGGCACTAACGATGTCCGGCTTCGCCAGTCGGAGATCACTAAAGATAATGTTAAAGAGGTGTGCAAATTTGCAAAAACGATGTCAGACACTGTAATATGCTCTGGTCCCCTCCCTGCTCGTCGTGGTGACGAGGTTTATAGTAGATTAGTGTCACTGAATGGCTGGATGTCTGAGTGGTGTCTGAAGAATAAAATAGGATTTATAGACAATTGGAAGAGTTTTTGGGGTAGACCTGACCTGCTAAAGAGAGATGGACTCCATCCCTCCAGGGAAGGTGCCGCTCTCCTCTCTAGTAATTTGGCTCATAGTCTTAATAATGATAGTAATTGACTAACTGGGGCCCAGGTCAGGAAGCAGACAAACTGGTTAATCCGAACGTCTACTAGCTGCCTTGAGACATCATACAGGTCACTACAACACATAGAGACTGTATCACCTAGATATCTCATAGAGACTGTGTCTGTTCCCCGAACTACCAAACACAATACCCTCACTAAATCATTTAGAAAAAATCTGATTAAGGTCAAACTTGAACAAAATATACAAATTAAAAATACACATCATATAAAAATAGGGCTACTAAACATTAGATCACTTTCTACCAAAACACTAATTGTTATTGAAATGATTACAGATCATAGATTGGATGCGCTCTGTTTGACTGAAACATGGCTTAAACTGGATGAATATATTAGTTTAAATGAATCTAATCCCCAAGGTTACTGTTATAAACATGAGCCTCTTCTGAAGGGTCGAGGAGGAGGTGTTGCTACAATTTACAGTGAAGTTTTCAGTGTTACTCAGAGGACAGGATATAGCCTAAATGTAAGTCTTTTGAACTAATAATGCTTAATGTGACACCGTCAAATATAAATAAAAAATCTCTGTCATCTTTTACCCTTGCTACAGTGTATAGACCACCTGGGCCTTATTCTGATTTCCTTAGTGAATTTGCAAATTTTTTATCAAATCTTGTAGTTACTGTAGATAGAGCTTTAATTGTTGGTGACTTCAACATTCACATAGATAATGAAAATGATACAGTGGGATTAGCATTTGATTGAATTTTCCTCACCTGCAACTTCAATCTTTCTCTGTCATAAGTCATGAAGAGCTAAAAAAACTTATCGAAACATCAAAAGCCACAACTTGTTTGTTAGATCCTATACCAACTAAGCTCTTAAAAGAGGTACACTACCGTTCAAAAGTTTGGGGTCACCCAAACAATTTTGTGTTTTCCTGAAAAGTCACACTTATTCACCACCATACGTTGTGAAATGAATAGAAAATAGAGTCAAGACATTGACAAGGTTAGAAATAATGATTTGTATTTGAAATAAGATTTTTTTTACATCAAACTTTGCTTTCGTCAAAGAATCCTCCATTTGCAGCAATTACAGCATTGCAGACCTTTGGCATTCTAGCTGTTAATTTGTTGAGGTAATCTGGAGAAATTGCACCCCACGCTTCCAGAAGCAGCTCCCACAAGTTGGATTGGTTGGATGGGCACTTCTTGCGTACCATACGGTCAAGCTGCTCCCACAACAGCTCAATGGGGTTCAGATCTGGTGACTGCGCTGGCCACTCCATTACCGATAGAATACCAGCTGCCTGCTTCTGCTCTAAATAGTTCTTGCACAATTTGGAGGTGTGTTTAGGGTCATTGTCCTGTTGTAGGATGAAATTGGCTCCAATCAAGCGCTGTCCACTGGGTATGGCATGGCGTTGCAAAATGGAGTGATAGCCTTCCTTATTCAGAATCCCTTTTACCCTGTACAAATCTCCCACCTTACCAGCACCAAAGCAACCCCAGACCATTATATTACCTCCACCATGCTTAACAGATGGCGTCAGGCATTCTTCCAGCATCTTTTCATTTGTTCTGCGTCTCACAAACGTTCTTCTTTGTGATCCAAACACCTCAAACTTGGATTCATCTGTCCACAACACTTTTTTCCAGTCTTCCTCTGTCCAATGTCTGTGTTCTTTTGCCCATCTTAATCTTTTTCTTTTATTGGCCAGTCTCAGATATGGCTTTTTCTTTGCCACTCTGCCCTGAAGCCCAGAATCCCGCAGCCGCCTCTTCACTGTACATGTTGACACTGGTGTTTTGCGGGTACTATTTAATGAAGATGCCAGTTGGGGACCTGTGAGGCGTCTGTTTCTCAAACTAGAGACTCTAATGTACTTATCTTCTTGCTCAGTTGTGCAACGCGGCCTCCCACTTCTTTTTCTACTCTGGTTAGAGCCTGTTTGTGCTGTCCTCTGAAGGGAGTAGTACACACCGTTGTAGGAAATCTTCAATTTCTTAGCAATGTCTCGCATGGAATAGCCTTCATTTCTAAGGACAAGAATAGACTGTCGAGTTTCAGATGAAAGTTCTCTTTTTCTGGCCATTTTGAGCGTTTAATTGACCCCACAAATGTGATGCTCCAGAAACTCAATCTGCTCAAAGGAAGGTCAGTTTTGTAGCTTCTGTAACGACCTAAACTGTTTTCAGATGTGTGAACATGATTGCACAAGGGTTTTCTAATCATCAATTAGCCTTCTGAGCCAATGAGCAAACACATTGTACCATTAGAACACTGGAGTGATAGTTGCTGGAAATGGGCCTCTATACACCTATGTACATATTGCACCAAAAACCAGACATTTGCAGCTAGAATAGTCATTTACCACATTAGCAATGTATAGAGTGTATTTCTTCAAAGTTAAGACTAGTTTAAAGTTGTCTTCATTGAAAAGTACAGTGCTTTTCCTTCAAAAATAAGGACATTTCAATGTGACCCCAAACTTTTGAACGGTAGTGTATCTCCTGTAATCACAGAACCTCTTCTTAATATCATTAACTCCTCGCTATGCTTAGGATATGTCCCAAGAAACTTTAAAATGGCAATTATCAAACCGCTTATTAAGAAGCCACAACATGATCCTGGAGAACTTGCTAATTATAGACAGATTTCAAATCTCCCTTTTATGTCAAAAATACTAGAAAAGGTAGTATCCTCCCAAATATGTTCATTTCTACAGAGAAATAGTATATACAAAGAATTTCAATCAGGATTTATGCCTCATCACAGTACAGAGACTGCACTTATCAGAGTTACAAATGACTTGCTCTTATCATCTGATCGCGGCTGCATTTGTGGAGTTGCATTAGCATGGTTTAGGTCATATTTATCAGACCGCTACCACTTTGTCTATGTAAATGAGGAATTGTCAAACCAAACAAAAGTAAAATATGGAGTGCCACAGGGATCAGTTTTAGGGTCTCTGCTTTTCTCCTTAAATATGCTTCCCTTGGGCGATATTATCAGGAATCGTGGAATAAGTTGCCACTGTTATGCTGACGATACACAACTTTATATTTCTACAAAACCTGATGAGATTTCACAATTCTCGAAATTAGCAGAGTGCATCAATGAAATAAAAGATTGGACAAAACAGAGGTACTGACAAAACATTCTGACAAAACAGAGGTACTAATTATTGGACCAAAAAACTCAAAAAATAAGCCACTACAATATAATTTCACTCTAGATGGATGTACTATTAGGCTACATCAACTTCAACAGCGAAGAACTTAGGTGTAATATTTTATACCAATCTGTCCTTTGAAAATCAAATCACCAATGTTTGTAGAACAGCATTCTTCCACCTAACAAATATTGCTATATTAAGGCATATGCTCTCTGTTGCCGATGCCGAAAAACTAATTCATGCGTTCATGACCTCAAGACTAAATTATTGTAATGCATTACTGGGAGGATGTCCAGCAAGATCAATAAATAATCTTCAATTGGTTCAAAATGCAGCAGCCAGAGTGCTAACAAGAACCAAGAAATATGATCATATTAGCCCCATTTTATCATCATTACGTTGGCTACCTGTTAAATTCCGTATTAACTTTAAAATTCTGTTAACTACGTACAAAGCTTTGAATGGTCTAGCTCTGCAGTACTTAAGTGATCTTCTACCACGCTATATTCCAACAAGTTCATTAAGATCACAAAATTCTGACCTGTTAATAGTTCCTAGACAGGGTGGGAAATTAACTTTTTTGTCCACCAGCCACAGTGGCTGGTGGATGCCCAATTTTACCAGCCACTTATATTTTTTACCAGCCACTTTTGCTCCTGGGGTCCCGTCTTCGCCAGCTGTATGGCAGTGCACTTAATATGCGACTTGGAAGACTCGTGGTCTTTTATTGCCTCTAATTTAAGATTAGACGTCCCTCTTACGAACGAATTATTTACATTTTCTGCTGACGCGTAGGTTCGACAGTAAGTGCAGTGCATAGACTGGTCGTCGGGAAGGTAGGATAACCATTCCCTCGGTTTCCCTTGGTCATCAATGCGCCACTTGTTAGAAAAGTACCTTTTCGTTTTCTTTACTTCGCCCTCAGTTTGTAGTTGTTCATTTATAACTGCTGACTCCGCTGCGGGCCTCCTAACACCGGGAATATGTCGCCACATTTTAAAAAATAATTTCCCTTTCTTCTGCACCAGCTCAGCTCAGCTATGTATATACACACTTTAAAAAAAATTTATTCTCAGCTTAGCTATGTGTATAAGTTATACAGTATAACGGTATCTTCAGCGCCGTGACACACAGCGCTGAAAACCAATCAAAAGAGTTACTCGAAAAAAGTGTATTATTGTTACTTAGCAACCGCATTCTTTGACAAAGGCTGTCCAATCCGTACAATGAAATCACTCGCAGCTTGTTTATTGGTTACTACTTAATACATTCAATGTTAAGTCAACGTAAAGACGCGTTTACGCGCGTCTGGTGGTCCTGTCCTGGTCCCTCGGTGGATGCGAATTTTTGCAAACTGTATTCGCTTTTGGTGCGAACGCAGCATTATTATAATCCACCCGCCACTGTGGCTGGTATACACGGCAAAGTGACCCGCCACACTGAAAAAGTACCCGCCCTCGGCGGGTGGCGGGTGCTAATTTCCCACCCTGTTCCTAGAATATCAAAATCCACAAAAGCAGGAAGACCTAATTTATCCTCCAACCCACAATTAGGCTGCTTTAGTTGGGTCTGCCGGAACCAGAAACCAGAAACTTTGATCACGATATCTAACTCTGCAATAAATTTAATGGCATCTATGCTAATATTATTTTATTTGTTTCCATGTCTCAACCTCGGGACTCCTATCCTGAGGTCACCAGAACCGGCTGGATCCAGCACCATTCCTGCTTCGTGTTGGACTCCACTGCTACATGTCGCTGAAATATGATGACTAAATGCAGCCGGTGCCAGCCAAACATCACTTCACTCTATTACAATGAACTTCAGAATATGAACTGATGCCGACTCCAACCTGCTTCACCTCGGTCTATTGATGGACTATGATCTTGAAATGGAATGCATAGACTAACTATTGCCAACAAAAGCCTTCATCAGCCAGTTAACAAGGACAATTGCATCTATGTGAACTTCTGCAATTAATCAAGGATGGACTTCAAAGACTTCATACACAACAATAAAGGATGCATATCGCTCTGTCCCTAGAGCAGCTTTGGGACTCTCTGATCACTGTCTGGTTCATCTTCTTCCAACCTACAGACAGAAACTAAAATCAGCTAAGCCTGTAGTAAAGACTGTAAAGAAAGGAGCAGCAGAACTCAGGCAGCTTCGTCAGGGCAAAGAGGATGCATACAGTGTTGGGGATAAAGTCTTTACAATCAGGCCAGGAACACACTGAATAAGGAAATCAGTGTGGCTCTAAGAAGATACTCTGTGAAGCTGAAAAAACAAGTTTTCAGCTAACGACCCTGCATCAGAGTGGAGTGGCATGAAATAACTTAAGAATTACAGGAATCCTACCCCCATCCCTGTGGACCATCAACTGGCTGACAACCTGAATGTGTTCTACCGTAGATTTGAAAGACCCAATCTCACACCCCACACCTTCTCTGACCTTCAATTCACACAAACATCAACACCTCCTGCAAGACCCCTCCTACTAAACAACCTACACTTAAGATCTGTGAAGGTGTAACGTGTCCTACGAAACAAAAGACAAGGAAAGCACAGGGCCCAGATGTTGTTTCACCCACGTGTCTTAGATCCTGTGCTAGCATTTGCCACTATTCAGATTTTTGGATCTTTTCTCTGGACAGATGTCTTCAGCAGTAGCATACCATCGATTACCAACCTCAGAGCTCACTGTAAGTCTGTCTTTAAATGTTTCCAAGTTATCATTAAAAATCAATTCCCCTATATAAAAAATTTAACAGATTTTTACTTCTGGAACCAGACTCAATTGCAATAGTTAGGTAACAGAAATCAAGTTGATAAATCCTGTTCAAATATACACAAAACTGTAGCAGAACAATTTGACATAACTTACCAATGGGAGTAGTGTCTTGTTGTCCAATCATCTGTTCAACTGTGACTGGTCTCATAACCAGATGTGAGCACTGCATGACGAGACCCCTCTCCTTGTGCTCCCGCGCATGCAGCAGCAGACTGCATTTATTGAAGAATGCGAGACGCTTTGCGCAGTGATTACATGTTACCTCTATTCTCAAAGAGCGTCTGTCATAGTGTCGCGCCAGGCTGCGTTCCAGAGCGAAAGAATCACCGCACTCCAAGCAGCGATAGCCAGCAGCAGGCAAAGGTAGACCCCATTCAGGGGGTGGTAGAGTTGAGAAATCTGGACGGTAGCTGGGCAGCAAGTTCTTACTATTTAGGATCTTGTTGAAAGCCTCTACCAGGCTAGACTGGCTACGTGAAATAACAGCACCAGTGCTGTTGACGATGGAGGCTGGTTTACAAGGTACATGAACGTTGGCGGTACCTCCGTTGGCAATTTTACCGACTGTAGGCCGAACGCTTATTCCACCAACAGCTGGCGTTACTGGTAAAGTGGTGGCTTTTGTGATGCTAACTGCAGTGGCGGAGACCTTGGTCTTATCAGCCATTTTGTTTTGAACTTTGCTGGCTGCAGCTAGCATGGCACTACTGGCTTCTAGAGTTGAGACTGGTAGGGTTGAGCATTTTACCACTTGACCTGCAGTGGAATCAATTTTTCTGGCTCCTTTGGCCGGTGCAGTCCGACTTCCTGTTTGACCTTTAATTGCATCTTTGCCTGCATTAGCAGCACCTCCTTTGCCTGCTACACGAGTAACTGTGCGAGTAATGCCTCCCGTTGAAGTCTTAATGGTCTTGATACGGACTTTAAGAGGCCTTGATGCAGCATTTACACCAGCTGCTTTACCTTCACTGTTTTGTGATGCACTGGTGTCCCCTATGATGGGTTGTGCAATGTTGCCCGTTCGATCTACCTCCATTTTCTCTCCATCCCTTTCCACATTATCCTTACCATCCACACTGGTCACATCTTGTCCATTCTCCTTTGACCCTTTATCTACTTCCATCTCTTCTTCTTCATCCTTGGGTTCTCGAAGGTCAACAGATGGCGATGAAGAAGCCACTGCTGGACTGAAGGATCTTTTGGTGACAGCTGATGTTAGCATGGACGACTTGGGCATCTCAGGTTCTGGGCTTTCTGGTGAGTCTCGTTCTTCAATCACATGCTCTGGATTTCGCTCCTCTTGGGGTAAACTCTTTCCGGTCCCTGTCTGAACTGGTGCGGAGAGCCGGTTCTGTTGAGTCTGGAGTGAGGCAGGTGATGCTAGGGGAACATCACCAGGTTTGGGGCAAGCACGTGGGGATATGGACGTTGAAGGGGGGAGCGATGGAGATTGTGAACTTTCAAGAGGAGACCTCAGCCTACGTGACAGTTTTTGAGTGGTGGGAGAGTCTGGACTTTCATGGATGACCAGTGAACCTCCTGAATCAGGATCTGAATCCTCCTCCTCTGAATCTACGTGATTGACTGCAGAAGAACCAAGTCGTGGGGTTCCATTAAACGGCTCTGTTAGAGATGTAGCAAGAGGAGACGAGGCCACAGCCCCAGAAACACGGGAACCAACTGAGGGAGAGGACGATGATGGTGAGGAAGATGAAGCAGTGGAGGGAGTAGAAAGAAGTGGTTTAGGTGGGGGAATGAAAGGAGATGCTGCTCCACTTGCTCCACTAGGAATAACAGGAGCTTTGACTTTATCCGCACCTTCTAGGTTCATCTCATGCTGTATTTGTTGCTGTTGCAGAAGCTGCATTTTTCGTGCCCTTCCAACCGAGTCTCCAGTGCCTTGCGTCATCAAGGGCTTCAGCTTATTAAAGATATTGCTTCCCTGTTTGGTGGTGCTGGAATTTCCAAGAACAGATCCTTGTGTCTCAGAATTTACCTTTGAGCTGCTTACGGGCCACTGCTCTCCATTAGGCTGGCACCGGGCCTGAGACACATGACCAGACCCACCTGATGACCCAAATCCATTATGATTGAGCGGTTTTGGTACTGAGCCATCACCACCATCAAAGGGCTCAGGGTGAACTCGGTTCTTCACAATCACGCTAACAATTAAAGGGTCACTCTGAGAATCTGAGGATGGGCTGGGGGATCTAAGGGCTGAACTTCCCCCCACCGAACCCTCACCAGACTTTATGAGAGACCCTCCCCCTGCTCCTTGATGCCCCTCCACCTCATCCGGGGCTGATTGGATAGCCTCTTTGGCATCAATGTCAGGAATGTCAAATGCTGCCAACAGGTCATCGAAATCGGGGGTTTTCATGTCCCCCATGCTGGGATGGTGGACTCAATCCTAGAATACATGAGAGTGAAAGTAAAAAAAAAAGAAAAAAAAGGATGTGCTAAGAAATAAGATGCACTGAAGACCTCTTTAAATGCCTTGACAAGCCGTTTCTTTCTTTAGTGACATACTGTCTATTGAAATGGGACAGGACATATAAAAGAGCTGGTCCCTTTATTTAAATAGCTAATGGCTTTAGCTTCACAGCTTTCAATTACTAGTCAGTAGCAGGTGGTTTTAAGGGGAAAGGGCATTCTTATTTTAGACATTTTATTCAACTAAAACTTTGGATATGCCCCTGAGTCCAAGATGATGGTCTGTTTCCCCTCATTTGAAATACATATATCTGCTTAAAGTTTTTAAGATTACACTGTCATATAGATAATATTAAAACCAACAGACATGAACTTAAAACCACAAAACTCTAGATATGATTTCATGGGGTCTTTAATGTAGGGGATCATATGCTAATGGTTGTTCAAAATGTCATATCAGTTCATCAAGTTGATTTCAGCACTTTTAAAAATGTTTGTTTGTTTTTATTTCATAAAATAAAAAGACAATTAAAGTAGTCAGGCTATCAGTTTTGAATCCTAAATGCCTGGTGGCGATTTTAGATGAAATGTACTGATTTTAGCCACACTTATCCAGCTGTTTTTTATATAACAGGTATAACTACAAAATAGCTAAATTTTAAATGACAACAGCAAACAAATATATATGTAACCGAAATTACACGGTTCACATCAAGCCACAGTATCTGACACTGAACGGCTATTGTTAGCTATGGCTAACAGCCACATAATGGCTCAATATAACCTTAGCATTGGTGGGTGAACCTTACACACATTTTTACAAATAATAAACATTTAAAATATATATACCAGGTGATACAATGACCAGACATCCAGTGTTTGTCTAATAATACGTATTTTACAGTTAACAGTGAGGAACAAACACTGTTCAGCATGCTACCGCTGCTATAACAACAAGAGCCTTGCGCTCATAGATTAAACAAATAAAATAATTAAATACACAGTAAGTAAATAAATGGAAATCTTGACTAAGTATCCCCGTTTCGGATACGCAGCGATAGTTTAAATATAAATGACACAAACGCCTGTAAATGGCTAAAAGCTGCAGCTGACCTGGCTAACTACAGATGAGGACATGATCGTAACATTAAAGCGCTTGTCACATATAGTCTCTCAGATGCGGCTATTGTTCGCTATATGATTAATAAACAGCGAATTTGTTGATAAATAGATATATGAGATGTATTTTTAGGTTTGTTCTGTCATGACGGTGTGGTCCGTGCTGCCCCGTCGCTAGGGTCATTTAAGCGCAGGCCAGTCATGTGTATGCCAGCATTTACCTGCTTTTAAATAACCTCAAATGGACACCACATTATGTCTTTATGAGGATACATTTTTGCATACACGTGTATTATTATCGGATAGGGCATTTTCATGCACGGACAATTATTTTGTTTACCTGTTTATTGCGATTCCCGACTATCCTTGCTCCAGATGAAGCGCTTTTACTTCCCGTCATCGATCGAGTACGGGCAGGTCTGGGAAGATAATGTTGAAAATCATGGGCAGGAAAATTATTTAGCGTCTTCTTTGATTATAATTATATATTCATGCATTGATCTGGTGATATTTAGATTTGTATTTATTTAACTTAAGTACATTTATAACATAGCCATCGCATTTATATGGAGATTTTGCTTTTGTGAATTTACATCCTTCCAGGATCTCATATTTCACTGTCGTTTGGTTGATTTGGTTTAGGCCTTGATTAGAGGGATTTCGGTTTTTTTTTTGCAGCCCAAAAAATAAATAAATCACAAAAAGCGTTATTTTTTTGGTGTTGGGTAAAACGTAAAAAAATAAAATAATAATCTTATTGTTTGTTGAATGTAATTGTGAAATGTATTTGTCTGTTTCTAACAATTTCTCGCCTAATAAACAGCATCCCCTTTATGCTTTAGAAATGTGCCATGAATTATTCTTTCACCCATAAATATATTGCTGCATCTCTCTCTTATTTGATAAATCAGAAAGACTAGGCATCTCAAATGAATCAATAATCAAGAGACTGGACAACATTAACAAGACTAATAGCTACATCATACAAATAGTACAGTAATAGGACTGCTATTGATCATAATTGTAAGTCATGGGTTATTTCCTTCGTGAAAATCATTGGGACAGATAGATACAGTGCATCTGGAAAGTATTCACAGCATTTCAATTTTTCCACATTTTGTTATATTACAGCCTTATTCCAAAATGTATTAAATTCATTATTTTTCTAAAAATTCTACAAAAAATACCCCATAATGAAAACGTAAGAAGTTTGTTTGAAATCTTCGCAAATTTAATAAAAAGAAAAAAAAAAAAAAATCACATGTACATAAGTATTCACAGCTTTTGCCATGACACTCAATATTGAGTGCAGGTGCATCCTGTTTCCACTTATCCTTGAGATGTTTCTACAGCTTGATTGGAGCCCACCTTGTGGTAAATTCAGTTGATTGGACATGATTTGGAAAGGCACACACCTGTCTATATAAGGTCCCACAGTTAACAGTGAATGTCACAGTACAAACTAAACCAAGGAATTGTCTGTAGACCTCCGAAATAGGAATGTATTGAGGCACAGATCTGGGGAAGGGTACAGGAAAATTTCTGCAGCATTGAAGGTCCCAATGAGCACAGTGGCCTCCATCATCCGTAAATAGAAGTTTTGAACCACCAGGACTCCTCCTAGAGTTGACCGCCTGTCCAAACTGAGCGATCGGGGAAGAAGGGCCTTAGTCAGGGAGGTGACCAAGAACCTGATGGTCACTCTGACAAGAGCTTCAGCGTTTCTCTGTGGAGAACCACCATCTCTGCAGCACTCCACCAATCAGGCCTATATGGTAGAGTATATGGTAGAGCTACTCCTCAGTAAAAGGCACACGACTGCCTGCCTGAAGTTTGACAAAAAGTACTCTCAGACCATGAGAAAAAAAATTCTCTGGTCTGATGAAACCAGAGGTTATTTGAAAACCAGAGGTTTCAAATAAGGTTGAACTATTTGTCCTGACTGGCAAGCGTCATGTCTGGAGGAAACCAGTCACCGCTCATCACCTGGCCAATACCATCCCTACAGTGAAGCATGGTGGTGGCAGCATCATGCTGTGGGGATGTTTTTCTGCGGCAGGAACTGGGAGACTAGTCAGGATCGAGGGAAAGATGAATGCAGCAATGTACAGAGACATCCTTGAAGAAAACCTACTCCAGAGCACTCTGGACCTCAGACTGGGTGAAGGTTCATCTTCCAACAGGAAAACGACCCTAAGCACACAGCCAAGATAACAAAGGAGAGGCTACGTGACAACTCTGTGAATGTCCTTGAGTGGCCCAGCCAGCGCCCAGACTTGTACCTGATTGAACATCTCTGGAGAGATCTGAAAATGGCTGTCCACTGACGCTCCTCATTCAACATCATGGAGCTTGAGTGGTCCTGCAAAGAAGAATGGGAGAAACTGCCCAAAAATAGGTCTGCCGAGCTTGTTGCATCATACACAAAAAGACTTGCGGCTGTAATTGGTGCCAAAGGTGCTTCAACAAAGTATTGAGCAAAGGCTGTGAATACTTATGTGACATGTTTTTTTTTTTTTAAATAAATTTGAAAAGATTTCAAAAACTAATTTCACAAGTGCCATTATGGGATATTGCTTGTAGAATTTTGAGGAAAATAATGAATATAATCAATTTTGGAATAAGGCTGTGACATAACGAAATGTGGAAAAAGTGAAGCGGTGTGAATACTTTCCGGATACACTATAGATAAATAGATACTGTAGGCATTCATATATACTTATCTCGTATATCTGATCAGTGCTTTATTATTAGATGGGGTGTGTGTTTAAAAATAAATAAATATGGATACACAATAATAAAATTCAAAATGGATTATGAAGTGCTTGAGTTCCCAAGACCCAGTGCATTCTAATATACAATAACATGCAAAGAAAAACAATACAAATTAATTACACACACACACACACACACACACACACACACACACACACACACACACACACACACACACACACTCACTATTTAGTTCGTCTTAGGTGTTCATGACTATGTTTTACTGCCCTCTACAGATCATTTGTGACACTCACAACGATGCAGTAACACACACACACACACACACACACACACACACACACACACACACACACACACTATTTATTTCGTCTTAGGTGTTCATGACTGTTTTACTGCCCTCTACAGATCATTTGTGACACTCACAACGATGCAGTAACACACACACACACACACACACACACACACACACACACACACACACACACACACACTATTTATTTCGTCTTAAGTGTTCATGACTATGTTTTACTGCCCTCTACAGATCATTTGTGACACTCACAACGATGCAGTAACACACACACACACACACACACACACACACACACACACACACACACACACACACACACACACACACACACACAAACACACTCACTATTTATTTCGTCTTAGGTGTTCATGACTATGTTTTACTGCCCTCTACAGATCATTTGTGACACTCACAACGATGCAGTAATTCGTATGAAATAAAATACAACATTTAAAATAAAAGTTACACTATACTTGACAAAGATTTCATAATAATGATATAATAAAAAATAACAACGAAAAAAGTATCCTGTTTAACTATTTCGAACACAACTTGTGTTAGGAAAATGAGTACAGTATCTACAAAATATGCATTTTGCCATTTACTGTGTGTATTTGTGTAAATTAACCTACACTTTGAAATCAGTCACATAGAGTTAATTCGTTACGTCAATAACTTGCTCATGAAAGGTTTCAGATTTATTGCGAGGAGCGCTAAAAAGAGACTTTTATTTGTGAAACTTTGAGAACGGAAGTTAACAATGACGTAGTTAACCCGAAGAAAGAATGTCAGGCATCGTATCCAATAGCAAGAAAGTATGGGCGTAAGCGTCAGTGACGTATTCATTTCTGCCCAATGGGAAATTATTTGTAAATATTTGAATTCCAGTGGGCGGGCTTAGAACTCGCCGAGAGGGAAGTTCAAGGACTGGGGAAAAGTAAACGGCAGTTGTTTTTGCAGATTGCGTTTGAGAAAAACTGTATTTTACTCTAAAATAAAGTTATTATTTAATTCACAAAGAAGAAGAAACAGTAAGTGCTATAAACACACTAAATTAATAAACATTGCATATGAGGAAAAGTTCATTATGTCGTGTGGCATTTTCCACAAGCCAGCATTGGAGGGAAAACTCGGAACCCAGTAAAAATGAAATAATTGTTTATTTGCGTATTAAAACGGACACCTGCTGCTGTTTTAAGTATTCTATTTAAAACAGCAGTGTAAACGTGGCTTCTTCTATTTGCCATAGATTGATTTTTTTTTTTTTTGTTATACCAAACACAATGTCGGAAATGAAAGACCCGTGGTCTAATTAATTAAAGTAAACTTCGTTTCAGCTATTAAACTCTCAACTTTAACTTTTCTTGAACTGTATGTAATGACTTCATTGTTTATGACAATTTATGTTATCTGTTATTCATCCAGAAACAACGTCACGCTATGTCCCACAAACAGATTTTTTACTCTGACAAATATGACGACGAGAAATTCGAGTACAGGTATGTTTTTAAACCATCCATGATATTATTATCACCATTATTTTTTTTTATTATTGTAAGGATAACTGCTAGTATGTTTTTGATTCGATCAACAGACATTTATAACGAGGCAAAAGTATAACATGGGTTTACTACTCTTTTCTTTTTAAAGGCATGTCATGCTACCTAAGGACATTGCTAAAAAAGTCCCAAAGACCCATCTAATGTCAGAGACAGAATGGAGGAACCTTGGTGTTCAGCAGAGTCAAGGATGGGTACATTACATGATTCATCAGCCTGGTATGTGTAACTGCTGCCCATGTGTGTGGGATGGATGAATGGATTGATGGGTAGATTCAGTGCCCTCACTACAGTCCTCCCTGTGAATTTCATTTAATTTATCAATCTTTTTTTCTTGTTAGAACCACATATTTTGCTCTTCCGGCGTCCTCTGCCTACAGCCCAATCCTAGTGACTTCAGAGCAAACAGAAATGGAACAAAATTCAGAGGAATGGACACAGTCATATGATGTCTGAGTGATGCTGGATGTACCTTGGATCATATCATGTCAATATCATTTGTTCTCCTTTTTTACTTCTGCATCCATTGTAGACTATACTGTGGGTGAGTCTATGCCCACCATTCTTGATCTCTGTTTAACTGAGATGGAACTGCACATATGTCTTGCTGCGCCTGTATTTATTATTCCTTCTCAAGCTTATGTTATCAAGATTCTATATATGATCTTCACTTGATGAGTTTTGATTGGTGTCACTGTTAAGTAAATGGTATGGCAACAGTGGAACGCTACAAAGTGCACAGTTTGAACATTTTACAAAAAAAAATAAACTAATTTCCTTCTTGAAATAACAACATTGTTTTGTACCAACTTTTCTTTAACTGTTGTCAGCGTCACTAGAACGCAGCTTGATGTATTTTAGGTTTACCAATAAACATAGCATATTGTTTAACATATTGTATTTTAAATGTTTTTTGTATAAAACCTGGGCTAAATATTCCAACTCGAATGATCATACCTGTTAATGAAAATTCTGGAAAATACGATATCAGAAGTGAATAGGAGAGAGCAGAATTTTAGAGCTCAATTCAGTTCTGTGATCAAAATTTCACTAATCAGTTTCTTTTAGACCCAAGCTGGAATGGAAAATGAGCATTAAAGAGAGAGTTCACTTTCAGAACACAAATGAAGATTTTTAGAGTAAGTAAATAAATGGTTCAAGTAAATGGTGACCAGAGCTTTAAAGCTTCGTAAATGACAAAGGCAGCATGAAAGTAATTCCTATTACTCCAGTGGTTAAATCTGTCTTCAGAAGCAATATAATAGCTGTGGGTGAGACACAGTTCAAGAAGTGTGTTTTTTTCACTATAAACATTTTGAAAGTGGAGATTTATATTAAAAATTGACTTAAATATTGATCCGCTTCTCACCCAAAGTGATTGCATTGCTTCAGAAGACATATAGTAAACCACTGGACTTGTATAGATAACTATTTAACTTTAAGCTGCTTTTATGTGATTTTTAAAGATTTTTGGAGCTCAAAAGGCCTTAACCCTCTGGTGTTAACCGACATGCCTGCTCGTCCTGCTGGATTTTTTCGTAATTACAGCGGAAGCAACATGAAATACTCTGTCATTTTGGAGCATACAGATAAGTGTAAGACATCATTAGAGACTATAAAGGGTCTACTTTTATTTTTGTACACTCACAATAACAACAAATCCCTGTGCATTTGTAAAATAAAGAAAATAAAAAGGGTGAGCTTTCAGCAGTCTCTGTGTCCGCAAGAATATTTCTGAAAAACGTCACAAAAATGAACTGAAACTCCGCGAATACTTATCACACAAACATGAAGCATACACTCCCCTAAAGGATTATTAGGAACACCATACTAATACTGTGTTTGACCCCCTTTCGCCTTCAGAACTGCCTTAATTCTACGTGGCATTGATTCAACAAGGTGCTGAAAGCATTCTTTAGAAATGTTGGCCCATATTGATAGGATAGCATCTTGCAGTTGATGGAGATTTGTGGGATGCACATCCAGGGCACAAAGCTCCCGTTCCACCACATCCCAAAGATGCTCTATTGGGTTGAGATCTGGTGACTGTGGGGGCCATTTTAGTACAGTGAACTCATTGTCATGTTCAAGAAACCAATTTGAAATGATTCGAGCTTTGTGACATGGTGCATTATCCTGCTGGAAGTAGCCATCAGAGGATGGGTACATGGTGGCCATAAAGGGATGGACATGGTCAGAAACAATGCTCAGGTAGGCCGTGGCATTTAAACGATGCCCAATTGGCACTAAGGGGCCTAAAGTGTGCCAAGAATACATCCCCCACACCATTACACCACCACCACCAGCCTGCACAGTGGTAACAAGGCATGATGCATCCATGTTCTCATTCTGTTTACGCCAAATTCTGACTCTACCATCTGAATGTCTCAACAGAAATCGAGACTCATCAGACCAGGCAACATTTTTCCAGTCTTCAACTGTCCAATTTTGGTGAGATCTTGCAAATTGTAGCCTCTTTTTCCTATTTGTAGTGGAGATGAGTGGTACCCGGTGGGGTCTTCTGCTGTTGTAGCCCATCCGCCTCAAGGTTGTGCGTGTTGTGGCTTCACAAATGCTTTGCTGCATACCTCGGTTGTAACGAGTGGTTATTTCAGTCAAAGTTGCTCTTCTATCAGCTTGAATCAGTCGGCCCATTCTCCTCTGACATCTAGCATCAACAAGGCATTTTCGCCCACAGGACTGCCGCATACTGGATGTTTTTCCCTTTTCACACCATTCTTTGTAAACCCTAGAAATGGTTGTGCGTGAAAATCCCAGTAACTGAGCAGATTGTGAAATACTCAGACCGGCCCGTCTGGCACCAACAACCATGCCACGCTCAAAATTGCTTAAATCACCTTTCTTTCCCATTCTGACATTCAGTTTGGAGTTCAGGAGATTGTCTTGACCAGGACCACACCCCGAAATGCATTGAAGCAACTGCCATGTGATTGGTTGATTAGATAATTGCATTAATGAGAAATTGAACAGGTGTTCCTAATAATCCTTTAGGTGAGTGTATGTCTAAAGAAAGCTTAAAATGTCTACTTTTAAATAAAACTATTACAATTTTAAACAAATATTCTC
Organism: Moxostoma hubbsi; assembly: GCA_032164185.1. Lineage (NCBI taxonomy): Eukaryota > Metazoa > Chordata > Actinopteri > Cypriniformes > Catostomidae > Moxostoma > Moxostoma hubbsi. The sequence continues at coordinate 33,488,768 of JAVLUX010000026.1, read as the reverse complement.
CTGCAATGTAATCTGTATGAAACAAAGCGACGTACAGTTTCTCCTGGCTCAGCTAATTATCCCTAATGTGATCACACCCACGGGCAGAGGGTGCTATTCATACGGTAATGTGCTGAGACGATCAATGCAAATGGTAAACGCCCCCGACTCTGCCTTAAAAACATCTAGTTCTTTCACTTTTCTGCAAATTAGGAAGATGGCATGATACACAGGTTAGGAAAATTCCAGATTTTCCAAGCTTGTAGCATCATACACAAAAAGACTTGAGGCTGTAATTGGTGCCAAAGGTGCTTCAACAAAGTATTGAGCAAAGGCTGTGAATACTTATGTACATGTGATTTTTTTTATTTTTATTACATTTGCAAAGATTTCAAACAAACTTCACATTGTCATGGAAAATTATGAATTTAATCCATTTTGGAATAAGGCGCTGTGAATACTTTCCAGATGCACTGTACATTAGACTGGCCTTGTCTGTTACTGTATCAATTTTCAAGTAATTTTACTGTATAGTTTTTGAGAAAATGTAAGGCAAAATCACCCCAAAATTCAAAAGTCACTTCCAACGTCACTGGATTTCCGACAGGGGACATCAACCCGCTAGTTTTAAAGTTAGCAACAGTGATAACAGTATAATTTGTTCAGGCGTCTTTCGAATTGTGAAAAAAGAAATGGCTGTGCGTAAAACCACGGCGTGGTCAATAAACGAGATGCAGACTGTCCACTCGTTAGTGAAGGAAAAACTAAAAAGTCTTTCAGGAAGTGTATCAGCTGTTGGACACACACGGCTAACACCAGATCAACAGTGTAGGGAAAAGTAAAAAAACAAATAAAAAAACAGCTTAAAAGTGACTACAGAACCATCAAGTAAAAGTTGAAGCGGTTCGACCAAATGGATGCTATCTAAACCGGTGAGCAATGGGAGGGAGTGCCCTGGACTCCATGATGGAGGATGGTGTGTTTTGTTACGTTAACTCTGTACTCTGCTTGAAAGCTTTGCTTTATTTAGTTGACCAGCTACTGGAAAGCTTGCTTCTAAAACAACCATGCCAGTTTAACTGTTACACTTGTGTAAAATCACCATGCAACAACTGCTTTATGCAGCACAATGAGCTAGTTGCTAACAGCTAGCGGTTGTGTTATTGTTTTCGTCAGTTTGTGTTAGCAACTATGACGATCAGCATATAAGCCCAGGCATGTTAAGTCGGCACTATACAGCAGTGGAAAAGCAAGCTCAGAAAAGTAAAGTGAGTCGAACCGTAACATGCAGTGGAAAAGTGCCATTAGTTTTGGCTCGGCTCGCTTGGAACTTCGACAGAGATGTACTAAAAAAGTACCAGGTACTATCCTCAGTGGAAAACCCCTAAAAAGCAAGCAGAGTCGAGTGAAGTGGAAAAGCCCCATTACACTGTTGAGGGATTCTGTGGAATTCTGAAGATCTGACAGGGTGGAGCTCAGACTCACGTGCTGCTTCTGGCATGCAATTTGTGAAACAATTGTCACACTTTGCTGTTAGCATCGAGGAATACATTTTGATTGTATAAACTTTTGGAAAGCGACTGAAAGTACATAGGCGTAAAGATCAATGAGAATGAAAGGATGAAAAAATCTTTATTTATTAGGCATGTTTCGCCAGCAGAGAAGGCTTTGCTGGCCCTGAGAAATTGCCACTGAGGGTAGAGTCACATGGGGTAACCCTGTTGTGGACGTGATTAAGTGGTTCTCATTCTCAATAGGATGCATGTTAAGTTGTGAGTAGATTGCGGAGAATAGCATGAGCCTTCACATGCTGTGAGTCTCCTCGGTGTCATGCACAGCGAGCCACGTGATAAGATGCGTGGATTGACTGTCTCAGAAGCGGAGGCAACTGAGACTTGTCCTCCGCCACCTGGATTGAGGTGAGCAAAAATGAATAAAAAAAGATTGCCAGGAGAACAGATGTGAGATCTCATGATTTTTGTGTACAGAAATTTCCAGTAATAAACTATTCTGTTGCTATTCAGAAATTTGTATTATGTTTGACATTTGTTGTTTTGTTTAACTATCTAAAATTAACTTAACTACAGTTAGTCATGTACAGTATGTATTGTAATAAACCCATAGCTCATTTTGTAAGGGAATCTACAACTTTGGAACAGAAAATATAACTGGAATTGATGTAGATCTACACAGAATATATTAGAGTATCAGTGAGGCAGTTGTATTCTAAATGTGTTTAGGCTACTTAAAAAAAAAAAAAAAAAAAAATATATATATATATATATATTGTATATTTATAAAAAATGCCATAGTTATTTTGGTCAAACAATGCTAGAAGCCATCAATTGTTTAACCTGTGTTGACTGTAGCATTACTACAAATATCACAGTTACAGCTTTTAGGTAAAACTTATGGTAAATTGTAAATGGGATTTAAGTTATATACAGTTCTATTGTTTTACTGCTTTCATTGATTCGGCATGGACTTTTGAGACAAGAAGCCTCAGGCAATTTCAGTTAGGAGGAAGCAGTATTTGTTTCCATGAGTTAATGAGCCCTGGGTGTGTCTGACTGGTTGTCTGTCCTCTGTTGACTATAAAGTTTGTAAGACCAGACTGCCATACCAGTTTCTAAGGTGTGGTTCATCTTGTTTATTGCCAAAGTGTAATCAAACTTAAATTAATGTAGATTTGGAAATAAAAAACCCTAAGGGAATCTCTGTTACGGTAATCTTCTTTACTCATTTCTTATTAAACAGTACAGTGGTAGCCACAAATATTGCCACAAATATGAGCAAAGAAGGCTGTGAAAAATACGTCTTTATTGTTTATTCTTTTGATCATTCATTCGAAATATTTGACAAAAATATTTGTTTTTTGATAAAATATGTGTTGTGTTTGCAATTGTTTGATTTCCATTAGAGGATATATCTTTGTGAATATTCTGAATGAAAGATCAAAAGGATAAACAATAAAGACATATTTTTCACAGCCTTCAATGCTCATATTTACATAGTCACAGTATTTTGGCCTTGATGTTAATTTGAGCTTTTCTCATGCTTTTGGTCCACCATTTTTTTTTTTTTTTTTACCAGGTTTTTAAACTGTTCTTTACAGGCTGTTAACAAGGCTCCTCCCAAGCCTGACGTCAGCAGGGTGGATCTTTTGTCTACCTGAAAACTGCAAAGCACTTGGGTCATTTCTCATCTGCGTTATCCTGAGACAGGAAAGAGGTAACCTTTCTCCTCATTTTGTAGATATTATTACTCTGGTAATGCATGTATATATAAACAACATGAATTTAGTTGTGTTAACCAAAAAATGTATCAGTGGTAAACAAAACTTATTTTCTTTCAAAATCCCAAAAGATACACTTTGGATTTTATTTTATGTATCCCTTTAGGTGTTCATGTCACAAACTCTAATTTCAATATATTTTTAATATCTATTTTATCTAAAGAGGACCTTTTTCATTTGGTATTTCAACCCTCTTTACTTGACTTTTATCATAACCGTTGTTGCTGTTTTGTTGTAGCTGGTTGATAATTGAGATTGTTGTGAAATCACCTTGAGGGTGATTAGTGTTACCTCTGGTGAACTTGAAGTCTGTTCAGTTTAAGCCATTCTTCAGTACTCAATAGTACTTTTAGAAAAGTGCAGATTTATATGAACTAAGGATGGGCAATACCACTTATTTTCTTTTTGATTCGATAGCAATAATAAAGTCCAATATCATCGATACCGATAACAATACCGATACTGCTATCAAATTTTTTTTTTGGTGATTACTTGGGATAAAATGGGTTATTTAAAATAATATTGATAGTCATAATTTAAGTCAATATTTTTTTTTTTTTGCCTAAACAATTTTTTTTAGACTTTTGTTTTATTTACCCTTGCAAAAATGAACCATTTCACTACAGTAACTAGTTTAACCATGTTATTTAGTCAAACCATGGTTATCACAGAATTAACCATGGTTACGACTACGATATTACTGTAGTAAAACAATTTGTTGATCACAAAAAAAAAAAAAACATACAAAAAACATGGTTACTACAGTATTACTTTAACAATTTTTGTTGTTGTTACTTATTAACAACAATTACATACAATTATAAGAAATAAGAAATGTCACCTTTAGATATGTTATTTTAGCTTGAAGTTACTCAAGAAGCAGTGCCGTAGTAGTGTCTGAGGAGGTGTACATACTTTCAATTTATGAAAAACACATGCACCTGATCTCTAAAATTAATTTACAATTATATACAGTTGTAAATGTCTAAGAATTTTTTTTCCCATTAAAATTGAGACTGTTGTAATTATAGTCCCACATAAATTTACAATAAGTATAACAGGGTAAGTTTCTTCATGGTATGGTGTAGAATACACTGCTAAGACCAATGTATTGATCACTTGATGTTAAATATGTATTTTAATTAATATGTGTCATTAATGTTCCTTTTATTAAGCTACTATGATTAATTAATCATTGTAATATGAGTAGTAATGTTCACATTAACACGTTATCTTGTATTACCATATATAACCTACATAAAAATTTATGTTTTTTTAAATTATTTGTGTACTATTATGTGAATTTCCTGTCAAGGAAATTGTTTTCCTTCTAAGAAAAATAAATGTAACTTATTTGATATCACGAGAAAAAGGCACCACGACAGCAGTAAAAGGCTAAATTAAAAAAAGAAAATTTAATAAAAAAGAGCATCAAAACTATCAGGGGTGCAATAACAGTATTTTCACAGTTTAATTGCATAAGTTACTGTTAGGTAATTTTGTCATCCAATGTATTTAATTTATTTTCTTGATCTGCAATCCCCGTCTCGATACGGCTCAGCTGAGGGAAGAAAGACATGACACAGACACCCAATGCTATCAGATCCTTCTTCAACGTTTATTGTTCAGCACTTTGTTATATGGTCCAGAAAACCACATTCCACCGGACCCCCACCAATGAAATGGCTCATTACCTTATTTGGGGTTAACATACATTTGAGAGAGATAAGAGACACATTCCTATAGAACATCCTTTGAACAGGGAACAGCTGCAGCAGCACCAACAAAAGGAGTTTAAAAGTGGCCTTCATTATTCCACATTGCCCACTTTGATCCTGAAAGGATCATGCAGCCTTCTCAACAACCTCAGTATTAGGTATACGTACATAATGAAGCATAGCGATATTATGTCTGTTTATCATCACATTCATCTTCTGCATCAGTAATTGTAACAAACATGGGACAAATAATAACATAAGTACAATGTATACAGCAATCGATATAATGGAGGACATCCAGGGTGCGAACCACCCAAACATATTGAAAAATTGTCCCCATTTTCCTTGATGTTATCAGCTAATTCTTTATTCAACTTATCCATTTCCTTTCATACCTTCATAAATTCACCATCATCATCAGTGTGACCCGGGATGTACGTACAGCATTTGTCTCCAAACATTTTACATACTCCTCCTCCATCTTTAGCCAAAAGGTAATCCAAACATTTAATACCTCTTGGCTGTTCAACACTATCTAGATATACTTCACGGTCACTTGAGGCATCACCTTCTAGGTACCTTCGTTTCCGGGTGTTTACCCATACCTTCATAACAGAAACACCTTCCTGTAACATTTCATAAAACATAAACCATCATACATTATTTCTAGGAATTGGAATGACACATGTGGCTCCTTGCTGTTGTGTTGATTCTGAACGGGCATAGGCAAGCGCGACCACCTGCCATATGCAGAGTGTCAGTAGGAATGTCTTCATGTTGACTGTTCCGGGTCCCTCCTCAGGTCCTCCTAATTCACAGATTCCCGGTTGGGCACTGGCGCTGCGTGTTCAGCTCCTCCAGTGCTTTCACCGTTCACCTTGAATCAGTAAGGCCCTCCTCTGGAGCAAGCTTCACGCGGCTTGCGTGGATCCACTGTGGTTGAAGATCAGTTAGCACCCCCCGTTCAGGTCAATAGCAGTACAGTAGTTTGGCCCACTTTGGTTTACCAAACTTCGTTGGTTTCAAACACTTTACCAGAACCTGCTGATTTGGAACAAATGGATGAGTAGTGCTTTCTGCAGGCAGAGGGAGAGAGAGAGGTATCATTATTTATGTCATTTAATATTTTAATGAGGGAATCCACATATTCGGCAATCACCACCTCCGTGTCACCTGTGGAGAGAAAGCCAGCGCGGCCTTTGACCCAAAGGGTCGGGAAAGGCTTACCCATTAGTATTTCAAATGGAAAGATTAACAACAGAGGATGGTGACATTCTGAGCTCATTCAGCCGAATCTCTGTATTATTTATTTTGCCAGATTTTCACCATTTTATCATTTTACCTCACACACGGGAAAGCTTCTGTCTGTTTAGAACAGCAGTTTCGAGTGTGGTGTCGTGCTTTGTAGGCTTCTGTCTGTTGTACGTTAGACATGAGTCCAGGATACATTTTACTGCATTTTTTACCCCATTTATGCAATAAGTTTGATTTCACTTAATTTGAGGCCCAATGTTGTCAGATTCAGATGGATTTGCCTGTAACAATTTAATGTCATTGTCTTTTACCAGTGTTGATTGTATCGTGGAAAAAGTCTCTTCAGCCTGATTTAGGTCTGGACTTACCATAACTTCCCTTACAGCCCACTTTGCTACCATCAGCATACTTCAAGTCTGTGTAAATATCAATCGATGTAATCAAAAGTCATTTTTTTTCTCCAATTTTATGCATCGTATCACAGACCAGTGGGCAGAACGGAGAGTCAGGCAAAATCACGAAATCGTGCATTTTAAACAAGTTTGTGTTATCTAGAGATGTTACGAGTAATTTTGGTGTCATATGACACTTCACAGGAATGCCATTCATTCCCACAGAATTTAGGGTGCGTCCCGTAATAGAGCCCTTAGCAATGCGCTGTTAATGAACCTTTAGATGCGCAAATGTCGATGATAAAGGTATGCGGTTTATATATGGTCATTCTTTTCATATAGTCAGCGTCTCTGACAATGTTAGTTAAACGATTTTATATCTGTTTGGGCACTTGATAAAAGTAAATGCAGCTGTTGTATCTTCGCTCGTATCTTTCTTTAAATCTGAATCAGATCCGTCCGCGGCTGTAGCGAATGAGTTGCCTTTTAAATTGTGTTAAATCGGGATACAACAGTGCGCATGTTGTCTTTGGGATGTTAGGGGTTAAAGCTTTGTTCACGATGATATCATATTTAGGCGGCTTGTTTTGAAACAGAGACCGCTGTGTGCATTTGATTAGTCTCTTTTCATTCAGGACCTTTGTCCCAGAATGGTTTTATTTTCTTCCACACCTCGTATGATTCTTTTATGTATTTATAATCCCACTGAGGGTGCTTTCACCCTTTTTAACCATAGATTTGATTTACTCATGAATTGATCTAATTAAGTTTTTCTTTTTTCTTTTTCTTCTTTATTTCTTTCTCCTTTCTCTGACCACCCAGCCAAATTGCTGATATATGGCTCAGTATTATAATCTTTTTTATTGCAAAACATCCATTGTTTTGGAGTTTCGTTCCATAGAGGGCGGCTTTTTTCCTGTCCCATAATGTCACCTTTTTAGTAATAATAATACAAACAATTTCCCGATCGACACGGTTCATGCAGAACAATAATGCAGATCAAATTCTCTCCGTCTTTTCCATAGGACAATTCCCGTCCTCTTCCTATTCATACCAGAATAAGGATATCCTTAAAACTACTGTTGCGGTTGTGGGGTTTTTCTATATTATAATAGAGCAAAACCCTCCTTCCTATTCATAATAGGGCAAAATCATCTCTTCGACAGAGGCCCCCGAGCAGAGTTATTAACGGAGTTAATATCGAGCCAAATTAAACTACGTTAAACTATGATTTGTTCAATCTCTCATCAGACAGGAAAACTTGATACTTAAATCAGTCTTACCTTGTCTGGAGAAATCCCGGACGAGCCCCCAAATTGTTAGGTAATTTTGTCATCCAATGTATTTAATTTATTTTCTTGATCTGCAATCCCCGTCTCGATACGGCTCAGCTGAGGGAAGAAAGACATGACACAGACACCCAATGCTATCAGATCCTTCTTCAACGTTTATTGTTCAGCACTTTGTTATATGGTCCAGAAAACCACATTCCACTGGACCCCCACCAATGAAATGGCTCATTACCTTATTTGGGGTTAACATACATTTGAGAGAGATAAGAGACACATTCCTATAGAACATCCTTTGAACAGGGAACAGCTGCAGCAGCACCAACAAAAGGAGTTTAAAAGTGGCCTTCATTATTCCACAGTTACATTTAAATGTATATACATATATTTACGTTTAGCAGGGAAATAAATATGCAGTGCACATGATAGTTTCTCCAGGTATGCTTGTGCATCAGACGTTGGAAATGTCCCGCCCCTTACTGAAACGGAAAATATGATTAGTTAACAAATATCCAATCGTGCCTGAAATGAACGTTCTGATTGGTGGATCAGCTTAGTCGGACTGTCTGTCTGCCAGTGCATCTCCGTGACGCATGTAGAGAGAATCGCTGTACTTTAATTTAAATAATAATAAAGCAAATCAAACTGTTTCTATATGTGAGTCTATTGTAGACTATGTAATGATTGTAGTTTTGACTGCACATTGACTTTGTTTGTTCTGAAGCTTAATAAAAAAAAAAAAAGAAAGTTTTTTTTTGTTTAAATAATAATAAAACACACCGTTCACTCAATGGTGCTGCGGTGTCGTGTTAATAGACTGAAAAAGTTCCGGGTCCAAAGCCTACTCGATCTGTCCCTAGTTGAAAAATAAATAAATAATTTATGTAACCCTTGTTCCGCGATGTCTGCACCATAGGCCCCCTCTTCTTCACTAGTTTAGTCTCCACGTTGTGTTAGGGTGTGACTGAGAAAGGAGAGGGGACACCAGGCGTTGCTGTGTTTGAAGCAGGGCAGCTCTCTTTTATTATTTTCAATTCAATTCAATTAAATTAAAAGGGGCTTTATTGGCATGAATGTAAACAATACATTATTGCCAAAGCAGAGGCTGTGTAAAAAAAAAAAAAAAAAAAAAAACTACACCTTAATCTATAATTAATAAATTTGACAAATATAAAAATAAATAATACAAATAAATACAGAACAGGTTCAGAACTGCTGAAGACCACAGTGTTTAAATAACTGACATATACTTACACATAAATGAATCTACACACATAAACTGAGGGTCACTGTGGTGAACATTGGGGTGACACACGGGGATAAAACACATAACACATATTTTCCCTCTCTCTACATCAGGCATAAGGGGAACAGCAGACTTCCCAGAGGGAACACACAAATCTGTTGCATAGCAACAGCTTCAACACTCTAATGAAAGGCTCAGTAACACAATTTGGAACAAAAGAAATTACAGCTTCCCCTAGAGGATGGAAGCCTTATAACAGCCTCCCTACATCTAGAATCAATATTTTTGTGTGAGGATCGATATTTTTGATACCACAGCAGTATCGATAGAATCAATATTTTGGATCGATCCACCCGTCCCTAATTTACACCATGAAGCACTAAGTAGAGCCTAATGTGCCATATTGTGGCAGGCTGTAGACAGAAACGGACAAGGATGAAGTGAGAACCCAAGAGCAGTTTATTTACAATGTGAAATCTAAAACTGTAAATCCAAACAAAACAAACAACTTGACAGCATGAAAACCAAACAACGTTACATTAGCACAATACTTGACAAGAGACAACGGAAAATATGAGGGCTTAAATACATGGACAAGGGTAACATGACAACCAATCAACAGACAAAACTGTAAAAAAGATAACAAGACTAATAATCTTAAACCAATGTATAGACAAGACTGCTAACAAGAACCTCAAACAATGAACCAATGAAAACAAAACACATGAACAGGGGAACCACATGACTAGATCACATGAGGGAACAGGAACAAGGAACAACATTTTCAAAATAAAAGACCTGAAAACATGAACAAAAACACATTTAAACATGATACATATGGCTAACCTAGAGTCCAGTCAAATATGAATTTTATGAATTTACACTGTATAATACATGTTATAATCCAATTGAAATTATTTAATTAAAACAATGATATTTTAATCACCGTTAAGTTAACTTGCAATTAGTTAAAGTTACTTAAAAAAATACGTTCAGTTTACTTGAGCCATATAAGTATGTGGAGAATACTAAGAAAAGCATGCAAACTGATTGCCCTGAAAAATGTACGGTCAACTAATTTGATTTTACAGTATCTATATATATATCACACAAATCCCAGGAGATCAGCAGTTACAATCAATGGTTGAAATCATTGACATTTTTTTCCCTCATTAGCTGCTTTCAAATAGAGCTCACATCAATATGCACAAACTAAATGTATCTTAATGCTTCCATTATTTTATGGTACTGTAAAAGTTTCAGTAATTATCTCAGAATGTACTGTATTTATTTTGCTTATCACTTATTTTAATGTACATAACTTATTATTTTGACAGGCAACTAAGCTGTGGATCTATGGTCTTTGAAAGCAGATCTGTCAATGGCTACAGGGAACATACGTTTCCTCACTTGGAACGTTAATGGACTTAAAGAAAAAAGAGATCAGAAAGCTAAAGAGCTTAAAAATGCTGATGTTGTTTTCTTACAGGAGACACACATTGGGGTAGGAGAGGGAGATATTGTAGAATGCAATTTAGGGGAGTGGCATTTTTTCTTTACAAACTATACCTCGTCCCAAAAGGGAACAGCCATACTTGTAAGGAAGACTTTAGACTTTGAATATATCAGTGATGACAAAGATAATTGTGGAGGATATATTGTATTGAAATGCAAACTAGAAGGTCAGCCATACACTCTTGTTAGTGTTTATAACCATCAAACTGACATAAAAACCCTTGATAAACTATCAAGGTACTTGCATTTGATGGCCACAGGGTTGCTGTTGATTGGTGGAGATTTCAACACGGTTCTCAATCCCTTTATCGACAAAGCATGCAATACCAACAAGGTGACAAATAATACAATCCATAGTAAACTGCGCCCTTGTGTGGAACATTTTATGAAATCTCTTCAGTTGGTTGACATCTGGAGAAGAAAAAACCCTGCAAAGAAGAACTATACATTCAGCAGAGGCAGCGTGAAGTCAAGATTGGACTACTTCTTTGTTCCAGAAGAATGTATGTGGCGTGTCAGAGGTTGTGAAATCAGAGACTCAGAGAGACCTGACCATCAACCTGTGTCTTTGGAGATCAACAATGACCGTATAATTCCTGTTCAGAAAGATCCCCAGATACAATCAATCTCCCAACTGCTGAATCTCAAAAAGGATTTAGGGATAACAGAGACTGACTTATTATTGGGTGAAGGAAAGTCACATGGAGTCAGTGGGGTTGAAATTGTGTCAGTTGTACATTCTCTTCAAGTGTCAGACACACCAAGACCGGATGGCATTCCAGTTTCCTTCTATAGAGACCAAAGTCTCATCCAAGACCTAATTCCATATATAAACGTGCTCTATGACAGAATCCACAGCGGGAGATTTAACTGCTCTAAAACTCACTTCAATGAATCAGTCCAATGTACACATGACAGTAGTCAATTTTATTTTAATGCTGACTACCTCATCATCGCAACTATTCTAGCAAGACGTCTAGATGATATCTTGGAGTCTCAGTCAAATCGGCGGACACCAAAAGAGTCAGCTACTGTCTGGATCACTCCCAAAACACACTGTGTTCTAATAAGTTTGCGTTGTATTAGGGATGAGATAGAGAGGCAAAAACAGTCAAATCCAACTCTGAATCAGGACTTCGTTGTTGTGGAAAATTTCCTCAGAGATGCAGAGGAAGTGACCTTAGACATGGAATCTGTAGAGAAATACATACGGCTTCACCAAGGCTGCCCTTTGACCCCTGTACTCATAACTTTGGCTCTTAAAAGCTACGCCTTGAAACTATTTGGGCATTTACAAAATCATGCCATTCTTGTTTTCAAACAAAGCGTGATCATTTGCTTACAACGCGAGGACCTAGATAAAGTAAATGCTGTTGTGGAGAACACTATAGATGAATTATATGACATTGGGATATTCTCCAAAGGAAATGGTGAACAATTTAAATCAAGCTGCTTGGGAGAAGAGTCTAAGGATGAGGAATGGGATGCAGAAACACTTGGGAATAACAAGGAAGAAATAGCAGGAGAAAATTTATTTAAAACAGATGTAAGAGATGAGAGTAAGGTGTGTGAAAAGATCAATTATGAGTATATAATGAACAGGAATGAGGAAGAAGACAAATCATTGGATATTCTTGGAAGGTGAGAATCACAGTGGGTCAAAAACCTTGCTAAATGTAAATCTTTGAAACATACACTATAAGCTTTAAACATAGACTACTTTAATGTAAGTTAGGAAACAATGTTTTCCTGATGGACTGGAGTGTGATGATGTTGAACTGTTTGCTCTCTCTGTCTCTCTTAAAAGCTGAAGTGTAATTTCTATGCCACTACAGCCACCAAATGGAATTGCAAAAATACTGTTTTGGCCATTGAGTGGTGGTGGCGTAGTGGGCTACAGCACATATCTGTTAATCAGAAGGTTGCTGGTTCGATACCCATGGTCACCACCATTGTGTCCTTGAGCAAGGCACTTAACTCCAGGTTGCTCCGGGGGGATTGTCCCTGTATTAAGGGCACTGTAAGTTGCTTTGGATAAAAGCGTCTGCCAAGTGCATAAATGCAAATGCTATTGGGAAGTTCATGAATGTTCCTGGTGGGCCGGCCATGAAACGGTCATGAATGGGCCGCGATAAGCTGAAATGGGCCACCAGAAAAAGACAGCGACAACAACTTTTGGGCTGGTTTCTATGTAAAATCCTGGGCCGATTTTTCTTTCCAGTCCACCCCTGATTTCAGAAATTTTTTACAGATCAGACATATTTTCTGGGACACCAAAACAAGAGATGGCAGCATTTCATAGAATGTCAAAAGATCCTCCTCCACTGCTTCCTGTACCTTCATCTACACAATCAGGAATTTCGTCTGATGGTGAGCCAACAAGTTTTGTAATATTCAGGTTTTTTTTACAAATGATTTTACTCAACAGAAAAAGATGAACTCAAATAAAAACAGTTATGAGTACATGCATTGTTTGACATCAGAGTTTTGGTTATTTTTGTTTATATAATGTGGTCACTACAGAAATGCAAAATTCTTATCTGAATTTAAACAGAGGACATGTACAGGTCTTCAGCAACAACCTCTTATGTTCTTTTCTCCTCTAGGACAATTTATCCACCCCACAACATCAAGTCAAGGTATGAAAGTTCACCTTTCAACAATATAATTGTGTGTTTGCTTTAAAGCCTGTGATTCAGGAAGTAAGATGTGTGGAATTAATCTGATAGGTACTAAAAGAAAACGTGATCAAGAATCCGAGTCATCGCTGACATCAGGTTAGTAGATTCTGAATCTGTTCACCAGCTGATCCTAAACCAAACTTTGCTTGACTGGAAAATGACAAATATATTACTTTGTATAATAGAGTGCTTTTATTTAATTTATAATGTTACACACTAAAACACTAAATGCCCAGTAAATTCTATGTATGCTGTGCAAAGTGTAAATAAAAAATGTTGACTTGACAAACCCATTGTAAAAGTATGATGATCTGAAGGTATCGGTGGATCTGCATATTTGGATCATACACTCACCAACAACTTTATTAGGTACACCTGCACTCCTACTTGTTCATGTGATTATCTAATCAGCCAGTCCTGTGGCAGCAATACAATACATAAAATCATGCAGATACGGGACAGGAGCTTCAGTTAATAATCACATGAACATGTGGGTGTTCAGGTGTTGTCGGTGAGTGTAGATCTTTGGAGTTAAAGAATAATTTCTTGAATTTATAAAACAAAAATTATTTCAATTGTGAATCTCTTATTTTTCAATGAGCATAGATATGGAGATCATGAACCAGGCAAAGCGAATCATGAAAAGAGTCACTGATGACTTAGACCAAGCCATCATGATGCACAGAGATATCATTTCAAAGACAGACAAAATGGATAAAGTTAGCAGGAAGAAGGCAACCATAGGGATTTTTGGAAAATCAGGAGAAGGAAAGAGCTCCCTTTTAAATGCAGTCTTGGGGAAACAGGGTCTACTGCCATCTGGTTGTTTTGGTGCATGTACAGCAGTTATTACCCAGGTGGAAGCCAATCTGAGTGATTCCAACTATTCAGCAGAGATTGAACTCTTCTCTAAAGAGGTTTCACCATTCATACTCATTTCACCATACCTTTAATAAGTGTGTTCATAATGTAAATGTAAATCATTGAGACTGGAGTGAAGAAAAAATGCCTTGTGTTCTTTATTGTGTGTTGTGTACCTCTGCAGGAGTGGGAAAAAGAGCTCAAAGATCTTTTAAATATTTTATCAGATGAAAATGAGGACAGAAATGATGACATGATAGAAATTGCTCAAGAAAAGATCTCTGTGCTGTATGGAGAGGATGCAGATAAAAAAACATTAGATGAGTTGATAATGGAGAATTGTAAAATATTTGAAAGCTTGACTACGAAAATCTCAAAGAGTGATGTACGTTTTTGGAGACTAAATATGTTTAATATAAGTTTCTTGACTTTCAAATAATAAATGTATAATTCTATATTGTGAATTAGCTTTTCAGTGAAGGCATGTCTAAATCTACATTATTTATTTCATTTAACAGGTCACTGAATTTGCAAATGAGGTAGATTTATACATACAGCACAGTAAGTCAAGCCATGGTAGCTGGTACTGGCCGCTTGTAAAGAATGTGACTTTTAAGCTTCCAAATTGTAATGAACTCTTGGAACACATTGTGCTTGTTGACATTCCTGGGACAGGAGACTGCAATAAGCTTCGAGATGCCATGTGGAAATCTGTAAATACTTTTAATTATACATTTTTTAAAAATGAACTTTTTCTTTAAAGGTGCACTCTGTAATTTGTTTGCTAATTGCAAAAACATTTAAACAGAAATAAATAGTAACAGCAGAGCAGTACATAAAAAATGCTTAAAATGATATACACACATGAGATGAAGACTCAAATCAATCTTAGAGGAAAAAGCTTCTTTAATCTAAAGATGGTGTTGGACGCACATTCATGAGCGCCACCATGTTGAGATCATATGACTAGCCGAATATTGCACATCTCGATAATTTCCCTCAATTAGACACTTTCACTGGCTGAATTAATTAGTGAGTGCACCTTTAACAAAAGTATACAATGATAGTGTTTTCTTATTAAACATTATAGTAGCAATTCTAATTAAAACATATCATCTTTCTCATTTTAATGATTCACTTCTGTATTTCAAAACCCATAGAAACTTCAAGAGTGCTCTAATGTGTGGATTGTAAGTGCTATCAATCGAGCAATCACTAACAATGACCCCTGGGGTATATTAAAGCACTGCGTTGAAGATTTGGGACCAGGAGGAGAGTGCAAAAGCATAGCTTTAATCTGTACAAAGACTGATGATATCGAACCAGTAGAATATATGAGGTTAGAATATTTTTTTTGTCATTAGGGGTGGGGGGGGGGGGGGGGGGGGGGGTGGGGGGGTGGAGGTTGTAAGTGGTTTTTCTTATTATAATTTTTTTTTCAAATACCATGTACCCACTTCAAGACAGATACCTGTGAATTGACATGTTGTCGTGTCTCACTAGCAGCCCAATCAGAAACCTTGGTGCCATTCCCTGTGTCAAACATTTTGAACATTCAGATATTCTGTCATCAGGTTAAGTTAGCCTAAGTCTAAGTTAACAAAATACTTTACATAGTTTACAACACATATTTATACACAATCTACAGCATCTCTTTGTCACAATCCAAAGATCACAATTTTAAATGGAACAACAATCTGTGACTTTTTCATATTTCTTTTCAGATCGGAACGTCTTACTAAAGGGCAAGTCTCAGGAGACAAGGTTTGGAAAATTTAGAAGAACTGTATTAGCATAGATTTCTCATTTACTCTGCTTTCATCGAGACAGTAATCACTGAAATTAAAGGGTTAGTTCAACCAAAAATGAAAATTATTTCATACATTTACTCCTCATTTAAACCCCGATGTGTAACTTTCTTCTGCTCAACACAAACAAAGATTTTTAGAACAATATTTCAGCTCTGTAGGTCCATATAATGCAAGTAAATGGTGACCAGACCTTTCAGTCTTCAAAAATCACATAAAGGCAGTATAAAAGTAATGCATACAACTCCAATAGTTGAATATATGTCTTCCAAAGCGATGCGATCACTTTGGGTGAGAAACAGATCAATATTTTACCACGTGTGACCCTATGTCCACATGCATGGATGAGGTATTTTGACTTCGCTCTATGCAACGTATAATTTAAATGAATAAAAACCAACTGAAGACTGTCATTTAAAGGGTTAACTTCTGCCGCAGAAGTCACGTGACACAAAAACATGACATAGAGTTTCCTCAAGCGCTCCTACGGACATAGCACAACAAAAGTGCTTCTGGTATGAAGTCTCTTTAAGTTTTTTCATTGAAAATGGTTTGTGTGTAAAGAGGAGAGTTTATAGTTTAGTCTGATATGCCGCATTAAAAAAATCTGTTCGTTTTTAGCACGTCAGCGCCCTGATAAACATATGTCCACATATGTGGAAACTCATACCAAATTTCCTTAAAAGTAGAAAAAACATGTAAGTAATTTTTAATAACTTTCAACTGTAACACATCTGTGGGACATTACACTTCATTTTAATATACATTTTATTATTCTTTATTTTGTTATCTTTGTGCAATACAATTGTATTCATTAACATTAGTTGATGCATTCCTATATATTTACTGTTAATTTTCACATTGAGGATAAATATGTTCATCCAAAAGCTGAGAAAATTTGCTAAGATGTTTTAGATGGACTTAAAATAAGGTGCATTTCAAACTGTTCTGAGACCAGTGAAGACAGACAGCACACCAGAGGTTAAGTAATTGAATAAATAGGGAGCAAGGGAGCATCCTATTTCTTTCTATGCTGCTAAGTGCATTAAAAAAAAATATATATTTTAACCAGAAGTTCAGTTTCAGGCTGAAGATCGGTATGGATCACTCAACATGTTTGGAAGACATGGGACAATGGTAATCAGTACATAGATTCAGAATTTTATAATGCAACATTTTATTTTCATATGGTTGGCACTGATTGGATGATGCTGGACATTACTTTTATCAAGAATAATTTATTCAGCTTTTCAGAACATCAGCTGTAATGTCTGTAAAGTCTCAAAAACATGAATAACCAACACTGGAAACCCTGGAAACATCATGAACAATTTGATGAAAAATAATTTCTATAGCTTTGTGTTATTTAAAATTGTACAAAAAAAGTCTCGCTGTCCACATATGTGGACATACAATTTAAGGAAACTACAATTTTTTACTTGTTTATTAGGTGCTTCTATGTCAAAATGTTCCATTTTACTTAAAACTTTTGCTTTCACATTCTTTCACATTTTGAAAAAGAAAGTGGAGATTTACAGAAAAAAGGACTTAAATATTGACCTGTTTCTCACCACATGTCCCACCCATAAATGACACCTCTGGTTATATGCTGGAAATCACACAAAAACTCACAGATGAAGAAGGAGAATCCTTCTTTTTTGCAAACATGTCATTTTTGACCACCATGCATTAATGCAAACTTTTAATTTTAATATATATCAGTCAGAACAAAATAGCATAATTTAAGTGATAAATAATATTTTAAATGTAATAACTTGCAGTATTTTAAATGCACAATTTTAGTTTTACAAAGTAAAGTTTCTCACATTGAAATGGCCATTTGTTAGTCTTTAAAATGTAGCTTAAAATATATATGAAATGATTAGTGCATTACTGAACAGTTTCTATATGATGCAAATTGTATTTATTTCACAATGGAAATTTGAAGTCTGATTATGCCTCCACTAATTTTATAATTATTATACAGGCAACTAATATTAATTTCCATTCTTTAGGATCAGAAAAAAGCGTGCATACTTCATAGAAATAAACGTGCCAAGACAGAAGTCAAAGAAAAGTTTGAAAAATCTGAAATCAAGGTATTTTCTTTATTTCCCATTGTTTTTGGTCATTTCTGTTCATATGTTGTTTTCTTCTTATTACTACTGCTTTCTTTTTTATAGAAAAGATTTGGCTCTGACAAGAATTTTCTTCAAGTTTTTACTGTAAGCTCCAAAGCTTTTTTTGACCATAATTTAAATCTGGAGCCCAGTGAAACAGGTACAGTATACCATCATCTGTTGTTGTTTTTTTACAACATTAATCATGACGCTGACTTTCATGCATGCAAGAACATGTTCTGTGATTACGTGCATTTTCGTTATCAGTCTAAAGCTACAATATTTTATGAGTTAGACAAAGCTCTGAACAAATGAATCCAAATCACACCCTTGTGTATAATTTAGTAAATTGTCTGTAGAAATAACAGATCTGCAGGAAGCTCTGAGGACTCTAAACAAGAACATTAACAGAGAACTGACCAGAGATTATGTCAATGAAGCAAAGGGAGTTTTATCTTTGATCCAGAGTGTCCAACTGGATACAGACATGAAAACGGTATTTTTCAGAATTGCTGATATTTAAAATTTTCCTCAGAGTGCCAATATATATATGTATTATTCTTCACTGCTGTTGTATTTTTGTGTTTTAGGTTGAGACAAAATTCAG
The DNA here is from genome assembly GCA_032164185.1 of Moxostoma hubbsi. Lineage (NCBI taxonomy): Eukaryota > Metazoa > Chordata > Actinopteri > Cypriniformes > Catostomidae > Moxostoma > Moxostoma hubbsi. Next base: position 33,470,003 of record JAVLUX010000026.1, on the reverse strand, counting down.
TGTGCACAATGAATTTGAGGAGAACCTTAAAAAGGCACAAAATGAACTGGGAAAACATTTTGACATCATTTATAATATCCTGGAGCAATGTCTCTCAGAAGGAGTGGAAGAATCAGTGCAATTATGTCTTGCAACTACATGGGCAGTGATTTCACCTGTAAGTTTGATTTACATTGTCAATTGTTAAGAAAAATATATCCTTATTTCCTGGGCCTTCTAACAGCATTGATATTTTTGTTTTATCACACAGAATATTGATAAAAGAGGATTCCATAAAACCCTTCAAGCATTGTGCAGGAATGGAGGATGCTATTGGTCGAAAGCTTTGGATAAAGTCATAGACCTGAACAAGCAATTAGCCAAACACATGCATGAATCTATTGACAAAGATTTCTTTCAGATTTTTCCGTAAGTTCTGTCACTCCATATCCTGTCTTCCTTAGTTTCGTTATAGTTGTAATGAAAACAGTTTAAAATGCGTGGTCAACAACTTATGTCATATTTAGGGCATCGTCACTTATAGCTTCTATGGGTGCACATAATTAGCATGGCAGAGACTGTTGACATTATATTTACAAATTATAAACATTCAATTGGAGCATTGGCAATGTGCAAAGGTAAACGGGGAGCAACTGTCAATTGCATGTACTTCAGAGTTCAATGGAGAATATAATACTTTTAAATGCACTCTGACCAAAATTTGTCTTACTATTAAATGTGTAGCAAACAAGCAAAATACTTTTTTTTTCTTCTTTGAGTTTGATTTGCCACCCCCTTTTGTGTGGCACCCCTATGCTTTGCTCACGCTGCAGTGAACACCCATTTTTTTGTGCTACAGATGGTAGTATGTATATGTTGATATACCTTTTGCCTGGAATAGGTTTAATGTCATAAATCCACAACTAACAAACACATGCAAAGATGTGTTTGTACTGGCCTCTCTTTCCTATAAAACTTGTGTCACTTCACTTGTCAATTGTGTCACTTATTGCATTTGTTTGAACTGTTTTTAATTTAAACCAGAATTTGTTTTCTCTTGACTTCAGTGTCAGTGGTAATACAGGAAGATCAGTGCAGGAACAGATTGATAAATTCAGTATTATCCAGAGTGACTCTGCATACACAAGATCTCCCATGTTATATCACATTCAGAACTACATCAAAACAGAGGTGAGTAAGTTGTGTAAGTTGTGTGCCTGTCTTTACTTCCATGAAATTATCTACCTATCATTCAGAAACATTGACATATTGCAGTGAGTGTTTATTGTCACTATAATTAAAATGAAACTAACTATAAGCATTTAAGATACCAAAGCTGACTGCTTTTATTTTTTAAAGTAAACCTAATGTGCAGAAAGACATTGAGTGTGTTTACATGATTTGCTACTGATTTCAGTCAGACTAAAGCAATACTTATTTTTTTTGTAATGTAAATATGTTGTCTAAATGTGGGTCAGGGGTTTCAGAAAAACATTAACCAGAAAATTGTAATTCATACCTGCTCATCTGAAATGCCTGTCTGCATTGCTCACCCTGAAAAAAACAACTGATAATTTCTATGGACACCATTCAACATCTTGAATGAATGAACGTTACATTTATATGGTGCTTTTCTGACACTACACTCAAAGTGCTTTGCAAAGACTCTCCTCAGCCACCACCAGTTGCAGCATCCACCTGGATGATGCGATGGCAGCCATAGTGAGCCAGTACGCTCACCACACACCAGTTATTGGTGGAAAGGAGAGAGTAGAGTTATAGAGCCAATTAATTGTTGGCGATTTTTAGGAGGCCATGATTTAGAAGGGCCAATGGGGGAAATTGGCCAAGACACACACGGGTCAGGACCTAATTTTAACGTCTCATCCAAAGGATGGTGCCTTTTACATTATAATGTCCCTGTCACTATACTGGGGCAATAGGACCCACACGGGCTGCAGGGTGAGCACCCCTGCTGGCCTCCTTCATACCTCTACAAGCAGCAAACTTAATTTTCCCCAACAAATAACACACATCTGGTCTCCACCAAAATCATTATATAAAGAATGTAAGAAATGCATGTGGCTGTAAAGATTTCCATGTTTTTGTGCCTGAATTTGATAAACAACAACAGGAAAACGCCTGGTAGAGGGGGCTCTGGCTTGGTTGATCGTAGCTACAACGGCAGATGGTAGACCAGCTAGATCTTCAGCGTCCCGTCCAGGGGCCAGACGTGGAGGTTCCAAAGGTCTGGGTGCGGATGCCAGAGCGTGCCCCGTCCCTGAGAAAGAACGTCTTCACTCAGGGGAATTCGCCAGGGAGGAGCTGTCACAAGGAGTACGAGGTCCGAGAACCAGGACCGGGTGGGCCAATAGGGAGCCACGAGGGTGACTTGTTCCTCATCCTCCCTGACCTTGCAAGGCTCACTGGGGGAAATGCGTACTTGCGCAGCCCCGCGGGCAAGCTGTGTGCCAGTGCATCTGCCCCGAGGGGAGCCTCTGTTCAGGCATACCAGAGCGGGCAGTGGGAGGTCACTCGGTAGGCAAACATGTCTACCTGGGCCTTGCCGAACCGTTCCCAAATCAGCTGGATCGACTGGGGGTGAAGCCTCCACTCTCCACTGGGGAAGCATTGTTATGACAGCGCGTCCACTATCACATTGAGGTTGCCGTGGATGTGAGTGGCACACAGCCAAAGGAGGAGACGTCGGGCGACTCGTGACATGTGGTGGGAGCGTACGCTGCCATAGCGATTTATGTACGCTACCGTGGTGGTGCTGTCTGAACTGACTAGGACATGTTTGTCTCGAACTAACGAGAGAAACTTCCGCAGGGCAAAGAAAACAGTCAGCAACTCTAGGCATTTGATGTGCCAGCGCAGCGGGGCCCCTTTCCAATGTCCCGTGGCTGCGTGTCCGTTGCACACGGCGCCCCAACCCAATCTGGAGGCGTCGGTCATGGCCAGGACGCTTCGGGACACCTGCTGCAAGGGGACACTTGTCCGCAGAAAGCAGAGGTCTGTCCAGGGTTTTGACGTTTAGCGGCAGGCGGGGGTGATGGTCACACAGTGCGTGCCGTGGTGCCATGCTCGTCTCGTGACTCGAGTCTGGGGCCAGTGCTGAAGCGGTCTCATATGCATGAACCCCAGCGGCGCGGCCACCGCGGAGGATTCCATATGCCACAGGAGCCTCTGGAAAAGTTTTAAAGGGACCGTTGCGCCCGGCCTGAAAGTGGCGAGGCATTTCAGGACCAACTGCGCATGCTCGTTGGTGAGACGTGCTGACATTAAGACTGTCTAACTCCATGCTGAGAAAAGAGATGCTCTGAACCGGGGCGAGCTTGCTCTGAGGTGCCTGAGCACCTGGTCTCTGTGAGCGCATAGTAACTCTCGGGAGTGGGCCAGAAAGAGCCAGTCGTCGAGGTAATTGAGTATGCGAATGTCGGCTTCTCGGAGCGGGGCAAGGGCAGCCTCTGCGACTTTCGTGAAGACGCAAGGGGACAGAGACATGCCGGGGAGGAACTTTGTACTGATATGCCTGGCCGTTGAACACTAGCCATAGGAAGGGTCGGTGCTGAGGCATAATTGAGACGTGGAAGTACACGTCCTTCAGGTCTACTGCTGCGAACAAATCTAGATGCAAGTTAAGATATGTTTTTGTGTGAGCATTTTGAACAGGAGTTTGAACAGAGATTGATCGTAAGCCGCCGCCTTTCTTGGGTACAATGAAGTAAGGGCTGTAGAGACCCTTCTTCATTTCGGTTGGAGGGACAGGCTCTATCGCTTCTTTGTTTAGTAAAAGAGTAGTGATTTCCACATACAGGGAATTGGCATGCTTGTCGTGTACTGCGGTAAAGCGGATGCCTGCAAAGGGAGGCAGGGGCCTGGCAAACTGAATTGCATAACCGGGTCGGATGGTCCGGCCCAGCCAGCGTAACGGGTTGGGAAGTGAAAGTCACTTGCGTAAGTGACTGCACTGTGACCTGAGGGCGAGGTCGGTCGCTAAGCACAGTTCCTGCAACACATCGGGATCAGGGCTACCCCCGTGCAGATCTTTAAGTGCCTTGGCCTGGTGGACTTGCAGGAGGTCCATAGCGTGCAGGCTGGAAGCGGCATGTCCAGCGGCGCTGTAGGCTTTGGCGGTCAATGAAGACGTTGTCCTACAGGTCTTGGAGGGGAGCACAGGGTGACGCCAACAGGTGGTAGGGTTTCCGGGGCACAGGTGGAGTGCAACAGCACTGTCCACCTGGGAAATCGCCGTGTACCCGTGGGCTTCTCCGCCATCGAGGGTAACGAGAGCAGATGAGCGTGTGGCTTTGTGACGATTGGAGAGGTGTGCTCTCCACGAAGATGTCAGCTCATCATGCACTTCCGGGAAAAACAGGACTGGGGAGGGGCGAAGCTGTGAGCGGCGCCCGGACCCCAGGAACCAGTCATCCAACCGCGATGGCTGTGGGGAGGACGGAGGGTTCCAGTCCAGCCCCAAGCTGGCGGCAGCCCGGGAAAGCATGTTGGTCATCTGAGCATCAGTCTCAGCCTGGACGTGCTGGCCCGAAGGCGGCAGTCCAGGGGAGTCATCCGCGTCAGACGCCACACTCTCATATGCATCGGCGAGCTCATACACCTCGAGCTCTAGAGGATAAGCAGGCTGGCTGTGAGGCGAGCCGCTGTTGCCTCGAGCACGGACGGGAGTCAACAAGCATGCTGGGGGGCGGGTGGTCCGAGGGGGCATACCCGGCGGAGCTGCACCCGCTGCCGTCCCCAGATCACCTCCATCGCCAGCCGCATCGTCCTCAATCTTGTGGGAAGAAGGAACAATGCGGGGGCGGCTGGAGTGGCATGCTTTCTGTTTCTATACGAAATGCCACAAATAGCTGAACTGTTTTACGTGGACTGGCGGTGCAAGACGGGCAAACCAGGGTCCCGGCCATTTCATCGGGTATTTCAGAATTGTGGCAGGAGGGACACAAGTTCTCGTTCCTTCCATCAGGGAACAGAGGTTACAAAAGAAACCAGGACGTTCCCTTTCTGTCACTCACTCAACATTGTGTCAATTTAGTGACACTAGGGGTCCCTATACGAAATGCCACAAATAGCTGAACTGTTTTACTTGGACTGGCGGTGCGAGACGGGCAAACCATTGCATGTCTCGTTGCCAGCACACCTGGCCATCACGTAACTTCTCAAACATCAGAGGTGTTTGAGGGTCCCAAGGGCGACCCCTAGTGTCACTACATCGACACAATGTCTTGTTCCCTCCATCAGGAAACAGAGGTTATGAAAGTAACCAGGTCGTTTACCACAACCCCTTTGGTACTGAACGGACAAAGTTTATAGACACCCTTTTTAATTAACAGGTTTGGCCATATTCCCCATGGCTGGTGCCCTAGGTGACCTCCTAGCTTGCCTTTGCCAAGAAACGGCCCTGGGAGCAAATGTATTCTGCTATATTCTAAAATCAAGTCAAACCCTTTCTAGAAGAGTAAAGATGTTACAACAGAAAAGAGTGGGATTAATTCCCATGGTTTTAAAATTAAATGTTCAACAAGCACATATGAATATCGTTGTTCACTTCAGTCAAACTTTTGGCCATATAGTGAACATAAGGTTAATATGATATGATTGAGTTTTGATTGATAAACGACAAGGGATTGATAAATTATCAGAACTTGTCTTTTGTTGTGTGTGTGTGCTGTTTTTTACACTGTATGTTAAATGTATAATTCAAAAGATGTTCTTTTTCCTAATGTCCCTTTCAAAGGAAAACCAACTGAAGGCATCGCTCAACAGAGATATTGTTGAAAGGAAAAAGGAAATCTATACATCAATCCAAACTACCATTGAGGATGCAATGGCTTCTTGTTATGAACGTAAGCTTTAAAATTAATACATAATCACAGAAAAAAAAGCTATGTGGCCAGTTTGTATATTGATCATATGCACTCTTTTACTGTTGTGTGTGAGTTGGTGACTCAAGTGACAGCTGGACAAGTAATGAACTGAACAGACTGATTATAAGCTCTGCTTTTCATTAAATACCCAGCATGTAGAATAAAAAAGTATGTATTTAAGCACTCGAATCAAAAAAATATTGTTGTCCAGCTTATATTAGGCTATGTTAATTTTATGTAACCAATTGAGCACAAACGCATTCAAATAAAAGCTGTAATAAGGAAATATCGATAGTGGATGCGCACAAAGTCAAATAAAAGGTAAGCTTGCATATTTTATTTGTAAAAAGCTCTTTTAGTAATCCAATGATGTCAGACAATAGTTTAACACTGAACACATAATTTTATAATCTTTGTTTTGTTTCCAGTATTAAATATTTATCTTCTCTATAAAACAATATTTAAAATGATTAAAAAACTTGTCTGAGAAGCAAAATTGCAAAGATTTATGCTTGTAACAATACAAATATTTTCCATGGATAAGATACTGTATATTCTCTGAAAACACCTTAATATCTTATAAAACAAAGTTTCTCGGGTTAACAGATCTTGTTTAAAAATATCAAGATATTTTAGTCTAAAACAAGACATAGATTAAGAAATTATTTTTACCACCAGCTAATAACTTATGGGCACTTGAGGCATTAACAGTCTGTATTTTCTCCCATGTTCATAGTTTCTCTTACCGTTAAACTCGGTAGTCACATGTCTGGATGGTGATGTGCATATGGCAGTTGTACAGCTTTGGCCAAAAATATTGCCTTTGGTAAATATGAGCAAAAAAAAATATGAATTTATAGTTTATCCTTTTGATCTTTCATCCAAAATATTCACAAAAATCTGTCCTCCTAATAGACATCAAACAATTGCAAACACAACAAGTTATCAAAAAACAAATATACTGTATGTGTGGCACAATATTCAATATTTTGTGCAACCTCACTTTGCCAAGATAACAGCTCTGAGACTTCTCCTATAATAACTAATGAGGTTGGAGAACACATGGCAAGGGATCTGAGACCATTCCTCCATACAGTATCTCTCCAGATCCTTCAAATTAAAAGGTCCACATGGTGGACTCTCCTCTTCAGTTCACCCCACAGGTTTACAATGGGGTTCAGGTCAGGTGATTGGGATGCCATGGCAGACCCTTGATTTTTTTGGTCAGTGAAACATTTTAGTGTTGATTTTGATGTGTTTTTGATCATTGTCCTCCTGGAAGATCCAACCATGGCCCATTGTAAGCTTTCTGGCAGAGGAAGTCAGGTTTTGATTTTTTGTTTTTGATTTCTTGTTTTTGATTTGTTGGTATTTTATAGAGGCAATGATGCCATGTATCTGAACAAGATGTCCAGGACCTCTGGCATCAACAGCCCCTCAACATTAAAGCTCCACCACCATATTTAGCCATGGGCATGGGGTACTTTTCCATATGGCTACCTCTCAGTGTGCACTAAACCCATCTCTGATGTTTTCTGTCAAAAAGCTCTATTTTTCTTTCATCTGATCATAGAACCCAGTCCCATTTGAAGTTACAGTAGTGTCTGGCAAAATTAACATGCCTGAGTTTGTTGGATGAGAGCAGATGCTTGTGGTAATGTAGGTGACATCTGAGTGTAGCTTTGGAGACTTTCTGACCCCAAGACCCAAATCATTTCTGCAGTTCTCCAGCTGTGATCCTTGGAACATCCTCCTCACCGTGCGTGGAGACAATATAGACACACATCCTCTTCCAGACCAATTCTTAACACCTTAAGTTTATTGGAAGTTCTTAATTATTGCCCTGATTCTGGAAAGGGTCATTTTCAATGCTTTGGCTATTTTCTTATATACATTTTCTTTTACATATTTTGTGAAGCTCAACAACATTTTGCCACACATCATAACTTTATTCTTTGGTCTTACCCATTGTGATACATAAGGGAATTTGGCTTGTGTGTTACCTCATATTTATACCGCTGTTAAACAGAAAGTCGTGGCGGAACAATTTAATGTTCCTAGTCATCCAGGTGAACTAAAAAATTATAATATGAATGGGAATATACTTCAGATATATTTTACTCATATAAATTTCTAGAACTGCCAATAATTGTGGCAAATGTGTTTTTAATATAAATATTAAATTAATTATGAGATTTCCCTTTCAATCCATTTACTTCAATTAAATGTTAGATTTTGTGAATATTTTTAATGAAAGGTCAAAAGTATAAATATTAAATATATATTTTTCACAGCCGTATGCCATATTTTTGGCCACAACTGTATGTAAAGGAGGTTACGCACAGTTAAAACAGCCGTTGTACCCTCCATAAATGGTTATTTCGGGGAGGAGATTAGATTCAAGATTAGATTAGATTCAACTTTATTGTCATTGTGCAGAGTACAAGTACAAAGACAACGAAATGCAGTTTGCGTCCAACCAGAAGTGCAAAAAAGTAGAAAAGTGCATGTGATATTCAAGTATAGACAGGACAGGAAATATATTGCAGTGTTATAGAGCAGAATAAATATGGCTATGTAATATAAACAGTGTATGAACAACATGTACAGATATGTGCAATGTAGTAGCAGTGACATTAAAATAGTAATAGAATAATATAGATATGTGCAGTGTGTTAGCAGAATATAGAATATATATGGGGGGAGGTACACATGTATGTACGAACAATCTTCCACTAGCTGGGATTTATAAAAATGTTATAACTTTGTGCAGGTTCTGCCATACGTTTGATTGAATAAATCTAAAAATGTTGTGCATACACACACTTTTTATGCATGAGGCCCCTGGGCTGGTTGGCTAATCAAAAGATTGTAGGTTCAAACCCTTGTTGCTTAACCCTAGTTTGTTACTGGGGTCATTTCCTGTAATAAATGTTCTGTAATTTGCTTTAGATAATGCAGCTGCTAAATGATTACTGTATTATTTGTTAAAAAAATATTAGAGTGAACATTTTATTAATACTGCAGGATGTAGGCCTACAATAAACATTTTAAATAAAAGGTTCTTGTAGTTTCACTGTAAAAAGTCTCATTGAAAAAAAATGTATGAACACCAAGCATTGTCTATTTTAGAAGCTGCAGCGGTGAAAGGAACAGGATCCATGAGTGTAAGGCAAAATATGTTAATAGAACATGTTCATTCGATAAAAAATGACATGTTCAACAAGGCAAAAATGAAAGTCCTTGAAAAGTTCAAGAACTTAAAGGTATTGGTTTTATTAATTCATTCATACATTAAAGCACATATTTATTTACACGATGACTCATCTCAAACAGAATCTTTTATCTTTGTGAAGCTGTATATAATGGATGCTCTTGAATCTGGACTAAAGAGATCAATGAAACTGTCACTGTCACAAACCAACAAAATCACATTCTTGGGTAAGAGAGACTTTTAACCCATTTCAAGATTTTGTGATTTTTGCAATGCTATAGTATCAACATATAATTCTGAATTTCATGATGTCTGTTCATAAAATTATGCAATATCTTGTATTATATTTTCTCTAGATGTCTCCAGAGAGATTGAACAGCTGGAGAGACTGTCAGATCAACTGTATGACTGAGATCATCAAACAATGAACAGGGCAAGAGAAAGAATACAATTCACAAAAGGGAAATATTCTTAACACTTTATTTTACAGTGTCTGAGTTATACATATTACATGTTACTAAAAGTAAACTCAACATATTACTCAGAGGTTTGGGCTTTATTTTAAGTTTGAGAAAATGCAGATCATGATACACAAACTGTATACTGATTTATAGCATATTTAATATGATAACCTTTATAAAAGCAATAAATAGAAATTATATTTAAAAGCATATGGCAGTTTGCCAATATTCAAGAACCTATATTGGTGATTTATAGGTGGGAAATAGTAAAAAGGGTTTCTTTTCTTTTTTGTTGTTGTTTTCATTTCTGAAAATGATTTGTGAAACAATGAAAGCAACAGATCATTCTTAACAATGTTAATGAGTCTAGCATTTGTGATTGATATTTGGCACTTATCCAATAAAGTTTCTTATCCAATAAATTAATGAATTTATTCATAATTTATCTATCCATGTTTTATAATGTGCAAGCTATGACAACAGGACAAAATATTGAAGCCTTTTTTATTTATGCAAAATATAAATTTACAAATACATAAAATCTTAAGAGTAAACTTTTTCTGCTAAACATAAATCTTAAGAATAAACAGCCTAATTAATACAAATGCCTTCACACTGGTACAATCAAAGATGGATGTGTATTAATCAACAAATTATAGGCTAATGTAAGTCTCAAAGTTACATATTTAAAGAGTTCACCCCCCCCCCCTAATATTTAAACTATCCTCATATACAGACCTTTGTGTTGATCTGAACATACATATATTACTTTTTTCCTTTTATACTTTTTTGGGTGTATAAGCAGCTGGAATGCCCACTCCATTCAGGTTTTGTGCTGAGGAGCCGAGACAAGGTCCAGCCATTTAAGCGGCTAGTACAGTGTTGTGGCAAGAGGGACACAATGTGACATTCGATGTAGTGACATTAGTGGTCCCTATAGGAAAACGCCACAACAGCTGAACCGTGTTACGTGAACTACTGATGCAGATGCAAGCAGGTCGCTGCATGCATAATAGCAGGTGCATCAGACTGCATGTAACCTCCCCAATGCCTAAAATCCTGAGGGGGGAAGCGACGTAACTAGCATGGGAGCAGGCCGTGCCAGCCGCAGCCTTTTCTCTCTATGTTTTCTCTCCACAGAGTATTAGATTTGGCTGAGGCATCTAACGGTTTCATTCGCATTGGGGAAGGTGTTCTCTTTCTTTCCTATTCTTTCAGGTGGAAAAGACCCAGCGGAGACCACATCCTGCCCAAAAGGGAAGGTCAACATGTGGCAATACGACACATGGGCTCAGCAGCCGTACATGGAATAGGTGCGGTGGTAGGTTCTGCCATGAAGGGGGTGGGGGGGACTCTACAAATACAGCGACAGGGGGCAGAGAGAGCTCCGTAATACTGAGCGTACTGAATTGCGTAGCCGGGTCGGATGGTCCTGGCCAGCCACCGCGACGGGTTGGAAAGCGTTTGCCATGCGTCCAAGCTCCAGGCTCTGGGCACTAAGGGGGGCAATTGCGTCTGATGTACCTGGGGGTGGAGCCTTGCGGTAGGGGGAGCAGGCGACATCGCATCGAGGAGAGTTGCTTCGGCCCGAGGCAGTTGTGTTGAGGGGGAGCTCAAAGCACTTACTTTGCTCTGCAAAACCGTCATAGGGCGGGTTAGCAACTGAGGAGGAAGGGCCTCTTGGGCCATCCTCGAGACTCGTCACAACCGGCGGGTCATAGGAGTGGCGGGGAGGCCAAGTTAGCGGGGCCCTGGCTGCGGGTACTCGGTGTCTAGCGGCCTTGATAATGGCAGCTGTGGACACCGATTACATGACCCAAGGAGTGTTTGGGGTGTAGCCATGAGTGGTGCCCCGAACCCAGGAACCAATCATCAAGCCACGAGCACTCACTCAGTCAGTCCAAGCAAGTCATCGGCGTCCGACATCGCCAGAGCGCTTTCCGATGGAGCGATCGAAGACTCATACTGCTCGCAGGCCCCGAAAGTCGTCATGCTGGCCGTTAGGCAGGCTGGTCTCATTTAGGAACCGGATGGGAGCAAAGAGTATGCTGGGGAACAGGAGGCCCATTGAACTACACAAATCGCCTCCAGTGGCAGCCGGGCCAGCCTCATACTCGTGGGTAGAAGGCGCAGCGAGGGTGGGGTGGGGGGGGGGGGGGGCGGCTAGAGTGGCTTTCCCACGGAAGAAGGAAAGCCACGACCACAACGTTGTCATGGTCATATTCTTGCAATGAGAACATGAACATCCACAAACGCTGCCTCAGTGTGATTGCTGCCTAGACACGTGATGCAGCGCCCGTGTCCGTCGGAGGTGGCGAGATAACAACCGCATCCAGATGGAAAGACATCTTTATTAAGACACATCTTTAAAAAGACATTCAATGTCAATGTGTGTGCTCTAATAGAGAATATACACTCACCTAAAGGATTATTAGGAACACCTGTTCAATTTGGCTGGTGGTGGTGGTGTAATGGTGTGGGGGATGTATTCTTGGCACACTTTAGGCCCCTTAGTGCCAATTGGGCATCGTTTAAATGCCACGGCCTACCTGAGCATTGTTTCTGACCATGTCCATCCCTTTATGGCCACCATGTACCCATCCTCTGATGGCTACTTCCAGCAGGATAATGCACCATGTCACAAAGCTCGAATCATTTCAAATTGGTTTCTTGAACATGACAATGAGTTCACTGTACTAAAATGGCCCCCACAGTCACCAGATCTCAACCCAATAGAGCATCTTTGGGATGTGGTGGAACGGGAGCTTCGTGCCCTGGATGTGCATCCCACAAATCTCCATCAACTGCAAGATGCTATCCTATCAATATGGGCCAACATTTCTAAAGAATGCTTTCAGCACCTTGTTGAATCAATGCCACGTAGAATTAAGGCAGTTCTGAAGGCGAAAGGGGGTCAAACACAGTATTAGTATGGTGTTCCTAATAATCCTTTACGTGAGTGTATACTCTTTAGCAGGAATATACACTCTTTTTGCACATATTTGGAAAAAAATGTGATTCACTGGACCAGGCCACCTTCTTCCATTGCTCCATGGTCCAGTTCTGATGCTCACGTGCCCATTATAGGCGCTTTCAGCATGGGCACTCTGACCGGTCTGTGGCTACACAGCCCCATATGCAGCAAGCTGCGATGCACTGTGTGTTCTGACACCTTTCTATCATGGCCAGCATCAAGTCTTTCAGCAGTTACTGCTGCAGTAGCTCTTCTGTGGGATCAGACCAGGCGGGATAGCCTTCACTCCCCATGCGCATCGGCGAGGCTTGGGTTCGCTGACCTTGTTGTTGGTTCACCGGATGTCCATCTATTGACATCATTTGGTAGGAACTAATCATTGCATACTGGGAACACCCCACAAGACCTGCCGTTTTGGAGATGCTGTGACCCAATCGTCTAGCCATCATAATTTGGCACTTGTCAAAGTCACTCAGATTCTTAGGCGTGACCATTTTTCCTACTTTCCAACTCATGAAATTCAAGAACTGACTATTCACTTGCTGCCTAATATATCTATGTAACATGATGTATTACTATCTATGTACTATAAACTATGTTATATTCACTTCACGTTAAGAATTCTTAATCTTTGTCCAGAAAAAAATAACTGGTGTATCTGTGAAAGGTCAAGACATTTTCATTTGTATAGTGCTTTTCACAACACACATTGTTTCAAAGCAGCTTTATCATGCAATAACAGAAAATTAAACTGTTATATATAAAAATAGTGATCATTGTTTAGTTTGTATTATATATGATTGTACTTAAAGTGAATTAAACTAAGAAGATCCTATTTTCAGTTATCAAATAAATGTAACAGCAGTTCTCTGAATGAAAACCCACCTGTGGCCTTTCATTTTTGTAACAATGAAGATCTTTGTGTGTCTGATATGCAAACATCCATCAAACTCAGTTAGGAACATTTACATTTGGCCTAAAGGGCAACCAGGTCTACATATAATATCCATATGTATGAAGCTGATTTTATAATGGACCTAACATTCAGTGTAAAATAAAGTCAAATTAAATTCACTAAGGAGAACATTTCTCTGCCTCACACACATTGTGTTCCATTTTACACTGGAAAATATTTCCAAGAAGTCCGCAAACAAATGTAAATATTTATAGACTTATTGTTCAACTGACTTTCCATGTGATCTGAATGAAAAGGTACACAAAGATTTTCCCTCTATTCATGAAATTGTATGATGCTTTAGAAAACACATTTAAACAGGTTATGCTGGTAGAAGATAAACTCGCACCTTTCCACATTCCACATCTTAATGATTTTCATTGATGGTAACTGATGATCTAAAGCAGCTGCAGTTTTATGTGGGAGTCCTGAACTGTGACCTGTTTGGATAAACTGGTTCTTATTAAAGTTAAAAATGAACACCTTTGTCACAGAATACAAAAAGTGTGATTCATGGACAATGTTTTGGAGTTGAGGAATCTGATTGGAGAGCTTATGAATTGTACTAGTGCCTTCCAGTTTTGTGTGCAATATGCATCAGACCCTGCAAAATTGTGAGACCCTCACAATTGAGATTGGAGGGCTGTAGAAAATTAGCCATTCTATATTTTTTTTCTGAAATCTGATTTTTTATTTTCTCCACAAAAAGCAATTTATATCTGTATTACTGTCTATTTTATCCAAAAACTTATATAGTTTGTCATAACAGCCCTCTTTCCTGTCCCCATTTTGCCATTGTAAAATAGACAGACAGACATACTGACTGACAGATAGATAGATGATAGCTAGATAGATAGACAGACAGACAGATAGATATATAGATAGATAGACAGACAGACAGATAGATAGAGGATAACTGCATGTGCAGCTTTTGAATAAATCTGTCCTGCAGATAGACATTTCCACACAAAATTGTATATTAAAAAAAACTCTCTCTCTCTCTCTCTCTCTCTCTCTCTCTCTCTCTCTATATATATATATATATGTTGTATCATATTTGATATATGGATTTCTAAAGGGGGGTTTTCAATAAAATTATATTCAACATTTTAACCAAACACAAAGTTGCTTACTGTATATTTAGAAAATACTCATTTTTTAATATCATTAACAATATAATTATTACTGTCACTTTTACTTTCTTAACATAAGCTGTCATTTATCCCAACATGAGTCACTTTTCGCAGAAGTCCACCTCCATTTTAAATAGATCGATATAAACACAGAATCCACTTTTTCAACAAAGAACCACTAGATGGTGCTATAAACATGTGAAACTTACATACCATTGGTTGTTTGGCTCATCAGCTTGAACAGAGAGTGAATCAGGAGCTGTTAAACATTGTGTATCATATTTGATACAAATGGCTTTATAGGGTTAAGAAAGGAAATCTTCATTTGAGGGGCACCTACAGTATATTGTACAAACAGTTGGTTGAAAAGATTGTCTTGGTCAAGTTAATTTTCTACATACAAAATTAGTAAACTTTTTTAATTTACAGGTTTACAGTATGCCATTTACAGAGAATTTAGCAAACAATTCAGAAAAAAGTGAAAGGAGGAAAAAAAAACATTTGTCTATGATGAGATCTGTGCTACTATAGTAAACAGTCCATTTTGCATTCTCCACTCCCACTGTTGTTATAAAAGCTTGTTAGCTGCATTCATACAGGCACTGCAGATTGTGGGAGCTTGTCATGCCAGTGCACAGTAAGTACTTATGATAAAACATTTTGTTGTGTGCTTTATCGATTAGGGCTCAATTAATTTTTGTCATTATGAAGTTTATACTTGTAACATACATTTTAAAGTTCTTTTCTTTACTTATATAATTATTTTATTAATATATATATATATATATATATATATATATATATATATATATATATATATATATATAATTAGAGCACTTAGTAATATAACTTTACTTATTTACTTTTTTTACACATTTTGTTGCCCTGCTTAAGACTCCCCTAATGTCTTGTTAACAACCAATATAATCAATGAATACACAGACTGGAGACACAACTGGACAAAATAATTATCAGTTCCATCCCTCATTTAGGAATATGAGCATCAACAGTTTCTGAGACAATAGCCATAATGCTTAGATAGCAGCGCAAACAAGGCAACCTCTCATTTCTCTCCCACAAAACCAAACTAATTTGGAAGACTTTTAGATATCTTACAAAGGCATATTTTCCTGGGCTGAAATAGTTAAACTGTTTGTGCTATGTTTTTAAATACATTACAGTAATAATAATCAAGATTCTACTGCTAGCATTTTGAGATTTTACTGATTTTATTAATGAACTAATAAAAAAAAAAATTAAAAAAAATAAAAATCCAGACATTTTGGACTTATGAAATACATGATACTGATTTGAGATTTAATGATCCATGAAACTAAATGTATATTTAATCAATCATTATCCTAATCTTTTAGTTCATAACTCAATTTTCCTTTATTTCTGATATTACACAAGGTGTTTTGGTTTGTTGAAAATATTACAAACACTAACTTTTATGATAACTAAAATGTACTATTTAATTATTAAAGACATAACAACTGTTTCTATCATCTGTATTTGGAAGGACAAACAGTACTTTTGAGTTGTTATTGAAGTTAATGACTGCTTGGTCATACAGCTTGTTTTCCATACACATGAAATATAGTTTAAAATAATAAATGTGGATTCAGTTTAAAAAAATAAAATCTCAACCATAATAATAGCATTACACCTAAAGCTGTCTGACTTTCTGAGCATTTTGTTTACAAAGTTATCCTACAAGAAGTATGCAACAAAACAAATAGATACAACATCTCAAAGAAAAATAAAACCAGGAAGTGAGACTGCATCCCTGTCCATCACGGCCATAGGACGAGTAGACAGATCCCATAATTTTAAAGTATATGTGTTCCGATGTCTGAAATCAGTGTATAAATTTAAGAATGTCACACATGTTCTCTGCAATTTAAAAAACAGTGAGCTTTAATCTAAAATAATGTTTTTATTATTAACTGTTCAAAGCTTATCGTTTTTTCACTAAAATTAATAGTTGTAAATAATATTTTGTCACTACTCAAGTAATCATGTAATTATCGAAACTTTATCATACTGTATGTCTATGTATATGTATATGTATATGTTTCGGTAGTGATAATTTTAGCAAATTTTGAGCATAACTCAAATTTCATCTTAAATTTTATGTATGTGCAAATGTTCAAAGCTTGTAATTATTTCCTTAAAATGAGATGTTGAAGATAACATTGTGTCACTGCTTAAAATAATTATGTCACTACACAAACATTATTATACAGTATGTTTCCTAATGCCAATTTTAGCTCATTTTAATTTTGGCTAATTTTAGTTTATGATTATTAGGAAATAATAGTATGTTTTTAACAGCTGTACTTACATAAAACAGAATATTTTAATGAAAACCCCAAAAAGTTGATTTAATTGCAGAGAATATGTGTTTCGGTAGTGACAATTCTTAATATTACACACTAATTTTTTAAGATTTTAGAGCACATGTACTTCAAAGTGATGGGATCAAACTACTCACAATCCAGCCATGATGAGGAGAGATGCAATCTCACTTCCTGGTCAAAAATGCAGGGGTGTGGCTAAAATCAGGCTCACCCAATAGACTAAAACATTTTGTGTTTCATTAGTGACATAACAATGAGAGACAGCATTTTTAAATAAAAGTAATTATTTAAAAATGAAGCCATCAAGAGAATCTAAATAATGTCCTTTAACTTTAAAAAGAATTAAAAAGGTCTTTTAAAAAACAACATTGAAAATGTTTTTATATTATTTTGTGAGGGTTTGGGACAGCCACTCCTAATAGAACGTAATGTATGAATTATGATGAGGTATATATTTAGCATATTATTATCTTAAATAATGCCTTGGGTTTTAATAGATCATAATATAATCTTATGACATATATTATATCGGAATTCATAAATATATTTTTTAATAGTTCTTTTAATTGTAGGACCGCAGATTGCACCAATTCAGTAGAATGGCCCATATAAGGTGCTTTAAAAGGTATGTTATAAAGTATAGTATGTCATTTAGAAGCATATATTGAAGTAACAGGCCTACTCTTAAAGGTATAGTTCACGCACAAATAAAATTCTTCTGCATTTCTTTCTTCAATGGAGCATCAAGGAGATGAATGTTATGGAATGACAGCATCAGTTGCCATTTACTTTTATTGTATGCATAAAAGAACATTCCCCGTATGACGCTCACTTCGACGTTGTGTCGAAGAAGCGACCCCAGGGTCTCTCTTGAGCACCAAATATGCCTCTGATCTATGAAAACAGGCCAATGAGAAGTTGGCAGACAGTATTTGCATACCCCGCCCCCGGACATACAGGTATAAAGGCGGGGAAATACGTTGAGTTCTTTCAGAAATTTTCTTCGGAGCCAATGGTCGTGTATGCAGCGCGCTGCGAGTCACACACCCGTTCCTCTTACCTCTGATTTTGCTGTTGGATATACGGCGCACTTCAGCGGTTTTCTTATTCTCTGCACAGCAGTGCAGTTTGCCCCTGGGCACTTCGACAGTGCAAATAAAGAGTTGTTTATTAAAAGAGTGATTTTCTCAATAAAAGAGTATTTTCCTCTAAAGAGCAATACACAGCGGCGTTGAACATCCTTTTCAGGACACGTCTTTATAAAGATGCCCTTCCCCCCTGTATAGTTCCTGGATGCGGTAGAGTGCTCTCATCAGTGGAGTGACAGACAGGGAGAGGGACAGGTTGAAAATGTCCTTAAAATCACCAGCCAGTTGGCTCGCTCATGATCAAGAGAAAGCTACGGTGAAAAACAATCTACATCTTGTAAATAAACAGAACTATCTACCATATATGCCAAGAACTTATTATATATAAAATAATAATAATTATTATAATGTTTAAATCATAGTAAGTTTCAAGTAGTAAATAGTTTTGTAGTAGAAATGTTTCAAATCACATACACCTACGCTACTGTATTCCCATTGTAAAATAAGAACGAAAAGGTATATATGAGAAACACAAAAATGTATTCAGTTCAGAACAACAACGAGCCAAGAATTTTTGACATACAAAACATACGTCTTAGTTATCATCTTTGACTTCTGATTGTCAAAGTATTTTTTATCTCTGGCTTGCCAGGACCAAGTTGTTTGATGGCCAGTTTGTCTTGAATTTGCAATGGAAACAACACACTATTACACATATTTATCAATAGTGCACACCATGTATGCAATCTGTAGCGAGAACTAATACTGAAGTTACCTTTTGTTTGTGTAAAGGGGTTCAAAGGGAAAGGATATAAGTGAATTAAAGCAAAAGCCAAATAACAACCAAACATGAATGACAGCTGACTGAAGCTCTCTCTCTGGAACTGTCGTCTCCGGTCGCCTTTATCCCTCGCTCGCCTCATCAGGGTGATTGGGGTCCAGGCGTGCATCATTCCGGCCCAGCCATAACCTCCTCCGCCCTACACTCCTCCCTGAGTTGCCTCAGGCCGGGGCGCCCCGGGCATGACGTACATGACATCATTCCCGCCTTCTTTGTCCTGGGAGGAGACAGGAGGGGAAAATAAAACAAACAAAAAAATCAGCTGAGGGGAAGGACAACATGGAGCGAGAGAGAGAGAGGAGAGAGAGAACAAAGAAACTCACTCATCGGTTCTCTGATGCGCTGTCGCATGGTCCTCGATCACTCCTCCACCCTCTTGGGCTGACGACAGTCAAACCTCTGATCCCCACCTGACAGAATGCTCCTCTGCGTTTCTGGTGGCACGTGGGGACATGCCTCCAACCCTGGCTGCGGCCCTACTGCTCCAGGTGGTCGGAGAGTCGATTCCCTCCTCCCCTCCTGGACGGTGGTCTTCCCTCAACCTCTCTATGTTTTTGGCAGCTGGCAGGGCACTCCTCCACCCCTGGCAGTGGCTCTATCGCTCCAGGTGGTCGGGGAGTCCAGTCCCTCCTCTCCTCGCATACGGCGGCCGTTCCCTGCATCTTGGCGGTTGGGGTACTCCATCCCCCGGTGGATGGCAGCGG
This sequence comes from Moxostoma hubbsi, assembly GCA_032164185.1. Lineage (NCBI taxonomy): Eukaryota > Metazoa > Chordata > Actinopteri > Cypriniformes > Catostomidae > Moxostoma > Moxostoma hubbsi. Next base: position 33,450,403 of record JAVLUX010000026.1, on the reverse strand, counting down.
CTCTCCCCTGGGTGGACGGCAGTGTCGAGGACTCTACGATGGGCATCCCTCCTGAGTTTCGGCACCAGTGTAAAGGGATTGTTGGAAAAGAGAAGGCGTGAACCGGCTTGATAGTATAAATGATAATTTAATAATAAACTGAACCAAAAAGACACACAGACACACAGGTGTCGGACAACTGTCCGTAATTCTCTCTCTCTCAATCGATCCGGCGCTGGCGTGGTCCTTTTATGCCACTCTCTCCAATCTCACTACAATTAGGAACAGGTGTTAGTCATAATTTGGTTCAGGTGTATGCACCCTTACCACTCTCTCTCTCCCCCCGACGGATACTCGACCACGCCCCCGATGCCACAGTTTGGCACTACGTTATGGGCAGATTAATTTCTACACCAATGTGTCTCAGTGACTACATTTACATGGACACCAGAAAACATGGGCGTATAAAATCAGTAAGCAGATATTTCCACAGCAATATAATTTTCTCACAATGCTTGTGTAAAGGAAGGAAATCTGCGTTCTCGTTTACATGACGTTTCAGAATTGTTTTTTACATTTTCTTAAGAGCATGTAAGCGTGGTCAATGAGGCTTCATTGCTGTACCATATTTAACCACAGATTACATGTGGAAAAGGAGGGACGTTTGTCCAAAACAGTGAGTTTAGTTATTTAGTCTAAGATAGACTAATTTCAGAATTCTCGTTTTAAATATGCCTGCCAAATGTTTGGAAAAACATTACAAACTATGGTGCCATGAATAATTAATTTTGTTTATTATACACCTTCACATAAAGTGGCTCAACACGCACGCACGCACGCACACACACACACACACACACACAAACACACACACTGTTAAACATTGTTTACTGTTCCTATACCCCTGGTCAGGGTTATTTAATAATGCATGATTTACATGATTTTAATATTAAATAATCTTTCCTCTTAATAATCTAGATTCCATTTCATTCCTGGATTACTGTCACATGGGTCACCATCATCATGAGTTCTGGAAGGAAGCTGCGTTTTATGTCCTGGAATTCACATGGACTACGCTCTTATATACATATCATAAAGAGCAAGATAGAGAAACACAAATGTCATGTTGTTTTTCTTCAAGAAACATATGCAGTTAATTCGAAGGTTTTAGAGATACTTGAAGATTGGAAAACATTCTACGCCACAGCACCAACGTCATGCAAACGAGGAGTGGCTATTTTGATCAGAAAAAGTGTTTTTGAAGAGTCAGGTTGCACAGAAAACATTGATCCTTCTGGCTGCTATATTGTGGTTAAATGTACATTGAAAGGACAACTATTCACACTTGTGAGTGTATACAATACCCAAGAGGATACAAACCCCTTAATAAGACTCATTAATGTACTTGAGAATTGTGCAGAGGGCATCTTGCTTATTGGAGGCGACTTTAACGTTCCCCTGAATCCATATCTAGACAAAAGTTCTACTAGGAAAAATAAAATACACTCATGTTTGCAACCAGTTGTGGAGAGATTTATGAAATCTTTTCATCTTGTAGATGTGTGGAGAAGATTTCACCCAATAGACTGGCAACAATCTTATCAACAAAACAATATGATGTCAAGATTGGACTATCTTTTTGTTCCAGAGGAGTCAATGCAATATATTAAAACTTGTGAGATTTCTAAGGACAAATTCCCCTCTGACCATTACCCAATTTGTTTTAATATTGAAATATCCAAAGAAGAGAATAAGAAACCAGAGATTTGTCAGAATATCACTGAAGAGGAGAGCACAATGAATATCTCTGCCTACAAGGAAACCGTTTTGGATAAATGGTTGAACTGCAAACAGAAATATTGGAAACAGGAACTTGATTTGATCATAAATCCCCACAAACCTCCAATTATTTGTGCATTAGAGATTGGAAGAGTAATTCAGTCTTTTGCGGTTAACCAAATCAATGCTGACCGTCCAGATGGTATACCACTTTCATTCTATAAGAGTAACCTTCATGCTCTGATGTCACATTTATGTGCTTTTTACCACAATGTCTTTGAGCGATCCATGATCCCAGAGTCTTTCAGTGAAGCTTTGAAAGTATCTGAGACCCATTACATATTTAATGTTGACTATCTGATTTTAACCACCATCATGGCCAGGTGGCTTAATGACCATTTAGAGTCCCATTCAGCAGACTACAAAAATGATGATCACAAAAGTGTTTTGTTTGCCTTCAAAAGGCAACCAATAAAAGTCAGATGGACTGTCTTAGAGAGTTTTTTGAAAAAAGAAAAAGACAGTGATCAGACAGATCCACCATTACTGGATACATTTAAGATTGACATTCTTGACAAGATCTTGAGAAAAAGTCCAGGAGGCAAATACAGATTACTGTGCTGGGGTTGCCCTCTCACTTTACCGTTGATGGCATTCTATCTTAAACATGTTGCTAATGAAATGGTTGACAGTGTAAAACACCAAACACCAAACATTTTATATATTTCTAGAGAGAATGTCATTGCTAGATTCTCTGCTGATTTGGAGAGAGATGCATTGAAGAACTTGGGAGACAAATACAAAATTGTGGACTGTATACCTGTACATGAAATTAAGAAGATAAAACAGTCATGAAAGATCAGAATGTGGATAGCCACAATTTCTGGTATACATCAGGTTTTCTAAGCAACTTAGTCCAGTTTAGAAACTATTTTTAAATATTTTGCTGCCATATTTGCATATTACATTTTTAATTCATCTGATTGCAAGGGGATTGTGATGGTTGAAGGTATATAGTTTTACTTAAATAATCACCCTACATGATATTTGCAGAGCAATGCTTGCTTGCTGGCCACAATTGGCTGAAGTTAAAAGCAAATGATTTTTGGATTTACAAAAATGTACTACAATAATTTGATTCAGAATGTTTTCGATACTACTGTAGCATCATCACATTTTAGTTAGCAATATTTTTAGTAAAATACCAAACTTATCAAAATCTTTTTTATGCATTTGATGTTGGATTAATAATAGTAATAATGAATGCATAAAATGGTTAGTTAATATTGGATAAACAAGTAAATTAAACAAATAAAAGTTATTTGTGGACTAGTTGGTTACAATAAAGTGGTGGGATGACTGTTGCAGATAACAGTAATAATTACAATCAGAGAGAGAAGGAAAAAATGAAATAACTTGATGCCGTGCATGAAAATCATCCGTACAGTATATTGGCTCCTCGTCTTCATCTCCTCCTAAGTGTGCTCTGGCCCGCACCACATGTTGTGTAGTACTGCACATATTGTGTAGCATTGCTCTTTGATTGGTGAATGTCTCTAAAGCACAGATTCTAGCGTCTACTTATCTTGTGCTCCACAATAACATGGTGAACCTCGTTATATTCAATTAATGCTTGCTGTCATTAGCAGGACTATACACAGGGCCTCCGCTGTCTTCACCGATCTTGGGAGATTTAATCTCGATGCACAGAAACATTTTGAAAACGAAATATTAAAATGCACATCTGATGAACGAAGCAGTGGCTGTGAAAAATAAATATATTTTTCTGAATTAAACGATTGCAAACCAAAATGTAATTATGTGGTGATTTAAGTTGTACATTTAAGAAAATATTTGTAAATATTTCCAGCGAGGTAAATTACAAATGTTAAGCTCAAATATAATGAAGTTGCAATGACGAGCAGCACTACACGGTCACATTTCAGCACTTCACGTTTACGGACAGCGTCTTTCTTAAGTAGCACTTAAAGCGTATCCTCGCATGTTCATGTTAAGTGCAGTTTTGGGAAACGCACATAAAAAATAACAAATGTTCGTAAATATGCTCGTAAAAAAACGCACTTAACCGCAATGATCAGTCATTATTGGGAAACGCCACCCAGGTCTATGGCAGAACTGTGGTTTGATTCCTGTAAGGCAGGGGTCGCTGTTCTAAGGTTAATTGAGGTTTCTTTAAATTATGTCACTTTATTTTGAAATTGTCTTATTGTCATAGGTCAACTGTTTCCTTCTTCTGTTTCCCCTGTCCTGATTATTTTTAAATGTATCTTTTTAGTCTGATTTGTACATATATCCTGTTTGTTTCTTCATTTTTATCAAATGTTGTTCACTTACTGTTGATTGTGAAAGCTGTATCTTCTTAGTTGAAACAGAGTATTGTACTCAGTTGTATTTGTTTTTTATTATTTCATGTTTTACTTTGAATGAAACTATAAAATAAACTGATTTCTGTATTACTATATTGAATGTTTATTAAAAAAGGCCAGAAATTATGAAACAGTTATCAGTAGTTGGACATTTAGAATTATTCAAACTTTGATTGTTTGTAATGATAATTTAAATGAAAGGGAGTTCAGATTTACATGAGTATATCTAATTTTCTTTAATAGAAAGGGACATTTGCATATCTATCACAGTGTATCAAACTTCCATCAAGCTCAACAGACGTCATTCTTCAAACAATATGTTTAGAGTACATTTTCATAATATTTTCTACAACCCATACAACAGTATGAAAAATTTTAATAAAGACAAAAATGAGTGATTTGTAAATTATAAACACCCTTCGCTATATTGAAAGCTCTACCACTAAACATTACATGATTTTTACCTAGTGAAATTAATTACTTTTATTTTTGTATTTTTTTTTAATGTTTCAACTCGACAGTCGAGTTTTTACCACTGTGAAACATCACCATTTCTAAAAACACTTATTAAGCATTTGGGCATTAAAAATACAAGTTTGTTAAGTTTAGAAAGTGGAATTTCCCCCCATGCATCCATTATGTATTTAACTGCACAATTGTATGGGGTCTTCGTTGCCAGATGATGTGCTTCATAATGCACCACACATTCTCAATTGGAGACAGGTCAGGACTGCAGGCAGGCCAATCTAGCACCAACACTCTCTGATTACACAACCATGACCTTGTAATCCGGGCAGTATGTGGTTTAAAGTTGTCCTGCTGGAAAATACAGGGACGTTCCTGGAAAAGACAGTGCTGGATGGCAGAATATGTTGCTCCAAAATTTGTACATATATGTCTGCATTCATGGTGTTCTCACAGATGTGCGAGTTACCCATGCCATGGGCCCTGACACCCCCCTGGCCCATACCAAGCTTTTGGACCTGACACTAATAACAGCTTGGATGTCCTTTTCCTCTTTGGCACTGAGTACACGACGTCTGTGTTTTTCAAATCTTTTTGAAATGTGGACACAGTTCCACTGTTCTACTTTCCATCTAAGATGAGACTGAACCCAGAGAAGTCGTCAGTGCTTCTGGACAGTGTTACCAAAAATGTGAAGCTCCAAAAGCAAATAATAAAAAAGGCATGCCATGACCATTTAAAAGTTTTGCAATGTCATAATAACGATGTGGACATTTAGCTTTAAAGGGGTCATGTCACAACTTTTTTATTATTTCAATATGTTCCTTGAGGTAACGTTTTTTGAACATAAAACAGTGATATATTTGTAAAACACGATAATTTAACCGGTCATCTAACTGGTTCTGGTGCTGATTCTCCTTTAAAGGTTCATAAAACACTAAACTACATTTCATTTTCTGAGATGTTACCAGATATGTAAGTGTTAAACATAAAAGAAAATAATGTTAGCATCCATTCATTTAAATTTTAATAGGAAAGAGGTTTATTATTATTTTGTTTCAGCTATTTTCATCCTCCAGGTTTAGAATCAACATATGGTTAATGTCACACTATTTGATGTTACGATATCCTATAGTGCATCGTCTGGTCTGCTGATCTGCTGATCACACCCACTTGGCATTTTTTGATTTTTTTGTCAAGACCCTTTAAGACTTGATGGTAAATGGTCACTATTATGATTGGCTCTCTGCTCTTGACTGATCAGCTCTCTACTTGGCATCTCACTGCTCATCTTTTAGCTACTCGGCAGGCTACAGAAGTGATAAGGTAAAGTAGGCTTTGACGTGTTGTTGTGGGGATGGTCAGATGCAAATGTCAACCACAGTGTGATATCACAACGTGGAGGAAGTAGAGAACGAGTCATTTTGGCAGCTTGGTTTCAACAAATGCTCTTTGTGCAGTGAGGAGGTTTACAGTATGTTTGTATGTGCAATGATCTCTTATATGTCAAAAGATAAAGAAAAATTGTATTCCTTATGTCATAACCCCTTTAAATAAATCAACCTGTTTCAACAAATCATTCAAGTTCATTGTTAAAGCTGCATTAAATAACTTTGTGCTTAAATTGAAAGTTTAAAATACAAGCAATTTGCAGAAGAGCAGATTACACCAGTCCTGTTTCAGCACTGCTCTTCTGGCAGATACATCTCATTGTTTGATCTTACCTGGACATCGCCTGTGAGTGATCATGACTGGGAGATATTCAGAGCTGCATTCATGAATGCTGAATCCTGATTGCCCAGTGCAGGAATATTCTAGGGAAAGGAAATACCACAAATAATGTATGAGTGATATGAACCTGACTTGGCACATCTGCAGGACAACGTTGAGATCGGTGTGCACCGACTAGTCTTGTAAAAATGAACAATTAACTATGCTTCCACCTAAGTTTTTTTTATGACAAGACTTTTTTTGTGAAAATGTGTAGTGCATCAAAAGGTTTAGAGATATAACTGATGGAAATGCAAATGACAGAATTTACCCTAATCGTTAGCTTGTTAATCATGGTGACAAGGTATAAGCCTACATTGAAAGCCAATTTATTGTATGTGAAGCATTACTCGGACTGTTATGGATTATGGCATACCTGCACAGATCTGAAGCTGCAAACACATCTGCATCATGACACTTCCATGAGCGTCAACACAAATGTCAAGTATCATGCACCTGTCATCTACAAGTGCACAAAGAACAAATGAATGGCCACTCTTTGTGATTAATTTAGTGCTGTAGCTATCCATTTATTTATTAAAGTTTATTTTCCACACCATTCAAAATAATAGACAGCAGTCATGGAATTAGCCCACAATACAAAAAAACAACAACAACAAAAAAAATATAAATTCTGTGCACAAAGATGTTTTAAATGTAAACAAGAATACACAATACTAGGAGAAAATTGTTAGGGCTTTGATTGCCTTTTATTTACACAAACTTAAATTAGCCTCACCCTGTTCTGTAGGCCTACATGAAAATAGTCGGCTGAATGACATTCTCAGAATGTTCTAGACTTTTTTCAAGACAATAAACTATCAGAACTATTTGCCCAATCCTGAGTCAGATATTGGGACATCTGGGAGGCGAAAGGTTCACAATTAGCGATATACAAACATTTCTTTATGGAAACTGCTTAAGTGCATGACATCATCATGCACAAAATATTTATCGATAACAAAGCGAAAAATGGATTGTCATTAAAAGGCTATTAAACAAACAACAATAACAAGAAAACAAGAAAAAAAACACACTGCTTTTTGCTCAATAAATTTAGTAGCTTTAAGTATTAATATAATTTTAATGGCATTATTAATCAAATTATTTAAAAATAATGTATATTTTTTAATAATACAAACCCCTGATGTAGAGATTGCATTAATTTCAATTATAAATGACCAAGGAAATAGAAAAGGTGAAATAAACAATTTATAATTATGCTCAGCCTTAATCAAGTTTTTCCTGACAGAAAACAATCTACCTTTGTAGAGCAATACTCCAGGCAGAATATTCCAACCAGTCACAAATACACTTCAGAAAATTGTGCAATATGCATCTGAATGAGTATCCGCATACAAAGGTAAATATGTATAGACCTATTGTTCAACTGACTTTTCATGTGATCTGAATGAATGGTACAAAAATATTTTCCCTCTATTCATGAAATTGTATGACACTTTAGAAAACACATTTAAACAGGTTATGCTGGTATAAGATAAATTCATAACCTTTCCACATCTTTATGATTTTGCATTGATGTCAACTGATGAGCTGGACTTAAACTATTTGAAGCAGCTGCAGATTGTGACCTGTTAAGTTAAACAGGTTCTTAAATTTCAAAATCAACATCTTTGTCACGCATGGCAAGACAAAAAGTGTGATTCATGGATGTTGCTTTGCAGTTGAGGAATGATTGGAGAGCTTATGAATTGCACTAGTGCCTTCAAGTTTTGTGTGCAATATGCATTAGATCCTTAAATATGTGCAAGCACAAATGAGATTGGAGAGCTATAGAAAATGAGCCATTCTTTTTAAATGGAATCTCTCTCTCTCTCTCAATTTCAATTCAATTCAATTCAATTCAATTCAATGGGCTTTATTGGCATGAAAGTTTCAAAAACAATGTTGCCAAAGCATCATATAGAATAAATAAAATAAAAGCAAAATACTTTTTGTCCAATAACTTGGACAGTATATAATATAATTATTAGTAATATAGAAATAACAGCAATATATACATTATTATTATTATTTATTTGACCACATCACATTGTGTGTGTGTGTGTGTGTGTGTTTGTCAAGATCCCTCACTGTCCCTCAGGTTGTGGCATGTTGATACATATTGGGCAGCAAGATGGGCCCTGTCTCCTTCTCCTAGGAGTATTTGTAATTTTGAGAGGTCATTTAGGTCTTTAAAATCTGAAGTTTCTGAAAGTCTGAAAGGAAGTGCATCTCTGTCTCGACCTCACCTGTCAAGCGATCACACATTCAGTTTTCTTTTGGTTGCCATGATTTTTTGTCTCTTCCTGTTTCAATTGCCAATGTGTGGTCACTGAGCCTGTATTTGGTTAGGGTCTGTCTCTGTTTTCGATCTCTGACTATTTTGCCAACTCATACTTTCTGTTTAGGGCCAGATAACATTCTAATCGACTTTGGCTTTTAGTTTCTTCTTTCCAATGTTCCAAGTAGGTTTCTTTGCATTGTGTTATAATTTGGTTTACTCTGATTGGTGTTTGGAGAACAGTGTTGATGTGAGACTGGTCAAAGTGTGTTTGAGGTGGGACGATTAGTTTCAGCACCATCTGATCATCTCTCTCTCTCTCTCTCTCTCTCTCTATTTATATATATATAAAACTACAGAATAGCAATGTATAAATTACATTTTGTATATGTATTTATTGTATTACATTAAAGTGTAAACATTGTGACTGTAAATTTTCTTTTTTAAACATTGTCCTGTTTTTTTGCTTGAGCATCCTGTCTTGCCCAACACAGCAACTTTCCATCCATTCTAATATAGTTTCAGTTACATAAACGTAAACAGAAACAAAAGTAAAAGTAAAAGCACAGTACGTTGGATAATGGTCTTTTGTCGTGTTACACCCTTAAAAATGTCTTTTGAAAGCACTTATTAGCTTGGCAGCTGAATCAACAGCAGTCTCTTCACACAGGGATTACAAGACCAGAAAGGTAATCCTCAAATTTTTATGTTTAAAGTAAAAAAATAATTAATATTAAAACTAAAACTAAGCATAAATAATTCAGGATAGCTTTATATTTTAAGTAAAACTAAATAAAATAAAAAAATTCAGGTTTAGTTGTGTCTTTACAGAATTGATTATGATTGACTTTCTGAAATCTGAGAAACATTTTTTTTTTTCAAGACAGACCACAAAAAAAGCTATTTATATCCATATTATTGTCTATTTTATCCAAAGAACACTTTTTTGATAGTTTGACATGTCAGCAATCTTTACTGTCTGCATTTTGCCATGTAAGAATTTTATTTTTTAAGGAAAGAAAAGTTTATTTTAAGCAATATATTGTGAATGTACTCATATAAATGTAAAATATTTAATATTTCCAAAAGATGTGTAATTTAAAAAAAATATAGGTATATAATATTAAAAACCACAACCGGTGTTTTTTAAGTTTGATGTCAAATTTGTTTTTGAAGATGATGCAGGATGTTAAAGAAGATCAATGGTCTGTAATTTGTGGAACAATGAAAAATGAGTAACTCCTTGTTTAGATCTTATAAGTAATGCAGTCTGACATGTACAAGGTTGTACTTTTAGCCTTGTTGTCTGACGTAGTAATTCTTAAATTATAATGGTCAACTTTTATTGAAATGAAAGCCTTGGTCTTTATTGTTTATGGCTTTGAAACCATGGGTGTTGCTATGTATAAAGGGGCGTACACCCCAGAGAACACCCCCACCCCTGTAACTTTGAAATATGTTAAGATAAGTTATGAACTACAGTGTACTACACCAGTATCACTAACATTCTGCTTTTATTGCATTTTGAACAAACACAAACACAATTATGATTCCTTGCACTCGACATGTCTGTATTAGTCAAGTTTACACAACACACATCCTTTCAAAGCAGCTTTACAGAACATTGTGCATTAACAGGAAATTAAACTGTAATATCAACAAAGTCTTTTCATTGTGTAGTTTGATTAAATATGATTGTCAATTTTGTATAAAATTTAAATAAAAGTCAATGGCCTCAGGGTAGCTGGTGATTGTTGGAGATTTCAACTCTGTCCTCAATCATTTTATTCACAAATTGTGTAATAACAACAAGGTGACAAATAATACAACCCCCCCCTTCTGAAAAAGTTGGGACTGTATGGATAATGCTAATAAAAATAAAAAGGAGTGATTTGTAAAGTCTGTCCACCTGAAGATCTAGCTGAAGAAGTATCTAGCTGTCAGAATTCTCCTCCTTAAGCAAGGGAACTGTGCAGTTGTGGATCACGTCCATGAGTTTTTAGAGCTGGCGAATTTTGTGCACTATCCAGACAACTCTTTGGTGGTTTTCTTCAGGGCGGGTCTCAGTAGTGCACTAAAGAAGCTATTGCCTCCAGCGGATCCTCATTGGACGTGCCTCGAGTTTATGGGTGTGGATGAAGAGGGCTTTAAATCTCCTCCCACAGTGGTTGCCCCCAGCCTTCCATGGCTCGTTCCTCCACGCCTCCAACACCCATGCCAGCCACGGCCAACGAACCAATGCCCACGCCTGCCATGGCCAACGAGCTGGAATTCTCGTCCATCCCGGAACCAATGTTGCCAGCTTCGTCCGTCCCAGAGCCAGCATTGCCAACTTCGGCCATCTGAAGGAGGAGGAAAAGAAGAAAGGCATCTGTACAGGCAGAAACCCCAGTTTCTGCCTGTACTCTCTTCCATGGCTTCGCCTTCCATGGCTCTGCCCCAGAGCCTTCCAAGGCTCCGCCTTCCACGAAATTACAGCATAACAATGTATTGTGTATTATAAGGGGGCATAAATTTCACTACTCAATTCTCACTACACACTTTTAAATTAGCTACTCTTTTACTCTTAATTTATTAGTTTTTAGGACAGCTACTTTTACTCACACTAATTGTTTGGGAAGTAACAGTACTTTTACTTGAGTATGATTTTTCAGTACTCTTTCCACCCCTGATGGCATTTCATAGACTTCATTCAACACCTAATTACAAATAAAAAGTTGTTAGAATCCTCAGTGGCACATTTAACTGCTCTGAAACGCACTTCAATAAATCAGTCCAATGTACACATGAAAGTAGTAAAAAAAATTTTTAATTCTAACTACCACATAATCACAACTATTCTAGCAAGACGTCTAGATGATTACTTCGAGTCTCAGTCAAAGGAGCGAATACCAAAAGAGTCTGTCTGTCTGGATTACTCGCAAAACACTCTGCACTATTTAATATAGCATAAAATTCTTATTTTCAAACAACACGTGTGTGATCAGGAGGAGAGTGTGGCCGGGTGGTGAGGGTGCATGGCCGGCGCTGTCACCTATTCAGCGGGAGAGAGAGAGAGAGATAAAGGGGAGCTGGAGATGTCAGTTAGAGAGAGAGAGAACAAACACACTGAGTTCCCCGTCTGTTGCTCACTTCGACGTTGTGTTGAGTGAAGCAACACTAGGGGACTTTCTTGAAGGTCTCGGTTACCTCTGAACTTGAGAAAAGGCCAATGCGAATTTGGCAGACAGAATTTGCATGTTGCATACGGGTATAAAGGGAGGGAATCGTGCATCTGTTCATTCAGATTTCTTCTTCAGAGCCAAGCGGTTGTGCGATCAGCGAGCTGAGATCACTTACTGTTCCACTCACCTCTGCAGAGCATATGTTGTTGGATCTATGTCACATATCAGCGGCTTTCTCCTTCTCTGCACGGCAGTGCAGCTTTGCCCCTGGGCGCTTCGACAGCGCTTCTAAAAACAGAAAATTCCTAAAAGAGTTTATTTTCTCAAAATGTTCTCTAAAGGGCGTTGAACGGCCTTTTCAGGATGCGTCTTTGTAAATATGCCCTTCCGCCCCTGTGTAGTTCCTGGATATGGTCGATTTCTCTCGGCTCCTGATGGTCATAGATGCAGCCTCATGTGTCTAGGCCACGATCACACTGAGGGGCGTTTGTGGATGGTTCATGTTCTCACTGCGAGAAATTAATGCGGCTTTCCTTCTTAAAGAGGAATGCCACTCCAGCCCCCCAAGTCGCTCCTTCTTCACACGGGATTGAGGACGACCCAGCTGCTGATGGAGGCGATTTGGGGATGGCAACGGGCTCGGTTTCGCCAGGTAGATCCCCACAAACCACCCACCCCCCAGCACGCTCGTTGACTACCATCCGAACTCGAGTGAGAGCGGCTCACCTTATGGCCAGTCTTTACTTCCTCGAGCCCCCTGTGCTGGATGATGAATTTGCCCCTGGATTGGAGAGCGTTCCGGTGTATGACGTGGAAGACTCGACTGGACTGCCTCTTTCGGGTCGGCACGCCCAGTCTGAGGCTGATGCCCAGATGGCCGACATGCTTCCCCGGTCCCTTTGTTTGCATGATGAGCTGACGAGGTCATGGAGGGCACCTTTCACTGCCCGCAACCGACCTCGTCACTCATCCGCTCTCACTAACCTCGGGGTGGCCCACAGGTACTCGGAGGTCCCCCAGGTGGACAGAGCAGTTGCGATCCACCTGTGTCCTAAGAACGCCACCACCTGGTGGGATCGCCTGGTGCTCCCCTCCAAGGCACGTAGGATGATGTTGTCAATGACTGCCAAAGCCAATAGCGCCACCGGACAGGCTGCCTGCGCCCTGCATGACATGGCCCTCCTGCAGGTTCACTAGGCCAAGGCACTCAAAGATCTGCACTTGGGTAGTCCTGACCCCGATGTGTTGCAGGAACTGCACTCTGTGACCAACCTCGCCCTCCGGGTCTCGAAGATCACAGAGCGGACACTCAGGCAGGCGATGGCCACCCGCGTGGGCCATGAATGTCCCCTATGGCAAGGCCTGGTACAGATGTGGGAGGTAGACAAAGCCCACTTTCTCAACACCCCCATCTCCCAGCTCAGGTAGAGCCTGTCCCTCCAGCCGAGATGAAGAAGGGTTTCTACAGCCCTTACTTCACCGTAAGGCAGCAGCTTACGACTGATCTTGGACTTGCAAGTTTTTAACCGGGCCTTGTTCAAACTCCGTTCATGCAAAGGCACTTTCTAACTTTGCAATTTCAAGATTGGTTCGCAGCGGTAGACGCGAAGGATGCGTAATTCCACGTTTCTATCTTGCCTCGACACGACCCTTCCTACAGTTTGAGTTCGACGGTCAGGCATATCAGTACAAGGTCCTCCCCTTCGGCATGTCCCTGTCCCCTTGCGTCTTCACAAAGGTCGCAGAGGCAGCCCTTCACCTCAGCCGTCTAGGGCTTCAGGTCACCTGGGAAAAGAGCAAGCTCACCCCGGTTCAAAGTATCTCTTTTATCAGCATGGAGTTCAACTCAGTCTCAATGACAGCGCACCTCACCAACAAGCTTGCGTAGTTGGTGCTGAAATGCCTCACCTTATTCAAGCCAGGCACAGCGGTTCCTCTAAAACAATTCCAGAGGCTCCTGGGGTATATGGCATCCTCCGCGGTGATTGCGCCACTGGGGTTGATGCTTAAGAGACCGCTTCAGACTTGAAAACAATGTCATGCTCTAACCATTCTGAAAAGCAGGGTACAAACTAGTGATATCAGTTTCAGCTTTTTATATTTTAACGTTACCTCTGACTGCTAACGATAGCTAGCTAGTGAAGGTGTAAGCAGTGTAATGCTAGGTTAGTTATGCCAACTAACCTAGTAACGCTAACATTAATTTGTCATGAAATTGCATTTTTACTAATGAGACAAGCTGTTATCACTGTTTGAAATTTCATACATATTATTAACAAAACAATTCACAAGGTGGGAACCTAATAATGAAAATTAGGGGCTGACAATTGTCAAACAAATAATTGCGATTATGATGATTAATTGCCTGTTTTAGCTGTTTCACGAATATGATCACTGAACCTGATATGATCACTGAACCTGAATATGATATTAATTACCATACAAACTCACTATGACCCAGCCAACCAGTATAGATATTATATTATATTGTATTGTATAGTAGGGCCTATTATATTATATATTAGTAAAATATTTCTGCCTTAAATTCTTCACTTTCACACATTATTTAAGGCTCTCTGATTAACTCACAAGAACTTATTTCTCATGAAGGAAGATTTTGAGATTGTGTTTCTTGCATTTGATCCACAGAAATAGAGCAGGACATCTCCTCTGTCTCACTGCAGCACTGCGTGAATAAACCACATTTGCATTACATGGCCGTTAATTGAAACTGGAGTCCTTTGCGTTCAAAAAAATGAATACGTTTATACCATATTTATTTTTCACGGGAGTTTGGCGGAAGACTCTATAGACGGCGTGCACTTCAGAACGCTTGAGAAGTGAATCATCTTCACAACTGAATGACACGTGCTTTTTCCCGCGCTCATCAGACAGCATGCAGGGAAAGACGAGGCTGAATCCAGCTTAAACTGTTTGTATTCAGTAAAAGGGAATTGGTGTTCGAAACTACACAACTCACTGGCAAATAAAATGTTAATTTCATTATTGAAAGTGCGGCATAATTTTATTATGCCTCTCTTTACTTGCTGCCAGTGGCATCTGACAAATAACAGACGTTTTTTTGGTCGCACAGTGAGTAATTTACTCGCATATGTGAGTGATTTAATCAAAATGCAGAGGGCTGAGTTAACGTTACTTACCTCAAAGATTTGTCGTCGTCCTCAACCAAATAACGGACGGAATACTCCAGTGCAGATATCTGCGAGTGTGTGCGTGCGTGAGTTTACAGCAACGGGTGAGGAACTGACTGGCGTGCGAGAGAGAGTCCAAAACACAGCCTTTAATTTGATGTTATTATGAGACTGAGAAGTGCAAAAATATTTCCGGTTCATTATAAGACCATGGCGGGGCAAATTAGACTAGTCAATTAATGGGAACACTGCGATTGGATTTGCTACTCATGTGCTGTACTGTCATGTTTTGGCTAATGCAGGACACTACTGAATGATGCGCATCTGAGGGGATTTAGAAGTGGGTATATGCAATGCAGACTTCTAAAGAAGTATACCTGCTATACCCTGCACTACATCCCTGGGTTACCCATTTCAACTAGGTTCATTTTTGGTGATTCAATAGTTTTAGAAATCATATCAATGTTGTGACTTCAAGATTTTCAATATTCAACATCCCGTCCTCTTATAACAATAAAAGTGAAGCCCAATAATGCACATAAAAAATGGTGAATAAAAAAATAAAATACTGTGTTTTTTTCCCTAGTCTGACCATGTATGCAGTCATTACACTACAAGACTCAAAAGACCCGAAAGTGATTCCCACAAAGTGGTTGAATGAACGAAAGACACAGTGTCGCATGCCTGCATTCATGTCACAAGAGAAGTTAATGGAAGCTGTTAAAAACAATATTGAGCATTCAACTGGTGGAATTCCATGGGGGATGTTTGATATTCAAGTTCAAGCAGAATGTGGTAACAGTTTTGATATAACAGTTCAATACAATGTTTTAGTAAGTTGCTTCATTTGTAACAATTGTATTTGTTTGAAAGCTAATCCATTCTAAATTGAAAAAATACTAAAATATTAATATTTTTATAGAAACTTTCGAACAGGCTAAGGAGAAGCAAGAAGTGATTAGAAAACAGAATGAACGGTAAGCAAAGAGATATAAGAGTTACAAATGAATCCAATAATTAGTTTACTCAAAAGATCTGAAACCGTAAAGTTCACAGATTTCAATTGCATTTTTTGCTTTGGTCCTGTGATTTGGACAAAACTACAGCTGATTTAAGAAAAAAGGACATAAGATGATTAAAGAAAATCAGGACATAGAAACAAAAAACAATTATACAAAGTGAGGACTACATATTTTACATATAATTGTTTGCAAGTAATTTGATTAAATAATTGTTTATTTGTAAATGAAGGTTGTTGTTATATTGTTGATTTTTATAAGTTGATATTATATATAATTTGTATTTATTTATTTTTAATCAGACCAGCTGTGGGAATCTTTGGAATACAAAAAAAAAAAAAACTTGAAAATTCTCTGATAATGTCAAAATATCCATTTCAGCTGCCTAATGCATTTTCCTCTGGTGGTGAGTCAACTTACTTTGTCATAATCATTTGAATGAAAATGAATGTTGTTATAACCCTTTTTTCTATTTCTTATTTCATTACACAACAGACAAAGAAAAGATCTTCCAAATGTTGGGAGAAATCAAGAGCAGTGTTCAAGAAAACACTGCCATGTTAAGGAAACTAATAAAAGAGAATCAGGTTTCTGAGGCCCCCAGCAGCACTAGTATTCCATCTAGAGATACTATGTCAAACCTGAATCTACCACTCAAAACCTTTGCAGATGTGTCCAGAGCTGAAAATGAACTCAGGAAGCTAACAACCCGCAGAAAATACGTGAGTCAATTTGGCATTTGAAAGAAAATGGCTGCATCCTGAAAGAAGCTTGTAAATTTGCAATGCTTTAAGTGGGTGTCTATCAATAACTTTAATTTGATAAAGTGTTTTCTTCACAGGTACAACATCTTTCATTGTGTGGGGGTTTTAGTCCAACAGATGTGGTTAAGAATATAATGAAACATGTTCTAACTGATGATCTGGCAAAGGAATTCAACTGGACAGGACGAGGTGATAAAAAGCGCTTCTCAGATCTTAACTTAGCTGAAGTCATCAAAGGTAATACATTGCAGAGCAAACGCCCCTTTTTTGTAAAAACACACAGCGGCTTCAAAATTCACATCTGAAGTATGAAAGTGTGTAATTTATGTTGCAGAACATAATGTCTATGTATCGTCAAGTAATGTTTACCACTGACGCATAAATTGAAAACCCCATTATATAAACCCAAAGGAAAATCCTGAGGGAACCCATGGTGAATTCTGTTCTGGGTTCGCCTACAAATTGACGTCATTGCTGAAAATTTTCTCAGGAGATGGACATTTTATCTTTGTCCATTGTGAATATTCCGTTTAGCTGTGTAAGAAGCACCGCCCACGCAGAGGTCAATGCCAAACAAAGTAACGTCTCGGTTACCATCAACGTTGTGTCGATGTAGTGACACTACGGGTTGCTTTTGAGAGCCCCAAAACACCTCATATCTTTGAGAAATGCGATTGGAATTTGCATGCCACTCCCCCGGACATATGGGTATAAAATGGAGCTGGAATGCAGAGTTCATTCAGGTTTTGTGCTAAGGAGCCGAGACAGGGTCCCGGATATTTCTGGGGGTAGTACAGCCTGTGGCAAGAGGGACACAACATTTAATTCCCTCCATCAGGGAACGGAGGTTACAACAGTAACTGAGATGTTCCCCTTCTGTCACTCACTTGACGTTGTGTAGATGTAGTCCCTATATGAAACGCCACAATGGCTGAACTGTCTTATGTATCTAGTATCGGGTGTTACACAACCTCTTCAGCTCGTCATGCACCTCCGGGAAGAAGGGGACTGGAGGTGGGGGTGGCACACTGACCCCAAGAACCAGTCGTCAAGCCGGGCAAGCATGGCGGTCAGCTCCGCATTGGCCTCTGACTGAGCTGGCACATGAAGGCGCCAGCCCAGCCAAATCCTTGGCATCTGACATCACCAAGGCACTCTCCGATGCAGTGATCGACATCTTATCCAACCCGCGAGCGCCGGAAGCAACATTAGGCTGGCACTGAGGCGAGCTGCCTGTCTCATCCCAGAAATGGATGGGAGCAAACGAGTGTGTTGGGGAATGAGCGGCCCGTGGGGGATTACCCGGCAGAACCGTACCATGAATCGTTGCCATGGCCATGAACCATCCATCAGAGGCGGAGAGGTAACGACCGCACCCAGGAACTGCACAGAAATGGAAGGGCATCTTTAAAAAGAAACGCCTTTAAAAAGACATTCACGTCAATGTGCTTGTCTAGTGTCACTACATCGACACAATGTCGAGTGAGTGACAGAAGGGGAACTTCCTATTGGTCAACGTGGACAATTCAGCTGTAAAGCAACTTTACTCAAAATCCTCGAGGGGAAATTCTTCACCAAGTCCATGAAATTAACCATCATGCAGATTCCTAATGAGATGACTGTATTTTGCCCTCAGAATTTCACCATTTAAAGGCCGAAACATAATCTGCGCAATAACATGAAAGCAGTCATGAGCACCACCACATAGCCAACGTCCGGTTCGGTTGAACAAACGAGCATTCTTGCGTTACCATAGTTACAAACAAACCTCAGTACTTGGTCCCCCTGCAAACATGAGGATGAAATGAGGATGCAGAGTGCCAAATCCTTTTTTTTTTGTGGCTTGTTTTTGTTAGTTTTTTGTCCAATGTTTATACATATTCAGTTACATTTAAATTTAAAGATTACTCATTTAAATTTGATTGAATTTTGTTATCTAATTCTAAATCCTAAAAAAGATTTTAGCATGAATCTTTAAAGGAAAGACTAATAAAGGGAGTTGCCATGCTAGCTTTTCCAGTAACAAGCTACTTTTCCAACTTTTCTCATTGTATTGCAAACGGTAGCAAACAGACACAGTGATCAAACACGCTCACCTAAACTGTTCACTTTCTTCTCATGGGAAGTGCATTTAATTTTAGTGGATCAGTTTGTTGAGATGGTTCATGTAAATTCCCATATCTAATTTCACTTACGGCACCATATCGGGACTACCACTAGAAAGACTGGACTATTTATACATGAAATGAGACAGGAAGTGAGAGACAGTTGAGAGCAATAATTGTACAGAAATAAAGAAGAAAAAATAATTCTTAATGTGGCAAAGGTTTATGTTTCAGTTATTTTCAAGCTGCATTGTCTGTAATTTTGATAGAAATATGACATGCTGAACATGCTGATGCCATGAGAATGAACAAAAGAAATAGGAAATTATTGCGTTCTTGTCTGTTCATCTTTGACTTTTATCTTTCAGAAGCTGCATCCAAACAAGTAAACAGGGAAGATTGTGTAACTGAAATCAAAAAGTATTTGTCTTACACAGCTGACCGACTCAGTCGGAAGAGACCAAGAGATTTGGGAAGTGAGTGATAAATGTGTGAAAGTGATTATGCAATGTATTACACAATTGATAATAATAATAATAATAATAATAATAATAATAATTAGGGATGTCTCGTTACACCTTTTGTTTTTTGAACATTTTATAGATTTCAATTTCAAGGGCTGTTTGCAAATGAACAATGTAAATTGTTAAATTAAATGTAATTTTCAAACTAAGAAATTGTGACATCTCATGCCAAAAAGAAGATGAACAGAGACATTGAATAAATGCACAACAGTTTATTTTTCACAATTACAAAAAGAGCAATTGTAATCTCTATCCAGATGAAAATGCTCTAGTGTTTCTTTCACAGGATATATTCTGTGAGCAATTTTAAAGGATACCTCTTTAGTTTTACTTGATACACAGTAACGATTAACAACTCCCCAAATATTTTCACGCACCAAAGAGGGAAACATTTATCCAAACAAATTTCAATGGAGGGGTAAAAATATTAACAGAGATCTAATCATCTGATAACTGCAGTTATCATTAATTACATCGGTCTTACCCAAATACAAATAATCTTCCTACCTACAATGTTACACCAAGTGCTTTGATCTCTGAACAGATTTAGTAGTCATGACAATACAATATTCTTTCACTGAAATATGACACTTAAATTTAGAATATAGTTAATTAATACTCAAAATCTGACCATCTGAATTCAATAACTGACCAACGAATAATATATCAGACTCAAACCACTGTCTAAAAAATAGAGATCTATTTCTGTGTGTGATGTCTGGACAGTAGTGTTGTCTAGGGCATATGCAGGCATACATCATATGTCCACATATCTTTCTTAGGATTTTGCGTATGCCCACCTGAACTAATTGATAATATGTATGGCCACCAGAAAACGAGAAGTCTTTTGACACGGAACTTTTTCAATCTGCTAACGTGATGCCACAGCACCATTGAGTGAATTGTGTGTGTATGTGTGTGTGTGTGTGTATGTATGTATGTGTATATATATATATATATATATATATATATATATATATATATATATATACTGTATATATGTGGCAGGGCGGAGGGCGGGGCCTTTGTCTTAAGTTCATTATTAAAAGCTTATTTATATTGTCAAGCCGGTTCTCGCCTCCTCCTTTCCCTTGAACTATGTTACACTGGTACCTGGTTGATCCTGCCACAATATATATATGTGTGTGTGTGTGTGTGTGTGTGTGTGGGTTAAATAAGTTTACAGATATTCTCTCTAAACGCGCACGGTGATGCAGGAGTGCAAAAGATGGCACTGACAAGACAGACACACTCTCATGGAGAAATCGTATTGATTCATACAACTTTTCTACATTTGGCTAATTCGTATGATATGGTACGACTGCACTCATATGAATTCGTATGACTATTTCAGGATATTTCCAGCATCTAATGCACAAGAAGGTAACCAAATTTGTAAATATATGTATATACATTTAAATTTAACTTATGCAATTAAACTTTGTGAAAATACTGCATGTTATTGCACCCCTGCTAGATTTCGATGCCCCCCCCCCCCTTGCTGTCGGTGCCTTTTCCTCATGATATCAAATCATTTAAATTTATATTTTTAAGTAGGAAAACAATTCACTATACACAGAAAAGTACATAATATTACACAAATAAAACAAATAACCATTAATTCTTTGTAGGTTATATATGGTAATGCAAGATAACGTGTTAACATGAACTACACTCATATTAGCTACAGTGCCTAACAATTTGCGTATTATGAATTTGTTTATTAGTGAGTAATAATAACATATTAACATTTTTCATAGTAGCCTAATAAAAGGAACATTAATGACACCTATTCATTTAAATACATATTTAACATCAAGTGATCATACCATTGTTCTTAGCAGTGTCCTCTACTACACCATGCCAGCAAGAAACTTACCCTGATTTACATTTTGTAAGTTAATGTTTTTGAAACGAGTTATAGTACAGTAATATTGAAGTAGTAACCATAGTTAATTGTGCAGTAACTGTGGTTTAACTAAATACCATGGTTAAACTATAGTTACTGTAGTGAAACCAAGGTTAATTTTTGTAAGGGGAAACAAAACAGAAGTGTAATAATTTTCTGTTTAGGCTCACAAATGTAAAAAAAAAACAAAAACATAAATACAAAAAAAATACTTGAATTATGTCTAAAATTTTTATTTTAAATTACCCATTTTATCCCAAGAAATTGCAAGAAAAATAATTTAATAGAAGTATCCATATCCGTATCAACGATATTGGATTTGAATATTGAAATTATTGGTATCGGATCAAAAAGAAAATAAGTGTTATTGCCCATCCCTAAAGTTTGGCATCTCAAATGAGCCTAATCACTTTAAATCCCACAGAAAAAAACATAAAAAAAAACAAAACAAAAGTATGTCAGAAATATATCACAATTGTAAAATTATATAATATTCACTATATTACTACTACTACTGTCACTAATAATAAATCAATGGTAATTGTATTATATTTAAGTAATTTATCACATATGTGATGCTCTGTTATGCAGCACTTTATTTGACAAAATATAACTCTATTGCTGTGTTTTGGATTGTGCTGAAAGGTTCTGTATAAATTTGATAAAAATAATAAAAAATTATGTTGAAAATAAATGTTCAGATTTTCATTTCATTAAAGATTTTATTAATTAATTTAAACACTATTTTGATGATAATTTTAAATAATATGTTGCTATGGATAAAAAAAAAAAAAACAGGTATCGGCAAGTATCAGAAAGAAATTATCGGTACTTTTACTTGTTCTCAAAAAAAATGGTATCGGGACATCCCTAATAATAATTTGTGTTAATATAGCACCTTTTAGCGATTAAGCACAAGGTACTTCACAAAACATAAAATCAAAAACACACGCAGTAAAACAACACATTCACACATTAATAAAAGCATGACTTAATCTGACTTTTTTAGAATAATGTCAGATTATAACAACCTCATTCATCATTATTTAACTGAAGGAAATGACATGCCATCCAATTATTTATATCTAATATACACGCTCGAAGAACATTTCAATTAGACAGATTGTTGTGATTCTACGAGAGAAATAATTGCAGGTCATCTGCATAGGAATAAAAATTAATGTTGAATTTTCAAATCACAGAACCAAGCGTTAGCATATATAGTGAAAACAAAATTGGCCTACAATTCATTTTTGTAGAGGAGGACATCTCATCTCCAACAGACACTACAAATTTCCTATTCATCAAGTAGGACACAAACCAGTCTAAAGCAATCCAGATATAATGCATCAATTAAAACTGAATTATCAACCATATCAAATGCTGCAGTTAAATCAAGGAACACTGAAATAGAGCATTCACCAGCATCTTCCGCCATCAGGAAGTCATTTGTCACCCTAAACAGGGCAGTTTCTGTACTGTGATTTTCTCTAAATCCTGACTGAAAGTTTTCAAAAATATTTGAATACCTGAAACAGTTGTTTAGCTAATGCTATTATCTAATTGAGAATTATATTGATAATTCAAACAGAATTTAATTCCTGGCATAATGATTTTCATTATATGTATAAAACCTAATTTGTATGTGTATGATTGTCTTCTTTACTTTGATTTCTATAATAAAATGTAATATAATACATTTTCTCTTTCAGATGGTCCAGAGAGTCCAAATGAGATTTATCACACATTGTTTGACAGTGCCATCCAGACAAATGTTTTTTTGTCAGGCCATGAACTTGCCCACAAATGAGAAGATGATGAGGAGAAGCCTACTAAATTTCAAGACGACTATATGGTGTTACCTATTATAGAAAATTCTTGAGAATCCTTTGGAGAAGGTTTATACTTTCTTTGTAGTATGAGTTCATACATGGGAGAATTACAATGTTTATACCCAGTCCTCTTTTTTTTTTGTTGTTGTAATAATAGACGTGATTTTCTAGGGATTTATTAATGCAGACAATTATGTAGTCTTAATATTGCATGTTCATAGACCTTATATATGTGTATATTCAAATAGGTTTGATTTTCTCAATGAAAACTAAAAGGTTGATTCTAAATGTTAACTTCTTAAGTTTAATGAACATGGATGTAGTGATTGAATTCAAAATAAACCAGAATTACATTCAATCTCTTCAACTTTGCTTTTGGCTCTTTGCATTTCTGTAAGGACATTTCCGGGTTCAAAACAAGTTCAGCTCAATCAACAGTGTTTGTGGCATAATGAGATTATGCCATATATATATATATATATATATATATATATATATATATATATATATATATATATATATATATATATATATATATATATTATTAGTTACTATATATTTATATATGATTAAATAAATACCTTTTGATTTCACTCTGTTATTCTGTCTATTTTGTTTATTCTGAATTCTCTCTCCATGTTGCCTGGGTGATGTGAAGTCAAAGAAAATGTGACATGATGGGAGAAACACTCTCTGCTCACAAACAGTGTTTTCTGTTTCACCTTGAAATCTTTCCCCCAAGTGAATGGGTTTAATGTTTGTCTGATATGCAATCTGATCTCAGTGAAAGGATCCACTTCCTTTTGGGAAAATGTATAAAGCTTTGAACAACATATGGAAACAGGTAAGAGATAAAAATAAACAAGTTTTTTATGACATTTAAATGATTATACCTCAGCAATAATTATAAATGTAGTAATTACATAATTAGAAAGCGGAAACATTATTTTTTAATTTAGTGCATAAAACTTCAAACGTGTTTCTGATTCAAAGTGACTCTTTAGGAAAATGTTCACAATGTTGCCTAATAAGCCTACACATCTTTTAATGCAATAACCTATTTAAAAAAAAACTATTATTACGTTTTGTGTTCATAACTTTATTATGTTGAGAGAAAATTATTATATTGTAAACATTGTTTCACTTATACCTTATGTGCTGCTATTACATTATACACTGTGATTACATTATAAATTGATTTAGTGTGTTCATAATGTAATACATTTCTCATACCTTTGCAAAATAATACATTATGCAAAAAACATTATTAGAGTATGAGTTCAAGATGTTATTATGCTTTGAAAAAATTATTACATTCTGAAAATTTTTACACCAATAATATAATACTTGTTAGAGCCATCCTAATTTTTCTTTTGCATTAGAGCAGAATATTTCCCTCATTACATAATAGTTAATCCATGTACCTTTTGATATTCTTATGAGCTGAATACCTACCTCTAGTGTTGCATTCTGGCCACTGCACCTAGATGATACCTGTAGTAGAGTCCTGTTTAAAAGGATGTGGTAGCCTGCAAAGACTGCCTGTCAGTAAAATCCAAAAATGAAAACAGCTTTCAACCACATGGCATGCTGAAGTTTCAGTTGTTTTATTGTTTTATTTCTAAATATGTTAAAATTCATGAAGACTTGAGGAACTTGCATTTGTCAAAAAGGAATTATATTTCTGTTGGATGACAAATAAATGGAAAAAACTCTGCATGAAGTGAGATGACTGGATACTGGCTGGCACAATACTTATTACATTATATACAGTTATTACATAATTTTTTGTTATTACATTATGAGTTGCTACAGCGTATATCACAATATATGGCACAATGTGGCATCTCAGGATTATTATTTTTGGTGGGGCACAAACAATCAATTGCCTAATCCAACAGGTGTAGTGTTAACCAAAAAATAATTTTTAATGGGCTTATTTATAACACTGAAATACTGTGACCACCATGAAAATGTACCTGGACTCATGGTGGCAACCCCACTTAAAAAGTTCTGAATTCACTACAGCAGTTCATGTATTCCTTATGCGTATTCTCTCGTTTCTCCATAAGAGGGCAGCCTAGCCTCAAACAAGACGTGAATGACTCAAAACAAGTTGGTGGCCGGGCATACATATGTGTATTAAGTGATAGGGTGAGAGGGTGCAATTTCTATTGATGGGTCAAAACCACTAACTGACTAAATGCAAACATACATGCAGGTGTGATGATGTTGGCTTAATGACTAACTGCAAACATATATTACCAAAGTCAGTTTATTTGTTGTTGTTGTGGGGGTTTTTTTATACACAGATTTTATTGCACCTTTATGGTCTCAGACAGACATAGTAGTCAAGCCTTTCAGTGTATGCCACTAAATGTAGTATGCATAATAATTATAAAGCTGAAATTACTATGTAAATCTTGGAAATATAGACTTATATTACTTATAACTTTTGTTTTTCAAAAGGCATTTACAGATAAGAATCACCTGAAGATACTCTCTCTCTCTCTCTCTCTCTCTCTCTCTCTCTCTCTCTCTCTCTCTCTCTAGACACTGAATACATCTATTGACTGCCACTTTGCCTTTTGTGTCAGATTTCCTTTCAAAAGGCTTGTAATTAAGCCCTCTTTAGAACACAATATTTCACCCCAATGGATCGAAATGGTTGACCATTCTTTATGTCGAATAAGCCACCCTGCCAACTCAAAGTCATTTCATTTCCACAAATGGCTGCATCATACTGCGATGGTAGGTTAAAAAAAGGTGTTTAAATGGAGTTGAGTCTGCATTGATCCTGGAGACCACACAGCTTTCATTGACCTCGATATCACACCATGAAGGACTTGGAGACCATGCTATTGATTAGCCATGAGTCGGTGAGCGGTGGTTATTGAGTCATCTTCTTCCAGGCTGTCTCCTGACAGGTGCACTCAACCACACTGAGGGTAATTAACAAAAGGATGGTAATGAACTGCTTGAAATGAAACTATATACAGCCTGAATGTGTACTGTGATGTGTACGTGTTACTTTGTAAAACTTTGTCGGTTTAATGGTAACACTTTGCCTTAAGATTGGTTACGTTAACAGTAGCTGGGTTTCCATACATGTATTTGTATGTGTATTTTGGGATATTGCATTAAAAAAAATCTGGATGGAATCACCAAAATTTGAAGAAAATCTCCAAAATGTACATAAATTACAATGGAAATACATTGACTGAATATATCCCTATATCATTTATATAGAGGGGAAATGCACACCAATATGTCATATGCCTGCTTCAATATAATCAATATCATTAGATAGCATCTCAAATGTTGCTCTGGTTATTCTGGAACTACTGAAATTCAGTCATTTATTACATTGAACAACAAAATCCAAAATCACTTCCCCAGTGCCTTCCATTTCCATTTTGTACCAATTTCCCCAGAAGAGACAATTTCTCCCCTTGAACACATGGGATAGAAACACTGCTTTATATTTGTTTTTGCGATATTAAAAATGTTTGCATAAATTACATTTGTAACTTTTATTTCAAATAGTATCAAACTATTATTTGGCAATAGTTAAAATCAATAAATAATATTTCCTCAGCATTTATTTGTCTTGGTTAATACTATCTTCAACATCTGCTAGTACATTTTAACACACAAAAAAAGTAAAGTATACATTGCCATCAATTAAAGAAATATGAACTAACAATTAACAATAGTTAATTCATAAATTAAGACTTACCAAGATTAATAAAAGCTCTCAAAAAGCATTGTTACTACAAAAGATTCAAAACATTGCTCTATTTGTTTGTTCTTTGAGCATTCTGACCAGTCTGATAAAGCAACATTGGTTTAACCAATAGAAGTTGGGTACCTGCTAGAAAACCTCTCTTTTTATTTGCAAATCTATTTGGTCATGCTAGTTCCACAGAAATGACATGTTGGGTGAAGTATGTCATTTTTTTATGTCAAGATACAATCTACTATGCCAGTTTATTGTTCATTGAAAACTACAAGTAAGCCGTTCCTGTGTTTACATTTTCACTTCCCCAAAACTATAAACACTGAGCCTCCCAGGCACTATAAAATCATTGATGATTATATTTTAAGTGGCCTGCTCAGCCCCACCTGTCCCATTCTAGCTAAAATCTATAGTGTGAGTTTGGGGCATGGCTACTTATAGCTGTTTAACAGCTGAAGCTGTTTAACCAGGGGAACATGAACATCCATGTTAAGATCACATGTAAGACACTCTGAATATGTATAGATTACTAGTTACCAGAAGAACCATACTACCTCATATGCTGGATCCCCGTTCAGTCCAGCGATGTTATTGTGGGACCCGATTCCTCTGCCACACTTTCTGTCTGGTGTGAATATGTTATAGTGGTCTTGTTCATTACGACATTAAACGTTTATCAGCTTTTATGTAGTATGGCCTATTTGTTCATAGTGAATCAGAGAGTGCGAAAGGGCCTGATGAATCTAAAGGGTGTTGGCAAAGGCTGTTTGAAAGCATACTATTTTTGTAATTCCATCTCATCCCACTAGTAGTGCAGAAATTACACACTTTACTTTTAAAAATATGTATGGACTGTTCACATGCATCAAAATATAACATTATTTTTTATATATAACTATAAAAAGTTATTGATTATACTATCGAAGTGCCTAGTGGAGCATTCACCACAAAAGCGAACTTAGATGTTGTGGACTCATACACTTTTTGTTCCCCCACATTCAGGGGCGTTTCTAGAGACTCTGGGGGCCCCAGGCAGAAAGGGCCTTTTCCTCTTCCTCTTGCTTTCGTTTCCTTTTAATATGCCCGGACGGGTAAATCCACTTCAAGGTCCGTCATTTAATTGCCGAATTGGACCATTAGAAGCTATATACAACAGACAGACAGACGGACAGACAGACAGACAGATAGACAGACAGACAGAGAGAAAGAAAGAAAGAAAGAAAGAAAGAAAGAAAGAAAGAAAGAAAGCGAGTGAATGAGAGGATCAATTAGAGAGAAAATGTCCATAATGACTAGCATGAGGGAGACAGAAAAAGCAGAAAGAGAGGAAGGGGGCAGAGAAAGAGGGAAACAACAAATACAACAGAACTAGCCTATTTAGTGTCTTGTTGCTGTCAGATCTGAGGACATGAGCCAAGAGTAATGGGCTTCTTTGTGTATCTGAATGTGTGCTTAATGGCTTCCTCTCAGTTCACTGTCTGAATCTGTCCTTTTGATCACACATGTCTGTCAGCTATCACAAAAGAGGAATGTAAAATTTTTGCATTTGATTGTAGCTGTTTCAAAACCAGCTGCATTTTTAGACATCATATGCATGCTCCTAATGTGAACACGGGTTTTAAAAGCTAAAAGTTTAGTGTCTTTTGTGAATAAGGCAATCACAAAGTATCACTAAAAATGTTCAGTGTAATTAAACCATTGTTATTTTCCCCAATATTTGTGTGGGCTATGTATTTTTATGTACACCGAGCCAAAACATTACAACCTCTCAAAAGGTGAAACGAATAATGTTGTTCATCGCCTAACAAGGCCATTTGTCAAGGTCTGGGAAGATTAGATGGTAAGTGAAGAGTTCTCCTTGTCACGTGAATGCTGGAGAAATGGGCAGGAGTAAATACCTGAGCAACTTTGACAAGGGACAATTGTTATGGCCAGATGACTGGGTCAGAGCATCTCTAAAACAACAAGACATATAGGGTGCCCATGGTCAGCAGTGGTGAGTATCTACCAACTGTGATCTGAGGAAGGACATACCACAAACCGGTGACAGGGTGTTGAGCACCCAAAGCTCATCGATATACGAGGGCAACGAAGACTATCCTGTCTTGTCCGAACTGACAGAAGGTCTACTGTGGTACAAGTCACAGATCATTTCTATGATGGTTACGAGAGGAATGTGTCACAAAGCCACAGACCAAACAGAGTGCCCATGATGACCCCTGTCCAAAGTCTACAATGGGCACGCAAGTGTCGGAACTGGACCTTGGAGTGGTGGAAGAAGGTCGCCTGGTTCGATTATTCCCACTTTCTTTTACATCATGTGGACCGCCGTGTATGTCTGCACGTTTACCTGGAGAAGTGATGGCATCAGGATGCACTGTGGGAAGACGACAAGACGGTGGAGGGAGTGTGATGCTCTGGGCAATGTTCTGCTGGGAAACCATGCATTTGGCCATTCGTGTGGATGTCAATTTGACATTTGCCACCTATGTTTGGAAGGGTTAGGTTGATAATGTGTCCGTTTGATAATGTTTCCGTTCTGGCCACACAGACTCTAGGACAGATCCTCTCTGATGCTCAACAACTATACTGTTGCAGTAGCAAATCACTATCCGGCTCGAAGGTCCATTTGTTTGAAAGGGTTTGCTTGATAATGTCTGGTTACAGTTTATAGTGTTCACTACAGTGTTCACTACACCATAGTTTTTATAGTATGTTGATCAAGTCTCAGGAAGACAGTATCAAGTTGAAACATATTTACTTGGCTCAATGGCAATCAATATGGTCTGGCGTACAGATCTTCATAGTAAGGTTCCAATACACCTGATGGTGGGTGGAAATATTTATACGAGCGTGTGGTTCTAAAATAAGGAAATACAATAAATAATTACTAAACTGGAAGATGCAACATCACTAATTATGACAACAACATTCATAAATAGAAGGCTGGATTTTAGAGTGGAAGGTTTTCCATTCTACTTCTTCAGTTATCTCAATAGTCACAGAAATATACACTTATTCAATAAAACTAAGCAAAATATTGTGCAAATAAATTGGTATGCTAATGAAGCTAATTCCACTTAATTTATAAAACAGACTGTAATAACCTTCCTATATCACAACATCATACAGTATATGTTCTATAGTCTCACTGTTGGCATACTTTTTAATAAAACCCTTTATAAAAGAGCGTTAAGCCATTAACCAAACCAATAAGCTCCAAGGTGAATCACACCATTACAAACTTTGGTTTGAAGCAAAACATTTTTAGAAAACCTGACAAAAAGACAAAGATGCAACACTGTGTGTGTACTTACCTTATCTTTCATGAGGGCATGAACTACAATCCCATGAAGCATTGCGAATCATGTAATCAAATTAAAAAATGGAAAAATATAAAACTATTGGTTTAAATGCGTTGATTATAAGTATAGAAACAATATATTTTAATTGTATTGCAACATATATAGATATTTAAAAATTTACATAGTTTTGAGATTGTATTATTCACAGTATGTCATGCTAGTGGATGGTCACCGCAGGACTTGTTTGGTGCACTTTGTTTGCTGTAATTCTCTGATTTATGGATTGTTTCGCTTCAGGATCATGGGTAGTGTAGTTCTTCACCTGGAATACAACTATTAAACACAATTTGTTTTTTAATTACGTTGAAATAGCGTGGACCATTGATTAACAACCTCAAAGCTCATGGTAGGTCTGTCTTTAAATATGGGGTTATCGTTAAAATTGAATTGGCAAATAAATAAATGAATGGGATACTTACTTCCACGACTGGAACCCAACTTTTGCGCTCTATTCCTAATCAGTTTTGAGGTTCCATTTTTGTTTGAATGCTGTCTTTGGGGCTGTTCCCACCAAGCATGTTATGGCATGTTACATGCACTAGATAGATGTCTTTGACCTATGGGTCGCTTCTGATGTTTTCTAATCTTTTAACATAGGAGCACCACATTCAATGCTGTAAAGTTAAAATTAATGTAAACCTTTAAAATCTTGTGTCCTATTCTATTCATTGTGTTGTGTCTAGCTCTTTTTAGCAGGAGTCTCATTCTGAATTGCACCTTACAAGGTACAGTAGCTGGCTACAGTATGTAATGTAGCCAGTAGACAGCAAGGCAGCTCGTTATGTTTTGGAACAGAGCTTGTGAGTGTGTTCTCATTATTAGTAGCCTCGATTTAGTATCTCTCCTGACAGATTTGACAGGTTTAAGGGGCTGGCTCTCTGACCCCTTTTGTGTTCATTAAAAAGTCCCAGCTCAGCCCCAGTATGTTTAGTTATTATGCATGGTAGTGGCAACCGAGTCTCTCACTTCTCTCTGCTGCTCAGATGACTGCATTAGGCAGCACCTTTAAATATAATTGCTTAATTGGGGCCTTTTCATTTGCTGTCAGTGTATGAGGGGCCTTGAATGGCCAAGATAAGGCTGTAATTATATGGCCAGCTTTGCTATACTCTTTCGGTAGAGAATGGTGCTGACAAGCAGCTCTCGTGGCCAGCACTGCTCACCGCGGCCTGTCAGAGAGCCAGATACACAAAAGAAGACAAATGGGATTGAGAGAAAAAAGGCTTCACTGCAAAAAAATATATACAGTATATATATATATATATATATATATATATATATATATATATATATATATATATATATATATATATATATATATATATGTTACAGCGAGGCACTTAAAATGGAAGAGAATATAAAGGCAGAAATGAGAAGCTTATAATTTTATAAAATCACTTATATTAATACTTCTGTTAAAACTCTATGAAGTTGTTTAAATTGTAATTTTTATGGTAATTTTAGGGTTTAGAGTTTGTTGACATTACATTGTCATTGCAACGATGTTGTAAAATGATGTTGGCTATAACTTTACACAGAAAAGGTTATTAAGTGATTGTATCACACAAAAATCATATTTACACACATATTGCTTATATCTTGTGGCTATACTGTACTTTTGAAATCATGAGTATTTTAACATTTACAAATTGGCCCCAATCACTTCCATAGTAAGCTCTGCAGACTGTAACACAGATTTGTATTTATTTATTTATTTTTTTAAATAAAAGGAGATTCGAGCCAAAATTAATTTTTGTGGTAATCCGTATTATGCCACAAATGCTGTCGATTAAGCATAACTTGTATTGAACCCTAAACATTCCTTTTAAATTATTTTCTGGTGGTAATTAACAAAAAGTAATTGGCCATTGTCTCATTTTCTTGTACTATTTACAATTACTTAGCAGTTTGATGCAAAACTGAGAGACATGCATTCATCCATCCATCCATCCATCCATCCATCCATCGTCAGCCGCTTATCCTGCGTACAGGGTCGCGGGGGGCTGGAGCCTATCCCAGCTAACATTGGGCGAAAGGCGGGGTACACCCTGGACAGGTCGCCAGTCCATCGCAGGGCCACACATATACAGACACACACTCACACTCACATTCACACCTAGGGCAATTTTTTTGGAGACACCAATTAACCTAACCTGCATGTCTTTGGATGGTGGGAGGAAGCCGGAGAACCCAGAGAGAACCCACGCAGACACGGGGAGAACATGCAAACTCCACACAGAATGGCCGGGGCAACCGGGGTTTGAACCCATGACCTTCTGAGGCGACAGTGCTAACCGCTGCACCACCGTGCCGCCCGAGACATACATTATGTTGATATATTTTGAGACATATATCAACAAAGCCATAAATCATAAATTTATAAATATAACTAACATTAATATGACAATTCACTTTTTTAAATATAACTTTTTAAATATGTGCCTCTATGTAACAACCCATCCTTTTTTTCAGATTATTCCTTTCAGATTATTCCTGTTGTGAGTTTCCATGGCAACTCCTTGAGTTCTTGTGTGTCTTTTAACTGGGAGTACTGGTAACGATTTTAGAGGCAGGCTAACATAATTGGGGGAAAAACAGCAACACAATAAGCAACAAGTTATCAATAAAATGCCTTGTTTAATTTAATACGTTATGATAATTGATGGAGAGACTGATATAAAGACAAGAAAAAGAAGTAAACGGATAGAAAGAGATGCTGAATGAGCTCACAGGAGAGTAGAGAGATGGGTCGGGAGAGGGGGGAAGGAGAAAGAAAGACATGGTTTGTGTTTACTAATTGGCTCTCTGAAGAATCGGAGAGGAAGTCAGGATCTGCTTTAATGTGTAGAATCAGACAGGTACGAGTGCAAATAAGGGGAATGGTTGTTGGAGAATTCTAGAGGAAGAGCGGGGACACTGATGTTTGTCATCATTTTGAAATGGCAGGAGAGTACTGAGAGGGAAAGAATGAGAGAAAACAGTATTACAACCAAACACTGAGGTCACAACAAAAACTGAAGGAGAAGAGCACAGTTATCAACTAAATAACATTTATTTTGTGAAACACATGGTTAAAAAAAAACACATTGTAAGACTGGATAACAAACATTGGCTTGAGCACAACGAATGAGAAAACAAAAATGGGCAAGGTGCACTCAAGCGAAGCCAGGAGCAAAGGCAACCGTGCCTTTCTGCAGGAGAGTAGGCGGCTTAAGTAGACCAGGAAACCTGCGTTCCGGTGTTCCCAATCAACCATCAGCCCAGCAATCATCTGTAAACACAAACACACATAGAAAGGGAAAACACAAAACAGGCAGTGGACTAACTGGATCATAACACCCTCCCCCACAAGATAGAAACGAATGTTTCAAATAGTTTCCATATGCGCTACAAAACAAATGCAGACATCAAAAAACCCATCTTAACAACTGCTACATTGGAAACACTATCATTAGCTTTCCTACCATTTACCATTGCACGTCAATCCCAATTCATCTACATCCCCAGGCCCTGAGAAGAACAGACACAGGACAGAGACAACGAAAGAAAACAACAGGAAATCCATGGAAACATCTTTCAGGACATGAGAGCAAGGGACAGGCCAAAGCATTATCCGCCCCTCGATACGACAGATTTTCAAATGATAAGGTAGCAAAAATAGTGCCCACTGCATTAGACGTTCTTTCGGATTCTGAAGAGTTGTTAAAAATGTAAGTGGGTTGTGTTCACAATAAACCGCCAATGGAACCCCACCTCCTCCCACATAAACACTGAAATGTTGAAGTCCCTAAACCAGAGGTAAAGCCTCTTTTTCAATAACGGAGTAATTTTTTTGAACTTTTGAAACTTTTTATTTTTTAAAAACACAGGTCGTTCAACCCCTTGTTCATTGTCCTGCAGGAGAACAACAACCACTCCCACCTTACGCACATCCTCATGCTTCTTAAACAGCCTATCCAAGCAAGGAGCAGCTAGTATCGGAACAGAGCTGAGAAGTGTTTTTATGGTTTCGAATGCATTCTGGCAGGCTGGGTTCCACACAAACCTAACGGAGTCTTTTAAAAGGTCAGTCAGTGGGGAAAAAAATGTCAGAAAAATTAATACAAAAACTCTTACAGTATTCGATCATTTCAAGGAAATGCATTAACTCTCTTTTCGTACAGGGTGGCAGATACTGATCATTTTCTTCCACTTTCAAATGCACCAGACACACACAACGCTGACCCACAAACTTACCTAAAGAGGTCACCGTGGCCCTGGCAAACTCACTGTTCACAAGGTTCAAATAAAGAATGAATACGGTTAAATGATTTTCCCAGGTGTCACTACATACAACTAAATCATCTAGATAGATGACACAACCTTCAAGTCCTACAACCACTAGATTCATAAGTTGTTAGAATGTGGCAGGTGCGCTCCACAGTCCGAAGCTCATAACATTATAGAAATAAAGCCCGTCAGAGAGCTCATGCCCATGTTCGGTTAAATTAACCTGCCAATATCCCTTTAACAAGGCAAACTTACTGATAAATTTTGCTGCACCTACCTGATCCACACAATCTTCAACTCGTGGAAGAGGGAAAGAGTCTGGTTTATTTACAGCATTCAATGTTCTGTAATCTGTTACATCCAGCTTATTAACCAACAAGCAGGGAGAAGCCCAGCTCGAAAAAGACGGAACAGCTAAATTATTTCAGAGTGGATACTTTACATCTGACTCCACTTTTCCAATGAAACTCTGTAAAACGTTGTCAGATAGGGTCCGCATCTCCCACCTAGCTGTCATGATATAAACCTTATGTTTGAGTGAGAGTGTCAGAAAATAAACAAAGATATCAATTAACTGTAAACATCTATCTGACTTCAATATGTCAGGTTATTTTCTCAAGACCTCTGAATTTTTTAAAGAGGCAAAAAAACATAATCAGGTTCCTCCACCTCCGCCACTGGCAGTCCACAGGGATGTGAGGACTGGCATCTGTCCACAGACAAAACAGCTTTTCCTGGCTTAGATGGTAACACATCTTTACTTTGATAATATTGCTTGAGTAAATTCTCATGGCATAACTGGATTGAGTTGTTCCTATCCGGAGTAGCGTCACACGGAGTCGACTGTTTACTTACCACAACAGAAGGCCCAGTAAATCTGGCTTTAAATGGAGATGTAACCTCTGGCAAAATGGAAAGGACCTGATCACCTGCACAAAAAGAATGGCATTCACTACGTCGATCATATTGTCATTTCATTTTTGCTTGGGAATATTTGACATTTTTGCTAGCCAGCCAGTCATAAAGACGTCTTTTAAAACCATCAACATACTCAGATAATTTCTTTGGAGGTTCAACAGGTGCCCAACTGTCACACAAGACAGCTAAGGGTCCATGCACAGAGTGTCCAAAAACGAGTTCATTGGGACTGAACATGGTACTTTCCTGTTTAATCTCCCTTGCTGCCAACATAGGCCAAGGTAACCCTTCCTTCCAGTTGCGATCCAATTCCGTACAGCTTGAATGTTTGATGGAAGCACTCCAATGCAACCTGGCTCTGAGGATGATATACTAAAGCCTTGTTGTGCTTGATATTATGTTGACGGAGCACCTCCTCAAACACTCCAGACGTGAAATTGTACCCTGATCTGACTGTGTAATATTAGGTATCCTGAAAATCCAAATAAACTGGCTTAAAGTTTTCAACACGGATTTCGCCGTAATTGAACAGTGCGCAAAACTGCAGGATACCAAGTAAACTGACACATAACGGTAAGCACATATTCATCACTTGATTTAGATTGGGGCAAAGACTCAATCTACTATTAAGTGCTTGAAAGTTTTACTCACCACAGGAATTGGCCGAAGTGGAACAGGCCTTGGAGTTTGGTTGGGCTTCCCTGATAACTGACACACCTGAAAGGTCTTAATATATTTGGACACATTGCGCTTTATGTGGGGCCAATATAAATAATGAACAACATGGTCATAGGTTTTACTCACACCAGAATGTCCAGCAATATTATCGTGAACTGTGTGCATGACTAATGAATGAAAAACTGTAGGAACCACAATCTGGATGACAGGATTAAAAAAACTTTGCATAAGACGTCCACTTTCTCAGCAGAACGTCATCCTGTATAAGATAACCTTGAGTGACACTGTCATCAAGCACAACCTGTGTAAACAGTTATTTTAGTAACGGATCAGACTTTTGCTCTCTCGCCAAGACACTACGGGAGAGGGATAAATGTAATTCGGGACAAGGCACAACCATTTTTCGATCAACTGAAAACAACTATTGGCCAGCACTTTTAGGCACGTCTGCTGCATGGCTGGTGGCACGAGTCACTGCACAAGCATGAAAATTTCCAGCAAATTCTCAAAGATTTCATCAGATTTACCCACCAATGATGGCATAGAAGTAACAATTAGGGGTGACGACCCATCACTCCAGACTCAACCTCCAGTCAAGTTGTTCCCTAAAATCACTGAAACTCCTTCTATTGGAAGGGCAGGTCTCACCCCTAATTCCACCTCACTGTGCACCAAATCAAATAAATGGACCACGTTATGCATCAGCACAGATAAAGTACTCAACACAATCCCACGAATTAGGAGCGTATCCCCAGTAAACCATTTGAGAGAAAAAGGTAATACAGACTCTAGAATGAATGACTCAGAAAAGCCTGTGTCCCGCAATATTTTTACAGGTACTTTTTCACCCTCCAGAAGGGATACATATCCATTTGATAAGAAAGGTGAAAAATTCAGATCAAACAAAACGCTTTATCTTCTTCAAGTGTAGTTGTAGGATGAGTCAATGTTGCAAAAATATATTAAGTTGGCAAAGGAACAGCCAAAGCTGCCAGTTTTTCTGCTTTAATTCAAGACTTGCCTTTTTTCTATCAATACTGGGCAATCCTTTATCCAGTGACCCTGATCTAAACAGTAATTACAGACCAGGCTGTGGTCCATTCTGCCAGAAACAGGCATACTCCTACTTGATGCAGATTTCATAGCACCGGCAGAATG
The DNA here is from genome assembly GCA_032164185.1 of Moxostoma hubbsi. Lineage (NCBI taxonomy): Eukaryota > Metazoa > Chordata > Actinopteri > Cypriniformes > Catostomidae > Moxostoma > Moxostoma hubbsi. Next base: position 33,413,143 of record JAVLUX010000026.1, on the reverse strand, counting down.
ACCATAACCTGGACTATACTTTTGAGCATGGCCAGGCTTGAACAGGTAGCATCAAAATGAGATTTATTAATTAATTAATATTAAAAAGCGGTCATTATTTCGTTCTGGAATGAAAGTAACAATTTGGCTGGGCAGTAAATTCTTAAACTGCTCTAATACAACCAAATTAAACAGGTCTTAATATGTATTAACCTTCGCCGCAGCACACCAATGGGTACAGTACATATCCAACTTGCGCACTACATCTGCATAAGTTTGCACATGACAAAGTGCAAACTTTTTGGCAATATGCCTCAGGAACCAACCCAAATGCCTTAAAAACTGCAGCTTTAACCTTATCATAGTATTGACTATCAGCTACACTCATGGCAGAATAAGCCTGCTGTGCCTTACCTGGTAATGTGCACAACAGAATACGCTCATCATCTGGCCAGGATTGACTGTCCGCAACAAATAAAACAAATGAGGTCTTCCGGTCAAAATTTAATTGATCCTTCTCCATGTGGAACTCCATTTTGTGTTGTTCCATTTGAAAAAGGACTAACTAGGTAGACCCTAGTCTTCAAGCATACAGCAGCGGGTACTTACACACTGTCTCCTGTTAGTAGAGAACAACCAAATAAATTGGCAATGCTCTAACCACTGCTTCTGCTTATAAATAACAAAAAACTCAACATACCCACAAAGGACACACTTATTCCTAATGGGGAAATCAATGAATTGGGCCAAAAATTAAAAAATTCTTATAGTCTCAGCTGTGACAAAAAAGAAAAATATCGCAAAACAATTACATCATTTCTATGTAATTTTATGGCAACCAAATAAACTCTTAAAAAATGCGCTTAAATTGTAAATATACTAGTCTCTCCCAATACAAATTTGTTGACTCAAAAACAGAATCCAAAATACAAATTAAATCCAACGTTCAACTTGACCTGGTTCGCTACTGCAGATAAACGTTCAATCCAAAATCGAAATGAACTCTTCCACCATACTCTTCCTAAATAATAATGACAAAAGAACATGCATGTCTTATACAAAAGTTAAATTCAAAAGTTTATGACAAGCCCCCATTTATAACAACCCCAACACTGAGGTCACAAAAAAAACTGGAGGAGACGAGCACAATTATCAACTGAATAACAATTATTTTGTGACACACACACACATAGCTACAGAAAAAAGGGGAAAAAACAAAGACTGTATACCAAACACTGGCTCGAGCACAATGAAAGGCAGGCAAGTTGCACTGAAGCAAAGCCAGGAGCAAATGCAATTGCACCTTTCTGCAGGAGAGAAGGCAATGTAAGTAGACCAGGAAACCTGTGCGCCGGTGTTCCCAATCAACCATCAGCCCAGAAATTACCTGCAAACACACATTGAAAGGGAAAATACAAAACAGGCAGTGGACTAATCGGGTTGTAACAACAGCAATGGGATCTCATGAGGTACTCATACATAAAGTGTGTTACTAGTACACACACACATTTCCGCTCTCCCCATGCTCAATGGAATTAGAAACAGGTGTTAAGCATAATTTAGCTCAGGTTTAAGTGCCCTAACCGCTTTCTCTCTCTCTGGACGGGCGCTTGACCATGCTCCCGCTGCCACACTGCCATTTCCTAATTTTTCTCTCCTCTCTATAGCCTCCTTTGTCTCACACTTCAGTCAAACCAAAAGTCTCTATCCTGGACCCATTAAAGTGTACTTAAGCAGCATCCAGTTCTTCTATAAATACATTTTGGCAAAAATTCCTCCAGAATAAGCCACCCCCAAATTTCACTTCTCATTAAGGGTATCCATAAACCAACCCACCAGAACCAATACCAGGCTACCCCTCACCATCGGCCCCCATGGTCGGATGTAGGAGACTTCTCCAGCGCAATCACACAAAGGACTCCCCCATTCAAATGCAGTGAGGGCCCCCGTTCAAACGCAGGTTGGGCTCGCTTGCTCGAGCGGCCGCCGAGCCCCTTTCCCATGGGCCCATCCATCAAACTAACTGCGTCAGGAGAGGGATGTAAGGTCAGGTCTGGGTGGCTTGGATTTAAACCTGCACCCATAACCATCCCTCCCGCACATCACAGCTCCCATAAGAGCTCATTTTCATGCGGCTGTAACTGCCACTGTCTCTTCAGTGCTTCAGCCTAATTTAATTCTTCATTTCTACCTATCCTGCACTTCCCAGTTTCCTATCCCCTGAGCAGACCCTTGCGTGAGGCTGCCTCCGCTTGCTGCCCCGCTCGTTCTATCATCTTAGGCCCCTCTTCCCATCTCACACAGGGCTTAGCACAGCCCCCCCATCGATAGATAGGTAGTCATTAAGCTTCCGCCGTCTGTGTGGAAACAATGCAAAAGGCAATGCAAAATTCAGCGAAAGTGAGCATGTGTGAAGAGCTGGGAGAGGGATTTTTTAGATTTACAGAGAACTTGCAGTCTATGGATCTAACTGTGTTGTTGTGAGGGACTGCTTAATGTAAAGAAGAGAGATTTATGTCTGCACCTGCTAGAATTTGAGATCGAAGGTAGTTGGATTTTCTGTAACTATGACGTTTGAGGGAATAGCAAAAGATATGGCTGTTTGAAGTGTGAATTTGGGAAGGCGAGCTGGAAGGTCGGGGTTAGCTGAGAAAGGATTCAGGACCAGGTTAGCTTGCTGAGGCAGCCCCGTACAAGGAAGGATTCCGGGGTAGGGGAGATTAGAATGGCAAAAACGAGGGGGATAAAGTGTCTGGAGCGGGGTTCTAAATTGCTGTTTATAGGCGACAACCAGGTCATAGAGCTGAGCTTTGTATTAACGACGGAATATCTGAGACTGCAAGAGCATGTCTTAGGCCATTGACGGTCCACTTGGCAATACCGGGAATTGAAAAGCTCAAGTTCGAGAGACATCTTCAGGCAAGGGTGGAGCGTAATGCGTAGAGGCAGAGGTAGCAGATATAAGCAGTTGTTTATATACGCTTACAATGTACCGGCAGTGTGATTGGTCGGATTAAATAAACTTGCTCCAGCCAAACCTTGTTAATGAAACTTAAAACATAATTTGATGCTTTTTAAATACTGATATATAACCATAGTGAATGCACACACATACACAAATTCATCCATACAAGAGTGTAAATTACTTTACTTTTATAAGTTCCATCTGGATAACTGGATTTCATTTGCTAAAATGCGAGGGTCCTATCTTAGTTTTGCTCTCGGTCACCTGCAGCAACATCCTTGCAAATGTTGATGTATTTTAAGTTCCAATCTGTCTTCAGAGGATTCATAAATGTTTGTACGTCTCTAAAGTTATACATACATTTAAAGGTTTACATTTTAAAGGCAGATGCTCTTTCAACCCTGGTGCAAATAGTGGCAGATAATATTTGCACTCCTAATTAAATACTAACAGCATAGGGGCATCACTTGAGGATGTTTATTTAGTTTATTTAGAGTCCCACAGATACACCAACCGATAAACCAAACTCTAACCATCCTTTACAAAAATTAACCATTGTTTTACTACAGTAATGAAAGTACCACCATTGTATTTTAAAGTAAAATCATAGTTACCACAAAAATAATCATGGTTACTATATTAACACCATATTACTGTAATATCACCATTGTTAAAAAACATGGCTACTTCAATATTACTATAGTAAAACTATCTTTATATTATTTTCTATTTTATTGGGAACACTATGGTCCTAATAAAGTGCCCGACATGGTCTTCTGCTGTTGTAGCCCATCTGCCTCAATGTTCAACGTGTTGTGCATTCTGAGATGCTATTCTGTTCACTACAATTGAACAGAGTGGATATCTGAGTTACCGTAGCCTTTCTGTCAGCTCGAATCAGTCTGGCCACTCTCCACTGACCTCTCTCATCAACAAGGTGTATTGTTACCGTCCGCAGAACTGCCGCTCACTGGATGTTTTTTTTTGGCACCTGATAAGCTGATAAGGTAATCACATGAATAAGTAGATGTACAGGTCTTCCTAATTAAGTGCTCAGTGAGTGTAAGTAGTATTAAAGATAATATTAAGACAGGAGACAAAATGGAAAAAATAGTGCAATGAATGTGGAAACGAACCAAGGTCGAAAAGGCACATTTTCACCTAGTGTTATGTTCCATGTCACCGAAGCAAATCTCACAATGCAGTTTGTCGTAAATTTCTGTTTCCAATAGACTATTGGGGTTTACACCTGGGTGCAAATAGTCAATCCGCATTTTAAATGCTTTCGACACACTGTTGGACAGTATGTTTGAGCGGCTATACAAACTTACCAAAATGTACGACAAAATTTTGCGTGAACATCTTTGAATACTAATAAGATCACCCCAGAAAGAAGACATGAAAAGAGTGAATAGAGGCAGCTGGAGCACATGGGAAGAGAAAGATGGATGACGGTGGACAAAAAGGACAGAGCGAGACAGAGATGAATGGATTGGGACTTGTCCATAGAGAGAGGGAGAGAATGAGGGAGTGACCAAAGGGAGAGAGCTGTACAAATGGACTCCATAAAGCTGGTAGAGTCATGAAATATAAAAAATGGTTAAGCAGGAAGAGCTAAAAGGATAAAACTTGAAGGTATGGTTCACCTAAAAAAATCTACTCTTTCAAACTGGTTTGACTTTCTTTCTATCATGGAAAAAGTTCAGTTTTGAAAATGTGCCACGTTTTTCCATGTACAATAAGTGAAAGGAGAATAGAAACTCCTCACTTGCAATGAGGATGAGTAAATGACAAATTATAATAATTTTAAGGTGAACTTTTCCTTTCAATGCAAAACAACAAGGAAGAAAAAGCTAGGGGGAAAAAAGGAGGCCAGAACCCAGCAAAATTCCTCCCCCTTCCAGGCCTGAAAGCTAATATTCCAGCCAGAATCTCAATCAATTCAGGTGACTGGCTATCGGTGATCAATTACAGAGCAGGGACAGCATTGATCAGGCTTAGTCAAATGTGACATAAACAAGATGCTGGCGATCAATGACGCTTCGGAGCGTTCGGCCCCAGAAAATCACAGTGTGTCTCAATTAGGCGAATCTCGGTCTACTGTGTGCGCTTTGATAAAGAGACTCATTTAGCCACATCACTGTAAGACAAAGGAGCTTGCCGCAATCGTCCACCGAGTGTGTGATGCTGCCAGCCATCAGGGAGTTTGCCAGATCAATCATCTTTGTTGCTTAATGCAGCAAAGAGAAAGAGAGATAAACAGACAGGCAGAAAGACTATGTCCTCATTAGTATTTGTAGGTATTTATTCATAAAGTGTGGTTCTATCATACATACATTTGCTGACGTTTGCACAGACACTGAAACGCACAATGTCAATGTATAAACAGCATCTTAAATGTAAACATTACTACATTTGAACAACTTAAAGAGACATACAAAGATAAGGATTCAAAGAATTGTTACTATTGTGACAGAACACTCACACGAATCAGTTTCCATGCAGACTTGAATGCTGATGACTTCCAAAAATGTGTTTATTCAAAAAGTCTGTCAATGCAAGAAAAACAATTTTACATTAGATTATTCTCTATTTTTGAGAAAAGGGTCTGACTGCATCCTGCAAGTCTACTACAAAGCACGCCTACTACAAGTTATGCCCCTTTCAAATAACGGGCGAAATGCTGAAGTCTTGCAACCAACAGTTGGATGTCACATTCATACGCTGTGTTTGTTGTGTTTATCTGGATTCCCATAGGCACCCTCTTCTTATCCCTACCCCTAAACCTAACCACAAAGATTAAAGCATTTTTTAAAAATGATTAAATATACCGCAATGTAAAAGTTCTATTAAAAACAATCAAATCGCAGTATCACTAAATGGCAACAGTGAGGAGAAACGGGATCAAATGAAAAGGAGAAGAGATGCTCAGCTAAAAGGCTAACTGGTTCGCTAGTGACAGAGAAATGTTTATTTTCACCATTTATATCTTCGTTTTAATAATATGATATGCAACATATAATTTAAAAGTTATTCTTTGTCATATTTTCATAAACAGCATTAATCATACAGTGATTGCATTGGATTTTAAACGTTCTTTCAGCCAATAGAAAGGCTTTGTGATTCAAAGGGGGCATTACTTGCTGTGGGCGTGTAGTGGGTGATACTTGGCATCTTGCGGAAGGCAGCCAGAAACACATGGCTTTTGATGTCTAGGCATAAACAGACATGCGCACAACATTTGTGCACAATGGATCACGTTTCTCCTCACTGTTGCCATTTAGTGATACTGTGATTTGATTGTACACTCACCTAAAGGATTATTAGGAACACCATACTAATACTGTGTTTGACCCCCTTTCGCCTTCAGAACTGCCTTAATTCTACATGGCATTGATTCAACAAGGTGCTGAAAGCATTCTTTAGAAATGTTGGCCCATATTGATAGGATAGCATCTTGCAGTTGATGGAGATTTGTGGGATGCACATCCAGGGCACGAAGCTCCCATTCCACCACATCCCAAAGATGCTCTATTGGGTTGAGATCTGGTGACTGTGGGGGCCATTTTAGTACAGTGAACTCATTGTCATGTTCAAGAAACCAATTTGAAATGATTCGAGCTTTGTGACATGGTGCATTATCCTGCTGGAAGTAGCCATCAGAGGATGGGTACATGGTGGCCATAAAGGGATGGACATGGTCAGAAACAATGCTCAGGTAGGCCGTGGCATTTAAACGATGCCCAATTGGCACTAAGGGGCCTAAAGTGTGCCAAGAAAACATCCCCCACACCATTACACCACCACCACCAGCCAAATTGAACAGGTGTTCCTAATAATCCTTTAGGTGAGTGTATATTTGCTGAGCCTAGACCTGACCAATTAAAGCAACCCCAGATCATAACATTGCCTCCAGAGGCTTGTACAGTGGGCACTATGCATGACGGGTACATCGCTTTATGCACTTCCCTTCTCACCCTGCCCATCGCTTTGGAATAGGGTAAATCTGGACTCATCAGTCCACATGACCTTTTTCCATTACTCCACAGTCCAATCTTTATGCTCCCTAGCAAACTGAAGTACTAGTGGCTTTCTTATGGCCACACAGCTGTTTAGTCCCAATCCTGTAAGTTCTCATTGTATTGTGTGTGTGCAAATGCTCTTACTTTCTCTAGAAACATATTTTTTCCACAAAGCTGACAGTTCACCACTATCCTTTCAGGTTTTAATAATGCATTGGACAGTTCTTAACACAATTTCAGAAATCCCCTTAGTTGTTTTATTTGCTTGACACAGGCCAAAATTGGCCCCTTCTAAAACACAGTAACATCTTTTCAACGACCATGGGATATGTCTTCTGACGTTGTTATTTAAGAAATGAGAAGCTACTCTCTGCATCAGTTAGGGTTAAAAGAATTGTTGCCAGCTGAAACATACAGTATTAATCACTGCAATAATGATCCAATAATTGGCTCTTAAGTAACTGCTTATTTAAATCCAAGTTTTCCAGGAGCTCATCTTTACCCAACCTTCCTCTTCACTAATCTCTTTCTCTATCTTGCCTACAATTCCACACAAACAAACTCACACTTAAGTACAACATACACATATGTCAAAGTACTAATGCATTTGATGTAAATTTAGTACCAGCATTGAGCGTTACTAATGGTTGTCTGTCTAATGGTGCACTCTGATCTTATGATGCACACTAACGAGCACTGAAGCTTCTATCTGAGCTAACCTCCCTCACCCTGAGCTCCTTCAGCCAGACCGCAGCAACTCATAAACAGCTCTGTGGCTTCATCAAAGCTCAGCTTTCTGTTCCCGAACAGGGGAAATAGATTGACACCAACAGTTCAGTATTAGCACAGCTCTTAGCACTGTATCCCGCAAATGAGTTTTTGCATTACACTACTCTGAACACTAATGAAACCTTTGAGTTGATCTAATTATAGACTGGTGGAGGTGACATATGGTATCATCCGTAAGCCCTTTATTTGAGATGACAATGATAAGGCTGCACAAAGAGAAAGGTACTTGTTTTCAAAGTATTAGTTGACCCAAAAATGGAAATTCTGGTATCATGCACTCACCCTCATGTTGTTTCAAATCCCTTTGACTAATCTTTCTTCCTTGAAATAGGCGATATTAGGCAGAATGTTAATCCTCAGTCACTATTCACCCTTTAATTGTATTGAAAAACATAAGAGTGAAGGATGAACTGATGAAGTATGACCTGATCCTTTTAAGCTCAGTTGTGTTCTTAGGAAATGTTCCTACAAAATTCAAGTTGCAAACTTATCGAGTGCCTGTGGATGGCAGTAGAATTTAAGAAATACACATCCTGACCTTTCAAGCTGCTAAAGTTCATGTACTGTATTATAAAATAATATATAATATATAAAGGCATATACTTAATATTTATGAAGTTATTTTAAAGTTCTCTATTTTGAAAACATATATAAGTAGCATAAATGAAGCAAAGACGATGCAAGCTATGAAAAATTGTGAAATGCCCTTAGCATCAAACACTTAATACTTTCATTGTCCTGTGGCACTAATCCAATTGCTCTCAATTTGGTATACATATAGACTCCCTAGAAACAGAAAGCAAACATGACACATTGATTGAATTTTGAGGTTTACTCATACACAGAAGGCATTAATCTCATTTAAGCTGAGCCTGAATGTTCTTGATATGAATACTATTAAAAGCCTGGTTTTATTAAAGTGAAGTACTCTCACTGAGAACAAGCAGCAGTAAATGGCACTTTGGAACAAAGAAGAAGAAAGTGCCAGAAACAGTGACTTCAATCAGGCAAAGTGCTACTTCACTAATTGTGGGAGTTTGTTTGTTTCATAAAAAGTGAGACAATCACTGATTTCCCTTCTCAAAAGGCTTGCACAGAAAAGCATTACCAAGAAAACAACTGAAGGCAACACAGTAAGAGAGGGTTAAAGGGTTGTGTAAAGTATTTCTCAGTATGACTGATCCATAATGGTAAATTGCCTTTCACAAAGCTCAGGAACTGCATCTAACTTATTATAACCTTTATTTAACCAGGTTTGTCTCATTGAGATATAAAATCTCTTTTTCAAGAGACCTGGCCAAAAAAAAAGCAGAACAAATTAAATCACACAATCACAAAACAAACTCAAAAGAAGCAAAGACAACTCAAGTGCATTTCAATTAAATAAAAAGTGCCATTAATTAAAGTGCATTAACAGCACTCTTGATGAGGATAAGTGCTAATTGCAAGAAATTGAGGACAAAGCAGCATAGTAGTATACCAACCCTGGCATTTATTAAAGGGATATGTTACCTAAAAAATAAAATTCTGTAATTTATGTTGTTCCAAACCCAATTTGAACACAAAATGACTTTTTGAGTGTTAGCCTCAGTCACCACTGACTTTCATTGTATGGGAAAAGATGCAATGAAAGTGAATGGTGACTGAGGCTAACATTCTGCACAACTTCTACTTTTGTGTTCCAAGAAAGAAAGTCATACAGGTTTGAAATAACATGAGGGTTAGTAAAGGATGACATAATTTTCATATGGGGTAAACTATTTTTCAATTATTGTCTTTATCAGTATGTTTGGCTTGTTTTCCAGTAGAAAATATCTGAACATCCTTAAAACAAGGTAAATGTATTGACTTTTTTAGAGAATATATCTTGAATTAAGTTTATTTCCCCATTAAGCATGAACATATTTTGTTAGATTTATATTTAAAACAACAAAACCAGTTTAATATGGTAATACAAATTATCTTTATTCAAGTTATGTTCTCTTAAAACAAGTCATAATATCTTTGAGATAATCAAAAATTTCAGAAAATCTTCTGGGATTACATCAATTTAACCTCACTTGACAGCATTTGTGTTGATTATATTTGCATTGATAATGTTGATTACCACACACACACACACACACACACACACACACACACACACACACACACACACACACACACACACACAAAATTCAAATCGTCCCTTAATTTAAAAATCACAAATCACAGTAAAAGTAAGTGAAGTGAATAGGGCCAGTCCATAAATGTTAAAATTCATACTGTTTCATAGCATAGCATTCCCATTATATATGTGATAAAATCTCTCACTAATCTTATCGTTGTAAAGTTATAGACTGTCCAATATTACAATGATCACACAAAATGTTATGTTTTTGTCTTGTGACTATACTGAAACTGTGTATTTAATGTTTATTTAACTGTAACAGATGTTTATATGTTTTCATTGTTGATGGGTTTTCAAGCTGGGGATCACCAAACTGGATTGTGTAACCTTAAAGGCCAGTGCACCCTGGGCAGTTAAGGGCCCCTTGTAGTCAAGAGCTCATGGGCACTGGTCCCATTGGCCCTGCCGGCAATCCATCCCTGCAGTGCAGTCTAAAAGAATTTTATTTCATCAATTGTTTTTGATCCATTCTATTATTAGCTTCATCGTTGCTCTGTGCCAACTGCCCAGACCTGGGAATGCTAAAAACACAAACTGTAGCAGGTCTCTCCCCTGGCACAAGAATTGCAATTGGACACATATTAAAACCCTGGTATAGACGAGCGTGGCATATTTTTTAATTTTAGTAAGTGCTAGCCTGTTGTCTTATGCTTGGACTCTAGCTCTGATTAAAGCAAGTTATTAGCCCCCCTTTATGGCCCGTGTTGAAAAGCCACTGCTCTTATAAAAGCCAAGAATAATTTATCCTTGACCTAAAGGGCTGTAGTGAGGACATGTACCCAGTAAAGCTCCATTACTGTATTAAATCTTAACCCTGGACACAGGCAGGAGCTAATAGCATTTTGCTCACAAGGGGAAGGATAGCGGATACTAACAGTCACTTTTTGAAGCTGATATCACAGGCAGGTTTAATATGGCAAGAGGTGATAATGAGATCTATCTAAAGAGCTGTTGGCATCTCATAGGTGTCACTTCCTGTGGATTTTCGTTTAATTTTTCTTGTGTATGTACATTTCAATGCTTCATTTTCTTGGTAAAAACAGCATAAAGGATTTTGATTATCTTTATTATCTTAGTCTTTATAAATGTATATTTTTCAGCTATCTTGTGGAAAGCCAGGTGGAAAACTAGCTTTTTTTAGTAGCTTAGACTTTAAGGTATGTGCTTATACAGAAAATAAATGTAAAAAGTTATAAAAAGTGTGACTACTAGCTCCAGTTTCCCATATCTCTTCTATTGTGATGATTTTACAGCAGTGTATAAATCATATCTACTATCCAGTTAACATCAGTTATGCAACAATGTTTGGATATGACCCAGTTTCGTTGGCCTAGCAGAGAGTTATCTACTGTAACACTTGCAGTTGGTTCGAACAAAAGCACAATGCTTGAGTGACATCTCTAAATATTGTGTTATATGAAGTGCCAATTGTCCATGGTGTAGAACGTCTAGGAGAAGTCCATGTAAGCGAAATACTCTACAAATGAGGAGAACAATCAAAGTGCTAAATAAATTAAATAGAGGTGATAATACATTTGTTTAGATCTAACACTGATGAAAGTGTAGCCGAAGGGCATGAATCATGTGGTAATCATGTTTACCAAAATGATGATGAAGGAGCCGCGCTCAAGGGATTGCATTGCTGGAACACAACCAATTTTGGAGGTGTGGGTTTAATTATACATTAACACATTATAGTGGTAACAAATAGTGGTATTTATGACAAAATAACCAATTTTTTTGTGGAGATAATATATATATATATATATAAATGTAGCTGTCACTATGCTAGAGTGTTCTGATTGGTTGCCAGGGAATTACTGTGCAATTGCTAAAGTTTTCTGAGTAGTCTTCATTGCAATGCGGTTGCTAGTAGAGTTCTACCGATATAGCAGTATTAATCAATGTCGATAGTTCTATCAGTTTTAAACTATCAGTTTTCTGAAAATATCAACACCGACAGTTGCCGATTTATTTTAATTATTTTCTCTCCATGTTCCTGGCCAAAACCCTTCTTCTGGTGAATATATATATAGAGGATTGTAATGGAGCACCTGTTAGTATCACTGTTTATGCACTAAATCATGATTATTAATATGAAATATAGATTTTTTAAAAGACACATATGAAGCATAGACATTATAGAACATTTATTTACAATATATAACCATTATTGATTGTTTAGTTCATGTTGATTTTTAATGACAGTGTCACTAAAGAAAAGGAAATAACTCACAATTAGCACTATGGACTAATTGCAAAAAATGTGTCGAATTTTTCAGAAATCCCCCAAAATAATAAAAAAGACTCCAAGTATTCACAAGTAATGGGTTAGGAGTTTCTTTAAATCCCTAACCTGAAGTATAAGCAACAGTTAAAGTGATACATGCCTTAACAAGCACCATTAAAATTGATGGAGGTGGTTGTAATTGAACAAGATCATCTTCAAAGTCCAGTGATTCATAGGTTAAATAATTTGATCAAGTGAGAGTGATTCATTTTTTGCGCTCGTTTGCAAAATAGCTCTTAGCTCTTTTCACAAAGCTCTGTAATAGATGATGCTAATTGAAAACAAAAAGATTATAATGAAAATAAATAGTGTTCATATAATAACTCTCAGTTTGTAAGTGCTATCTTTTAGATAAGGTTTCTTATTTTAGTATGTAATATATTACAAAGATGTTGAACTAAAGTGAGGGGCAGTGTGTTTTAAATATTTGAGCAGTCATACATAATTTGTAGCTGCAGTAACTGAGCAGTGGATGTTGCAGAAAGGTGCAGAATCGACCATTACGTTCATTCAACTCTAGTAGTGGAAAACGGATTGAGAAGCATTATAAATCAACAGCCCAGGATTTTAATAGATGCCACAACTGTATTCGGTGGGCGGAGGCATATGTGGACTAAACAATTTTAAGATTGGTCTTATAAATAAAAAGCCACCCCTACATGAAAGACAGTGGGCTGAACCAGCAGCGTCAGTGGGTTGCTCGCAGTAGTAGGTCCATTTTTATCTCAGTAAAGGAGAATGAACCATTTTAGAGTTTGGAAATGTGTTCCAGTGCAGGACACAAAGCAAAGTGAGAGATCTCAGCAGCAAGAGAAAGACATTATTCTAGACAGTATTTTAAGGCATCATAGGCACACACCCACAAGGTCCCAGACGGTAGGCAGCATAATTAAGCTACTTTCTTTTTTTAAATTCTAAAGCAGCATTACATTTCCATTCAATACTGAAAAGTATCCATAAAAATAGTTCAATCTAATTAATATGTAATATTTTTAATACAGTATATCATCCTAAAAATGTGGCATTCATGGCCTGATACGCTGTAACAGCAGCAACACGCATCACAACGCTCTGTTGTGAACAGCTCCATAGAAGGCAGCTGCCTATGCACAATAGATTTTGGAACAGAGCTAATGTGCATCTCACCTTCAAGAGGCCATATTACATCACTGCTTCTTCTCTCCACGGGCTATCTCTCCATCACTGTGTAAAGGAAGAAAATAGATGGTAATGCCTAAAGCCATCTGAGCAGTGGAGCAAGAGAGTAAACCAAACACACACAGAGTAAGAGACTGTGGCAGAAAGAAGGATATAAAATAGAACTGCTAAAGATGACAAGCACAAGAGTGATTACACATGACTTGGACCCTGGGGCAAGAGGGGTCACTCTCCTCCATGTTTCGCTCACTCTATCCCTCACTCTGTCGATGACATTCTTGTTGGCTTTAGATTATCCTAATTTTAGAACTTGGTGTTAGGAGTTTAGAACATGTCCATTTAGGTGCTATGAGAAAGACTTTTATTTTCCTATAAATATTTCTACCCCATTAACTGTAAGATGTATACTCCCTAAATAATTTCAAATGACTTTTTAAGATTTAAAGCTTAAAGGAATAGTTCACCCAAAAATGCTAATTATCTCATCATTTACTCACCCCCATGCCATCCCAGATGTTTATGACTTTCTTTCTTCTGCTGAACTTAAACTAGGATTTTTAGAAAAAATATCTCAGCTCTGTAGGTCCATACAATATAAGTGAATGGTGACCAGAACTTTGAAGCTCAACGAAATCACATAAAGGCCTCATAAAAGTAATCTATATAACTCCAGTGGTTTAATCCATATCGTTGGAAGTGACGTGTTAGGTGTGAGTAAGAAACAGATAAATATTTAAGTAATTTTTAACCATAAATCTCCACTTTCACTTTTAATTTCAAAATGTAAAAAAATGTGAAAGTGAAGATTTATAGTAAAATAGGACTTAAATATTGATCTGTTTTCACACACACTTATCATATCACTACAGAAGACATTGATTTAACCAGTCGTATGGATTACTTTTATGTGGCCTTTATGTGATTTTTGGGCTTCAAAGGTTTGGTCACCACTCACTTGCATTGTAAGGACCTACAGAGCTGAAATATTCTTCTAAAAATCTTTGTTTGCACTCAGCAGAAGAAAGAAAGTCATATAAATCTCCACTTTCACATTCTGAAAGTTAAAGTGAAAGTGTAGGGAAAAAGCATTTAAATATTGACCTGTTTCTCACTCAAAAAATTGTTTCAGAACACATAGATTTAACCACTGGAGTCAAATGGATTAGTTTTATGCTGCCTTTACGTTATTTGTGGATCTTGAAAGGTCTGGTCACCATACTTGCATTGAAAAGGCCTACAAAGCTGAAATACTCTTCTAAAAATCTTTGTTTGTGTTCAACAGAAGTCATACACATCTGGGATTACATGAAAGTGAGTAAATGATGAGATAATTTAAATTTTTGGGTGAACTATTCCTTTAACATCGAAAAAATTTGTGTAATTAATTTGACTTTTCCAGGCCTGGAAATCCCTATTGTCCTGATTTTTCCAGGTTTTCTATGACTGTGGGAACCCTGAAACCCACAGTTAAAAAAATTAGATTGAAATTGTTTTTGTTATTGGGCAATAACAAAAACTAGATGATGCACAACAAATATAACATAATGCAGGTGACCTGAGATGCACTTTTAAAAGTTGATGTTCTTTTTAACCTGACACAGCGTTTAAAAAATGCGGTGCTCCTGCATGAGATGCTGAAAAATCCGCAAGACGCACCACAACAGTCAAAGATGTCCGTCTAGTGCTTGTTAAAATAGAAAACAAATGGAAATATAGCACAGGTGCAGGTGAAAGCATGTTAGTGTCAACAGCGTTACTGAGATACAGGCCTCTCACCTACATACAAAATACATTGCCTTTAAATGCATGTTCTCTAGAACATGAAGAGACATGAAGAGAAGAGACAGTATATGCATCACGTGACTGCAGATCAAGCGCGAGAGTGACTGCACGTGACCAGGGCCCGGGGCCGGAGAACTGTTAATTCTCTTACAAGTTCTCGCTCATTTCATCCATCGTCCTCACTCCATACCCCTCCATGAGCACTTTGTCGTTCTATGTCAGTCATTTCCTCTCCGCTCTGATGCCTTTACATAGAAGGCTTGCGAAGCTGTAGATGCTACACAGACTGTGTGTGACAGCTGTGGCTTTGACCGATGACCTATGAGATCTACGTGAACCACAAGATTATCACATATTCTGACACCAGCTGTTGCTTATAAGTTAATTATCATAAACACTACTCTGTATTGCGATTCTGTTTGTGTGTGCAGTGGTGGGTGAACAGGTTTTCATCATCTCTTTGTCTGTATCTCTCTCTATTTCTCTGTCCCACCTAAATTGACATTTCACTGCCCATTTCCTTTTTTCATGAATGTAATGAATCCATTTTGATGAGTACAATTGAATAACCACAGAAAGGGCAATAGTGAAAAAATGTAACAGGGTATCTGGCATAGATCACCTGTTATATGAGACACTGGGGCTAGTTGTCACACTGTTTTCTCCAATGAATATTTCTCATCAATTATATATCTAAAAAGGGTCCTATATTTAAAGTATTGGCTGCAACAAAAAAAGTTATTGCCAATTTTGACTGTTATTTCCCATGAAAAAAGATACAGTTAATTTAACACGTTAAATATTTGTTGTATAATGTTGACTTTTTGTGACAACATGCCCCAATAGCAGACATGCCATTAATCAGCCCATTACATATATATATATATATATATATATATATATATATATATATATATATATATATATATATATATATATATATATTGCCATTGCTGATGATTTATAAATGCAATAAGCTTCTTATAAAACCCTTCAGCTGTTGTAAAAATGACTGTAATACAAAGCCTTGTACAGCCACTTTGAACGTAGCTCTTAAAATCAGATTGTACAGCCTTAACTATCCATTATCTAAAGCCATTTTCTGTTATCTTTAGTCACGAGGGTGCTAAATAGTTTATTGCATTCCTCTGAATTGTTAACATGGAAAATGTATGTCACAATTTTCAAAATGGGTGTTAATACCATTAATACCACTTAGTTGCCTTTACTTGATCTAATATCTTATTTTTTATTCTATTTTTTTTTGTCCAAGGCATCACTGTTATTTATTCAAGAAGATATCTCTTACAGTCTCTTGCTCTGTCTTTTCCAACCCCCTGGCCCAATTTGCTGTTTCATCTCTTTATCTCGCCTCCACCCTCCTCCTCCTTTTCTGCTCTCTTGCAGTGTTTGTTTAATCACTTTCACGGTCACTGCACTGTGCTCCCTCTCACAGGACAGAACCCCCCACCCCACCCTCACACGTTCTCTCTTATAAAAAACACTCTTCCATTCCATTTGCACACCATCCTTTTTCCCCCCTTCCTTCTGAGTTATTTACCTCCATCCAACTATCTCTTTTCTTTCTGACTAAGTGTACATTCTCTCCTGCTGTCTTTTATGCAGTTTTCCCCATTCTTTTCTCCCCTCCGAAACCTTTAATGTTGGGGTTTCTCTCTCTCTCTCTCTCTCTCTCTCACATCTCTCCTGTAAATAACAGCTCTGAAATTCTGTCATGCTTCACAGGCATCGCTGGGTCTCTTCACTTTTGAGATCTAAGGCTGAATGTGAGCCAAATATAACTATTAAACATTTACAATACTTAGACTCTTGTAGGCTCGTGGTTGTTTAAATAAAAGAAGGACATTTATAGATAGAAAACAGTAATCAAAAAGTGTGATTTTTTTTTTAATCTTTCTTGCATTTCTATTTAGAGACCTGGTATATTACCAAAATGTATCCAAAACAAAATGTACAGAACCATCCTAAAGTAAAACACCAAAATATCCTTGGTAATAATTCATGTTAGTGTATTGGTTTGTTGGGGTTGTTGTGTTGTTAATGATTCCAACATTTTCTTTCATCCAAGTTTAGCATGATGGTCGAATGATTTACAAATGCTTTGGGAATCGGTTTTACTGAATCATTTAAAAATGAATTTGAACGTATTTGTTATTTAGACATAACTACAGCATGCCGGCCTGGGAAAGTATTAATCAAATGTATTTAAATATATGCACCCAACATTAAGTAAAATACTAAATCAACATTGGTAAGCCTGATTCATTTTACATTTTACATGATGTCCACAATTTACAGTTCTCGATTTCGAAGACACATTTCATGAAACAGTTCACCATTCTCTTGAAACTATAATCAAAACATTTATTTGAGAGTACACATTAAAAAAATACAAAAGTTGTGTAAACTTATCAAAAAAGCAAACAGCTGCAAAGCATTTTTTTACTTTACTCAACTTCAGGCAAAGTAGTTTTACCAACTTAACAATTCAAGTTGGATGGTAAGTTCCATGAGCTTAAAACAATACATTCCGCAAACTAAAAATGATCAATGATCATTAAGTACAATAAAATTGCATTTTTAATTATAGCTCAGCGTAGTTTTCAATATTATTAAAAAATATGTAAAAACACTATTTTCAAGCAGATTCACATTTCAACATAAAATCATGTATCAGCCCCACTAAATATTTGGTCTAACTTCCAACATGGTGAGAGTTTAAGTACTCAAAACTTATACAGGTTGAATCAAATCTGTAAATAAAGAAACTTCATCAAAGCAATCAGTAATCACCCTGATGGTGACTAAACAAAACAAAACTTTTTTACAACAAAACAAAAAAGCACATAAAGAGTTAATAAAGAGTTATTCAAAACATATTTACATATAATTTACAGTACATGTCCTCATAAGCTGGCACGCTTTGACCAAGCACATTTAAAGTAAATTAACAGTGTATTGTGGGTAATGTCCTCAGCCACAATGATTCTCTAGTGGGCATGCTCAGTTGCAAATGCAACTGAAATGTAACAAGTTCATAGTGTTCAACCTTACAAGTCTCCAACAGATTTTGAACCATTCATTTTCAAGACCTTTCCATGACTTTTAACAAATAAATAACATCCGTAGAGTCAAAATCAAAGATTTAAATTCCCAATGTCCTGATTTTCTGTGGTAGAGCCTAGCTTTATTGACTTATAGACTTCTATTTATCAGAGGTGCACAAATTTTCCACAGGAAATGCACTAAATGGACAATCATAAGATAATTTTGCTAAAAAAAAAAAAGAAAAAAAAAAGAAAAGAAAAAGGGAGGCCGAAGAGGCAGTTGATAGCCAGTTGACATATAAATGTACGTTTTTATTCATTTTTCCAACTTTTGATTCCATTTTTATGCTGCCTCGGTAGCTTGTCCAAAACCAGTTTCTGGAGGTACCTTCATATGCAAATGCTGCCTGTGGAGCAGTTGACTAATAGGGCAGCTAGGCAACAAGACAGTGAACTCTGGAACGCTGCCTTTATAACACTTAAATTTAAACTCGTCCTGTCAAGTGTAATGCCAGAGCATGCTGGGAAATAGAAATTCCCACCCCAGTTTCAGTTCAAAACAAAATGTTTTGTGTTTTGGATTGTATATCTTATGCGCATGCATGTTCTCAGGTTGCAATGTCTGTGTCTAAAAGGTGATTGGCTCTTTTACCTGTAAGGCGTGACTTCCTTTCTACATCCGCTGACTGTTGGCCATTCCAATTTTCCCTATTCATTTTAATAGAAGTGGCCCATCTATGCTAAAAAGTCTCTGGATTTGCCCATATATATATATATATAAATATGAAATATAAAGGTGGAGATGGGGAGGTGAATGGATGCAAGGAGAATCGTCACCAACAGCGTCAAAATAAAAATTATTTTTGATGCTGAATCATTGAATGCTGAATCGTTAACTGATAGTACACCATTAGTTAGTGATTTAAAAATAATTGGGAATCAATTTGAATGAATCATTAAAAAGAATCAGTTCGGGGGACCTGGGTAGCTCAGTGGTAAAGACTCTGACTACCACCCCTGGAGTTCGTGAGTTTGAATCCAGTGCATGCTGAGTGACTCTAGCCAGGTCTCCTAAGCAACCAAATTGGCCTGATTGCTAGGCAGGGTAGAGTCACATGGGGTAACCTCCTTGTGGTCGCCATAATGTGATTTGCTCTCGGTGGGTTAAGTGGTGGGTTAAGTGGTGAGTTGTGCGTGGATGCCACGGTGGATGGCGTTAAGCCTCCACACGCACTCATATGTCTCCATGGTAACTCGCTCAACAAGCCATGTGATACACAGGTTGACACCTCAAACGCGGAGGCAACTGAGATTCATCCTCCGCCACCCAGAGTCACATGGGGTAACCTCCTCGTGGTCGCAATAATGTGGTTTGCTCTTGGTGGGGTACATGGTGAGTTGTGCGTGGATGCCACGGTGGATGGAAAAGAACCAGTTCAAATTAATGAGTCATCCACAATTTGGATGCCGCTAAACCAAAACCCTTTTAAAATGTTAGTGATATAAATAATCAGCAACAGCATCAAGATTACAAAAATATCATGATGAATTATCAATTGATATTGTTCCACCTGGATGACTTAGTATGTCTCTCAGCATGTCTTTCAACACGCTTTGCTTTCAAGACTGTTTGTCAGCCACAGCAGGGAAGTATCCATAACCCCCCTCCCCACCCCTTTTTACCTCCCCAAAGGATCTTCTTAGTGTTAAGAGAGTTCTGGTCTGACGACTCGCCCTCAACCTGTCCACCTTCTTTCATCTCCTCTCTAATGTGTTGTCTATCTCCCCTGTTGATTTCAGCATTCTCTGTGTGCACACGTGTAAACGTGCTCGAAGACCAACTTTCATTCGCATGCACACCGGTTCTCATTTACAGGCACAAAAATTCTATTGCTCAGTGGTTGCTCTTATAACTTAGGAGAGTGAGTAGAATCTAAGCAGAGTTTGTGACATCTAGTAGTTTACACATACACAGATGCACACACCTCTTCCTTTTTGAAGACCGAGCTGTTGTTCAAAGCGTGGATGAATTGAGGGAATACATTTATGTGAAGATACAGAAAGAGTAATGAAAGCATTCCTCCCGTCCCTTGCGCTCTTTCTTTTTATGCCTGTGTTGTTATGCCTCTGACTCGTGTTTGTCCTCCAAAATGAATTATTCCTTTGACGTGGCGATAAGGGACGGCTTTAGTCCATTATGCAGAGACCATCTGCGTTACTGAAATATGTTTTGCAAAGGCACACACTCATACCTGAGGGGGAGCTTACAAATACACACAAACAGTAGTTTTCTCTTGCTCTCCTTCCTTCTCACACAAGCTCGGCTTCACAAAATGTTAGTCAAAGTATTCCCAGATCTGTGTCAAGGCTTTCTTTCAAGACAGTAACCAAAAACAGCCAGAGGGCTTGATTATGTTTCCAATCACCAGTCCAGAGCATTTCAAAACCACATCTAGTCAACGTCTAGGGCTCTTTCACTCATCGTTCTTTTGGTCCTGGTGGACATTACCTTTTTTAGCTGCACAGATGGTTTTCCGTAGCTCCTCTGTGTCTTCATTATCCATGCAATTACTAAGGGAGGACGTCCACAATTACAACCAACAGCAAGAGCCCATGTCGCAGTGCTCAGTATTTATTACTGCTACACCTGCACCAGCTTGGCCAGGGTTTTTCTTCTGCCACAATGGTAATTTTCTTCTTTCTCTCTCTGGTTTAATGTATAACTTATGGAAATCAGTGCCTTACCTTTATGTTCCAACATTGTTGATGTGGTGATGGGGTTTACAACATACAAAATCAAAATTTAAAGATTAGATATTAAAGCCAAGACTTTAAGGACTTTAAGGTTTTCATGATATTTCATTTAGTTCCTTAAAGGGATAGTTTACCCAAAAATGAAAATTCTCTCATCATTTACTCACCGTCATGCCATCACAGGTGTGTTTGACTTTCTTTCTTCTGCAGAACACAAACAACGATTTCTTAGAAGAACTTTGTAAGTCAACACAATGCCAATGAATGGTGATCAGACCTTTGAAGCTCCAAAAAGGAGATACAGTCAATATAAACATAATCCATATGATTCCACTGGTTTGATCAAAGTCTTCTGAAGCAATCCAGTTTGTTTTAATTGAGAACAGACCAAAATATAACTCCTTGTTCACTGCATATACCTCGATTACACTTCCTAGTGCTTGACACATGCGCAGAGTGCTAGATGTCACTGCAGTCGAGCTTGAAATCATGATCCACAAGGAGACTGCTGACAAGATGTACAGTGAAAAAGGAGTTACATTTTGATCTGGTCTCACACAAAACCAATTGGATCACTTCAGAAGACATGGATTAAACCACTGGAGTCTGATGGATTATGCTGCCTTTATCTCCTTTTTTCAGCTTCAAAGGCCTGGTCATCGTTCACTTGCATTGTATGGACCAACAGAGCTGAGATATTCTTCTAAAAATCTTTGTTTTTATCCTACACATCTTAGATGGCATGAGGTTAAGAAAACAATGAGAGAATTAAAAATGTTGGGTGAACAAACCCTTTAAACGTTTTAAACGCAGTTCTAAGGTAAAATGTCCACTGTGAGGCACTAAAAGTATGTTAAAGTTTCAAATCATCAAAACATACCTCCTTACTCTAAACCTTACTCCTAAAACTGAATGAAAAACTTAATTGCTGAGGCAACTACATTATTTTGAGGTGCTGCGTTTAATTTCATAAATGCTTTAAATGCTGAGCTATCAGGCAATTTGAGCACATGCGAATATCACCTTACATGGCATACCCTATAGTAAAAGTGTTTAGATGTCATCATGACATCTGTAAGACAGCAGCATGTGAGTAGCAGGGTGAAAAGTAAGTGTTTATGAACTGTTAATCTGACATTTTACTTGAGATTTGTGTGAAAGCGAATAAAATGAATTGCTGTGGTAGAGGCTCTAGTGTTAATTTCACATGGAAAGTGCTGTGATTTGTAAAACTAGCCACGTAAAAGTTATTTTGCAAACATTTTGATAAAGTAACGTGATTATGAGATCAAGTTGAAATAATTCACTGGAGATAGAAGTGTGACAACTAGCCCCAGTCTCCCCTTGTCACGATTCCAGCTCGTTGGCCGTGGCAGGCGTGGGCACCAACGAGCCAACGCCCACACCTGCCATAGCCAACGAGCTGGAGGTGATCAGAGCAGGGGATGATGGGAAGTGTTGTCCATGGGGAACAGATGACAGAGGCAAATCACAGGACAGACAACAGTGAATCGTGACACCCCTATTCATAATCATAAAATTGTGAATGGGCCTAAAAATAAAGAAAGAAAGAAAGAAAGAAAGAAAGAAAGAAAGAAAGAAAGAAAAGAGAGGAAATGTCCCATATTGGAGAACAGGAACACAGAATAAAACAAAGCTCAAAGCAGGGTAGAAAAGGCAGAGGTAAAAGAATTAACAATATATCTGCTTTTTTTTAAAAAAAAAAAAATTTAAGTTGGTGTCAGACTATGTTTATTCAACTTATTCACATACACAAGCACACACACAACCAAATAGATTTTTTCCTGTCGGCTTCATGGTTAATGATTTCTTCACACTCTCAGAAAGTCTTGAGAACAGGTTCATTTATCAAAAAACAGCCTGCAATTATGCTTGCGAGATGAAGCTGCCTTGCCACTAATATTAAAATAATAAAAACATATCTGCTGCTTATTATGGAAATGAACCAGAGGCCAACATTTTAGACTGAGCTGGAATGAGAAAAGCAAACCAGACAAAATAACTTCAGACCAGTTTTTAACTAGATGATGAAAAATATTTTTTTTTAAATCCAATTGCATTTGTTTAAAAAAAAAAATAAAAAAAAATAATGCTCTGTATTATTCATGAATTATTGTAAAATATTTATTTAATTTTCATGACAAGAACGAAAGCAAGAACGACTTAAAAAGAAAGTTTCAAAAATATTGTTCACTGTGATCAAAAGGCCAAGACAATGTTTAACTGTATAACTGAATCATCTTAAGTTGAACTGCAACATGTTAACTGACCTTAGAGACTTAAGTGGCAAGACTAGACAATTGCCCAGACATTTATTTCTTGCTAGTAGCATTTAAAAGGACGTGTATGTGTAGGTGTGTGGGTGGATTACTGAGTGTTGGAAGTATGCCTGCAAGCATTTTGTCTTAATTTGCATACTTCACCTCGAGATGCTGCAGTATTAGCATATTTGAAAACAAATGGGATTTCATTCAAGTGCTTGATAACAGACCAGTCAGAACGTAAGGCAATGTGAATAGTTAGAGAATGCAACAGTTTGCTGATACCAGGGCGCTGAATCTAAAAATTCTAACTGGGGTTAAAGGAATAATTCACACAGATGATCATCATTTACTCACTCTCCTTTCTTTTCAAATCCTTATGACTTTTCATACATTCATGGAAAGCAACTAAAGAATATTCTCACCGTTCTTTTTCATATAATGAAAGTGAACTAGGACTAGGCTTTCAAGCTCCAGAATGACAAACAAGCACCATAACATATACTAATAAAAAATATTTTCAAGGGGGATGGGGGAGTCCATTTTTATTTTCATACTTACGGGTCACAAACAAATACAGTGGTCCAATGTGTTAAAATTAGAAATATTATAATTATCTAGTTTAAAACTCAGAAATGTAATCTTTGAGTCCAAATTGGTTTCATACATTTTTGAAAAACATTTTCAAAAAAAAAAAAAAATAATAAAACTTTACAATTGTCATGTGGTGTAACCATCAAGTAAAAATGATTATAATAGTTTATTTACATACTTTACATATACCTGACATTTTTTTATTTTAAGCCCCAGAAAAAATGTCAATGTGATTTTAAACTCAGAAAACTAAAATATTCTCATCATATAAGAGGTATATTCAAGTAAATAGTTAGTATGATTTTTTTTTAATATTTTTTTAATTTAAAGGGTTCATGTCATGAGGAATCTAATTTTCTTTGATATTTTGACATATAAGAGGTCATTCTACTAAAAAAAACATCCTGTAAATTCCAAAACTCAAAAAATCCCCAATGCACTAAAAGCATTTATTGAAACCAAGCTGTCAAAATGCCCAATTCTCCACCTATGTGACTTCCCTATGTCACTTGGGGTACTCATTAACTCAAGATGGCCTCTACAGAAACAACATCAATAGGTATTTTAAAATCATCGCCCAAACCACTGGTGCTCACTTGGCTCATAAACAGAGACAGATAGAAGGACAAAAGCCTACTGTCTGTGACCTTACTACTCCTGAACACGAAAAAGGACCCATCTGGACTATTTGGAATTATTTCTGGATACAAATATGTACTACACAGACGTCTTTGACTGCTGTCATCTCTCTGGCACGCTTTTAAAAGATGCGTTGTCAAGTTTCAACTCTGAAGAGAAGATGTGTTTCATCAGCTGCTGTAGCTTCTGTTGCTTATACTGATCAACAAACTGTTTGTTAGCCTATCAGCGCTATTTTTAACTATTGGTGAATGTAAACACGCACTAGATGGACGTCTTTGACCATTTTGATTTGTTTCTGGTGATGTACACCTCAGTGCAGGATGATAAACTGTGTGCATCTTGTGAAGCAGTCATAAAACGAAGGACTTGTCACTGAATGATGTGGGGCAGTTAAAAACACAATTGGATTCAATCAAAAACATAAGCAAACTGTTCCATTCAGTAATATTTAAAATGGCATGATGTTTTTTTATGATGCTGATACTGTCTACACAGGGCACATCCATTGAGGTTGTCTACACTGGGCACGTCGACACAAACTTTCTGAAACCTGTGTTATTGGCAGTAGTAGCGTCAGCGCAAAATGGACCGGGACACCTGTTGGTTTACTGTTGGAGTGCCTCGCCACAATGGACGCTTCCATGGTAGACGTCATCATTGATTATAGCATCTGATGTAGGCAGGGTGTGAGTGTTAACAGTTCAGAACGCTTGAGATGAATATTGTAATATATTCGGATGCAATGTGTTGGATGTGCATTATGTGTATTTTTTCTCTCCCCTTTTTCTCCCCAATTTGGAATGGCCAATTCCCAATGCGCACTAAGTCCTCATGGTGGCATTGTGGCTCGCCTCAATCCGGGTGGCGGAGGACGAATCTAAGTTGCCTCCGTGTCTGAGACTGTCAATCCATGCATCTTTGAGCACGTTACCATGGAGACCTAGCGTATGTGGAGGACCATACGATTCTCTGCGGCATCCACAGAGAGCGAGAACTACATTATAGCGACCACAAGGAGGTTAACCCAACGTGACTCTACCCACCCTAGAAACCCGGGCCAACTAGTTGCTTAGGAAGCCTGACTGGAGTCAGTCAGCACGCCTTGGATTCGAACTTCCGACTCCAGGTGTGGTAGTCAGCGTCTTTACTTGCTGAGCTACTCAGACCCCCTGCAATGTACATTTCTAATGTTTTGGTGCTTGTTTATTCTCTTCAAATTGAGTTTAAAAAATGGCTGAATATGGGGGCTGCATGCTGTCAACCAATCATAACAGAGGGGGTTTACACTGAAGTTTAAAGGAGGAGGAAAAAAATCAAGCTTTTCAGAAAGATGATCAGAGACAGGTTGGAAAATTATCATATTTTACAAAATTATGACTGTTTTGGTGAAAAAAAACTTTATACTTTACATTGTCAGTGTACCTCAGGGAAGTAATAAAAATAGAATTTCATGACCCATTTAATAGATCTGGACAAAAATGAGCCTCTCTTCATTGACCATTAGGACAGATGGCCATAATATGCACCTGTTACCCTCTGTTATTGTATTTTATGATGAATCTTTTGGAAAAAATCCACATTATGAACATGAAAAATGTTTTTTCTAGATTGCTCGCCCACTGACACAGACACATTTTTTTCTATTACAATAAACGATTAGTAACGGAAGTTATGGACTGTTTCTATGGCTGCATTTACACTGCAAAGCTTAATGCACAGAGCTAATATTTTGATCGTATTTTCAAAAGTAGGCAAAATTGTATGCAATTGCAATTAGCCGAAAGTGAAAGCAGCTTTTCACTGCTGCCACGTGAAGTAATTTTTACTGTGGAAGTCTGTAAAAATTGCAGACATGTGTGTGTCTATTGCATTTACACACTGCTTTCACAGATAACTGATCTATTAGAAAATGTGCGGTATACTGTGCTGATTAATTATGCAGGACATATTAAACATGAGCATATACTGGAATATCTGGCTGAATACATCAGAATTGGTGACATTAACACACCTGTCATCTTGTACAGGGGCACAACTACACATTTGTTGAGGGGTATGAAACATTAATGTTGGCACCACCAACTAAGCTACACACACACACACACACACACACACACACACACACACACACACACACACACACACACCCTACAACACAGATAATAAAAGTCCATAGGCAAATTATGTGGCCTTTGGAGCCGTTTTAACTTCATATTAAATAGTCATTTGAAAATGACAAAACATTTAACACCTAGAACTGAACCATTAATAACTTTTATTTTAAAAGAATTCAGTAAAAAAGTTATAACTTAATGTGATGCCAATTATTTAATTCAAACATTTATATTTAAAATGTAATCTATAATTTTTATACAAATACTCATGTACATAGCATTGAAACTGTTTAGTTAAAAACGAATTATTCTTTTTTTTTTTTTAACTGCATTGTTATTTTCAACCCAAACAAAAAAAAAAGAAAGAAAATAAAGAGGAGACTTAATTGTTGAACATGACTGATTCTGAAGCAAGCCTCTCCATCACACATTTCTTTGCCCAATTGTTTCTGATTTAGTCATTAATTTATCCAGGTGTTTTTTAAGAGGTAATTTATTCACAGAGCATCCAATGGTTTCTCACATTGTGTTTGACAGCGAGACAACAACAGGTGAAGGATGGAAAGCTCAGCAACATTTGTTATGTTTAGTAAGAGGAGCCCAAGTAGGCTGGGCATGGAGAAGGGTCAGTTAACAACTTTTTTAACAAGCCTTTCTCTCTAAATGTAAAGCGATTGAACACCCATTCCCAAACATACTGCAACTTTTTGCATAACCATGACAGAAAAGATATTCGGAAATTAACTAACATTTATATTAGCTGGCCATTTGTAGTCAACTTATAGGTAATGATAAATGTCAGCTAAGTGATGTTAAGCCTACCAATCTTTCTTTATCCACTTGGGCATTGTTCTAAATTTTTTATTTTATTTCCATCTTCCTTTTTCTGTTCTGCGCCCCAGGCCAGAGCACATTCCTCCACTGACCATATTTGTCACATGACAGTTAAGGCTAATTTATATTTAATGGGCGAACAGGCTTTGCTTAGTTAGCCTTCAAATGATGATGAAATGAAGTGATGTTTTTGTTCTGCCAAGGTTTGCCCACATATCTGAAATTCTTGACCCAAGAGAACTCGGCTGGTCGAAGAACGTTGATGATTGGTTAAAACTATTCATAGGTGTGGTGTGGACATGACGCTTTTTATTTACAATCGCACATGCTTCTCAGAGATAGTGTGGAAGTATACTTTTTACATGATTTGCAACACAAACTCTAATAAAACAGCATGGCCACGACAAATGAGTGCCGAGAGACTTGAGTTTTTAAAAGTGAAAGGGGCTGTGGCAAGTTTAACAAAGCAAAGAAGTGGCACAACGCTAAACGCAGTGGTCCACGTAGAGAAAAACCTGCATTACTGGCTTTACTTGAGGCTGGAACAGTACGTTAAACACAGTGACATTGCCCTAAACTAACTTATTTTAAAACGACATTGCGCGTAGTATGAACAGCAGTTTCGTTCACATTGGGTGCTTTAGTTCGTCCAGGAGAAAAAAGTTTGGCTTCTTCCAAAGTATAAACCAGGGTTTAGAGCAACGTCTGTAGACAGAGGGTGAGCGCAGTAGTGTAGTAGTGTCTGAAGAGGTGGGCATACTGTGAATTTATGAATGTGTAGTGAGTTTAGTATGGTCACGTAATGCGTTATCTTGAATTACCATATATAGCCTACATGAGAATTTATGGTTATTTGTATTAGAAGACATGGAATGTAGTGCACAAGTCTTATGGACCAACTTTTATGTTATTTATTTATTTTATTTTTATGACAGCTTGACAGCCCAAGTCTCCATTCACTTGTTCACTAGTTTTGTCCCTGCTTAGAGAGAAAAGTGTTCCAAGGTCAAATTTGACCATTCAAATGCTTTCCTAAATCAGTTGCTCAGCTAACATGATTAAAATTTTTCAGGAAGGAGGAATTACTATATTTTCTGACTATCCTGGAGGGTCACTGAAGGGGGTTTGGAGTCCCGGTTTGAGCTTCACTGGTGGAGAACAGCTTCTCAGCAGGCCACGGATCAAAGCCAGGCAGCCAAATCACCAAGAGCTGTATGTGGAGAGATGCTGGATTAGCAGGATTAAGTGGGAAATGCACCACAGTTGGGGAAACTGATTCCTCCAGGACTTGTGGGCACAGAACAGGGAAGCCTGAACTCACCAGGGTCAGCTAAGGCCGGGTTGCACCATCTATACGTATGTTACAACTTAGCCTAGTTTTGGCATAAATATGCACTGTCACAAATTACGCACTACTAAATATTTGAGCATTACGCTATTAAACTTAGGTAGGACACAACCCTGTATAAACTCAATATTTATGGAAGCCTCCAACCAGGATTAACTGATGGAATACAAAATCAGTATCAATCCTATAGTATGCTATAAATACAGTATGATGTTGACATTTACACTTGTTTACATTTACGAGAGAGAAATGTTTTTACTTTTAAGTGGCTCTTCAGCATGAAACCATTCTAACGGTGCAGTTTTTAGGATGCATCGCCCGTTGTCAAGTTTTAACACATTCAATATATATATATATATATATATATATATATATATATCCATCCATCCATCCATCGTCAACTGCTTATCCTGTGTACAGGGTCGCGGGATATATATATATATATATATATATATATATATATATATATATATATAGGATATTAAAATGAATAAATGCCTATTTTTTCTGCCTGTTGTATCAGTATTTATTTATCACCCCTTATTAACTCTTCTCTGCACAAATTTGAAGGCTGCTTATTGGATAAATACAGATAAACGTCATATTATGCAAGTATGCATTACTTTACGGAGAGCTTACGACCTACTCGTTAAGTCTTGCCTCAACAACAGATGGTTCAACCAAATTAAGCACTGACTTAGTTACAAACTAACTGTTGGTTTCTAAGCCCTTATTGTGAACTTTACGTCCTAACTTACATGAAAACAGCTGGTGCAACCCTACCCAGAGGAATAGTGCCAGGACTGTGACCACCTTCCCTATCCATTGCATCCTGAAACAGCTTAGTTTGGCAAGGAAGAATCTAAGTAACCCTTATTTTGGCTCTCTTGTGCCTTCAAAGTTTCTGTTTTCTTACTTTGCTTTTTCATGGTCTGTCTCTTGTTCTTATTGTTCTAGAGCAACCTATGGCATGCAGAGGGGTAATCACTAACATGACAATCTACCACTTGATGTTTTATGTAGTCATAATGGGAAGCTTAACACTAACATTATCAAAGTGTGACGTATTCGCACATCACGAGGCACTGATATCAAAAAAGGCAGTGCTCAGGTGAATTGGGCAAGTAATTGCATCTACTTTGCTTTGGTCGCGCTGCATGGTTGAATGGATTACAGTCTATATTTTAATGTTTTATATTCTGTGTATTTTGTGTATAACTGCTATCAGTGCTTGAGATTTTCAACCAACCCTCCTTAAACCACAATGACAGTGACTATCAAACTATTAAGGGAAAAGAGCTAACATAAACACATTATGGGCTTGAAAATGCTGTTCAAAAAATTCTAAATGGCACTCCATGTCAAAAAGGTTGCTGACCTGTTCTAGAATATACTGTTAAGCTGTCTAATCGATCAAAGTGTCCCTGAGATTTGGATGAGATAGATAAGAGTGATATACAAACAAACTTTCATAAAAGCAGTGAATTTTGTGCTTTATTGAAGTCCAATGAATATTGTAGCAAGTCTATGATGGCTAGAACAACGCAGGCCCGGTACCCAATCCTCCTGATGGGGGCGCGTGAGGGATAAAGGCGGGTGGTGACGACGGTTCGAGAGAGAGAATAACATGCAGCTGCTCTGTTTGTGTGTTTTTCATCCAGTTTATTATTAAAACTATTATTTACATTGTCAAGCCAGTTCTCGCCTCCTCCTTTCCCTTAACCCGCTTTACAGACTACATTAAAACTGAAGTATGTAACTTTTTTTTTTTTTTTTTTTCCTATTCCAGATTAATATGCAGAGACAATTATTAGTAATATATATATACTGTATTGGCTTGATTTAATTGCATGGAAAAGGTTTCACCAACTAATTAAGTAATTAATAGTTTTTTTTATTTATGAAGAGATATTTCTCAAGGACAATAAAGGTTGTGAGATAGAAATGAGAATTGTCTGGAGTCTGAACACATTTAAGTTTTGTGTTTCACTAAGATTGGCATTAATGAGAGTGATTTCAATTGGAAGATCACTCCTAGTTAAGCTGGAAAGTCACTCTGGGAGTAGGTTGGGATGGAATATGCGACAATAGTGACCGGATTACCAATATAAACTTTTGCTGTTGCTCTTTACATTGCTCTTGATTGTTTCAGAATTGAAGTACGTCCCTCTCTTGCTCAACAAAGAGAATATGACATCTACCTTACCTCCAAAGGGTCAAACGCTTTCTTCACAGAGGTCAATTTATTCACAGCACTTTTCGTACAGCCTTCTTTGGAGGAACAACAAGTCTGTACTTAAGCATCACCACTGCGGCTTGACAGCATTACAGCTATAACAGTAGCAATAACTATGTGTGTCATATCAGACAGCCATTATATCATCATAAATTTCCCCATGGACCTTTCCAAGAATGAAACAGTCAAAACATATAAGAAATATGGTACCTAGAGGCTACAGCTTGTCGAGATACATTCATGCTGCATATAAGTAAATTTGTTCTGCCCATTAATCTTGACAACATGCCTTTATAGGTCCAAGGTACCCTGCTGGGATGGGTTGTTTTTTTGTTTTTCTCAACTTTAGTGATATTGATAGTGTTACATTGAGTCCCATTCCACCATCTCCAGCTTATGAATTAATGAGAACACTCCCTTTGGAGGGTCCCAACATCAGTCATAGAGACAGTGGTACACAGTTGTTAATACTCCACTTACTGTGGTTCAACCCTAGCAGTGTGTCCTGGCTGGTCCTGTGGGAGTGCATATGTGATTAATGTAGCATTCTGGGAAGGGAGTTTTCATTTTCCCCCTATCAAGGGAACTAGTCTCTAGGGGTATAGCTGGAGCTGCTGAGACACTGCCTCTATTGTTATTCTGGGGTGTCCAACTATGTAAGAAACCGAGGAGGAAGAACAAATGCACCAGTTTATTACCAAATATGGTTGCCAAAGAAGGTTGATCCAGGAGGCTAAAGAAATAGTCTACCCAGTCTCATGACAAGTTGTAAGTTGCATGTGCCAGCCGAGCAACTGCCACCAAGAAGAATGGGAATACTAACAGATTTTTTACAGGTCTGATAGACCACCTTGGTTGATGGATTCAAACCCAAAAAACTGGAAAAAGCCAAGTATATGTCTGTGCACATACCTTTTTACACAAGCATGAAGCAAAATCTCTTTGGCACAAACTAGGTAAATTCCAATACAATTTTGTAATTTGGGTAAGCAATTGGCGTGGAAACTAAAACAAAAGACAATTTACAGTGCACTTAAATTTCAGCCCTATTGGCAGATGGAAGGCTTTTCTGAAACCAGAATGCCATTGAATACTACTTGCTTGTGAGAATTGGGTATGTGTATCACGTAATGATCTACTACACACACACTAGCCCACCTCAGTTGTGTCTCAGGGAACAAGCCCTTTTATCAGCACTCTAAGCTTGGTCATAAGTGGTGGTGATTGTTCACACCGAGGGAAAGAATGCACAGGAAGAGTGCCATTTACTTAACTCTTAGAGACATTATTGCAAAAAACTAGCATAAAGTCCCTTAGCGCTTGGAAATTAGCCATTTGGTGAAATTGTATACCTTTAATAATCTAATTGTGTTCCTGTACATTGAGAGTATAATCATATATAGAATATAGGGATACCGATTTAACGCGTCAATTCAGTGTGATTAATCTTAAGCTTTAAGTACCACCTGTTTAAGTACCACAAAATGGATTGCTGTGATCTGTAGGCCAATGATAGTCTTATGCTCAATAATATGTAAATAAACTTTAACCTATATTGAGTTCTAAAGACACTTTTTTGTATTGTCTTATCAATGCTTTACTTGTCTGCCACAATAATGTAATGAATTTTAATTATCTGAATTACTGCGATGGACTGGCGACCTGTCCAGGGTGTACCCCGCCTTTCGCCCAATGTTAGCTGGGATAGGCTCCAGCCCCCCGTGACCCTGTACAGGATAAGCGGTTGAAGATGAATGAATTATCTGAATTATTGTAATTTTTTTATTAATATATTATTTTATTTGTAATTATTAAATATAACTATTTAAAATATGAAATATTAAAATATTTCATTATTATATATTATTGTTATTTGAGGGGCTTTTTCAAGCAAATATTTGAATTCCATTAATTATTTATTTTTACCGTTCCTTGTTTAACAGCTTTGTCGATAATGGCACCATGGAGAACTTGTATCTGTTTGTCTTACACTGTGGTAACCGATATCTTTTGCCTAGAGGCATTAGGTCATATTCTTTATGCAAGACATGTAGTAGAGAGTGGAGTGCCTATCACCGTCCCTACTTTTAATTAATCGTGCAATCTTTAGTTTTACTGATAAATTGCCATACAACATCGACATCCCATATCGCAATATCGAATATTTGCTCTATAGAATATAAACATGATAATAGTATTTATTCCAAAAAGCCTTAATCTGCACTGGAAATACAGTCACTGGTTAATCCGTGAGCATACAATCACTGTGCACTTTATTAGGTACAACCACTTGTTCTAATCAGCCAATCATCAACAACAACCATCAGAATAGGGGAAAATGTGATCTCAGTGGCATTATTGTTGGTGCCAGACGGGCTGGTTTGAGTATTTCTGTAACTGCTGATCTCTTGGTATTTTCACGCAAAACTCTCGAGAGTTTACTCCGAACTGTGCCAAAAACAAAAAACATCAAGTGAGCACCAGTTCTGCAGATGGAAACTCCTTGATGATGAGAGAGTTCATGACTGGTTTGAGCTGACTTAAAGGCTACGGTAACTCCAATAACCAGAGTTTACAACTGTAGTGTCCAGAATAGCATCTCAGAATGCACAACACATTGAAACTTGAGGCAGATGGGCTACTAGAATTACTTGTCAACATTTTTATTAGTAATGCAAATGAATTGTTGAATCAATTTAATTGTTAAATTGATTTAATGTAATGAATACTGTAAACATATTCACAAAAGTCAATCAATTTAACTCTTAACATCGATTTTGCTACTGATTTTAAAATCAAAGATGCTATTAAGTCTTTAAGATGCTATTAATCTTTAAAATTAAAATAAAAATTTTACTCTATCATACTTGTAAGACAAGAAAGGATAGAGAAAAACCAATGAGACATTCTATAGAAATCTTTATAGACAGGGGTTGCGTGGCACCATGCGAGGGTCGGCACATGTGAACGGCGAGCTCTGTTCACTTTGCTAGTTTTGATACTTTTATACCATAAACCAGTGAGATTCGATACGCTTTGAATCTTGACTTTTAGGAAGTCAATGTGTCAATGTCGGTGATGCTGGCGAGTGTCGTTGCTGACTTGGAGGATCTTGCTGTAAAACGTTGATCGATCACTGCCATGGAGATGAAACCCAAAATCCTACCCAAGATTTTGTTTTATTAATATGCATTTGGTCTCAGACATTTGGCTCATTGGTTGCTTCCACCCTCCCTGGTTTTGTATTGAACAGGACAGGACAGGAACAGCCTTTCTATCAAACAAGTTAAGTTAAACCCTGTTATCTCGGATTTGTACTGGGTATGGACAAAAGTGTCCAGAGTGTTTAATTCAGACATTTATTTAAATGTTGCCTCAAGCATATGGCTGAACCCTAGATTTTGTATTAATAAGTCCCCTATCTGCTGGTCAGAATGGATTGTTAGGGGGGTTACTACTCTCGGTGACCTATATGAGAGTGGAGTGTTGTGATCTTTTTAAAATTTGGCTCAACATTTTGGGATTCCCAGATCTCAGTTCTATAGGTATTTACAGCTGCGCCACCTGCTCTGTATTGTTTTTGGGAGTAGCGGCAGATACTCTGGGAGAGCTGATTACTGCTATTGGAAAAGGTTGTGAGGCATCAGTGTATTACTCCCTGCTAATTCAGAGTCTGGGGGCTAGAGCTTTAACTTCTATTAAGAGATTATGGGAGATTTAAACATGGTATTGCAGGAGGGAGTGTGGGCTAGGATTCTTAAAAATGATACTGCATCTAGACATGCAAGCGTGCACCTTATGCAATTCAAGAAATTACATAGATTCTATTGGACCCCCTCTAGATTGAATAGGCTTGGTCTTAAAAACACACCCACCTGCTGGTGATGCCAATCAGAATATGGAGACAAAACCCATATTTTATTGGGGTGCGTCAAGATCCAAGAATTTTTGTTGAAGATTCAGAGATTTATGTGTGATGTTATGGGCACTCAAATTTCATTTTCCCCCAGACTCTGTATTTTGGGTGATGGTGCGGTCATAAATTTGGGGGATAAACACATAAAAATTGGGTTCTGACCAGCATTATGATGGGCAGGCAAATTATTTTAAGGAGTGCCTATTTTTATTCAGTTTATTCTGTTGTTTCCTTTTTTCCATGTCTTTTATTTTGAAAGTTAAGTTCCTGTTTCCTAGTCATGTGATGTCCTGTTTTCCCTCCATGTTCATGTATCTTGTTTTCATTGGTTAATTGTTTAATTATATTGTTTAGAGTTATGTTTGTTCTTTGGTTTATGTGCACCAATGTCATGTATTTAAGCCCTCATGTTTGCCATTGTCCATGGTTGAGTATTGTTAATGTATCATTGTTGGTTTACTTTGGTCCATGTTAAGTTTATAGCCAAGTTTAGTTCAAGTTTTACTTCATAGTCAAGGCAAGTTAAGTTTATGTCTAGTCATATTTTATAGTCATGTTTATGTATCACGTTTATAGTTAGGGTTGTGTATTACATTTATAATAATAAACTGCACTTGTGTTCTCGTCAAATCATCATCATCATCTCTTCGTCATTGCCATTGCCACATGGAAAACAGGAACCAACAGAATAAACATGACAGCGCCCTCGTTTCCGGCGTGGTGTGTTGAGAAGGGGAGGGTGGCTGCTTTTGAGGAGAGGTCAAGCAGAAGGCTGGTGGATCAGAATTAGTTTGATAGAAAATGGGGAAAGTGCTTAACGTTTTTGGGGGACTCTCAGGGAGGGGCTGTGGAAAGAGTTGTTTAGGTTTAATCATATATGATCGTTAGATTTTCTTTTGTTTTCTTTTTTTTTCACTTTGTGTATTCTTATTTGTGACCACAGTGGTGTTTGTTGGGGGTCAGAGTTTGGCTGGTGATTCGGGAGGGGTAATAGTGGGGGTTAAATGTCCATGAATCAATTAAAAATGTTAATTGAAAAATAAATCTTTATAGGCAAATAAATACAAACCAGCATACTTTTCATGATTATTAATTTTTCACTGCTCACTGCTCACTGCTCAACTTCATACTGCCAGCATAATCATCACATTCTAAATTAAATCATCATATAGGTTATAGATTATAAATTTAATAAATCACACAGCCCTAATTGAGATTATCAGAATGACAGATGACAGAAATAGCGGAACTATTAACCCAAAAAGTAGCTTTTCACAGCCCCATTGATGGCTTTCTTTCTTCCATTTGGCAAATTTGATTGGTGTAACCTTTAAAGAGCTATTCAAAATCAGATAAGTGCTTTCCGCCACTCAGTGCTGAGAGATCTTGAACACCTTCACAATTTGTTTAATTATCTTGTCTTCCTGTTTTATAATGTTTTTTTTTCAAATATTGCTCACCTTCCTATAATATTCTGCACTCTTCCCAGTTTCCCTTAATAAAACCCATTCTCTTTATCCCTCATTTTTTTTATTACCATCTTTCTCTCTAGTCTTGTTTTCTCTCTTTTATTCCTCCTCTTCCTTTCTTCTCTTTCCGTAATAACAGGCCTATGGTAAATGCTGCTCCCTCATGCCATCCATTGCTCTCTCCATCTCCCACCAGCCAAATTACCAGTTGGTTACTATAGAGACGTGTTTATAAATGTGCTTTCCTCTTTTTATGATTCCCAATCTGCCCTTTTTCTCTCCACCTCCCCTCTTGCTTTTCTCTGCCAGCGTTTCCTGCTCTGCAAGGCGCCTATTCTTTCCTTTGCTTTTTTTCTTCCCTCTTTTTGCTGCGTTTCATTTTGGGGTCTTAGTATCTTTTATCCATCTCCATGCTATTTTTTGCCCTTTCTTTTTTGTTCATTTCATCATTATTTGGTGCATGTTTTTCATAAGTTGTCATCATCATTAGAATCTCCCCCAATATTTCCCAGCTAGACAGATCAGCCTCTATGACACATTTGATTGGTTGTGCAGCTCCCCGAGTCTTTCACTGCAGATATCCCTTTAGTCCCACCTCAATTAAACAGCTGCATCAAATGACTAATAATCCAAGATGTTTACCATGCAAGCTCTCTTTCTGTATCGACACAGGTGTCTTGAAAAAAAGAGCATGCTGTATGCTAAAGATGCTGGAGGGTGATTACAAATGCTTGGTAGAAAATAGTTGAAATTAAAAAGAAATGTTCTCACAAAATTCCAAAAAAACGACCTCAAACAGTCAAGCGAATATTATTTAGAACGTGCATTTAAAATTTAACTAAATATGTTTGGAATAAAAGGTTTCCCTCAGCCCAAGGTAGCTAAGATAGGCACCTCCTGTGAACCTACATAAAATAAATGGTTAGAGAAAATGGATTGATGGATGGACGCGTGGAGACATTTAACATGGGAGCTCACACTGTAAATACTTGTAGAAGCACAAATATCTGCATATTCACAAATCACCCTAAAAGTACTCCTTACAGCAAGTCTTGGAAGTAATCAGATTACAAAGTAATTTGTTACTGTAATACATTTTTACAGTACGGGAGTTGCACACTGGACAACATGGCCCATATTAAAACTAGAAACAATTATTTTCAATGAAAGTACGCACACACACGTCAATTACAAATCATTAACAATAGACAAATATACTTTGGTCATTGCTGTATGTTTATCATTCATTTATCCAACACAATGTATTTTAAATTACAAGTATTTGACTTGTAATTCTAATTGTTCAGTTGTTAATTCTTGAAAAAATACAAACATCTACCTATGTATCTTTGGACTGCCATCAGCTGCACTGAATCAGCTCGTCCTGTGTCTGTGATCGTTACCGTGACTGGCTTCAGTAAATGATATATCACTGTGGCACGGTGGAGGGCGGGACCGGGGCGTGATTACGCACGCCCGGTCCCGTATTAGGCTAATTAAGCCGTCAAGAGGGATAAAGGCCACTCACGGACGGCGATGCAGGAGAGAGAGAGATCTTTCACGGACATGTCCGTCGTCCTATGTGTTTGTCTTTTGAGTTTTCCATTAAACCTTTAAGTTATATGTCAAGCCGGTTTCTCGCCTCTTCCTTGCCCGTGAACATGAACTGTTTTACAATCACCCTCTTGTATTCTCCCAACGCTGTTACAGCAGACTGTTAAACAGAAGCCATCTGAGTGAATTGGAAATCATGCAAAATAGACATCTAATTTAAACGTTGGCTAATTTTAATATATCGTTAAAATATTGTGCCGATCAATAATCAATGTATCTATATTTTATTATGAGGGGCCTAGGTAGCTCAGTGGTAAAGATGCTGGCTACCACCCCTGGAGTTTTCTAGTTCAAATCCCAGGGTGTGCTGAGTGACTCCAGCCAGGTCTCCTAAGCAACCAAATTGCTAAGGAGGGTAGAGTCACACGGGGTAACCTCCTTGTGATCGCTATAATGTGGTTCACTCTCGGTGGGGCACATGGTGAGTTGTGAGTGGATGCCGCAGCTCCCCGCTAGGATGGCGCATGCGCTATATCTATGTGGTAATGCGCTCAACAAGCCACGTAGTAAGATGCGTGGGTTGATGGTCTCAGACGCGGAGGCAGCTGAGATTTTTCTTCCACCACCTGGATTGAGGCAAGTCACTATGCCATCATGAGGACTTAGAGCACATTGGGAATTGGGCATTCCAAATTGGGAGAAAAAGGGAAAAAAAACCTTGAATTATTTACTTAATGTCCGTTTGCCTTTCTGTAACAGCTATAGTAACAAAAGTCAAAGTCAATTTATTTATAAAGCACAATAAAACAAGACAGTTGACCAATGGCCATACAACAACAGTAGCAATATAAAAATATAAAAATGTTACCAATAAGTCATTGTTGTAACGAAAGGTTTTGAGTGTATGACTATAAACAAGGACGAAATATAGTATTTTGAATTCATTAAGAGGACAAACAAAAGCTGTTTTGTGAAACATGTTTTAGAAAGTAATTAAAAGTAAAGTAATTAGTAATGTGAATACTTTTTTTCGGTGAAGTAATAAGCACTTTAATCCTATTGCCATTTTAAGAAAAGTAATTAGTATATTTTTATGGATTACTTGAGTACTGGTTATGACTCTGTGGCGCTATGCATTTCAGGTCATCCGAAGCAATTTAATACTTTGTGTGATAGCAGACCGCATCTAAATAATTACTCACTGAAAATCTTCTCTTCTGCCACGGCACAAGATTTTCAGTGAATAATTACTTAACATTGAAAGGAATGTGAAAGAAACAAAATCATACACATTTGCAATGGCATGAGGTTGAGCAAGGGATCACAGAATTTAAATTTTTGGGTGAAATAAAGATGCTATTCTTCTACTGTTGTGTTTAACAACCATGGCAACACGAACTAATGCAGCTCTGCTGCTCGGTGTCGGTCTTAACACTATCTTTGATGTGCTAGGTTTTGAAAGAGGGTGCGTGGCTAATACAAATCACTTACAGCACCTTTAATCCTTTAAAGGTGCCAAACTACTACACATTAAGATGTGACAAAAGCAGTAAATGGTATATTAGGAGTTAATCCCAAGTGTCATCATCTTGATTTAAGAACAGCAAACCCTTAATGTACAGTTCTGCTGTGATGTTTTTACAGGCGTGTAATGCTGCTAAATATTTACACAAGAATTAGGTAGAGAAGAACAATTCCCAAATTAACTAGCAAGGAATTATGTATAATTGTCTTTGACTTCTGAATAAAGAGGACATTTTAGCCAGTAAATAATAAGCTCTGAGTCAGAAATAAGCTCAGAAAGCAAATGTGTAT
The DNA here is from genome assembly GCA_032164185.1 of Moxostoma hubbsi. Lineage (NCBI taxonomy): Eukaryota > Metazoa > Chordata > Actinopteri > Cypriniformes > Catostomidae > Moxostoma > Moxostoma hubbsi. The sequence continues at coordinate 33,373,362 of JAVLUX010000026.1, read as the reverse complement.
ATAGCACTGGAGGTAATGAACTAGTTTTGCCCCATTACGCAAGAACATTTAATTTGTGCTAATAGCACTGTTGTTTTGTACCTAAGCACTTTTTGAAAGTGCATTACAATAAGGTCTTATTTCGACTCATGCAAAGTCAATGATGAATTTGTACAAATCACACCAGTACTATTCAAAGACAAAGTAGGGAACAAATTAATGACTGCATCACACTTAACACCCTCGAAGATTATTATTATTTTTGACATGGTAAAATCAATTCAGCCAGGCTCATTTAAATGAAGGATTCAAACCAGCAAGGGTTGCATTGTGCAAACATCATTAGAGGCTTTTCAAGTTAAAAGACTGATTTGAGCACCATGATGTGCTCTATTGCTGAAATGTGTTTTGACGGTTGTAATGGTTTGCTTTGTACAGCAAGGCACCTACATTTCAAATGGTGAAATTGTTAGAGGTAATGTGACATTCGTTCAGAACCTATTGGGTCATTATTGTTTTGCAGTAGCTTTTAAACTCCCACTTTTTATTTTTTTTTGCTGTCCCAATCTGCATGCGACAGAGGGAGGAAAACCAATTTGGACGCAGAGCAAAACACATTCACTCACCTTCTGTCATCCTTCTGTTCCTCTCATGGGGTGTCGTTTTCAGCACAATGTTCCCTGGGTGTGCAGTTCCAGGGATGGGAACACTCATGTAATGTCACAGAAACAGGAGAGAGGGATGATGGGACACAGAAACGTGACATTGTGGATCCAAAGCTGGTTACCTCCTGCTGTGTTCCAGCATTGCTTAATCTACCACCTTGCATAGGGCCGAGGCTTTTTGTAAGTGCATCACTTGAGACCAGAATTCAAGTCATCTATCTATCTATCTATCTATCTATCTATCTATCTATCTATCTATCTATCTATCTATCTATCTATCTATCTATCTATCTATCTGTCTGTCTGTCTGTCACTTAACGTTTTGTTAAATGTAAGTTCCCCTTCTGTCGCTCACTTCAACGTTGTGTCGAAGAAGCGACACTAGGGGTCTCTCTTGCCACAGGCGTTGTCTCGTGTGTCTGGGCAGCGATCACACCGGGGCAGCATTTGTGGATGGCTCATGCTCTCATTGCGAGGGCTTGACTATGGCAACGTTGCGGTCGCGGCTCCGCCGGGTACGCCCCCTCGGACAACCTGCCCCCCAGCTTTCTCGTTGACTCCTGTCCATGCTCGAGGCAACAGTGGCTCACCTCACATCCAGCCTGCTTATCCTCTGGAGCTCGAGGTGGATGAGCTCACCGCTGCATCGGAGAGCGCGGCATCTGACGCGGACGACTCCCCTGGGCTGCCACCTTCGGGCCAGCACGCCCAGGCTGAGGCTGATGCCCAGATGGCCGACATGCTTTCCCGGGCCGCCGCCAGCGTGGGCTTGGACTGGAACCCTCCGTCCTCCCCACAGCCATCGCGGTTGGATGACTGGTTCCTGGGGTCTGGGCACTACTCACAGCTCCACATTTTTTCACGGAGGTGCATGAAGTCATCGTGGAGAGCACCCCTCTCCACCCATCACAAAGCCACTCATCGAAATCGCTACTCTTTTACTAAACAAAGACGTGATTGAGCCTGTCCCTCCAACTGAAATGAAGATGAAGTCTCTAAAACCCTACCTTCAAGCCACTTGACTCAGTTGAGCTCAAGGCCCTCTCTTTGAAGATGGCCCTCCTGATAGCGCTAGCTTCCATCAAGAGGGTTGGGGATCTGCAAGCGTTCTCTGTCAGCGACACTTGCCTGGAGTTCGGTCCGGCAGATACTCACATCATCCTAAGACCGCGACCGGGCTATGTGCCCAAGGTTCCTACGACCCCCTTCAGGGACCAGGTCATGAACCTGCAAGCGCTGCCCGGGGGAGGCAGACCCAGCCCCTTGTTGTGTCCGGTAGACGTTTTAGACGTTCTGAGCAGCTCTTTGTCTGCTTTGGTGGACAGTGGAAAGGGAACGCTGTCTCCAAACAGAGGCTTTCCCACTGGGTGGTGGATGCCATTTCATTGGCCTATCACACCCAGGCCATGCCCCCCCGGTGGGTCCGAGCACACTCAACAAGGAGTGTTGCGTCCTCGTGGGCACTGGCACCTCCCTAGCAGACATATGTAGAGCAGCGGGTTGGGCAACACCTAATACCGTTGCGAGATTGTACAATCTCAGGGTTGAGTCGGTCTCGTCCTGAGTTTTGTCAGGTCTGAGCCGGTAGAACTCGGTAATACGGAAGAGCCGACCAGGTGTTCCGCTTGCACTTAGCGCCCTTCACCAAAGTGATCCAGTGCACTCTCTCTCCTAGGTTAGCCACTAAGCTCTCATGTTAAGATAGCCCCAGCCGCTTTATGCTCTTTGACGAGAAACATAGAGAGAGAAAAGGCCGCGGCTGGCTGGCTTGCTCCCATGATAGTCATGTCGCTTGTTCCCCACTCAGGGGTGCTGGGAACCTAAGAACTGTATATAACACTTTTTTGGGGCATTGGGGAGGGTTACGTGCGGCCGATACAGTTGCTTCTAGCACGCAGTAGCTAGAGGTATGCAAGACTCTAGAGAGAAAGACCCCTTGTGTCACTACATTCGACACAATATCTCGTTCCCTCCATCAGGGAACGAAGGTTACAACAGTAACTATGATGTTATTGTTATATATCAGCTAGCACAAATAACTCAATGTTGTAGACTTTGCCTTTGGGATAAGCATCGGGACAAACAATATCACTCTACCGCTGTGCCAGAGATTTAATTTTAAAATGTGTACTACTTCTTTAAATAGAGAGCTGTGTGACAGAAGTGCATGGACAACAAAACTCTTAGCGTAAGTGTAGGAAGAATCGGTTGATAACATCTGAAACCTATGTAATACTACCAAAAACAAACTCTGTTCCACCTGGCATTAGCTCATGACCATTCTTAAAGGGGTAGTTCACTCAAAATGAAAATTCTGTCAGAATTTAATCACTCTCATATTGTTGCAAACCTATATGTCTTGCTTTCCATTGTACACAAAAGGAGATATTAGACAGAATGTTAGCTTCAGTCACCATTCACGTTCATTGCATACATTTTTCTAATCAATCAAAGTTAATGGTGACACACATACCTTCTCGTGGCAAAATTCGGGCAAAGACGGCATGGGAGGACGCTGAGCATGTGTGAAACCAGCAAAAACATAATTGTCATGCAGTCTTCTTTATTGATGCACTTTATACTCATTGAGTCTTTAGCTAAAAAGAAACTCATGGCTAAAATTATATCTTTGCCCATTGTGAATATTCAGTGTAGCTGTGCAGGATTCATCACTGCCAAACCAAGTGTCTTCCTATGGACTCTTTTCATACGTCCGCATTTGAGAACAAATTGGATTGGATAAACAATGACGATTCAGGCATCGTCCATCAATGGTTAAATCAACAAAGGTTACAAGTTGTTATTCAAAGGTTATCTGCACAAATACAAAGGTAATTCAATAAAAATAAATTATTATTAAGAGGTTGTGCACTATATCAGTAGGCACATATTTATGTATTAAAGGAACAATCTACAAATCTTTAGCCATATATTGCAAAAATGCAAAAAAGAAAGCACAGTTAACAAATCTGTGAGTTGTACATGGTGAAACTAATACCTGATGGGGCGATGCAGGATGTGAAGTAGAGAAAGTAGAGAGATATATGTCCCTCTCCATCCAACTTCTAACCCTGTCAAATACACACTCTTGTGTTGGTTGTGATGTGTATTCATTTCAATGAATCTGTGACGGTACAGCTCAGATTACAAAGCATTTCACAATTCCACATGTGAGCGACTGCTGTAAGTCCTCATCTTGAAAATATTTTCCACACAAAAAAGTGCTTCCTCGTTTAATAACAAAGTTATCTTCTTCGCGTTTAATTGCCTGAACCCACCTAGCCCGTACAAGGTTCAGCATCTTTCAGAAATTCATGGAAACAAAAATTCTGATGTTCTCTTTTAGAATTTGTGCAAATAGGAACATTGTAGTGGAACTGGTTGTTACCGTTGTTCCTGATTTCCGCTATAGTTTACCCAACTATGACGACTTCCACTTTGCACACACGTAAATGTGAAAAGGGTCCATAGGTCAACATGGTGATTTCGCCAAAGTACACTAAACTTGAACTCCATGTGAAATTTGCAACAGGAAATTCTTCACCACTGGAACTCGCACAGATTCCCATTGAGACTACTGTATTTCTCCCACTGAATTTTGCAGTGAGAAGGTATGTTTGACCACGCCTTCAGGCTAACATTCTTCCTAATATCTAATTTAGTGTTCCACAAGAAAGAAAGTAATACGAGAGGTGAGAGAATTAACATTTTTCAGATTTGTTCCTTTAACACTTTTAAGGTGGACAGCATGATCTATTTCACAGTGCTGTGATGCAGACGTTTAAAAAAAAAAAGCTGTCTAATTAAAGTCCTGATGGAGAGACTGGAGAGCATGTTTATTTAAAATTTTGTCATGACATGGTGTTATTGCAGAAATTTGTCTAAGTGCTTTATTACAGTAAGTGACAGATATTCTCAAATTTGCCACCAAGCTCAGAAATTTTCTGTCACAGTTATGGAAATTTCACAAATAGGGGGGGTAATTTGAGTCACAATATTATATACCTGGAATTTGTGTCATTTAATATTTTTAGATTATTTTTATTTTTATACTTTATTATTATTTTGCCCAGTTTTAGTCACATTGGTTCTGACTTCCTGTCATTGTCTCTCTTTAATTGAAGCCAATAATAGTTTGCACTAACTTTGCACCAGGAAAGTCCATTGTTACAATACCAAACCGCTTGTTTTGAAAAGTGTAGCTTGTCAGATATTCATGCAGGCGTGGGTTTATGAGCTTGGCCAGGGCATTTGGGTGTGCCAGGATGCTGGCACCACTGCTGTAGGTTAGGAACATACGGCCTTTGTTACTAACTGCAGCTGCCTCCAGATGGTTGTAGACACTTCTCCATTTCTTCTCCACATCCTCTGACTGCAGAGAGGACACCTGGGGCAATAATAAGTGAGGCTTTTATCAGTTACATTTAATAATGTGGTAAGGGATCACAAACATTCTCTGATGGACTTTTAAAGACAGCTAACAATGAATATTAATAAGACTCTGGAAGCTAAATATAAATAGTCTCAAACGTGTATTCTTAGGAACTCTGTCAAATGATTCAAATGACTGTTTTGTAACTTCAGATAACCCTTTACCTGGATGTTTCTTTCAACAATTGCATTTACATTTATGCATTTGGCAGACGCTTTTATCCAAAGTGACTTACAGTGCACTTATTACAGGGATAATCCCCCCAGAGCAACCTGGAGTTAAGTGCCTTGCTCAAGGACACAATGTTGGTGGCTGTGGGATCCAACCAGCGACCTTCTGATTAACAGTTATGTACTTTAGCCCACTATGCTGCCACCACCACGCCTTGGCACTGTTAGGTCCCAGTAACACACACACACACACACACACACACACACACACACACACACACACACACACACACACACACACACACATATATATATATATATATATATATATATATATATTCAACATATATCATTTTCAACACTGTTTTAAAAAGTTTCACCTTAGAATGTTATTACATTAAATACATAATGTGAGATGTGGTTATGTTTGCATGTTGTCCAGTAGTAGCCAAAACATACTGTATTTTGGCCGAAATGAAGACATCCCATACATGATGACTATTGTCCCATATTTAAGCAGTGCGATGTGGGCAACCATGTTGGGAATGACATTTGTTTTTCCAGAAAAATTATGGTTTTGAAAAAAATATCAAAATTCTCATGTAATGCATGTACTGTATATCCAATTTTGGACATTGTTAGTAGAAAGTGTGAAAAGTGTTTTTTTACAAGGACTTTATCAAGTCCACAGGGTCAAAAGTTACCAGATTTCACAAATCCATCAGAACCTGAAGTATAGAAGACTTTCGTGAAGAGCTGTCATTACCTGCCAGTCATCTGCAATGTCCAGTGAGTTGTAGTGCATTCCCAGCTCAGGGCCAGTAAAGTCTTGCAGCACAATCAACTTTCCTCGTGCCTCTCCCATAGTGGGCATCTCACGGCTGTGCCACAGCAGGTCCCAGTGTGCATACTCGTTAATGTAGCGCACTACTGCCCCATAGATATCGTTTGTGTCACTCAACTCTTCCTTAAGTCTCATCAACACTGTTTCTGTAGGATTATCCTTTAGGAAAGCCACAATGTCCATCAACACATCCCCAAAATGAGCATACTGATACGAGATTCCATGGTGGATGGTCAATTTGCCTCTCACATGACGGACACGAATATCCAGAAAGCGAATTCCAGCACGCAGTTGTAGGGCAAGGTACCAGGAGTTACACTCAGCCAGTGTGCCACCGTACAGAGCCATTGTGTTGTGGGTGCCAGGCATTGTCACATCTGACAGAGAGTAGACGTCAGGGATGGTGGCCATCCAAGATGGGTTTAGGATCTCAGGTGTGGAGGTGTCATCATAGTCAGGGGTCTGGATTGCCCCATGTCCTGGGCAGGCCACACTATGGGGGAATTCACTAAGTATGAATTGTGAAATTATTTGCACTCACTTTGAGTTTTCTCAGATTTTTTAAAGTGATAGTTCACCCAAAAATGTTCATTTTCTTACCGTTTACTTACCCTTATGCCATCCCAGATGTGTGTGACTTTCTTTCTTCAACACAAACAAAGATTTTTAGAAGAACATCTCAGCTCTGTAGGTCCATAAGCTCCAAAAGGAAGAAAAGTCAGCATAAAAGTAATCCATATAACTCCAGTGGTTTAATCAATGTTGGTTTTGAGTGAGAAGAAATCAAAATGTAACTCCTTTTTTCACTGTACACCTTCCATTGCAGTCTCTAGGCATGACCATGATTTAAAGCTTGATTATACTACTAAGTGCTTGACACAGGTGCGCAGCGCTAGATGGCTCTATTGGAAGTATTCTGCCCCTACTAGGATGAGTGCTGCAGTGCTTGAGCCTGACTAGCTCAGCAGATAACTAACAGGTTCCTTCAAGAAAGATTCAAATGCCTGGCTTTAAGTTGAAATTGATTTACTTGAAGGAAGCACTATAAACTGAACATACAAATAAAGAAAATATCAAACACTATGTATTGTGTATCATAATTCAGTTACTTCATTCAGATTATAATGAATTCAGACATGGGTATTTCTATATAAATTCAGACATGGGTATTTTTATTACTCAAGATGGCGCCGAGTATGGCTGCTGCGTCGCGAGCTCCGTCAAAACACTGCAGTTTATTGTTTGTTTTGTTTACAGTTCTGTGTTTTTTTGTCTTGGATGTTGTCTGCCTTATTGTGTACGACAGACAAACGCTTTTGGACATTGGTTCGGCAATCACACACCGAAAACCGGACTTCACATTCCTCAATGCCGACCCGCGGTTTACAAACACGCCAGCGGAGCCCTTTGTTTGGGCTGCCCGGCCGCGGAAACGCAGAAGGAAAAGAGGAAAAAGAGCCGGCGTTCTCATCAGAGTAAGACGTCACGCAAATCGCCCCCCGCTACCCAGTATACTACTGGCAAATGTTCAGTCTCTGGACAACAAGCTCTGCGAGCTGAGAGCGCGGATCTCCTTCCAACGAGAGATGAGAGAATGCTGCGTTATCTGTCTTACGGAAACCTGGATGTCCGCGGAGATTCCAGACTCGGCCATCGAACCCACGGGTTTCTCCGTGCACCGAGCGGACAGAGCGAAAGACCTCTCAGGTAAAAGCAGAGGTGGAGGTGTATGTTTTATGATCAACAAATCATGGTGTGATCAGAGGAATGTACATTTTATCAGGTCTTTCTGCTCTCCTGATTTGGAATATCTCATGCTTCTGTGTCGACCATTCTGGCTACCGAGGGAATTCACAGCGGTCATTATCACTGCTGTGTACATCCCCCCACAAGCTGACACAGACCGGGCACTTAGGGAACTGTATGGCAGTATAAGTGAGCAGGAAACCGCGCACCCTGAGGCTGCGTTCATTGTTACCGGGGACTTCAACAAAGCCAACTTTAAAACAATAGCACCAAAATACCACCAACATATCAGCTTCAACACACGAGGAGACCGGGTTTTGGATCATTGCTATTCTCCTTTCCGGGATGGCTACAAATCCCTCCCCCGCCCACCATTTGGCAAATCCGACCACTCTTCCGTTCTGCTTCTGCCCGCTTACAGGCAGAAACTGAAACGGGAAGCACCCGCCCTCAGAATGATCCAGTGCTGGTCGGACCAATCAGACTCTGCGCTACAGGACTGTTTTGATCACGCAGACTGGGAGATGTTCCGGTCTGCCTCCGATGACGACATCGAGGTTTACGCTGATAGCGTAACGTGTTTCATCAGGAAGTGCGTAGAGGACGTTGTTCCGACGAAAACTACCCCAACCAGAAACCCTGGGTTAACGGCGATGTTCGCGCGGCACTTACTGCGCGGACCACCGCTTTTAATTCCGGGAACGCGGAGGAGCGTAAACAAGCCAGTTATGCCCTCCGTAACTCCATCAGTACAGCCAAACGCCAGTACAGGCACAAAATTGAAGGACAGTTCAACACCACTGACTCCAGAAGTATGTGGCACGGAATTAACACCATCACGGACTATAAACAGAATAAAAACTCCGCCATGAACACCGCTGCCTCTCTCCCGGACGAGCTTAATACTTTTTATGCTCGTTTCGAGGATAACAACAACACCGCCCTCGCAGAGAGAGCACTCGCGGCCGATACTACAGATGATGGTTCACTCTCCGTCTCTGTTGCGGATGTAACCCAATCCTTTCGATGGGTGAACATTCGCAAAGCCGCGGGTCCAGACGGCATTCCGGGCCGCGTCATCAGAGCATGCGCGAACCAACTGGCTGGTGTTTTTACGGACATTTTCAACCTGTCCCTCTCCCTGTCTGTAGTCCCAACATGCTTCAAAACATCAACCATTGTGCCTGTACCGAAGCAAGCCAAAATCACTTGCTTAAATGACTGGCGTCCTGTTGCCCTCACCCCCATCATCAGCAAATGCTTTGAGAGGTTGATCAGAGATCACATCTGCTCTGTTCTGCCCACCTCTTTGGACCCATTGCAGTTTGCCTACCGTAACAACCGCTCCACTGATGATGCTATTGCATCTACAATACACACTGCTCTATCCCACCTGGAAAAAAGGAACACGTATATGAGAATGCTGTTTGTAGACTACAGCTCAGCATTTAACACCATAATGGCCTCCAAGCTTGATGAGAAACTCCGGGCTCTGGGCTTAAACAGCTCGCTGTGCAGCTGGATTTCCTGTCAGGCAGACGTCAGGTGGTTAGAATGGGCAGCAACATCTCCTCATCACTGACCCTCAACACTGGAGCCCCGCAGGGCTGTGTTCTCAGCCCACTCCTGTATTCCCTTTACACACATGACTGTGTGGCGACACATAGCTCCAATGCCATCATTAAGTTTGCTGATTGTAAAAACGGGCAGGCAAAACTGCTAAAAACATAGAGATTTGCCCCTTGAAGGTCTCTGCGTTGTTCTGTCTTTTCTGAGCACTGAAGTAAAGCAATTATTGTTAATAATTTGCACTTTACAGATTCATCCCGTTATTAATTTTATCTGACTCCAATTTTATATTAATCTGACTCCATTTTTAAGTTGACCTCTAATTTAGAATTAAAGCTCTAAATATTTTCTGATCATTCTTTTATTTTAATCATTTAAGTTATTGATTACTCTGAATCCTCTTCTATTCATTTACCTTTTGATCAGTTTCTAATGAGATTCAAACTGATAGTCTTTAAGTGGCTTCCTCCTACATTAAAGCTTCAGTTATGATATGAAATGGTATTCTCCTGCTCGGTTCCTCCAGAGCAGTTTCTCCTATTTTAAAGAACCAATATTGATATAAATGATTTCAGAGGAACACAGAATAAATCAAAAGGTAACAATTTATTTGCCAGGTAAGATTTAAAACACAAGTTAGAGAAACAAGTCAAAGAACATACCTGGCAGTTGAGAAAACTACATGTAATTGCAAAGCATGGGAAATCTGAATGCAGATTTCTGTTATTAAAGTTACACACAGTGAGGTGTGCGGGATCGTCTGACTACAGAGAACCTTGAGCTCTGGGCCAGCCTTCCTTAAATATCCAGACAGAATACACATTGTGTACCAAATGGTATTGTCCTTTGAGAATTTGGGGGTGAATGGGTTCTTGGCTTCCTGGTGTTAAACCTTCAAGGAGGGGTTTAGATCTCCAGAGTTATTCAGTATTTGACAAAGACCTTATAACTTTGTTGTCATTGAGTTTTATAAACCTGGGGACAAAACACTATACCAGACGCACTGAGACATTTTGAATGATACCAAACATGTTACACTAGTTACATTATTTGTATACATCAGATATGGTCTTTTGTTACATACAGATATTAGGTGAGTTTGAGGTTATTCTGAGCTGGGGGGGAATGGATGAGGAGGAGAGGGGAGAGAATGGGACAGATGTGGAAGGCCAACAATGAGGTGTGAATTTTGCAGTCTTCGCTCAGTGGGGTGCGGTGCCTCAGGAAGAGATGCTAATTGTGAGAAAGTTCATTTGTTGATCTTCTCGAAGTTGATCATCAAAGGCTCTTTGCCTTTGAATGTAAACACATTAGCACATTGGCACCCAGCCTTACACTGACGATACGACGGTTGTAGGTCTGATCACTGACAATGATGAAACAGCCTACAGAGAGGAGGTGCACACTCTGACACGCTGGTGTCAGGAGCACAACCTCTCCCTCAACGTCAGTAAAACCAAGGAGCTTGTGGTGGACTTCAGGAAGAAAGACAGAGAACACAGCCCCATCACCATTAATGGAGCACCAGTGAAGAGAGTCAACAGCTTCAAGTTCCTCGGTGTCCACATTACTGAGGAACTCACATGGTTCGTCCACACTGAGGCCGTTCTGAAGAAGGCTCACCAGCGCCTCTTCTTCCTGAGACGGCTGAGGAAGTTTGGAATGAACCAACACATCCTCACACGGTTCTACACTAGTACTGTAGAGAGCATCCTGACTGGCTGCATCACCGCCTGGTATGGCAATAGCACCGCCCACAACCGCAAAGACCTGCAAAGGGTGGTGCGAACGGCCAGAAACATCATCGGAGGTGAGCTTCCCTCCCTCCAGGACATATATAACAGACGGTGTGTGAATAAAGCTCGGAGGATTATCAAAGACTCCAGCCACCCGAGTCATGGGCTGCTCTCACTGCTTCCATCAGGCAGGCGGTATCACAGCATCAGGACCCGCACCACCCGACTACATGACAGCTTCTTCCCACAAGCAATAAGACTTTTGAACACATGATCTCTCACGATCTACAATCAGCACTGCACTTTATTAATCCTCATTCTGTCAATATATTCTCGCTCCCAATTCAGTTAGTGTGTATATATATATATATATATTTATACCCTTATCTAGTGTATGTGTATTCTACATTGTGTGTATTGTGTACATTTGATATGTAAATTGTTGTGTAGGTATGTGTACATTTGTTATGTAAATTGTGTTGTGTAAATATGTTGTTATTGTAAAGTGGTTTATGTCTCGTCACTGTCATTACTGCAATGTTACTCGGAACTGCACACAAGAATTTCACCTGCTGTTGCACTCGTGTACACAGTAGTGTGACAATAAAGTGATTTGATTGTGATTTGATTTGATTGATTGATTTGATAAACAGGCCAACAATCAACTTTTCAATTTTCCCAGAACTACAATTACACAGATGTTTCCTTAAATTACATTTTGATCTATTAAAATAAAAGAATACTAAATACTCACAGGCATATGTTTTCAAAGCCTTTTGTAACATAAATCAGCATGGCAGGAAAATGCTGCTTTCTGTGCCTTGTTTGATAACTTTTACCTCCACCTTGCAAACTCTATCTTGACTAGGGATGGTGTTTGCCACAACTCCAGTAGGCCATCTATCTTTCAGAAGCACAACATCTCCACTTTGCATGTTTGGCTTAGTCACTTGCCACTTCCTTCTTGGCTGAAGTGTCGTCAATTATTCTTGTTGCAACGCTTTCAAAGACATCAGAAAGACTTTGTACTTAGAGGTCTTTAAGACCATACTCTCCTTTGGTGCAGAAACTTGTTCTGACTTTTGAGTTAAAGTGCAGCAGGAGAAAGAACATTTGGCATGTCTGGTTCTGAGGAGACAGGGACCAGAGGTTTTGCATTCATTATGGCCATGACTTCTGACATGAATGGACTTCATGGGACAGCCTGGTGGGATCTGTCTTAAGAAGTATGGCATCTAGAATTCTCCGTCCAACACCTATCAACCTTTCCCACACTCCACCCATGTGTGAAGAGAATTAAAGACCCAAGTACAGCCTTGATCCTGAAGATGGCGTTTGAACTCTGGATTCTTTGCGTTTATCGTGAGCTCTTTACAGGCTCCAATAAAGTTAGTGCCGCGTCAGATCTAAGGAGCCTGATAGGTCCTCGGACAGCAGTGAATTTTCTCAATGCATTTATGAAGCTTGAGGAAGCTTCATAAAGACTCCATTAAATTGATATGAACAGCTCTTGTTCACAAGCAGGTGAACATATCTGACCATTGCTTACTCTCTACAAGACCTCCTTTGGTTCGTCAGGAGCAACTGTTACATGGACCAAAAACATCAACACTGACATTAGTGAATTACAGAGTGGTGTAAGACGCTTGATACTAGTCTTTTGCTTCAAGTTATCCTCAGTCCAGCTGATCAAAGAGCAACTTCTATGGAATGCCTACCCTGATGTACAACTTGTTTGTGAAAGTTTCTGACAAGTAAAGTAGCAATATGATTATTTTTGGGAATAATGATGGGGTGTTTCTCTTCCCAACATATTTCATCTGACAATGAACTTCCTCCAACTCTTATTACGTCATCTTGGTCCAAGAAGTGGTTCAACTTTCGTAACACACTGCATTTGTGCACCACTTCATCTCTGATCTCTGATAAGACACTTTAATTCCTCTGCAAACATTTATTTTTGTACACTTTTGATAACTACAATTCTTGCTTGTGTTAATTTATCTTTATTGCAGTAAGGACATCCAGAATAAGATCTGGCTTTACATACAAGACTGGTCATGGCTGGTGAGTACTTTCCAGCTGGAGAAGCATGTAAGCCGCTGTGAGTTTATTTACTTTTCAGAAGTTTTGGTAATGAAATCTGACACAGATGGCTGTACTTCTGTATCTGACTCAAAGAGTTCATAGGTCTCTGACTGGAATTTATTGTCTAGGCCATCTTTGTACAAGAACTCAGGGCCTGTAAACCAGTTTTTATGTTTCAATAGCTCTACCAATATGGGACTTGTTTCATGGTCTGCAGGATTTTGGTCTGTACTGACAAATTGCCATTGATTTGGGTGAGTGGACTTTCATATGCGAGCAACTCTGTTGGCAACATACATGTAAAATAACCTTCTTGGATGTAACCAAACACAATTAGTCTGTCTGTGTAGATTTTTACTTTTTGTATTTCAATGTCCAATTCACTTGTTATCAAGTCATTTCAACCTCCAGAACCGAAGAACAGAGCTCAAGACGTGGAACAGTGTTGAGGAGTGCGAGGGACTAACATAAATTTTCCCAGAAGGAACCCAGTATAGCTGTGCTCCTCAGTGTCAACTGTTCTAATGTAAGCTACAGCTGATATGGCCATATTAGAATCATCTGAAAAGACACACATTTCTCTGTAATGTGTAGATTGCAGAGAAACAGAAATTTACTTCTTTTCAGTCTCTATTTGCTCTGCACTGTGCCTCTCTTTCAGCTGGTATAGGAGAGTCCCACTCACACTGATTATTGGACAGTTCTCTGATTAAAGACTTGCCCTATATTTTTATAGGCGCTAAGAATCCCAGAGGATCATAAAGACCGTTGACCATTGAGAGGATGCCTCTTCTGGTAAACGGCTTTTCTTCTCTTGACACATAATAGGTGAACGTGTCAGTTTGCAGGTTCCACATAAGTCCCAAACTTCATTGCACAGGTAAGGGGTCTGATGGCAACTCAAGGTCTTTTAGATCTTTGGCCAAGTCTTCAGGGGAGAATGTTTCCAATACCACTTTACCATTGGAGGCTATTGCAATGTGCAATCTGATGTTTGACTCCACTAGTTCTTCCTTTGTTTGTGTCAACAATGAAATGTCTTCTTCAATGGAAGGAAATGAGGTGAGCCCATCATCCACATAGAAATTCCTCATGACGAATTGTTTCACCACAGTATCATGCTTATCCTCTCCCAGTAGTGCAGCTTTTCATAGACAGTCTATGGCCACTGCGGGTGATGGATTGTTTCCAAACACGTACTTTCATGCGGTATTCCACAATCTGTTTATCTGGATCATTATTTTCAAACCAAAGAAATCTGAGGAAGTCTCTTATGATCTTCACAGACAATGAAGCAATAGAACATGTGCTCTACATCTGTTGCTACTGCCACGGATTCCTTGCGAAAACGGATGAGGACACCTAGCAGTGCATTATTCATGTCTGGTCCACACAAGAGCACATCGTTGAGTGAGATGCCTTCATGTTTACCTCTGAAAGTGAATATTACACGTATCTGGGCTTTCTTCTGTGGGTGGTAAACACTAACTATGGGTAAATACCAGCACTCTTGCTCTGCCTTTAGTGGGGATGCAAGTTCAGCTTGGTCTGAGTCAAATATTGTCTGCGTGAATTTGAAAAAATGCTCTTTCATATCTGGTTTTCTTTCCAGAGTATGGCAGAGGGATGCAAGGCGTTTGGCTGCTTGGCATCTGTTAATAGGTCAGTGAGGCCTATTTGGTCTGAAGGGCAATGGTGCTACCCAGAAGTTAGAGTCATTCCGGTAAACCTCACTCCCCATGATGTCAAGGAAGACTCTGTCCTCAACAGACATGCCTACTTTATCTTCATGGGCTGTACTTTGGAACACATTACTGCCAAAGCCATCTGATTCACCATCGGGAACATGTGATACTTGGAGGAATGTAACGTAGCATTGCATCAAACTTTTCTCTTACACATATGTTATTAGTACATGGTGAAAGAATGGATGGGCATCCATTACTCAGATTGTTGGTTCTGAATTCACTGACATTGTTAGTTTTATGTGTTCTTCCAAGACATACCTCTCTGTAGATCACCCAACCAAGATCGAGGCATTGTGCAAATTATGCATTTGGAGGTCCGCTGTGCTGTTCTAGTACCTTGTGCACCTGCAATATGTCTCGACCAAGGAGCAAAAGTATGGCTGCATGAGGGTCCACAGCTGGGATCTAATCTGCTACAGCTTTGAGATGTGGATGGTGTCTAGCAATCTCTGGTGACGGATCTCAGACTTGTCATCTGGAAGCATGTCGCATTCAATTAAAATGGGAAAGGAGATTTTGGTTTTTGCCATCGAATGACTCCACGACAAAGTTACATGCAAGTCTGCTTACTGTCTCAATGACTCCAGAGCATGTCTTCAAGGTGTATGGCATTCCATTTCCTTTAATGTCATAGTAATCAAAGAATTGGGTTTTGGCTAAAGAATTGTTGCTTTGTTCATCAAGAATGGCATAGGCTTTGATAGCTTTCATTTTATGTTGTGATGGATACACACTGATAAGATACATTTTAGAACATGATCTTGAGCTTGTTCCATTTCCACAAATCTCAGTGCACTTAGATTTTACAGACAAAGCATAAATTTTTGCTTGCTCCCCGCCTTGGTCTTCAGTCAAGGTGTAGCAATCATCTTTCCACTTTGCTGGACCTGGATGTAACGGGGATAAGTGCTGGTTGCTGTTACATTCTTTACACTGCACAGGCATGTCACAGTCCTTGGCAAAATGACTGGATGATGCACAGCATCTAAAACAGATGTTCTTGTCCTTGAGGTAAGTTTCTTCTCATCTAATGTTTTGCTCCTGAAGCTATGACATTTCCTCAACTGATGGGGTTTGTTATGTAGTCATTTACCTTTCTCTCTGGAACTTTTTGATAAGTCTTGTCAAGGTCTGTAGAGACTTCAATTGACAGAACTTGGACCTCCAATTGCTTTATTAGCAAAGCTTTGGTCATTACATGCTTTGGCCTAATCACAAACAATCTTCACAAAGACTGAAAATGGAGGGTAACACACACCATTTTGCTCTTTGTACTGTGATCCTAAAGTAATCCATTTATCTTGTAGGTACATTGGAAGTTTCTGCACAATTGGAATAACTCCATGAGATGTGTTGATATATGTGAGGCCAGGTAAGTATCCATCAAACTTTGCTGCTTCAAGTTCTAACAGTGTCACCAAGTTCTCTCAGTTTCAGGTTATCTCTGTTTGATATTCTTGGAAATTCTTCAACCTTTTTGAGCAGAGCATTTTCTACTACTTAATCTGAACCATTAATGTCTTCCAATCTTTGCCATACCATTTTAAGGCCAGCCCCAGCATTGTGAATGTGTTCTGCTCTGATTCTGCTAGCTTGTTCAGCTGATGTTCACTATAGCGGTAGGGTTCTCTTGGAAAGCTTGTAGCAAGAGGATTGCTCAGAGATTTCCAGTTATTGCTTTGCTTTATATGGTGTTGAGCACGTAATCCAATTAACTCGTAGTCATTGATTTCACTTGACTGTGTTTCACTCCTTCTCATGTAGCTTCTTGCTGTCCCACCACTTTCCCTGTTTTGTTGATGCACTGGTGGACATGGGAGATTAAGTGGCTTTGAGTCTTGTGGAGAATATGTGACTAAGTGTTGTGTGACAGGAGATATAACACTTTCACTGGAAAATTGAGCTAGGTTCTGTAGCAACAACTTTACTGAATTTTTGCAGTCTATCTCTCCAAGCTGCTCATTAGCGGCTGCTACAAACACTTCTGCTTTGGCAATAGCAGCAGCTGCTACTCTCTCTAGCTTCAGTGTGTGTAAATTTGCTTTAATATCAGCTTTCTTTCTAGCTGCATCTTCCTCAATGTATGTTTCTTCTTTCGTAATTTCTGCTTCTTTCTTAGTGAATGCTAGTTGTGCCCGTATTGCTTCTGGTCTTGCATGTGCTCTGATTGCCATTTAACTAGCTGATGAAAGCTGGCTTGAATGTGAGGTATTGGAACAACATGATCTTGTTTCTAACTGCTCATCCATATCTTTTTCATCACCAGATTGCAACATTGTGACAATTTTTCTTGTGTTTAAACTCAGAGAACTTGCGATTGTTGGTGACTAATCATCTGCACTTCCTGCTGAGTACAGGAGGCTGTCTAAAGACATGCCTTTTACTATTCTGCACCTACTTGGATGAGTGCTGCGGTGCTTGATCCTGACTAGCTCGGCAGATAGCAAACAGGTTCCTTCAAGAAAGACTCAAATGCCTGGCTTTAAGTTTAAATTGATTTACAGGAAGCACTGTAAACTGAACATAAAAATAAAGAAAATGTTAAATAATTTGTCTTGTGTATAATAATTCAATTACTACATTCAGATTATAATGAATTCAGACATGGGTATTTCTATATAAACAGGCCAACAATCAAATTTTCAATTATATCTTCCCAGAAATACAATTAAATATATGTTATCTTAAATTACATTTTGATATATTACAATAAAATAATACTTAACTAAATACTAACAGGCATATGTTTTCAAAGCGTTTTGTAACATCAATCAGCATGGCAGGAAAATGCTGCTTTCTCTGTAATTTCTGATGTAACACTGAACTAAGGCAACTCTAAAGACACATACTTAATTAAGACTGAAAATTCACTCTGACCACTAGATTTCACCATAAAAAGCTTTTACCAAGGTCAGCACAGGAAGTGTGATCAAACTTGAAAACATGATCACAAAGTAGACTGCTGTCATGAAAAAGGAGTTACATTTTGATATTCTCTCACCCAAAACCAAATGGATTGTTAAAGAAGACATTGATTAAACCACAGGAGTCTGATGGATTATGTTTATGCTGACTTTGTCTACTTTTGGAGCTTCAAAGGTCTAAAAATCTTTGATTGTGTTCTGAAGAAGAAAGAAATTCATTCACATCTTAGATGGAATGAGGGCGAGCAAATAATGAGAACATTTTCATTTTTGGGTGAACTAACCCTTTAAGGAATAATTCAAATCAGGTAACTCCACAAACATGTCAAAAACATTTCTGCTGAACCCAATTTGCATGGCGCAAATTCCAGATCTTGCAAGTCAGTAATATTTAAAAATTTTTGTCAGGCAAATAGCACTGTCTTTTTTACTCTGGTTTACTATGTGTGCAACGCAAATTTCATCATCAGCACATTACGTGTGGGCTGCATGGTAGAGGATTTTGCAGATACCGATAACTAAGGTGATGGGGAAAGCCAGTAACCGATTAAATGGCTGATAGTTTTTCAAATTGATTTATTGAATGTGTTTACTTTCTAAGAAAATTTTCCAAAACTTTCCTTACTGTGAAGGGTAAGAAAAGTCCAAATGTAATAAAATCTCAGATGCATTTTATTGTGCAACCAAAATCCCTTTAAGAACCAGAAAAAAATTAAGGTATAGTGCATAATGCTGGACTTTTAACCATAAACAAGCCACCAGAAATATTTTCCCCCCCAGCTGTGCACACAAATAGATGGGAAACATAATATGCACTTTTACTATCTACTACAGTGCATTTTAATATAAACACTTTCAAGTAAACAATGACTTTTAACAAATAAGCATTAATTCTCAATAGGAGAAAATAAGATATTGCTTGTCATAAATGTCCAATAATCTGGTATTATGCAAACTGACTTATTCTGAAAAATCATACTCAAGTAGAAGTACATCCCAAAAAATGTAGTGTGAGTAGAGTAAAAGTAGCTGTCCTAAAAACTACTTAAGTAAAAGAGTAGCTCATTTAAAAGTACTCATTAGTAGTGAGTATTGAGTACACTGTATGCCAACTTTTAAAATACATCACTTCTACATCTATGATAAACACTACATGAACCTGATTCCAAAAAATAAAAGGGAGACATGATAACAGAAATTAAAAGATTAAAAAGTTATTTTCAATACATTGATCACCATTTTAAATCGTAATATATGAAACAATAACATTAAAATTAGTTTATGTGTAGTATCTAAATTTGCATTAATACCAACAGAACGTTATTGCTGTGCATAAAACGTATTCAAACAATGCAAGGAATGCAAAAACATGGTAAATAAGCAGGATCACTTGGCATGTCATGTCCTGCACAATAGAGGAGGTAGAGAAGGCATGGGTAAAGTTACAGGGGCTGCATCACGCTTATAAAGGAATAATTCACTTAAAAATTTAAATTCTCTCATCATTAACTGTTAACATAACATCCTGGATGTGTATGACTTTCTTTCTTCTGCAGAACACAAATTAAGGTTTTTAGAAGAATCTCTTTTGGTCCATACAATAAAAGTGAATCGGTGCTAAACTATTAAAGCTCCACATATCACATAAATCAGCATAAACGTTGTCTAATCCTTGTGCCTCCAGTGATGTAATCCATGTCTTCAGAAGAAATATGATAGATGTGGTGAGAAACAGATCAATATTTAATTCCTTTATTTACTATTAAATCTCCAGCCTGCTCAGTCAATCTCCACTTTAACTTTAACTTTCTTCTTCTTTTGGTGATTCACATTCTTCATGCATTTCGCCACCTACTGGGCAGAGAGAAGACTTTCTAGCTAAAATTGACATAAATATTGATCTGTTTCTCACCCACACCTGTCATATCAATTCTGAAGTCATGGATTAAAACACTGGAGTTGTATGTGATGCTTTTATGCTGCTTTTATGTGCTTTTTGGAGCATCAACATGCTGGCACCCCTTCTCTTACATTGACTGGAACTGCAGAGCTGAAATATTCTTCTAAAAATCTTAATTTGTGTTCTTCTGAAGAAAGAAAATCATACACATCTGAGATGGCATGAGGGTGAGTATATGATAAGATAATTTAAATTTTTGTGTAAATTATTTCTTTAAGAAGCACATGGCTGGCCACATTTGAGATACAATGCTCCACATTGATTTAGTTTTTATATCTTTTAAGCCCAGAAATAGTTGTGTTCTCATTCTAATGCATGCGGCTCTGCAAATGTTGACTTTTCTATATACAGTGAGGAAAATAAGTATTTGAACACCCTGCTATTTTGCAAGTTCTCCCACTTGGAAATCATGGAGGGGTCTGAAAAAGTCATCGTAGGTGCATGTCCACTGTGAGAGACATAATCTAAAAAAAAAAAAAATCCAGAAATCACAATGTATGATTTTTTTAACTATTTATTTGTATGATACAGCTGCAAATAAGTATTTGAACACCTGTCTATCAGCTAGAATTCTGACCCTCAAAGACCTGTTAGTCTGCCTTTAAAATGTCCACCTCCAGTCCATTTATTATCCTAAATTAGATGCACCTGTTTGAGGTCGTTAGCTGCATAAAGACACCTGTCCACCCCATACAATCAGTAAGAATCCAACTACTAACATGGCCAAGACCAAAGAGCTGTCCAAAGACACTAGAGACAAAATTGTACACCTCCACAAGGCTGGAAAGGGCTACGGGGAAATTGCCAAGCAGCTTGGTGAAAAAGGGTCCACTGTTGGAGCAATCATTAGAAAATGGAAGAAGCTAAACATGACTGTCAATCTCCCTCGGACTGGAGCTCCATGCAAGATCTCACCTCGTGGGGTCTCAATGATCCTAAGAAAGGTGAGAAATCAGCCCAGAACTACACGGGAGGAGCTGGTCAATGACCTGAAAAGAGCTGGGACTACCGTTTCCAAGGTTACTGTTGGTAATACACTAAGACGTCATGGTTTGAAATCATGCATGGCACGGAAGGTTCCCCTGCTTTAACCAGCACATGTCAAGGCCCGTCTTAAGTTTGCCAATGACCATTTGGATGATCCAGAGGAGTCATGGGAGAAAGTCATGTGGTCAGATGAGACCAAAATAGAACTTTTTGGTCATAATTCCACTAACCGTGTTTGGAGGAAGAAGAATGATGAGTACCATCCCAAGAACACCATCCCTACTGTGAAGCATGGGGGTGGTAGCATCATGCTTTGGGGGTGTTTTTCTGCACATGGGACAGGGCGACTGCACTGTATTAAGGAGAGGATGACCGGGGCCATGTATTGCGAGATTTTGGGGAACAACCTCCTTCCCTCAGTTAGAGCATTGAAGATGGGTCGAGGCTGGGTCTTCCAACATGACAATGACCCGAAGCATACAGCCAGGATAACCAAGGAGTGGCTCTGTAAGAAGCATATCAAGATTCTGGCGTGGCCTAGCCAGTCTCCAGACCTAAACCCAATAGAGAATCTTTGGAGGGAGCTCAAACTCCGTGTTTCTCAACGACAGCCCAGAAACCTGACTGATCTAGAGAAGATCTGTGTGGAGGAGTGGGCCAAAATCCCTCCTGCAGTGTGTGCAAACCTGGTGAAAAACTACAGGAAACGTTTGACCTCTGTAATTGCAAACAAAGGCTACTGTACCAAATATTAACATTGATTTTCTCAGGTGTTCAAATACTTATTTGCAGCTGTATCATACAATTAAATAGTTAAAAAATCATACATTGTGATTTCTGGATTTTTTTTTTAGATTATGTCTCTCACAGTGGACATGCACCTACGATGACAATTTCAGACTCCTCCATGATTTCTAAGTGGGAGAACTTGCAAAATAGCAGGGTGTTCAAATACTTATTTTCCTCACTGTATGCTAATCATAATTATGAATTTCAAAGAATACTATTATTAAAAATGTCACTGTTTTATTCTATTACATTCATACTTTTAAAGCTACTCAAGCTATTCGGCCAAAAGTAGTTTTTTTTTTTTTTTCCGTTTCCTTGTTAATGTTGTTTGATTAATAGCCTTTATAAGACATATAGCCTACTAGACAGTGCTCAATTCGGTTACACGTACACTTCAAGTACAACATTTTGATGCAAATACGTTTTTTGTCCCCCTGTTTAAGTTCCCTTTAGACATAAATCCTCATCAAGATGGGCATTGGCGGAATTATAAAGTGTATTTGATCATTTAGGCATGAACCGCATTAGCGCTCAAACATTAGCCACCTGTCAATCAAACACGCAGCTAAAGACGTGAGGAGATTAGATTAGATTTCATCTAGATCAACCAACCAGTGCTGCTCATGCTATCGAGATTGATGTAATGAACACGCCTTTTCTAGATGTAAAACATAGGCTAAATATAGAAAACTACTCAAAAGTTTGATCGAGGACATCTCAATTTTTTATGATAAACATCTAGATCATTTTATTACCCAAGCCCTATTGTTAACATTGCATTAATCTCTCACAGCAGCCCAATAATCTCAGTGATAGATATTTAAATTAAAGGCGACGTTATAGACAAACAAAATCTAGTAAGCAGAAATCGTCTAGGTTACTGCTGTAACCTCCGTTCCCTGATGGAGGGAACGAGAGGTTATGTCGAAGTAGCGACACTAGGGGTCTCTCTTGAGAGCCTCATGCATCTCAAATTTGAGAAAAGGCCAATGAGAAATTGGCAGACAGAATTTGCATGTCCCTCCCCCAGACATACAGGTATAAAGGGAGGGAAATATGCATCTGTCCATTCAGGTTTTGCACTGAGGAGCCAAGAATCAGGTTCGGCCATAACAGTGGCTCGGTTCAGCGTCGTGGCCTGGAGGACAAACCGTCTCGTTCCCTCCATCAGGGAACAGAGGTTACAACAGTAACTTAGACGTTCTCTGTCTGTCACTCACTTTGACGTTGTGTCGAAGAAGCAACATCTAGGGGTCCTAATCATGCCATGTGCTGAACCATGTACGTGCGCTGCTGATACAGGTGCAGGCAGGCAGTTGCGTGCCAAAGCGACAGGCTCCATCAGACTGCACGTTCCCTTCCCCAACACCCCATAAAATTGTCATAAAACTTTTATGGTTCCTGAAGGGGGGAACAAAGCGACGTGCAAAGTATGGGAGCAGGACGCGCCAGCAGCGCCTTTTCTCTCTCTATGCTTCTAGCATAGATTCAAATCTTAACGCTATCACACGCGTCAGGGAAGGCATTCTTTGCCAACTCCTTTTCTTTCTGGTGGAAAAGACCTCACAGAGACAACCACCTGCCCAGGCAGTTGGGAGGTAAAGAGTGGCGGAATACATCACATGGGTTTTCAGGCAATTTGTGGAAATGGCGTGGTAGTAGATCCTACCTGCTGCGAGGGAGGAGTTGCTACAAACACGGTGACCGGTGACAGGGAGATGCGGGTCTACCCATAGGGGGACCGTACCGTGGAAAATACACACAAGGGGAATAATCCACACAAGGCCCCGTCCAGAGGAGCATCTATTCCAGTACAGAGTAGTTTTAGTACCTGTAGTGGGTCTGGTTGGGGAATTGCTCTGCTGAATTTGCGGACCAGAGGGCTAGGGAGGAGTCATCCAGAGAGCCGAGTTAGTGGGATCACCTGGGATAAGAGTGCACGTGATCATCTCAGTGGAGGGGAAAGGCGCTAGGTGCAAGTGGTACACCCACTCAGTTGTTCCGTATTACCAATATCTACCAGCTCAGCCCTGAGAAAACATGGGACGCAACCGACTCAACCCTGAGATTGTAAAATCTTGTAAAGGTATTGGGTGTTGCCCAGCCCGCTGCTCTGCATATATGTGCTATGGATGTGCCGTTGTTCAGTGCCCATGACTTCATGTCGAGTGTGCAAGGGGGGTGGGCACAGCCTGGGTGTGATAGGCCAATGCAATGGCATCAACAACCCAGTGCGAAACCTCTGTTTGGAGTCAGCGTTCCCATTCCGCTGTCCACCAATGCAGACAAAGAGTTGCTCAGAACATCTAAAGCTCTGCATCCACATAAGTATGCCAAGCACACACCGGACACAGCAACAAAATTCTGGGTCTGCCTCCTCCCGGGGCAGCTTAGCTTTCAGGTTCACTACTTGGTCCCTGAAGGGGGTCGTAGGAACCTTGGGCATGTAGCCCGTTCGCGGTCTTAGGACGACATGGGTGTCTGCTGGATCAAACTCCAGGCAGGTGTTGCTGACAGAGAACGCTTGCAGGTCCCCAACCCTCTTGACGGAAGCGAGTGCGATCAGGAGGGCCTTGAGCTCAACTGAGTGAAGTGGTTTGAAGGGGGGTCTCTGAAGGCCTGAGAGGACCACTGAGAGATCCCAGGAGGGGAACAGGCTTGGCTGGGTAGAATTCAGCCTCCAGGTGCCCCTAAGGTACCAGATAATCAAGTCGTGCTTGCCCAAGCACTTGCCGTCCATTGCATTGTGGTGGGCAGTAGTAGCAGCTACATACACCTTCAAGGTGGAGGGGGACAGCCTCCCCTCCAACATCACTTGCAGGGATGAAAGCACTGACCGAACTGCGCATCTCTGTGGTCTTCAGACCAGGAAGAACACCAATTTGCGAACAAGCCACATTAGGGCGTAAAGTTGCCTGGTAGAGAGCCAGATGTCAGAGGGTGCCCCGTACCTGAGAAAGCATGTCCTTCCTCAGGGGAATTTGCCAGGGAGGTGCTGTCGCGAGGTGCGTGAGATCCGGGAACCAAGTCCGAGTGGGCCAGTAAGGAGCCATTAAGGTGACATGTTCCCTGTCCTCCCTGACCTTGCACAGCATCAGTGAAAGAAGTCTCACTGGGGGAAATGCGTATTTGCACAGCCCCCGGGGCCAGCTGTATGCCAGCGTGTCTGTCCCTAGGGGGGCCCCTGTTAGGGAGTACCAGAGCGGGCAGTGAGAGTTGCCTTGGGAGGCAAATAGATCTATCTGTGCCATACCGCACGGGTCCCAAATCAGCTGGGCCGCCTGGGGGTGGAGCCTCCACTCTCGACTGAGCAAGACCTGTTGCAACAGCACGTTGAGGTTGCCCGGGATATGAGTGGCATGCAGCGACATGAGTCGCGGCTGACTCCAAAGGAGGAGATGGTGGGAGAGTTGTGACATATGACAAGAGCGCATGCCGCCTTGGCGATTTATGTACGCTACCTTCACGGTGCTGCTTGAATGGATCAAGACATGCTTGCCCCAAATCAGCAGGTGAAACCTCCGCAGGGCAAGGAATACAGCCAGCAACTCTAGGCAGTTGATGTCTAGTGGGCGGGGGCCCTTTCCAGGAGCCAGCAGCAGCGTGCCCGTTGCACACAGCACCCCAGCCTAGTTGAGAGGCATCTCTGGGGACCACGACACATCTGGACACCTACTGTAGGGGACTCCTGTCCGCAGAAAACAGAGGGGGCATGGCTGTGAGTGGTGCCCTGACCCGGGGAACCAATTGTCTAGCCGTGAGGTGTGAGGGGGGCACCCCCACACTTCCAGTCCAGCCCCACACTCACGGCGGTCCGGACAAGCATAGCAGACATCTGCACATCAGGCTCAGACTGGACGAGCAGACCCAGAGGGAGACTCTCTCCCGCACCACCCTCTGCGATCGGCCTTTATCCCTCTCAGCGGCTTGATTAGCCTGAAATGGGACCGGGTGTGTCGAGTCACGAGCCGGCCCCGCCCTCCGCCCTGCCACACCAAGCAAACAAGCATGCTGGGGGGCTGAGTTGTTCGTGGGGATTTACCCAGCGAAACCGAGCCTGCTGTACGCCCCAAATTGCCTTCATCGCCAGCCACGCTGGCCCCAATCCCGTAGGAAGGGGCGGCTGAAGTAGCTTTCTCTCGTGAGGAAAGCCGCGACTGCAACGTTGCCATTGTTATGTTCTCGTGCTGAGAACATGAACCAGTCATAAAATGCTGCCTGCGTGTGATCGCAGCCCAGGCACGTGAGGCAGCACTTATGACTGTCAGAAGCAGATAGAAATCGTTCGCATCCAGGAACTACACAGGGGTGTGAGGGCATCTTTATAAAGACGTGTCTTGAAAAGGATGTTCAACGCCACCTGCGTATTGCTCTTTTAGAGTAAATAACTATTTTAGCAGTGCTGTCGAAGTGCCCAGGGGCAAAGCTGCACTGACATGCAGAGAAGGAGAAAGCCGCTGATATGTGCCATAGATCCAACAGCATACACTCTGTAGAGATGAGTGGAACAGTAAGTGAATGTAGCTCACTGATCACACAACCGCTCGGCTCCAAAGAAAAAACCTGAATGTAGAGATGCCTATTTCCCTCCCTTTATACCCGTATGCAAATTCTGTCAGCCAATATCTCATTGGCCTTTTCTTAAGTTCAGAGATGCATGAGGCTCTCAAGAGAGACCCCAAGTGTTGCTTCTTGACACAACATCGAAGTGAGCGACAGATGGGGAAATGAAATTTACCTCGATATGTTTCTTCAAATTAGAGGCAGGATTAATGCTTATATCGGCCTTGAGCAAGTTAAATTCACATGACACGATCATCCAATTGCTGTTTTTCACTGCGAAAATCCCTTCCAGGTGCAGCTGAGATGTTCAGCTGTAAACTGTGCTTGAGGCATTCTCCACATCCATAACAGTTGGCACCAGATCTGCAGCTGCTGTTCAAGTTTTTTATGTGTGATGTGATTTGACGGGAGTCACGAGACTCTCCCTAGCCAATCATGTTGATAGATTAAAATAAAATCAGGACAGGGAAGAATAAAGGTAAAATAAATACTCAAATAAAGGTTTACAATTTTTAAACTACTTAAAAAAAGTACAATTCATGAAAAAGTTGTTCATTACAGTAACGTGAGTATTTGTAATTCGTTACTTTACATCCCTGAGCCTTCACCAAATTACGTTTTTGTATTTATAGCCTATATATTCATCAGATTAAGAGGTTTTATATTATTTACATTTTTACTATGCATGTCCTTGCTTCAATTTAGAATACTTGATTATTATCTAATCAAAATAATAAAATATTCACTAAAGTGAGGATATTAATAAGGATACATTTTGTCAATTACCAAACAGAGATCCGATTAGCATCAGACAAAGTATGGCTGTTCATGGAAAGCCTTATCTGTCCAGCAACAAGATACAAAAAGGTTACAGTGAAAACACTTAGGCATGCTTATCTATAATGGATGAATAGAATGAAATTAGATAATTGGTTAATTTATTCATGCTAACACCAGACAAACAAAGTGAAATGTATACATTTGGTCAGTCTGAGATAAATGTTTTAAAAAAAATGGATAAGAGAATTTATTTTTAGTAGAATGGATTTTCTTTTATTATAAATGAAATGAGAAAGAACTGCAATTTGTTATGTAATATTCTGTGAAAGAGGTTGTACAATTATGGGTATTAGGAAGCTTACCCCAGCAAAATGCCCAATATCATTAGCTGCACAATGTGTCCTGTGATGACTTCCATAATGAGCCCTTTAAATGGGTCCTTTACTGTAAAGATAATGATTATAATAATTAAATTAGAATTTCAATGAAAATGATAATACGTTTTTTGGTCTGACGTCATAAATAACAGACATTTGATTATAAATTCATGGCTGTGTATTTTCAGGTAGCTGACACATAATGGGTCCATGGACTTTCTTTGAATTAACATCAAGATTTCAAGTTTATATTTATATGACTGTAAAAGGAATAGTGTATACAGTACATTACACTGCTCACCACTTCAAGTTTTTAATCTCACTAGTTCATTTTTAAGTGCCCTGCAGTTTGTTACTGATCAATTTTTAAAGGTTCAAATACTCCAAGTCGTTTCTCAATGACTTGATTAAAGCTGCATGCATAAGCATTATAAAAGAATTAGCAACATGCAGTTTAAAAAAGTTTTATATGAGTATAGCATGTCACACTTTAGGACATGTTGACTCTTCTTTGCTGAATTTTCTGCCATACAAAATGGCAAAATAAAAAAGCTTCAAACAAACTATGTTGGTAAACACAATTTAAAATGCAAATTAATATTTAATGCCACTGGAGAAGTGGCCTAGCACAAGATTTCTTACCTGGTTTATTGGATTTGCCAGTAAAACTGAAGAGAGACTTCGCACACAGAACCTACGAGGCAGAGTCAGATTAGCCGTGAACCTGCTGCTGTTTTTGTACCTTTTTTTTCACTAAGTACACAGATGTGGCTTGAACTTGTTGGGGGGACCAATACAAGCTGATCCTTTTGTTTAAGGGGTCATTGTACCTATTAGTAGTGTAGAGTAAAAAGCTGACTCATTGAGAGTGGACAAATAGTCCAAACTGAATTCATCTGTACCGTGGTCCACACCAAAATGTAGTTGTGTAATCTATTTATATTTATATAATTTATTATTTATATGCATTTAAAGGCATTAATGCATTACTTGTATTTGTGTACTTAGAAGCAATATATAAAATAAATAGTGCCATTGATGAACCACGTTTGAAGCTATAAAATGACTATAAATGCGTATACTAGTCAATGGTTCTCCCCACACTTCTGAAAATGGCTTATGTGTTTTTCAATGTTTATATCTGTTTATTAATTAGACAAACAAATAGAAAAGAGTAAATTTAGAGAAGTCAGATCTTTTTAGAATGAAAATAGCCTAGTAAAATATTTCCATGCTGGTGTAAATATATTTAGCATAAGATTCATTATCTTCTAGAGTAAACAACTAGGTTTGCAGTAAATAAACGTGAGCCTGAACTGTGAATGATAGACATGGCCAAAGATTTTTCCAGGGTTTATGGGAAAATATAAGTTTACTTCTTCTGGTGCTTCTTCTAACTACTGTTCTTTTTCCCAGGGGTGAAAGAAAAAAGGTTAAAACGTTTGAAAATGTTTTCTGTTTTCAGCTTCTGTAACATATAAATAATAAAAACAAAAATAAATAAATAAACCAAAGCAAACAACTTTGTTGTGTGTAACCCACGTAATGTTGAAAACTTTAAATAAGTCAAACTTTGGAGAGTATGCATCACATATTGTGCCTTACAGATTCAACAAAATAGCACAAATAAAACAATCTTAGCTGATTCTGAGCTTGAGGTACGTGTATAAGTATGGGTAGGGTTAAAGTTTGGTTTAGGGGTTAGAGTTAGATTTTAGGGTAAGGGATGGGGTTGGAGAGTAGGACCTAGGTAAAATTAAAAACCACGGAGGCACATAATAAGTACATTGTATCAAATGTTTATGTGTATAGTAGTTCATATAAAATGGGACCAAATTTCAGAATTTTTCATTATTTAAAAAGTCCCCCTTTTAATTGAATGACAGTATGCACTTGAGCTGGCATGGACTGCATAAGTTTGCCAGAACCTGATGATCCATGTCATTGCAGCATGATTTTAGAATGTTCCAATAGCATCGTGTGTGCTTTAATGCAAGTCCCTCTCTTACATCAACAGTTCCCTTTCACCTTTACATTTACATTTATACATTTGGCAGACGCTTTTATCCAAAGCGACTTACAAAAGAAGAAAACATAAGCGAATCATCTTAAGGAGACAGTGTTATGAAAAGTGCCATACTACAAAGTTTCACTATCATCAGAATAGTATACAAAACCGATTTAAGTGCAACAAGAATTGTAAATGTTTTTTTGTGTGTTTTTTTTAGTGACTGGTTAAGTGCTCTTGGAAAAGATGTGTTTTTTTGAAGATAGAGAGTGAGTCAGCTTCACGGATTGAGTTGGGGAGGTCATTCCACCAACGTGGTATGATAAAACTGAAAGTCCGGGAAAGTGTTTTGGTGCCTCTTTGTTTTGGTACGACAAGGCGACGTTCCTTAGCCGACCGCAGGCTTCTGGTGGGAACGTAGCTCTGCATAAATGTTTTTAGGTAACTTTCTTTAACTTTAACTTTCTTTTCTAATGATAAAAACATATATTAAGAAAACTTCTATTATATACTATTTACAAATATGCAGATATCTAGTTTAAACAAATGTAATTAACAAACCTCACGAAAATCCAACATTTTCTTTTCAAAACTGTTCTGAGACCAGTTTCCTTAAGACTTCCATTCATTTTAAACAGCTGTCAGTTAAGCCATTATCTGATAAGGCAGCAAGGTAGCAAGTCAGTTGCATACGTTTTCGGAAGCAGCCCAAGTTTAAAGCGCTTCATGTGTGCTATAAGTATGCACTGTATGTGAAATTGGTTTTATTCTGTATTTTTTGAGTAAATATGATTGTTAACATGGACATGCCATCCATGGTTGCTGGACTACTGTGTGTACTGTTATTTTCTTCTTCCTAATATATTAACAAGTTCGTCATGTGCAAATAAATTACTAAAATTTGATGACTAAGAAATCTGAAGAAACTGCTATATACCATTTAAAATATAATAAATATTTTTTTTTTTTTTTTTTTTGTGTGAAATTGAGTAAATATAGTGCTAAATAAGAGGCTAAATTAAATGTATGATATATCGGCATTGTATTGGCCTAGAAGCCACCTTGCTGTCTGGATATCGGCATCGGCCATTAAAAAACTCATATCAGTCGACCACTAGTCTTAAAGGAATGTTCCGCGTTCAGGTCAAGGTCAGCACAATCAAAAGCATTTATGATGTTGGAGGCAATGGATCTAAATGAATGGAGGCAATTTTTGGAGGGTTTAAAGGCAGAAATTTGAAGCTTATAATTTTATAAAAGCACTTGCATTCATTTGTCTGTTCAAAGTCATGTGTTATTTGAGCTGTAAGGTTGTTTAAAACAACATTTTTACAGTCTTTTTAGGATTTGTTGACATTTCATTGTCATGGCAACAAAGTTGTAAAATTAGCTATAACTATACACAGAAAAGGTTAGTAAGTGATTTTATCACACTATACCACTAAATCATGTTAACATACATATTGATTACATCTTGATATACTTTTGAATCCGTATGTAAACATTTATAGATTGGCCCCATTTACTTCCATTGTAAGTGCCTCACTGTAACCCAGATTTGAGCTTTTTCTAAAGAAAAGGAAGGGCAAGTCAAAATGTATTTTTTTGTGGTAATCAATGTTAAGCAACAAATACTTTGGATTGAGCTTGTCTTGAACTCAGAATGTTGCTTTAAATGACTTAAAGTGCCCATTGAGCAGTTTAATTTAGTTACAGTAATTCCACAAAATGCTATTGAAATTTCTCAGAACAGAAAAGCAATATTCAAGCAGTTGAGTTTCAAAACTCTATCAAATGCAGTTAAAAGTGCACCACTTGTGCACCTTACTGCCTCTTCTATTTATCATCATGCTTTGGAGATCAGCCTTGTATTCTCAGTTCTCTGAGCCATATCATCTGAAATAAATAATGAACAAATTTAATAATAAAAACATGCCATGTTTCATGTATAGCATTCATAAATATGTTATTGGTTGAGGCAAGTATTGAGCATAGCAAATCCTAACACACTGATTTTGACTTTACCGGTCAATTACACAAACTCCAATCAACTCTTCTCACCCTCTCTTTCCTCTCCTTGTCATTACAAAGATCTGTTTATAGTAAATGGGTTATTTGCCCACAAATAAGATGTTGGTATTTTAGTGAAGTGTGTAATTCCTAAGCCATTACTGTCACCAAATGGACTTGCAAAAATAATGATTGTTTTAAAAAAAAAAACAGTACTCCATGCATATAATGCCTTTATATTGCAATTGTAACCACAAAGCCTGCTGATCTGCATAAATTCAACACAGTGTTTTTATAAACAGGTTTTGAATTTATATGTCCCAAATATCACCATTACAAGGTCTATAATCCCAACTGTTGCATTAATACATAAATTACCTCATCACATTAGTCAATTAGGATTTCTTTTCAAATTCAAACTGGACTCTGACACTAATTATAAAGACACAATACAGTCCAGGAAAACTGGGAGTTGTATAATGCAAGCTGATAATCATTTGTACTATTCTAGTGCTTTTCTAAATGAACAGACTTGAGCTTTACCCGTTTATCTTCTCTGTTCCCACTCTCTTTATCTGTGCTTTATACCCTTTAGGTTTCTCTCTCTCTCTCTCTCTCTCTCTGTTTTGTAATTGCATGGAAACAGTTATTTTCTATTGGCTGATGAATCTTATCTGTCTCTTTCTATGGAGGATTAATTACAAGCTCAATGTGTTGAAGTGTCTTTTATTGTTTGTGGTCCCCACATTCAATCCTCGAAACAACCGTTTCTAAAACGTCTATTTGATTTTACCCATATTACTCTCTCTTTGTTTATCTTTATTCTCAGCTAACAGTTTGGTCTGCATATCCTGTACTATATTTAAATACTGACTTTCGAACAGTTGTGTGTTTATTGAAGGTCTGCATCCATCCTTTATTTGACCCATTTCTCCTTTTAGGTCAGCTAGGAAACAAGAAAAGTGTCTTAGAAGAGGAGACAATACAAAGTCATCAGTTGCTATCATCTTTTCTAACACAAGGCTCTTAGGGCAAAAATGAGGTGAGCATCATTACAGGTAACGAAGAGTAACATCTGTTCTTTTTATATACATTATAAAGCACAAGCTTTAAGAAGAAAAAAAAATACCATGGATGATCCTTCAAACACAAGCTTTTATTTTCACACACAAAATTATATGATTAGCTATGTTCGGAAATGTATGCTAGCATAAAGCTTACAGTGTACAGTACACAAAATGTAAAAATATTGCTGTGGTTGCCCGGAATTTACCATAAAACCACAGTGGCCATACTTTAGGAATTATATGATGTCATTTTGGAGCCTGTATATTTTACAGTTCACTACAGTATCAATAAATGATATAATATTAGTATAGGCTACCATCCTAAAACTACAAAAACCTGCACTTTTAAATGTACTGTTAACATAGTAACACAGGTGGTAAAATAAAATGCCACACAATGACTCTATTCTAATCAAGAGTGTTCCTTCCAGGAGCAATGGCCAGTAATTATGTATAGACAGTGACTACGTTTACAGGGACACCAGAAAGCGGGTTATAGCAAGAAAGCAGGTTTATTCCAGGAATTTTGCAGAAAGAGCCATTCTGAAATGTCATGTAAATAGTGTCATGCAGCTTCGAGGTCTTCTCAGTAACTTTTGTCTTGTGTCGTCTTGGATTTACACACACATAGTGGCTTGATTGCCACATCGTTTAAAATCAATCGTTTTCAGTTTTCAGATGCCATTGTAGAAATTTTATATTTACAATTAGCCATGATCATTTGATGAGTAAAAGTGTCCAATAACAGGACGATTACTGGGATTAAGCGAGTAGTTTTTGGCTGGTCATGCGATTCTAACATGGCAGCCCCCATGTGCAGACCCTCTCCGTGTAGAATAAAACAGCTTTTATAAGGTTACTGATATGACTGGAGTCATGATTTTAATGAGTTTGCTCATGATTTCCTACATATATTGCTAAATTACAATTAATGTCTGTAGTAGGTGTTACATTTTTTTAATGAGGAAACAAAGACCGAGTGCACTTTTAAACTTTTAAACAGTGCATGTAAACCGGAAAACTGCTTTCTTGCATATTTCTTGTTATAACCCACTTTCTGGTGTCCATGTAAATGTATGCTCGCGCAAGCACAAAGCACACATCAGTATTTTAACATTTATGGACTGGCCTCATTCACTTTCATTGTAAGTTCCTTCTTGTAACGTCTTGATATTTTTCTGTGACAATCAACATTATGCTACAAATGCTGTCCATTGAGCTTAACTTGGATTGAGCCTGGAACATTCTTGTAACCAATTTACAGTTTTTAACTGTAGCATTTTTACATTCTTTTTCCGCTACATTTACAAACGTAATTACAGTGTATATACTGTAAACTGGCTATTAAAAACAGCCTGTAAAACAGTTTGTAGAACAGAAAACATTTGCATGCTGTTCACATTCTGCATAATGCAAAAACTGTAGTAGGTAGGAGGAAAAGCTGAATTCAGATGTGTATTTCTGCCTTAAAGTTCAAGGATCTTAGGCTCCAAAGTGGTATGCAGTATTCATCCCTGAACTTTGTCATGGTGAATCATGTGAACATCTGTGCTGATTTGCTCCTCTTCTTCCATTCAGCCCTGGGCGATGCATCTGCGGCGGAGAGAATCCCCCATCGCCTCGTTATCATCAACTCAGCATCTCTGTGATTTACTCACCTGCACCAATGTATACCGCATAAACTAAAGGATGAACAAAAGAAGGGAGGGGTGAGAGGAGAGGCTGTAAGATGATGTTAGTGTAAAATGTAAGAAGCTGACAGCAGAAGTATTTGAGAAAGAGAGAGAGAGTAGAAAGATGATAATGACTAGATGTCAGATTGAAATTCAATACACTTAATGTGGTGAAGATCCATGCTGAGCTGTGCTTGTATAGTTCACACTATGGAATTAGAGATTTGATACTACCAGTGATGTGAGATATCTACATTGTGAATATGGATAAGCTGTGCAGGTACATAATAGACCAGGAATACATCAAGATGCACTTAACTGGCATATAAGCTATTGAGAATTCAATCTGTGTCAAGAGAAAATTATAGCATCAAAATAATGTTATTTTAACATGTGTATTTCATTTATTATTTAAACACAAATGCTATTTGGTCAAATCTGTCAAAAGCACCAGTTTCTGATAGCTTCTGCTGGAAGGAGATATTTTGTCAGGTCAACTATATTCTTTGAATATTGCTGGTGCCCAGGCTCAGTGGTTCGTGCATGTGTTGGGACAGATGTTGTCATGCAGAAGATACAAGATTAAGTGGCTCATAAAATACCCCAATCCTTGTCCGTTCTGTCTGTATAAATAAAAGTGGCAAAAATGTAAAAAATAAAGAGTTATTTTGACCCTTATAAGGGGTTTAAAAGTTATGTAACAATTTAATCACCCTCATGTTGTTCCAAACCTGCACTGAAAAATTACGATATATTTTTTTAGAGGTTGCATGAGATTTATCTAAATTTGAGATATATATTATGAGTTTAAATCACTAAATTTGTTAAAAATGTTACTCTGCTGGGAAGGACGATACAAGAGTGTGGGAAACCAAATGTAGAACTATTTATTAAGGGACTCTGTTTAATTCTTACTATTTAATAAGAAATAATGATGAAAATAAAGCACTGGAGCAAAAGGGAAATATAATACAAACATAATAACAGTTTGCTGGCTAACGATTTATGTAACGTGCATAGACTAATGTGCTAACAAACAAACAAGAACTGACAGTGAGTGAAGGAAACAAGAGGGTATATATATACAGTATATATATATATATATATATATATATATATATACAGATTAATAATGAGGGTTCCCCGTCTGTCGCTCACTTCGACATTGTGTCGAAGAATCGACACTAGGGGTCTCTCTTGAGCGCCGAATATGCCTCTGATCTATGAAAAAAGGCCAATGAGAAGTTGGCAGACAGTATTGCATACCCCGCCCCCGGACATACGGGTATAAAGGTGGGGAAATACGTCTGTTTCATTCAGAAATTTTCTTTGGAGCCGATGGTCATGTATGCAGTCAGCTGCGAGTTACACACCTGTTCCTGCTTTCTTCCTCTGACGCTCTGCCTGCTGTTGGATCTACGGCGCACTTTAGCGGCTTTTCTCCTTCTCTGCACGGCAGTGCAGCTTGCCCCTGGGCACTTCGACAGCGCAGAAAGCTAAAAGAGTTTATTAAAAGAGTGATTTTCTCTATAAAAGAGTATTTTCCTCTAAAAGAGCATTTACACAGCGGCATTGAACGTACTTTTCAGGACGCGTCTTTATAAAGATGCCATTCCGCCCCTGTGTAGTTCCTGGATGTGGTAGAGTGCTCTCCGCTTCAGACAGCCACAGGCATTGTCTCGTGTTTCTGGGCAGCGATCACACTGAGGCAGCGTTTGTGGATGGTTCATGTTCTCACTGCGAGGGCATGACTATGGCAACGTTACGGTCGCGTCTTGCTTTCAATAGAAAGCTCGCCACTCCAGCCTCCCCCCGCATTGTTCCTTCTTCCCACGGGATTGAGGACGATGCGCCTGGCGAAGGAGGTGATCTGGGGACAGCAGCGGGTGCAACTCCGCCGGGTACACCCCTCGGACCACCCGCCCCCCCAGCATGCTCGTTGACTCCTGTCCGTGCTCGAGGCAACGGCCAGCCCGCTTATCCTCTAGAGGTCGAGATGGATGAGCTCGCCGCTGCATTGGAGAGCGCGGCGTCTGAAGCTGATGACTCCCCTGGGCTGCCACCTTCAGCCAGCACGCCCAGGCTGAGGCTGATGCCCAGATGACTGACATGCTTTCCCGGGCCGCCGCCAGCGTGGGAACCCTCCGTCCTCCCCACAGCCATCATGGTTGGATGACTGGTTCCTGGTGTCTGTGCGCCGCTCACAGCCTCGCCTCCACTGGTCCTTTTTTTCCCGGAAGTGCATGATGAGCTAACATCTTTGAGGAGGGCACCCCTCTCCACTCGTCACAAAGCCTTCGATGGTGGAGCGGCCCACGGGTACACAGCGATTCCCCAGGTGGACAGGGCTGTTGCGCTCCATCTGTGCCCCGGAAACCCTACCACCTGGCGGGGTCGCCCTGTGCTCTCCTCCAAGGCCTGTAGGACGACGTCTTCATTGACCGCCAAAGCCTACAGCGCCGCCAGACATGCCGCTTCCGCCCTGCACACCATGGCCCTCCTGCAAGTCCACCAGGCCAAGGCACTTAAAGATCTCCACGGGGGTAACCCTGATCCCGATGTGTTGCAGGAACTGCGATCAGTGACCGACCTCGCCCTCAGAGCCACGGAGGTCACAGCGCAGTCACTCGGGCAGGCGATGGCCATGCCTGTGGTCCAGGAATGTCATCTGTGGCTGAACTTGGTTGAGATGCATGAGACCGACAAAGCTCGCTTTCTCAGTGCCCCTGTCTCCCAGTTCGGCCTCTTCGGCGACACCGTCGAGTACTTCGCCCAGCAGTTCTTTGCGGTGAAGAAGCAGACAGAGGCCATTTCACACATCCTGCCCTGCCGCAAGCCTGCCGCCATGGGCCATGCCCCGTCTGCTCACCGAGGGCATCCTCCTGTTGCTAAGAAACACCCTGCTCCGCCTCAACCCAGTCCCAGCTCTCAGCCTCAGCGTCGAGCACACCGCAGGAAGCAGACGCCCCCCTTCTCACGGACCCCCTCGAGGACCCGGAAGGCTCCCAGGCGCTCCTGAGACACTCGACCCAGAGGCCAATACGTTAGCTCCGGAGCTGGTAATCAGACCACTCTGTCCCCTGGTGAAGGGCCGGGAGGAGAATCTTTTGTTGAATTTATTTCATTTGCATCACACGGCACTCTGCCGCCAGATCTTTACAGTCCCGGCATGCTGGACGGGGACCACTGTTCCCCGGCTGGCCGGTCCTGATGAGTCTAGAGGACGCCTACATCGGACATCCTCCTCAGTTACTAACCCGCCTCCTGCCGGGTGTGCGGAGCAAGGTAAGTGCTTCGAGTCTTTACTCAGCACTAAAGCCTTTGGACGCGTCTTCGCCTCCTGACACCATACTACCTGCTCCGCCCCGCTGCGAAGCCCTGCCAGGTACGTAAAAAATAACCGTCCCCTTGGTGCCCCAGCACGGAGTTTGGATGCGTGACTTTCACTTCCTAACCCATCACGCTGGCTGACCCGGACCATCCGACTCGGCTACGCAATTCAGTTTGCCAGGCCCCCGCCCCCCTCTCGGGCGTCCGCATTACCACAGTACACAGCAAGCATGCCAAATCTCTGCGCACAGAAATCGCTACTCTTCTTCTAAACAAAGATGCGATAGAGCCTGTCCCTCCAACCGAAATGAAGAAGGGTCTCCACAGCCCTTACTTCATTCAACGCAAGAAAGACGGTGGTTTACGACCAATCTTGGACTTGCGAGTTCTCAACCGGGCTCTGTTCAAACTCGCTTTCATGTGACATGTTAAGCCATTCGGCTCGCATGGTGTAAACTAAATTGGTCCTTTGACTTGCACTCCGAGAGTTTTTTCTCTGAAACCCACCTCCACCCCAGCTTCACCTGGCTAGATCTGCTACATGGCGATTGTTTGTAATGCTGATTTGTGCCGCAGCATATGCATAAATCAGCATGTATGCATATTTTCTAGCAATAGCAAGTTGATCTACTTGCTCTGCAGCAGTAGCATTGTAGATCTAGATGGCCAAGACTAGTATCCTATCCATGCCATATCAACATACTAAACCTTTCCAAGTGTTGTCATGACTGCACAAATTTTATGGTGCTTATATGTCGTTTTAAAATCTTGACTGCCCCAGTCCCATTTAGTTTAATTTGAAAAAAATAAAACTTTGTACATTCTGCTATTTATTCCTTGGAAGAGAGAAAGCCATATAGATTTGGAACAACAATGATAGATTTGTCACTACTACTATATACCTTTAAAATAAAAATCAACAAAACTATTGCAAATTGTTTGCAATTCTACTTCAGATTATACTGTACATTTTCAATCCATTTGCAGTAGGGTGATTGTCTCCATTCTGTATAAAATTGGGCTGGAATATAAGTTAATCCTGAAGGCCTTTCTGAAGTACAACTTTGCCCTCTCTATCAATGATTACATTCACAATAGCTGGAGATCTCCTCCGCTGAACCCTCGCCTCGCTCTTAAAGCCACTCCATGTCTCTGTTATCTCTCGGCTTAGCTAACTCATCCGTGTAAGCATGTAGCCTATCAAAGGACCCCCGACACAACCACAGGCACACACCTCCCACCCAACTGAAGGTAGTCTCTGATGAAACCCGTCTGGCTGGTTCTTAGAGAGACATCCATGCCACGCTCTACCAGCCTTACCAGGATAGCAGACAGACACATTGAAGTTGAGACTGTATGCCTCAGTGCCCGCTCTTTTAGCTTTTCCTCTAAGCCAAGATCTGGCAACACATTCTCATACGGTAACATCACTCTAGCAACTTATATCCTGCAACATAAAAATCTGCAATTTTGTTCCATATTTTAAACATCACTTTGGTGCCATATTCAACTCATTTTAGAGGAATGAACAAGATGAGAAATATGAACTTATATTTGAGATTTAAGACTTAAATTGCTCTTTTCATTACACTAAGTTATCATATGGCTTTAGAAGACTTGCACCATATTTCAAAAGTTACCATTTCAAGAAGGGTTATGACAGAACTTTGACTCTTGCGAGTCTTGTGATCAGTTGCGTCATTCTAAATTCTGGATGTAAATATTTGATTGAGGTGTGACTGCCATTAAGGATGGAAAGATTTACAGCTAATAATAATAGTGGGAAAAGTCCCGGTTCTCCTAATGGCCAGTCTGTGCCTGGTGCATGACTGGTAAGGCGATATATTTTCATGTTTGCATTACATAACCAACATTTTATAATCTTGTTCAAGCATGATCAAATATATATCATAATAAAATAATTGAATACAAATATTAATAATATTATTTTGTAAAAATGTCATCACAGTCAGATTATCATTTTATTTTTTTCCATGAGATAAGGCTCCAAATGCTAGTCAGAGTTAATCACTGTCATGTTTTTAAGGACTCTTATTTTGAAATGGTTTATGTCCACTGTCTTTAGTTTTCCCTGAACTATGTTTCCCATGATTCACTGCTCTCGTCACAGCCATGTGTTCCCTATCTTTGTTCCCAGGTGTTTGGTCATCACCCTAGTTTGTATAAATTCCTTTTAGCTTCTATCACGCTTGGTCAGTTCTTGCATGACTATCGGTTGCTGAATATCTGTCAGTTTAGTTGTATGTTAGTGTGTTGTCTAGAATGTATTTGGTTCTTTGATATCATCATTACCTTCATTAAAAGCCAGTGAATAGATCCTTGCCTCTCATCTCTACTACACATCCGTGACAGTTACACATGAGTTGTATGGCCAACTTTTGTAGTCTTTTTTTCTTTTCTTTTTTATTCAATACATTACTGTGACTGTTCATGTTTTTATATTGTTGTGCAGTGGTTATGGTTAGGAGTGGGGCAGACGTTAATTTCTATATAATAAAATAATGTCATTTTAAATAAATATAATAAATCATATCACTGTTAAACACACTTCAGTTTCACATCATTCAGACACATAATAATATTTGAAGATTGTAGAGGATTTGACAGAATCCTTTAAACTGACAGCAACATTTTCATAGTACAGGAGATGGTGCCCTGAATCTTCAATGACTGCCTGACTGTATCTTGGTGGATGTAGTCCATGTTTTAGTGACACTGCCCATATTTCACTGTTAAACCCCCATAACCAATTATGGCCCTCAATCTTGAACGCTAAATGGCCCTCGTAATCTCACCGGAGATAGAGCCGATTCATCTCTCAAATTCTGACATCCTCACTGACTGTACGGAGTGAAGAGAGAGACATGATATCACAGCGGTACAGAAGTCTTGATTCAGCAGGAAACCTGGTGACCTTTCCACATTTCTGACAAGCAGACCCCACTGGCCTTTTATGAAAATGCTAATTCCAAATGTTTGCCTTCTAAAAGTAGGTACATTTGGGACAGGCCCCACATGTCAAACAGAAACCAGTGCGAAGCCTTTGTGGATAGTGAGGTCACCTGTCTGATCAGCCCTTTACTTGAAGTGTTGCACCATTTTATATGTTTGTGAGTGTTTCAGTGCGCTTGTGTACCTCTGGGCTTATTTACATATTTGTTTCTTGAGTGATATTCACAACAATGTGTGACTTTTAACTTTGGGTTAGAAACAGTTCATGATAATCAAATGTAAAATAGTTTATTCCTAGGATGTGAATTTGTAATTCAAAAACAAGCAAAAACCAACAAAATAGATCATAATGTGTACCGGAACTTCCATTATTAAAGATTCATAATGTACACAGAACTATATTTTTCCAACCTACTGAAATTCAGAGGATCTAATATTACTTTCCATCTTCAAAACAGTTCAGTTGGATTGGCCCAGAAGTTAATAATCATGAATATTTTTTAATATACATAGGCATATTGCATACCAGACAGCTACTAAAAGGATATTGCTGAAAACATATTTAGCATAATTAGTGCATGCAAGTCTGTATGTCAGTTTTGAACACAAAAACAGATTATTATTATGATTATAAATATTTTTTTATCTTTACATTGCTTTTGCCATATAACCAGTGGCGGCTTGTCAGAGGAGGCAAGGGAGGCTGAGCCTCCTCGAAAATGTATTCAGAATGAACATAACAACAAACGTGATCAAATTATCAGTTGTAATATTCAGTTTACCTACTAATATGCATAACCCTGAGGCCTTTAATTAAAAAATATGTTCTTTTTTTATTTTTCTTTCATGTACGGTTACCCAGGTGTGTTTTATTTACTGTAAGAATTAGTATGAATGCCAGAGGAGGCTGACAGCATAAAGCCTCCTGTTAATAGTAAACTGACCAATCAAAATAGCTATTCAAATGAAGCAACATCACCTGCTCCTGCATTCATACCATTCAAGTAAATCAGCGTTCAGTATCACATTAATGCATCAATAAGACCGTCTGCAGTTAAAGTGACAGGTGAAGAGAAACTTGCAAAATTTGCCCAAATATTGATTCAATAAATTGAAGGATCTAAAACAAATAAAAGACTGAACGGCAGGATCATATATTAATTCGACTCAGTGAAGCAGTGGAGGATAGAGTTCAGTTTGCACATCCTGTTTACACCTTGTCCTAACCAGATGCTACACAATAAGATTTCAGTGACAAGCAATCTGTCTGTCCACACTAGATGCGACACAGTGATATTCATACACTAAAATAAGGAAAATTGACAATAAAATGTAGAAATCAGAACAATCTCAGGCAGAACAGTCTGCTTATTGAACGCAACTCATTTTCGCACTGAAGCACGGGAGCATATTTGCCAGCAGAAACACATAGGCCTGGGCTATTCAACTTCAGCGACAAGTGGGCCAGATGGTAAAAATCTTCTGGGCATTCGGGCCAAGAATGTTTTGTTAACATAAAGCTTCTATCAGATATCTCATTATTGTAGGTCAATAATATTTTTTTCACTATGTAAATAAAACATCTGTGTTTATAGCTTGAATTTTATTTATTTTTTTATCATGAGAAAAATTTACAAGCAGAAACTTCTGACTAAATTGTGATTTCATAATTTGTCTATAAAAGAGAGAGTAATTAAGACTGACACTAAAAATTTTGTTTGTGTAGTTGCATCAGATGTTACCCAAATCTAAGTTTGTTTTAAATGTGGACTTTTCAAATCGAATGTTTACTTGACTAAATTAAAAACAGAAATTTTCTGTTTTTCTGAAACTTGATTTTCTAATGATCATTCGTAGCACTACCTCTGAAAGAGTCCAACAAATGTGGCGGTCCTGCATGAGACACTGTAAAAATATCGAAATGCAGCACGACGTCCATCTAGCACAAGTTTACATAGGAAAACAATTGAAATACAGTGTGAACAGACACAAAACGCTCTGGTGTGAACAGGCCCTAAGACAACAGACAACCTCACGCGGGCTACTGGAATTTTAAAATGGACCAGATTTGGCCACGGGTCACCCATTAAATAGCCTTTATACATGCTAATAAAACATGATTTTTAAATCCACTGTATTCTTTTATTGGTGTGATCTTTCAATACTGATTTACATATTTGTCTCCCGGAAATTGTCATCACCGACCACCACTGCATTCTCAACCGTTCACAGTGATCACATCTTTCAGTTGTTGTTTTTTTTATTTCACTGAAAAAATAACAATATACAGTTCAAGAACAATATGAGGGTAAGTACAGAAAATACTAATAGAATTTTCACTTTTGGGTGAACTATCGCTTTAAACTAAATATATATAGACATGGTATACAGTGTTCCATAGTTTTTATGAAAAGAAGTTGCAGATTAAACATTTGCATTTTTATACCCTCTAATGAATTCAGTTTATTTTTCCCTGAGGCCATCAGGCCTGCTAGATATTTTTGCAATGTACCATTATCAGCATTAAAAAAGGACAGAAGATGGTTTTAAACAAAGGAAAATCATTACTGTCACTATTTATTCATTGGCTGTGACAGGGCGGATGCGAAAGATGGGATGCACCACGACATTATCGTAATGGAGGACTGAGCACTTGCTCTTGTAGCACAAGGACCTCGTCACAAGCCAATCAATAGTGCAGTACATATCTGCTCGCTGGAAAATATCGTCCTCCACTGTGCCATCGAGCAATCCTTGTAGTATTAAGCAGCCGTTGGGCTTGCTTTTGATATTGCTGCATAGCCCACTTTGCTAAATCAAACAGATTTTTGTTTTCTCAGTGTCTCACTATGACATTATTGAATGTCACAACCAGGGGTGGTTCAAGGGTTTGAATATTCGTGGCTTAGCCCAAACCTTTGTTAATGTATATGAGGCCATACTTTGATTACATTTTAAAATATAATACACATTATAATAAATGTTGAAATTTTACATCTGCAAGGTGTAAATCTTTACATTTTACTACAATTACAATTGAAAAGGGGCCCTGCGATGTACTGGCGACCTGTCCAGGGTGTACCCCGCCTTTCGCCCAATGTTAGCTGGAATAGGCTCCAGCCCCCCGCGACCCTGTACACAGGATAAGCGGTTGATGATGGATGGATGGATGGACAATTGAAAAGGTCCACTAACCTAGTCTAACCCTCAGACATGCCAACAAATCAAAACTTGTGTTTAAACAGAGACTATTTAGCTGAGATGGGCCACTTCTATTAAAATGAATGGGACAAATTGGAATGGTCAACAGATATAAAAAAGGAAGTCCCACCTTACAGGTAAAAGATCACCTTTTCGATACAGACATTGCCTGTAAATCAACTCGAGAACGTGCAATAGCTATACAAGCCTGGAAAATTTCTAATTTTATGATTCCAGTGTTGTCAGATTTTACTGCTGACTTG
The DNA here is from genome assembly GCA_032164185.1 of Moxostoma hubbsi. NCBI lineage: Eukaryota > Metazoa > Chordata > Actinopteri > Cypriniformes > Catostomidae > Moxostoma > Moxostoma hubbsi. The sequence goes on along the minus strand of JAVLUX010000026.1, from coordinate 33,329,480 downwards.
AAATATGTTCTTTGATCATAACCTTGACCAACCTTACTGAAGATTTTGGTCTTTCCCCATTCAGCACCATGCCACCTGTTTACGTTTGTTCCAACGATGGCTGCCAATGGACTGACTTCCTAAAAGTCTTTTAAGGGAATTTTGTCCCTTTTGTCTTTGCTTACTTATATAGTTCAATCGCCAGGTGCAAATAGCATTATTTAAAAGTTAGCTGGCTGTTATACTGTGTGATTATGAGAAAGAAAATAGTTGGTAGATTGTCCAAAGTTTACAGTGTTTATGGAATTGTGTCTTAGTAAACCACATATGTCCAAGCATGTGTTAACATTGGCAAATTCCCCAAGCACAACTGTATTTTCTGCTTTGTTTTAAAAGTGGTGTCTCTGAAATATTCAGTAATTAGTTCATCTGGATGGACCAAAATCAACATCATTTTCTTTCATTTCTGCAGTGTTAAGAAAGTTAAGCTATACTGTATTGAGTTTTCACTTTGTGGCAGAACAAATTATATTATTTGCCAAACTTTGTGCAAAAGAGTGGCGTACAAGACTACAGTATATTTATCTGATTTATAATTTTTAATTTTTTTAATTATTAATTTGATATATTATAGTTTTATACATTAATAGATTTAGATGTTTATCTGACTTATTAAATTATCAGGCATGAAAAAAGCTAGATGATGAGCTTAAGACCCGGAAAGTCTAGCACTGCCAATCGTTGTGTTTTTTTTTTTTGTTTGTTTGTTTGTTTGTTTTTTAATGGCCTTACCTGTTCATATTTTCCAAGTGCAAAACAGTATGCATCACAAGTGCGTTCTTAACCAAAGCACTTTGCCTAGTATCACACCACACTCAAAACTCATTAAACCCAAACAAACAATGAATCCTCAAAGGGATTGATCCAGGTTTCTCTGCCTGGGCAATTTCTATCACATTACTTATTTGCTAAGTAGAACTAAGTAGAATCTCCAACTGTTTATGTAATTTAGGTCCGAAGCCCTTATGTCTTTACTTTGTGTTTTCATGTGGCTCCAAAGACACTAAAGCTCTGCCAGTGGCAGAATCACTATGGCAGATTTGGATGACCCTCATTCTGATTAGCCATTGATTTCCCTTAGGGCTAGCATCACACTTCTACAGATCAGAGCACTGCTAATAAGCAACGTAAGCAATAGAGGAAGTGGCATGAAAGCAGCAATAATGCCACACAATCAGAGCACAGTAAGTGTTAAATCTGTTGGTGGCTGTTGAGTGTCTTAAACCTTCCTCTGACTTGACATTTTAATTAATTATAATAAATAAAAATTTTGCTTATTTTGCATAAATGGATTTGGCAAATACATTGATCCAAAGCGACTTACAGTGCATTCAAGGTGTACATTTTAGTACATGCATTTCCTGGAAATTTATCCCACAACCTTGGTTTGCTAATGCCATGCTATGCTATACCAGCTGAGTTACACTGGCATTTGGTGGCAGACTTAAAAAATAAAATACAATTGAAAGTATTAAAATCATGTGACATGTGGATTATATACTGGCTCTACTTCTTATTTTCTTGATTTACTAACCAGGCTCCTTAGTGCCACTTGATTGACCAGAATTGCTGTTCACATTCATATGTTTTGTTTTGGATGCTGGAGTCCCCAGCAGGGACCGGTTGGACCAGCCATGCATAAGTTACAACTTAGACTAGTCATATTGTAAATGAGTACTAAGTTACAAATTAGTGTAAGCACTAGTAAGTATTTCATTACTTCACCACTAAACTTAGGTGAAACGTAACACTGCATATGTCACATACTGCAACACAAGCCTCCAACCAGCAGTAAAGCTTGGAATAAAAAAACTGATTGTATGACATAAAAACGGTGATGTTTGGCATGACTTCAATCCTTTAGACATAAACTCATGGAGCATTTTATTAGGAACACTACTCGCTAAAATCAGATGGGTTAAAAATGACCCAACACATAGCCCAATGGTGGGTTGATATAGCACAGTTATAAAATAAATAATTTGTTGGTTTTTATTTTGTATTTGTTTTTGGGGGGGCAAAATGTTGCTTTAACCATCCTAGTATTATTGGTACTATTATCATTGTTGACATTATTATTATTATTATTATTATTGTTATTATTATTATTATTATTGCGGAGTAAATAAATTATAATGCACAAGTTACAAATATCTTGAAAATGCTTTATTTCCATTAAATTAAAAGTTGCAAACATTTTCATTAATTGAGTAAATGGTTGCAATTGTGTTATCAATTTACTTACTTTTTATCATTAAGTTATTCACAATCATGTTTCAATTTACAAGAACCACCACAAATAAATAAGTAATAAATAAGTGGGCAATGGTGTAACGTTGCTGGCAAAGACAAAGACGATGGAGAAACGAACCCAAGTGCAGTTTATTAAATAAAAGTGAGAACCAAAAACCCTAACTAGAAACATGAAACATAAACATGAACATGACTAAACTAGACTTGACACAAACAAAACATGACTTGACTATATCTTGACTTGGCTTGGCTTGGCTTGGCTTGACTTGACGTAAACAAAACAAAACAAAACTAAACAAAGTTAACAATAACTCCACAAAGGACAATGGCAAACATGAGGGCTAAAATACATTGACATGAGTAACAAGTTAACAAGACCACCAATGAAAATACAATACTGAAAACAATATAACAAGACAGTGAAACATGAACCAATAACAAGACAAGACTAATAAACAAAGGAACCAATGAGAAAAAGAACATGAAACATGGACTGAAGCTTGGCTGTGACATGGCCTGGAGCTGACTCTGGCGTGGCGGTGACATGGCCTGGAGCTTTTTTTAGAAATTAATGTTTAAAGTTTCCACTTCTGAAGTGTGTCCCTCACATATGAATCCATCACATCCTATTTAAAAAATCGAATTAAATATAAAGTGAATTAACAACTTGTAATTTCAATTTCCAGCAATGGGCTTCATTAACGAGGCGAGCACAAAACAAGCCAGGCACCTTCCTGCAATGGTAAAAGAACACCATCAAAATGTTGCTGCTTTTTGGCATTAAAAAGTCACAATAAAAGTGATAAATGTCACGATGTGAAAAAAGTCATAACCGTCGTGAATTCAGGGGCGCAGAACTATCTGAAAAGTGGCTTCTGATTAGGCTATCACCCAATGTCATAGATGCTGGCTATTGTGTAACACAGGGGTCGGCAACCTATGGCACACGTGCCAGCATTGGCACATGGAGGGGAAATCATTGGCACGCCAGCAATGGCAAGAGAGGAGTAGACTATATTTATATAAATTCCACACCTGCATTCCAATCTACATCTTGATTCAATCCTTCCTCATGATTACACAGCGTGTTTTCATCAGCTGAATGGGAAGCTAAACACTATTAAAGTGTGATGAGACTCGCGCTGCACGTGCAAGCCATTCACACATCACGAGCCAGTAGCACTTCTCTTTCGATTAATCGAGCAAGTAAATGCACCCGCTTTGCTTCGGTCAGACTGCGCGGATGACAGCCTACATTCCATGTTTCTTTTGTTTCTTTTTGCTTTCAGAACAACATGTCATGTAATAAGGATAACACCACTATTAATCCTTCATCGGCACAGCCATATTTCAAGTAACTTTTATCTTTATGGATTTAATATTAACAAATTGCTGAAATGAATCAGTTGCTCTTAGCATGCTAATTTAATTTCTGTAATGGCTTTCCTTTCCTTATTTGAGTCTTTTTTGACATTATTGGCCAATTAATTTGATGGAGTTTGCTTACAGATGGCTTATAAGCCTGTCTAACATCAATGAGCCCATTTACATGCACACCAATATGATGATTACTCTCTAAAATCAGCTTATTTAATAGGTGTGAGAACGTACATGTAAACTTGCTCAGTGATAGAGTCAAGCTCTGTACACTGTATAAAAGCTAACTTGCTGTCTGCACAGTTGATTTTGACTTTAGCAAGTTACTAAGCTAAATCAATCTAAGCAGAGTCAATATCTGACAAACACAAATCATATATACACATAATTATTAGGAAAAAATACACATTTAATTGGATGTTCTATCAGTACTCTTTAGTAATTAATAAAAATCATCAAAATCATGTCCTCCGATTTGTCCATCATCTTTGATAGAAGCATGCCTAATGCCTAAAAAATGTGTTAAGCTAGGCAGCACACACCAAGTGAGACCCAGCCTGGGTCACAGTCTGATTCAAAACTTTCAGCAAAACTCCCTTGAGAAACAAGGCTCAGGAAGGTGGACAAACTCAACAGGCAATGCGGACAAACTTTTCTGATGCAATAACTGAGAAGATTTAAGGATGAAACCTTGAGATGTTACACCATCATTTCTTTGGGTCTATCTATGGCAGCGTTTGATCAGTCATACAGCCTAAAGCTGACATTTGTTTTAGTTTTTTTGCACTAGTATCAGATTCCGAAAAAACATGATTTTTTCATGAACTTTTGTGTAGAATCAAATGACTCTGACATGGTTCATTAGTTTTATGTCTGGACAGCTCCTGCTGTTTTCTCAGACATAGCTGTCTAACAGGATGAACAAGTTTTAGAAAAGAGATAAAAATGGAGGGAGACATCATGGCTTTACTCCAAAACCTAGTGAACTGACTCTGTTGGCAGGATTTTAAAGGTAAGAGGCAAAGGCTGTTCCCAGGGCTGGACTGGCAATCAATACCGGCACACTTTGGAGCCGATCAGATGCGTACTGCACCCCCAACCCCAATTATTATCGTCCCATAATGATGGACGAGTTGATTTACATTTACATTTAGTAGGTGCCATGGGTGGACAATGAGGACAAAATGTAAACGTGATTGGCTAACATTTTGCAGCCCTTCCAATTCAGCCGTATTTGAAACTTAAAAATTTTTTTTTTTTAAATTTTAAATTAATTTAAATTAACCTTAATAAAACTAAAAAAACAAAACTTTTTACTTTCAGATTTGTAGTCCAATAGTGTTTTAATTGCCCCGTCTTTCAATAACAGTTCCTGTGACTGGTTTACAAGCCTACAATATATTCCATGCTGAAATTCTCTGAATACACAAACGTAATACAGTCCATGGTGAGGTTGGGGTGTTTCAACCGGCTTCAAAGGGCCAAAGCAGAGACACTGGTTTTCAAACTTACATCTTCCATGTTTGTACACACAGGACTGAATGTATTTTTAAAAGTTGAGGTTGTCCTGCTCTTAAAAACACGGCATACTTTTACAGAGCTGAGATATTGTTCTAAAAATCTTTGTTTGTGTTCAGCAGAAGAAAAAAGTAATATGCATCTAGGATGTATGAGGGTAAATAAATGATGAGAGAGTTTTAATTTTTGGATGAACTATTATTTTTAAAGGTGAACAAGTAACTTTTGTCTTTGTGCCATTTTGGACTTACACTGACTCCTAGCAGCTTGGATGCAGCATAATTTAAAATCAAGTTTTCAGTTTCAGATGCCATTATAGAAATGTAGTATTCACAGTCAGCCATGATTACTTTAATCAATGAGTGAAAGTGTCACATAACAGGACAGTTACTGAGTGTTATGGCTGGCTCATAAACCACAACATAAAAAGGCATACAAAGAAACAAACTAAAAACAACAACGACAACAAAAAACAAGTTTTATTCAAATGAATTGGAAAAAGTTAAATACAGCAACTTTCAACATGTCAAGAAAAAATATAAAAAATAACCAAAAATAGAACAAAAAATTTTAGAAACAGGCATGTTTGTGTGTGTGCTAGTCTGGCACAAAGGAAAAAATAAATAAAAATGTACGAATCGAAAGAGACACTGAGCAAAGGAGTCAGGTGACTATACTTTGCCACCTATAGGAGAGAGCATTTGTGGTGCTTGCATTGCAAGGCATCACAGTTATTATTTCACATACTATTATTATTTCAGAACTGTTTGTCGTACACCCTTCAATGAGGTGTCAAATCGGCTGGCTTATTGCGGAGAGGTGGGCTATGACTTTTCTAAGCGATTTGGGGTATGATGTACGGTGCCACTGGGGGGTAAAAATTGCCACAAAAATCCCATTTGTCGGATCATATCTCTGGATCAGAAAGTCATAGAGATTTTAGGGTTGGCTTGTTTTACTCAGGTTAGCAAGCAGTCTTTAAATATAGCATTGGAAACTACATAGCCGCACACTAGCAACCATTTAGAGTACCCTAGCAACAAACCCCATTGACTTTCATTCGAAATGGCTTAGAGGGATATCTTCGGATTAGAATGTCATCGAGACATGCGAGTTGGCTTGTTTTACTTGGATTAGTAAGCAGTCTTCGAGTATACCCTTTGAAAATACTTAGCCATGCCCTATCTCTGGATATAAATATCATCGAGACTTCAATGTTGGCTCATATGACTCAGGCAAGCAAGCAGCCTTGTTATTATCACCCTTGTAACTGCCTAGCAACCAAATGAGCTCACCCTAGCAACCAAGTAGCAAAAGATATATGTCTGCACCAGAACATTGTAGAGATTTCCGGTTTGGCTCATTTGACTCAGCATAGCAAGTATACTTTTGAGTGTCACCCTGGTAACTGCCTATCAACCAAATGAGCTAACCCTAGAAACCAAGTAGCAAAACAAATATATCTGCACCAGAACATTGTACAGACTTCCAGGTTGGCTCATTTGACTCAGGCTAGAAAGCAGCCTTTTTATTATTACCCTGGCAACTGCCTAGCAACCAGGTGGAACACCCTAGCAACTGCTTAACAACAACAATATCATGGCACACGAACATCCTATAGTCATGGGGGTGGCCTCTTTGAACTTGGGGCAGTTGGTGGGACATTGTGGTGAGGAATTTTGCCAAGGCAAGCACCATTCACCTTTTCTTCAGGAAATTTACCTATCTAGTTAATAATATAATCCACCTATCATCAAACCAGCCACTGCACTACACAGCAGGACCAGTAGGTAATCAGGGCTCATAACACTGAGATTAAGATAGTAGTATTAGTCTGGTCATGTGATTCTAACATGGAAGCTCCCATGTGTGGACCCTCATCATGCAGAATAAAACAACTTTTATAAGGTTTAATATATTTATAAGGTTTATAAGGAGTCGTCATTTTAATGTCAGTGGTCATAATTTCCTACATATATTACAATATTACATTTCATGTCTTTAGGATTTAATCTTTTTTAATGAGGAAAAAATGACAGAGTTCACCTTTAAGTCATTTGACAGTTTTTTATTTGAATTTTTTAACTTTATTTTTATTATCATTATAATTTTCAAGTATTTTTTAGTTTTAAGTTGTTGCCTACATCGGTCACTTATGAGGTTATGTTTCAGTTAGGATGCTGCCTATTCACTAGGTTTTGGTACAGTGTTCATGTCTTTGTTTTACACATATGTACAATTTACAGTAGATGAGGACAAACCAAGAATCATATCACAACATACATTATATAATGAAAAGTGAGGTTTTATAAATTCTCTCATTCATCTCTTTATCTGAGGATAAGAGAGAGAAACTTTTTAGTCAAACAAGAATTTTTTTTATATCATTTTAGTCAAACAAGACACACACACACACACACACACACACACACACACACACACACATATACACACACAACTGACCCCACTAGACCTCAAACCAGACATTCAGGCAATTTATTCAGATAGCTAATTAGGTCATTTGCCTACTTTAGGCCCTAATAGTGCAGCAACATGAGATGCCACAGACTGACCTATTGACCTACCTGCCTCAAGGCGCAGCGCAACAGAAGCAAGAGCAACAGAATCAGACTCCTGTGGTGGTCACCAGTCCCTAGAGTTCACTATAAATACCAGGCAGCTTCTTGAACCTTCTGGAATTGTGGAGTTTGGTCTCATAATCATATAGTGCAGTTAAACATTTGCTTGGTTGTCTGTGCTGGATAACTCAGTAGTGCTACAAGTTTGAGGAGTTTTTTAAAAGTGAAATGTGTACTGTAATTATTTTGACTTTCTCCTATCTCCACATTATGTTGTTGTCTCTGCATATTACAGTAAATTGTTTTTCACAGACATTTGTAAACACTATGACTCTGTGGTGCTATCAAAACATTGCTCATTTATCTAACTAACCTATCAAAATTGGCTCAACCAATGGCATCAGTCTGGAGCAGGTTCTCTTTTTCCAACTAATGGGAGGAAGGGGGATTGTTCATGGAACCTGTAAGAAAATGTTGGATGACAAACAAACTCCAACTGTCCAAAAATAAAAGGTAAACAAACCCATGGGTTACGAAAACTGATATATATATATATATATATATATATATATATATATATATATATATATATATATAACTAGACTGCTGATGCAAAGGTAAACTGCCAGCAGGAGGTGAAGCCACTGGAAGTGTTCAGGCAACCATGTTGGAATGTCCCAACTACCATAAAACCTCAATGACCAATGGCTGATACAGCCTGTCGTTTCACCATCTTTAACTTCCACATTTGACAGTCACATTTTGCCCCCTAGTGACAACCCTTGATTATATTTTAATTTGCTCATTATGGATCATGTCATTAAAAGGGAAAACATACACTGGATCATGATGTCAGAGCACCTGCCACCAGCCTATTAATGTAGCACAATGTTAACCAAGGTATGTGGCAAAACTGTCAACAAGTTGTAATGTAGGAAGGAAAAGCTGCAATGTCTGCTTGTTGACAGCACGTCCTCATCAGGACATCTAAGCAGGATTTCTAAATCGCCTAAAATGCCTGTTTTAACATTGACATGCCTCTAAAGACATAGATACATTTCATACATTCTCTGTGTGTGTTCATCATTTGAAAACCATTTAAACTTAGCATCTCAGTTTAATTTGGAATATTTTGCAGGGCTTTTCACCCTCTCTCTGTGCACTAGTTGCATGGGTGGAAATATAAAGAGAGACAGGGAGAGCAAGCGAGAATGCACACTCACCATGAGGAAAAGACACTTTTAAATGAAACAATTTACGCAAAAGTAACTCAGTATGAACAATTCCATGTTAGCCATTCATATGTCTGAAGATGTCAGACATATGTTTCAGTGAACTTGCTTACATTCAGCACAATCTGTTTGCCACTGAAGTTAGTTAAAGCTATTTTCTGATATAGATGTACAAAACTTGCTCAGGCTTTGAAAAAGCGGTACAATTTCCTGACTAATTAATTAAACAATTACATGTAATGGAAGATTGCATTGTAAGGTTTTACAGGGAGATTTAAGATACACAAGTAGTGGTTAAATTATTATGATGTTACTATGTACTATGATTGTCCTAGATGTTTGCTCTTTTATTTGAGATGTTTTCCGATTAAGTCAGTGGGCACACTAACATTTTTGGGCGTACAATTATGGCGGTAATTCACAATTATATACACATTAATTATATTGTGAATTACATTTTATGTTCACTTTAAACCCCAACAGGCCAAAAAAGATGGTGTTACTTGTTGGCATTAGGGTTTTAAAATGAATAAAAGAGGCTGGTCAACTTACCGAACACACATACACCCACACACTGATTGAGTCAGTAGGGGAGCAATCTGCAATGCCCACCTCAATCAGTAACCATTGAATTCTCCCTCTCTTTGCAGTAAGGGTAGATGAGTTGCCCTCCCTGCTTTGTGATTCTGTAAACAAAAATGTAATTCTTGAAAACACAAACAGATGACCACATGCACCAAGCGAATAAATGGGCTTTGTAGTTCATCCAAACACAGACACTAATATCATCCCCCAGATTTATAAAAAGCAAGACAAAAAGTATTGTGTCCAAGGGAATGCATCTTACACACACACACACACACACACACACACACACACAAACAGAGTGAACACTCTCTCTGATAGCCAATGTGACATTTCATCTATTCTCCCTCCGGGTGCTGTTGATCCCATGTATTACCTCTACCTCATGCGTAGGGGCCCTTCCTTCCCACCTTCCTTTCTTCATCCCGACATAACAGGGAAAAAAGGTCAACTGCACCATTATTTTATCCCGAACCTTTGGCATAACATTTAAACTAAAGGCAAGAAATATCCACCAAAGTAAAATATGAAGGAAGGGCAAACAATACGAGAACACCATTGGTTAATGCCAACCAAAGCTTTGAAGCTGATTGGCAGAATATTTCAAAAGGCATCTGTGCTGTCTGGCAATTGCTTTGAAACTCACTATGGGATTGAAAATAAGGTGTAAAACCATTATTTATTTATTTTTACAGATATTTCTCCCAATTTCATCGCAAATATAGCATTCATTTATGGCTTTTAAGGTGACTAAAAGGTTAAATATTGTAACTATAAAATCTAATCAGAGTATAACACCTTAGAATTAGCATTTTATCTAGTGCTAAATGTCTGTCACCCCTCTATAAAAATCTTAATTAATCATTAGTGTTGTGTTTCCATATTACATTCAACTTTTAAATTACTGTGAAAGATATAAAAGCTGGCACATGCATACCCTGCAAAAATGTTATTTATATAAGCTGATTAATAAGAAATATTATTCAGTCAGCCTAGTCATTTTCACAAAATAATCTAACACAAGGTAAAATGGGATTTATTTAACAATAATGACCATCTGATTGTACATTATCTCTCTTATTAAAGATGATCTTACTATTTACCAAATATAAAAAAATAAACACGTAAAAGTGATTTGAACTATTGATTTGCAAACTAACTGAGAGAAGATATAGTGGAGTGAAATAGGAAAGCAATACAAAACTAGCACAGGGTAGGAAATGTAGAATCAAACATACAGTTTGTTAGTGTCACAATTAACTATCATATCATCCAAATTAAAGCATTACATATTAAAGTATTTTAAAATTCCTCAAAGTGATTTTATAAGTCACTACAATAAGTGTTTTAAGTCATTTAGATAAATAAATGGAGGCTGTCAAATACAGTAATAACTTCAAGAGCCCAAGGACATTTGTAACAATTACAAAGGTAAGGAGGAAGCTGGGACCGGCTTGACAAACACAGACATTTAATGACACTTTTCAGCGTACAAATAAACAAAAACGAGCACTGCTTTTTAGCCAGCTGCGTCAAATCATAAAAAACTGAAACAAGCGGACAAGATTCGTATATCTCTCTCCCGTCTGGCACTGCTTTCCTCTCCTTAAATACTCCCGCCTCCCCTCGCTGGAATGCGAGGCATGTGTGGCATGCAGGTGGAAGTAATTCACCACAAGTGCTCACCACAACATTGTACAGCATTGTACAGTTAAATTAAGCATTTCTGTTAAGTTCGCAAACCTATCCTCGGTCCTACATCAGCTGAGGACGTTTTTCTTGAAGACTTCACATCTTCCTGACCGGACAAATCAAGGTTAATGCATAGCAGTACATTAACATGACCTTTTCAATCAGCGAGAGTCATCTGTCACCCTTCAATTCATCTCAGACTAAACACTGAGCCAAGCTCAGCAAAGTCAAGCCAGACTAGTGGTTCAGACAAGGCCAAACTCAAATGTCCTTAAATCCTTCAGGACAACTGTGCATGGCTTATATTATCAAAGCAGGCAAAAGGAGCAAACTCAATGTAAGAGATAATGCGAGAGGTGAAGAGGAAAGCAAAGACATACCAGGAACAACAAAATAATGGAAGACCACACATAGATTCATTGGGAGTCTTACTTAATTACTTCCTTAATCGATTGGTCTGGTTGCAGCTTAGTCAGGGGAGATGACTGTTTTGGGGCCAGTTATTGACCCGTATGCTGATTGTGCATTTGCTTTGCTGTATACAACCAATCCCTCAGTGGCTGTAGAGAGAAGCTGATGAAAAGACATAACAAATCTATGACAATGCTGATTTGAAGTGTTGGTTACTTGGGATTTGTAATATTGTCAGAAATTATCTAAAATGAAATTATAAGTCAGTAATATCGACAGATACTAACAATAAACTGACTACGATCAATTAATTCCAGACCAGGCTGATCACACTGTGAATTCGGCAACAGTAGATCAAAAGTTCTGCTGTTAAAATCAATCTGTGCTTACTGAAATTCAAATTAAATATTGTAATTCTATAGAGAAAATGCAATCTCCAAAACATGCTAACCATTGTTTATGGGAATGCTTTTAATTCCTGGTTTCTATGGGACCAGAACCCTTTTATTGGTGGTTGCTCAAGCAGCGTGTTTACAGTAGAGGGAAATGTGTTCATGCTTGAATTTTTGCAAATATGCCTGATTTCAGGTAGCATGGACATTCGAAAGCAACTTGTCAATTTCCAGTGTAATCATGTTGCCCAGACTGGTAGTAGTCAGACATTAAGTGTTACCTAGTGTCTGCCACCAACACACTGGTGACACACCCAAAAAGTGACAAAGAATTACAGAAAAACACTAGGGATATACACTAATTGGCTAAACGAGCAACATGCGCCAAAAGTTAGGGGCACATTATACCAACACAAGGAACAAGATGATTTTAAGGTACAAAACGGAAGTAAGCACTACAGTTCAGCAGCATTGTTTTATATGTGACTGACTTTATTTGGAGGGCACTTAAAGGAATAGTTTATTATATATATATATATATATATATATATATATATATATATATATATATATATATATATGTGGAAAGATAGATACTTACTTTTGAAAAAGTAAAAAAAAATACACTCCATGTCTCTTTCACAGCTTTAGATATCCAGATCAGGCACAGATATCCACTGCACCTTTTACTGTGTCTCTTTGCTCTCTTCAATATTCTCAATATCATATCACTGAAAGTACATTTATTCCTGGCCATGTCAGCATATGCCTTGGCACTTTTTGACCATCAACATATAATTTCCTATTGGGCTAGATAATCCTCTTCTTTGAGTCAGCTAACAGCAAAACTGCCTCTGTTTTGACTGTCATTCTTTGTTTGCTTTTTCTTCCTCTTAATCTGATCTGTGTCCACCATTTCCTGATAGTTTCCTGTCTGTATCTTCCTCTTTCTCTTCCCTATTGCTTTCTTCCATTTCCTTTCCCCTCTCTTTTGCCATCCATCTTTGTAATTAAATTTGTAATGTCTTGGTACATCTTTCTTCTTCTCAATTTCTTTGCCTCCCTTCTTCACCCTTCCTTCCTCCCTCTTAATCAACCTTTAAGTTGTGACATGGCAGAATATTGCCACCGATTTGCCTGGCAGATGCCTTTATCCAAGGCCTCTGTTTCCACAATCACATTAGACATTAGTACAGCTGGGGAGGCACTGGAGCGAATCAGGTTAAGTAGCTGCTCAAGGGTACAAAAGCAGAGGCCCACCTAGAGTTCAGACCTGCCTGCCTCACTAAAACACTCAAATGCACACAAACACACACTTGGACTTTTGCAAGAGTGTACACATTTACACACTTAGATGTATGCACAGGCATGCATACATGCAGACGTTTGCTAATTCAGGTTTGTGGTGTACAGTCAGAGAATCTGGAACGGATGGGACATAGTTGGCAGGTTGGTTATGTCAGTTCAGTTTATTGAGTTTACATAACCCTGAAAATGCGGAAAGAGAGCAAGAAAAGAGACAGAACTAGAGCAATAGAGAACAAACTATTTTCAATATAACCTCTTCAGCTGCACTGAATAACTTCCAAGAAGAGTGGAAGCTGTTACAGCAGCAAAGGGAGGACCAACTCCAAAATAATGCCTATGGTTTTGAAGTTACATTTTATACAAGAGCATACATTATAAGTGTAGTTTTATAGTCATATAGGGTATCACTGCTTACAATCCTAAACAGAATTCTTCAAAAGTCAACACAATGTTCAGCAGCATGGAAAACAAGGGAAACTTCAGGACCATGGATAGTTCCCATGCCAGCTCAGTGCGAGTTGAATGGATAATACCTAATCACTTTTCCTTTCTGATCAGGCTGCGCAGTTCTCCAGTTGTAAAATGAATTAATATGTAAGGGATAATGTACAGTCAGCCAGACGTTTTAGCAAAATAATCCCCAACGGTCTTGTATCACAATGAAGGGGTTTATTTTGCACTAAAGACCATCTGACTCCACATTATAACATTTATTACAAGGCTACCTACCAAATAAATGGATATGAAATATTGATTCGCATTGAAATTTATACATTTATTATTTATTATTACATAATGTTATTATGTAAGAAGAAAGAGATTGCTGAGTCTCCAAAAATAGCTCAACTGAACCTCTGGTTTGCTGCAAGTAATTTTTATTTGTATGGACTTTTTCCCAACACACATTGTTTCAAAGCAGCTTTGAGTTCTGAGTTCCTCAAAGTTCTGTTGGTGTTTTATATTGAGAAAATTACAATCTGACTACTCAGTATTCTGCTTTTTACATGTCTACTTGCCAAATAAATAAATAAATTAATAAAATAAATTACTTTATGAGCTTACTTGTAGAGATACACGGATGACCGGTCGGATATTTTGCAAATTCCATTCAAAAGTGATCATCCTTATGCCCTACTCACTCCGAAGGACAGAGGCCTACATGTAGTAGGTACATAGATAGGAACAAGGCATAACTGTATGAATGTACCCCTTAGTAACTGCCTTGTGGAACGGCCCTTCATTTGGAATTACCTTTCAAGTGCAGTCCCCTTCCCTTAGTGCCATTTGGAATGCCGTTTGGAATTCTCCAATCACTTTATCCCTAAAATTACGGATATTATTTAGAACGCTGGATGGCGCGATAGACCGATCATAATCAAGAATTCCAGAGAGCCGAGTAAAAATGCACTATAAAAGATCATTTATTCAGAGCTTTTCTTTTTCAAAAATTGCTAATTTTAGTCACGTCTTTTAAAAAAATATCTTCAGTATCAGTATTATCTGTTGGTAATATCAACTAACAAGTTCAAGGAAACATGCACATTTCATAGAGTTGTATTACCGTAGACACAACTATTAATTTATCCACAGTCAAAAGATACAGTATGTTCCAAGGAAATGCAAGTATTCAGCTGCAGGTCAAGGTGTTTGTGGCTAAAATGTTAGCATTAGAAAAAATTTTATACATATTAAGCAACATCTCTTGCAACAAATGCACTTTTAAAAACTAGTTTTACTCTTTTGCGTATGAGTCTGTGAGATATAAAACCAAAATGTAGTCGCAACAATATATAAATGATCGCAATGATTAGAAGAATTTAATACAATTTGTGCTTGAGATTGAAATGTTCAGACCAATGTGTGACAGCAGTCAGCAGGGGAAGAATAAGGGAAGATGAATGAATTAGTTGACATGGAAAAAGAGATGGATGTGAGACAGCTAAGAGAAGGGGGAGGAGAACAGTGAACAGAACGCACCCATCTTCGTGTGATCTTGCATGCCCCGTGAATAAAAACCTTGGAAAAAGCAATTAAACACCAAACAAGGATACATGACTGCAACGAGTCAGATTGATGATAATGGATTATCTGGATAATCAAAGTGCCCATAGCAGGGCTACTCATGAATTAATCACAACCAACACACGAAAGCAAACAGAAACAGCCTAGTTTTACTAATTCTTCCCGCTGCCAAGCAACGCCTGAGCCACAATGTGCACATCAGCACCTCCCCATCACTCAAAAGCCAAGCCAAATGTATCTGATTACAGGAGACACATAAAAGACACATGACATCATATGTAAACATGCCCAAAGAAAACACATATGAAAAGCTGATGCACTGATGGCATGCAGAGGAACAGTAGCCTTCCTTCAGGTATGATAAAAAAAATTTAATCTTGTAAATAAATATAAATGTCCAAACTTTAATACTGTATATATAATTCAATCAATTTAAGAGGATTTATGTAAAAATATGTATTTAATTTATTTAATGTGCCATTTTCTAACCCCTAAATTAAGTGATAAATTACTGCTGCAAAATATTATATGAAAATAAATGTGATGCAGTTCATTTAAATCATGTATAATATGCATCTTCTTAACTATTTTGTAATATGTATAATAATGGCTGGACTGGTTGCATATTTTGCACTTTATTCTCAGAAACAACTGCCTAGAAATGCCATCTGTGGTGGAATAAAAGCCGGATGACCCTCCTTTTCATTGAGTTTTATTTTAGCCAATTTTGCAGTGCTCAGGCAGTGCCCAATGACAGGTGAGTACATTTCTCTCTCCACTTTCTGTCAAGCGATGTATCGATGTACTCTTATACATACCGTTTGTGATGGGATAGAACAGGTGGGACTCATACACTGATTTTTGATACTGTTATGTTTCAGAGAATCCTTGATTTTGGGACAGGAAAATAATGTGAGAATCTTATGATACAAAGATATGGGATACTGTAAGGGAAACATACTGAGAGAGAGAGAGAGAGAGAGAGAGAGAGAGAGAAATAATTTGATTGACAACAGCGGCAATTGACATGGCATATATGCACAGACAAGTGCAAGGACGGTAGATACAGCAAGTTTTAGAATTGATAGTTTTTTCTATTCTCTCTCTCTCTCTCTCATACCCTTTATTGCAGTCACCACAGCAACATGCCTGGAGGGGACACAAGAGAGGCAGCATCCCTGACAAAAACAACAGAGAAGGGGAGCAAAAATTGAAGGAGTGAGAATGCAGGAAAGACAGAGAGGAAAAAATTATGCTGAGAATGACAATAGGCTATACGAGCTAAAAGGAAAGAGAATAAACACACCAATTATTCACACTTTATGGGATCATTTGATTCAAAATATATATTGTATGCTTATTAACTTTTAAAGGGAAGGAGAAAAGGCTTCCCATATCTTATATGCTGTTGACATCAAAGTCTGCGCATCCAATCAAACTTTATATTTGGTGTACATTTATCTGTCACTCGATATAATGGCTTCTACTATTAATACACTATATGGCCTTGTATTTGTTCCATACGGTAGGCCACACTTTAAATGAGATAAAACATTTAATGAATTTTCTGTTGAATTTTTATTCTGTCATTATTTACTCATACTCATATTGTTCCAAAACACATATTTCTTTCATTCTTCTAGTTAACACAAAAAGATACAATAGGCAGAATTTTTAGCCTTAGTGACCATTCACTTTCATTGCCTTTTTTTCCATACAATGAAATGAATGGTGACTGAGTCTAACACTCTGCCCAACATCACATTTAAAGAAATATTCCAGATTCAAGGGACATTTCACACAAAAAATGTAATTCAGTCATTGTTTACTCACCCCTGTGCTGTTATAACCCCACATGACTTTTGCCTTTTTTCTTAACAAATTGTAAAAACATGTTTTTCTCAGTGATGTCATACAATGGCTGTTTATGGTGCCCAAATCTTCAAGCTTCAAAAGAATGTAAAAGTATTTTTCAGAAGCCTAATTCATTCTTCCATGAGACTCAAAGAAATCATCTTTAGTAAAAATTTACACAGACCGTTATACTCCTGTGCACGTTCAGTCTGCAGCTCTTTGCATGAAAGCAACAGTAGTTATGCAACATGCGCGAGATGGGGCGTTCAAGCGAAAACTCACTTTGTTTTGCTTCAACAGGACCACCAGTGATATTATCAACAGAAAACACAACATAGCTGCACACAAACCAGAGAACAGAACTTACAAACATATCTGAAGAGTTTGTAGTGGAAGAAAAGATACATTTCAATGTCGAGCCTTATTTGTTTTAACCGTTGTCCTCCATCAAACAGAGAGATGGGGCTGAAGGTAGCTACACTCACACCGTGCCTTACGAACTTACGAGAATCTTACGAACAACATCTTAATCAGAGTTTTTTGTCCTAAGCAGCTGTGACGAGCAATGGGACATTCTGTTGATCACTTGGTGTCTATATTTGGCGTCGCACATGGTAACCCAGCCCACTATGAACTGGCACTGGTGCAAGTGTGAGATGATTATGTGTGTTCTGCGACTACTTTCGGGTCCTTGAATTAGGTATAACGTGCAATTAAGGGCAGCTGGTGGAGTTTCTGGTGCCCTCCACGAGTAAGATGACGGTCATGTTGAAGTGAAACAAAACAAGTTTCCGCTTGAATGCCCCATCTCACGGGTGCCGCATAACATCTTGGTTACGTACATAACCTCGGTTCCTTGAGACGAGGGGAACGAGACATGAAAGATACAGGAGTGCCTTCATACACAACCTACTTGAAACCTCTCTACAATAACGATAGCCAATTTTAAAATTGGCTATGGTGTTTGAGCCTCACCTGTTTTCTCAACTGACCGCTCGTTTCGGCGTGAACTGACCGCTATAAAACAGGTGCACACACACATTTCCTCAGAATTTCTGTCTGAGAACAAGGAGCACATTGCATGTGCCTCAAAAACTCTGAGTCTTATGGTGCGGCTAGCATTCACAATGTCTCGTTCCCTTCGTCTCAAGGAACTGAGGTTACGTACGTAGCCGAGACGTTCCCTTATGACTTCAGTCCATTTGACATTGCATTTACTAATGCATATGGGGAACAGAATCCCATCACGACGCACTACACAACATAACTTCATAGAGAGGAAACATGGCGGCGCAGTCTTATGGGACGCGACCAAAATATGTATGCCACAGTGAGTAATCCCCATGATGGTCAGGAGGAGAGCACTCATAATGAATATATGAGCTATAGCCATATAGTATGAATTACTCCTTATGAACTCATCTGTGAAGGGAGTTTATTTATAATGAAGTGCTTGTGACTTATGGAATTATAACATTCCAGAATGACCCGGTTGTGTAAATGATGCGGAGCCCGTACTTGTTGAGTGTGCTTTAACACCATTTGGGCAAGTGTTACCCTGCGATTCATAAGCCAGGGTAATTGCATCGACAATCCAGTGAGAAAGTCTTTGCTTGGAGATGGACATTCCTTTTGTGCATCCTCCATAGCATATAAAGAGCTGATCAGACAGTCTGAACTAGCAAGTACGCTCAACGTATGTATGTAGCGCCCGCACAGGGCATAACAAATGCAATGATTGTTCCTCATCTGAATTAAATGGAGGAGGGAAGAAGGTCTGAAGGTGAACCACCTGCGCTTTGAAGGGTTCCAGGAAATCTGAACAGACAATAAAATCAAAACAAAACAAAAATCAATAGAGTCCAAAGGCTCAAAGGGCGGCCCAGCCCCCAAGTTGGGACTGTAGCTGGCCGAGGCAGCTTTAATCATCTTGCTCCTTTTAGGAACTTTACGATTAAATCATGCTTGCCTATAGAGGTGCCGGCTGCATGTGCGTGATACGCAGACATATTTGCCACATACACTTTGAGCGTTGACGGGGTGAGTCCTGCGTCTAATCGCTCTTGAAGAAATATTAGAATTTCATGTATGGGGCACTTTACTGGGTTCTTATTATGTGAGAGACACCAGTCAGTGAAAACCTTCCATTTTAGTGCATAGAGGTGTCTTGTGGATGGTGCTCTGGCTTGTAAAATGGTGTTCATGACTGAACGTGTCAGTTCTGGCGCATGTAGAGCGCCCTGTTCAGTGGCCACACATGCAGGTTCCACAGCTGGGGCTGGGGATGCCAGATTGTGCCGTGCGCCTGAGAGAGGAGATCCCTCCTCAGCAGTATTTGCAATGGTGGGCTGTACTGCATCTCTATCGTTTCTGGAGACCATGGCTGGTTGGGCCATTTCGGTGCAACTAATAGAACCATTTCCTAGTACTCCCGGACTTTGTATATGATTGGATCAGGCATACGCGTATTTGCGTTTCGCTGGCCATTTGTGTGCCATTGCATCCGTTCCCAACGGGGCTTGTGACTTTGAATACCAAAGGGAACAGTGGACATTCTCCACTGAGGCAAATAGGTTGATTTCTGCTTTGCCGAATATTTCCCAAATCCTCAACACCGTTTGAGGATGAAGTCTCCAATTGCCCAGTATCACCCTGTGGCACGTGTCGTGATTCAACACGCCCGGTCCCGTATTAGGCTAATCAAGCCTCCAAGAGGGTTAAAGGCCGACTGCAGAGGACGTGCGTGAGAGAGAGATCGTACATGGACATGTCCGTTGTCCTATGTGCTTGTCTTTTGAGTTTTCCATTAAAACTATAATTTAGACGTTGAACCGGTTTCTCGCCTCTTCCTTGCCCGTGAGCATGAACTTCTTTACACACCCCTTGGCGTGACAGTAGGTCTGCACCGTAATTCAGGTGGCCTGGGACATATGTCGCTCTCAGAGAGAGGAGATGATGCTCTCTCCATAGGAGGAGGTGCCGCGTCAGTCTCCACAGTGGCAGAGAAGGAATTCCACCTTCGTGGTTTATATATGCCACAACTAGCTATTTCTGACTAAAAAGCCTTCAAGGCTAGAATTACAGCCGATAGTTCTAGGCGTTTGATATGCCATGCCCTCCTCGCACCTGTCCAGGTACCGAAAGTCGGGCGCCCATCACACACCGCCCCCCAACCTGTATAGGAAGCATCTGTATCACCACTTTTCACATCATAATTTGCCCCAGCACCACACCTCGCTGGTAAATTACAGGAGCTGTCCATGGTACCAATGCAGCTATACAGCGGCAGGATATAGTGATGCGCATGCGCCCTTGGCGCCAAGCATGTTGTGGCACACGACGCTTCAGCCAGCACTGAAAGAGTGTGTAAGAGACCTGATGGGATGATGGCCGATGACACTGCCATAAATCCCAATGCTTTCTGAAACAGCTTCATCGTTTATCGTATAACGTACTTTATCGTATACTTTCATAACAATCATGAGTCTCATGGAATCATTTATTAGACTTATGAATTATACTTTTGTGTCCTTTTGAAGCTTGAAGAGGTGGTCACCATAAACTACCATTGTATGATATCACTGAGAACAAAATGTTTCCCAAATTTCTCCCTTTGTATTAAGAAAAAGTAAGAAAGTCATATAGGGTTATAACAACCAAATGAGTAAACAAATGCTGAATTTTCATTATTGGGTGAACTAATTATTTGAGCTAAATCGACATACTATACTATGGCATACTATAGATTACATCAAAAAATGATTTTAACCATGACGATGTAATGTCAACAAAACCTAAAACCATATAACGACTGTAAAAATTACGATTTAAACAACTTTACAGCTCAAATATAACAAGAGTTTTAAAAGAAGAATTAATGTGTGCTTTCAAAAAATTATAAGTTTCACATTTCTGCCTTTACACCAAAATATTACCCCCATTCGCTTCCTTTGTAAGTGCCTCGCTGTAACCTTGGTTTTGACTTTTTTTCAAGAAAAGGTAGGATGAGTAGAACATTTTTTGTGGGAATCAACAATATGTTATTATATATTACATATACTGAGCTGAACTTGTATTGAACCTGGAATATTCCTTTACTGTTCATTGGGGAAAAAAAGTCATACAGGTTTTGAACAACATTTGGTTTAGTAAACATGATAGAATTAAATTTTTTAGCTGAATTTGCAGCTTTCTGTTATACATATTTAACTTTAACTGAAAATACAAGCAACAAGAAATACTCTCTCCACAATAGGAAAAAACAGCGAACAAACAGTTAAACAAAGCTGGATAATGTACGTTTACTAAACAGTTAATAAATACACTTTATTGTGTTAGAGGGAGGAGGGGGCGTGGCCGCTAACAGGGCAACCGCACCCTGTCAATCACACACTGTGGCGGGAGGCTGAGGAGAAAACGAGTGTCAGTCAAGACGCCTACGGTTGCCTTGCGTTTCTTATTACTGTTTGACATTTTGTCTGCGTATCGTCAAAAAAAAAGAGAGTAAAACCTTAGAGGGATGTGGGAGAAGCTTACACAAGTTCACTAGGTTTTGTAACGTTCTTTGCACTTTTTGAGTCGTTCTTGTGTCTTTTTTCTTCAGTCGACCGCACGTCACCTTGCCAAAGAGACACCTGCTAATGTTTATCGACATTTTTTTTTTCTTGTTGACGATTTATTTCATAACGGAATTATTTTGGAACTTATTTCGGTGAATTCCGACAGACTTGGGCAGGATGCCTTGGATGAGTCTCTCTCTGTTAAGGAGTTACATTAGGAAATGCACAAAGCTCTGTGACTAAAACTCACCACACTGCGGCACGACTTCGCGATATAAATGCTTTGCAACTGTCTGTCCACTTGCTGAGTCGCAGGAATGTGGTAAAACCCGTAGTTTTCCGTGGGACTTAGGGACTGAGAGTCGAAGAAGGTGAGAGACACAACGGGTGACGGTTGCGCGAGAACGCGGAGTATTATAATGGCTCTCGCGGCGGTTTCTCTCTACCTCCTCGCGCTAGCCTGGACGAACTTGCGCCCGGTCCAAGGAAACAACCGGCACGCCGTGTACTGGAACAGCTCAAACATACAGTAAGTTTTTAATTTCATTTTTATTTTATTTATTTTAATTTTTTTTACGGCAGTTGTGGAGAGAGTACTGTCCCGTACTTTGGTTAACATGTAGCGAACGTTTGCGAAAAGAAAACTTACACCGTGGGAGATCTCACGGAAACATGCCCACGTAACATTTCACCCCGAGATTACAATAGTAATAAATTAATTAATAAGGATATTTAGGAACAGATTTTTTTTTTGCATTGGGGCATTATTCTCATTACCATAATGCGTCAACCCCGTATGGAACGATACAAGTACTCTGCACTTTTAAGTCTATTATTGTAAAAATAGAGTAATACAATATATATATATATATATATATATATATATATAAAGTTTAGGTTAGAAAATCAATGTACCATATACAGTATGTTTTTGCATTACAGTAATGAGAATGCTTAATTGTCATTAAATAATGCCACAGTGCATGTGAATGGTCTTAATAATGATAAGCATATTTGAGTAAAATATATGGGGTGGCACTGAAATTCTGTCCGACCGGGGGTGGGTGGTTGTGACTGTTATATGGTCCAACCGGGGTCTCTAGAACCGCCCCTGTGACCCAGACATATTCTTGACATGCTTTGTCAAATTTGGCCACTCATCCCCACACACACATACGTGTACACCCTCATAAAATTGTCCTCCAGAGTTTTGATTTAGGGGACGGTTGTCTGGTCACGTGCCACACATTTTGGCTGTTTATAAAGGAAGTTGATAAAGTGGCTTGTGGTTGAGCCATGTTTGGTTATGCCTCTAGACTGATTATTTCTGTATCAGGACTGGATTCTGTGAACTGTGTGCTGACTCCAGGTTCACACATTCTCCATGAGCGGGGCGTGAGCGCAGCCTGATCTCACAATGAAATCGGAAAGAGTAGATCGACTTTTCTTTCATCAAAATAGGTATACGTTGACCGAAATTTCAAAACATTGCCCCCGGTGGCCAAAGTGTTGTAGGGCATATGGGCACACGTGAGCTCCATTTATGTCCAGGAGAGGTCGCCGAAAGCTAGTAGCGAAGCATGTTATTTTCAGCTTTATGGGAAGTTATACAATAAAGAGAAAAGCATATATTTATAGATTCTCTCCCCAAACCCAAACTTTACCTTAACCATTAGTGGCGCAAAAAAGTAATATTAGAGGGAAAAGTGAAACCACGTGAAATCATGCTTGTCATTGATTATTCAAACGTGGTTACTGCCTGCCTTTTAACCGTAGTCTCCCACGTAGCTGATGCAACACGCTTCTTAATGCGCCAGGTGGAAAGGTAAACACATTGAAACCACTGCACACATGTCTGATAAGAATGCTGCATGTCAGCGTGTCAGCAGACAGTCACCGATCCCAGGGTACCGAAACTATCAGAAACATCATGCCGACTTCACATGTGATCATGTTGGTGAGCGTGGTGTGAATGGCGTGTTTTCTTTCTCCGCCCATATTAACAGATTACACCATTGTCGATACAAGCGTGAGTCGCAAGGTGACATTTCCCAGACGTGTCATTGAGCGGACAGTTTCAGTGTTGAGGCTATTTTTCCTGCGTGGCTCATGCTGAGCTCAACGGCTCTGGATGCAGCACAACACTAAAATAATCAGGTTAAGACATAAAAGCAAATAATGATTAAAACCAAACCTTTAGTACACTACAGTTTATATGTCTGCATGCAAGTAAACTCAATACAATTACTTAATAAAGGAAATAATTAATAATCTGCCTGAACTTTTGCCATAGGTTTACAGTATAGACACAACGTTAACCAATCATAACCAAGTTTGCTGATAAAGATGAAGTGCACGTGACTGCCCTCTGTTGTCCTTGAAGCAGTAATAACCTCAGCTTATTAAGAACTTGTTAAAGAATAAATTTGGAATCGGATCCCATACATAACTTTATTTTCTGTGCAGAGGCGCTACTGTTTCTTGCAGAAGAGACACAGCCATTGTGAACGTCCTCACTCACGCCACTCTCGTGGAGGATGTGTGAACCTGGTGTGACAGGTGATAATTCAACATTACCTGACAGCCAAGACATGATAGCTAAATAATCTGTGAAGGAAAACTGTATGGTGCTTTTTTGGTTACCATTCTTCTCTTTTCTACCTCGCCACTGATCTTTTTCCTCCTCTTTACCTCAGCTGCTTTGCTACCTTGTCTAATTGAGCTTCTATTCTGTAGTCTTTCATCATTTTAATTTCTTTGGTCAGTAATTACAAGAACTGTTGTTGTGATGAATGGGATGTCTTGTGCCTTTAGTATTATTATCTTAAGATAAATCACATTTATCTCTCCTCTGATAAAATGGGAGGGTGAGCACCACCTCCCATTTTTCTCATGTCTATTTGTATTCATATCATTCACTTATCTCCTGGCTATATTCTGCTTACCCGCTCTCTTCTCCACTTCTGATTCTGTATTACTTATAGTCCTTCTTTTCCTATATTTCCCACTCTTTCATCTTACTATTGATATGCATCACTCTATCTCTGATGGAAATAGTATGGAAATATTAGTTAGAGTCAAACTGGGGGCCAGAATATGTGGCATGAACGCCAGTGAGCATTACACTTAAAACACGGTTATAGCATTAGCCAAAAACCTCTTGTGCAACCTACCGGCCTAAACAAGCACCAGCTGCAGCAGCAATTAAGTGTGCCAGAGTGTTAGTATTTGTGTGTGTGTGTGTGTTTAGAGATGAGAGGAGAGCCTCATTAATGCCCAGATCCTCATTATCTTAACCGTAGCATCTTCAAAGTGCAAAGCAGTCACACATTTCCCTGTGTGTCACATTCTGTTGATTCTGTTATCTATTACCTTTAATTATCCTTACTGTTTGAACAGAAGTTTGGTTAGATGTTTACAGATGAGTATTTAAATGAATTCATATACATCAATATAAGAAGTAGGCTCCACAGAAGTTTTAAATATTTTGTAGCATTGTTACCGATAATAATGTTAGAGACTTGATATATGCTGTAGACTATAGTGAAAGGTGTGCATTGTTGGGGGAAGCTAATTTAAAACTTTGCTACTCATAACAAAGTAATTAAACTACAGTCAAGCTACTCTTTAAAAAAAGAAAGCAGTTAGCTACACTACAAGCCAATAATGAAAGTATTGAGCTGCAATGAAGCTATTTAAAAATAATAATAATAATATTTTAAGATATATAACAGCAACGCAGACTCCGCTCCCTCTTCACTGCCATGGTCAGGACCGTGTTGGTGAAAAGGGAGCTGAGTCTTTGGGCAAAGCTTTAAATTTACCATTCTATCTATGTTTATCTATGTTGACTTATGGTCATGAGCTTTGGATAGTGACCGAAAGTATTAGATTGCAGATACAAGCAGCCAAAATGAACTTTCTTCATAGGGTGGAAGCAGAGTTTCCGTTGTCCGGTAATTACCGGACATTGGCCGGAAAAAAAATGAAATGTCCGACTAAATTAAATCTCTCCGGTCAAATTGTCCGATTAAAATTGCCTAATAATCCCGCCCCCCTAACACAATCTGAATTTGAGAATAAGCCTAAAATGTATCCAGAGTGGACCAAGCTCGCCAAGATAGCCTGTGTAATCCCGGTCTCGAGTGTTCCTGCAGAGAGGGGGTTCTCGCTGCAGAATCGGATCAAGACGAAGCAGCGAAGTCGCCTTGCGGAGAACAAGGTTACGCGGCTTATGCGCATTGCAAGTTGTGGAGATACACTGGGACGTTTTGATTTTAAGTCGGCAGCTGCACAATTCAGCACTGCAAAACAGCGTAAAAAGCAGCCTAAAATGACGCGAGACAATGCTATAGGCCTAGTCATTTGTTTGTTCCAGTTCATTTGACAAGGAGTCATTTCACGGTGGCCAATTTAAATGTTACCAGCTAAATGAGACATACTGAGAGTGTATAATTAAGTTCGCTTGAGTAAAAACAATAGGCTACTATTCAGATATTTGATGTGGGGAAGGGGGATTGGTTTGTTAAACAATGAATGTGAAACGCCAATCGGACGTTCATGTTTTTTTTCTGTCTATTTGAAAGTTAGGCTAATAAACATGTTGCATTCTATATGGCCTGATTATGTCATTTTTTTAAGTTACATAGCCTGCCTCCAGTTTTCCTCAACTTGACTAATTAAGAGGCGATATTTGACCGGCATATCATCAAAATGTCCGTAAAACGAAACCTCTGCCGGTCACTTTGACCGGCACCATTTTTTTCTAGCGGAAACTCTGGGTGGAAGGTAGGGATGCACTAATACCACTTTTTATCTTCCGATTCTGATATTGGAAATCTCAGTATCTACCGATCCCGATCCGATACCAGTGTTTTTTTTTTTTTTTGCATAATCAGTTTAGAATATATCTACATTATTGTGGGGTACTCTTTAATATGTAAAGAAACACAAACCTCTAACTACACATTATTTCAATGTAAATGTAAAGCATTCTCCTTTACTTACTCTCGAAGCTCTGTCTCAAGATACTTCAGATGTTTGTGTCTTGGATCCAATGTTGCGACAGTACTGGATAAGTTTGTGTTCGGGTACTTTCTGCTGTTGTTGTTTCTGGCTCTGGCTATGTTGCATTTCTGTCTGACGGTAAAAGATTGCCTCTCTGGTATCGCAAGGCATTTTATGTACAAATACGTACTTGTGGTAGATTTGTGTGACAGCTTTGCGCTGCACATCTTGCATTGAATTGTATTTTCATCTATTTTGTCGAATTGAAGCCAGACATCACTATGCAACTTTGAAGCCATGTTTCTCTCTGTTCTTTGATCTGAACTTTGGACGCATGCTCTGGCAACGCTAACCAATCAGAGCTCAAGGTGCCGCCCAAAATTGTGCTATAACCAATCAGAAAAAATTAGAAATCTGTCTTTTTTTTAAACTCACACGATCATTGTTTTTATGATCGATCGTCATTGTCACGTTTGAGTACCCAAGTACAATTTCCCATCCCTAAAATATTGCACACCACTGTGAAATATTTTGGTGCATCCCTAGAGGCAGGGCTCACCCTAAGAGATAGAGTATGGTGCTCAGACATCCAGGAGAGGCTCAGAGTAAAGCTTCTGCTCCTCTGCGTTGAAAGCAGCCAGTTGAGATGGTTGAGACGTCTGGTCAGGATGCATGTGCTCTGGGCATGTCCAACTGGGAAGAGACCCCGGATCAGACCTAGGACAGGCTGGAGAGATTATATCTCTCGGCTGGCCTGGGAACTCCTTAGGATCCCCCAATAAGAGCTGGAGAATGTGGCTGGGGAAATGCACATATGAGCTGTCCTGTCTTGTCACTGCCACCGTGACCTGGACCCGGATGAGCGGAGGAAAGTGGATGGATGGATAACAATCACATAGTATTATTTAATTAGAATTCAAAAATATCACCTGATTGTAAGACATTTATAAAAGGTGATATTCCCTTAGGAAAACTACAGTAACTACAGTAGTTTTATGGTTTAACTACAGTAAGTCAGTAACCATAGTTTAACCATGGTATGTGTAGTAATACCATAGAAACCACAAAATTAACCATGGTTACTACAGTCACGGTTACTAAAGTATAAGTAGTATACAACATCAATAACAAGACTTTTCACATCTACACAAACACCCTTATTAACATTTATCACAGTAAACTATGACACAATTTTTCAATACAGCTGTAGAAGTTGTAGCCCAGAAACAAATAATACGAAATAGCACATACCTTTCTGTTGTGGGTATGTATGTATTTTGGATTGAAAGACTTGCTTGATTTTAGTAGAAATGACAAATTGTCATTATAATGTTTCCTTCATTCTACAAAGCAATGAGCTGTCATCAAATGATTTATGATGTATGTTACTTTTTTTTCTGTATACATTTTTTCAACAAAGTAACTTATTTTGTTGTGGATGTCCCAATCTGGATACTGGATTTGCACTTTTCAGAGAGCGCAATTAAATATTCAAATTATATTTTGGTTGCATTTGTGAGATAATAAATGTATCTGATTGTGTATCATTTAGCACATCAAATTGTAATATCGATCGCAGGCCCCTGGATTGAATCGAATCGCATCATGGCAGACTTTGAGGTATTGGAAAACATTGGATCGATGGCTAGAGAATCAGTATAAGATCCTATCATAATGAAACTTGTGATTTACACACCTATTGTTTTCCCAGTGCTACATGAAAGAGAGAGGTCTGTTTAAGTGAGTGTGTTTGATTACTGCATCAGATCCATTGCTTTGTGCACAATACAATTTGGCAAATGTAGCATTTTGTAAAGCTACAGAACAACTAGATGGAAAATATGTTACTGGAAAAGCTACATCACATTTTCACACTTGTGAAAATAGCATAACTACTGTCACACTACTGAAAATATCATTCTACTATATAAGATAGTTGTGTCGCTACTTTTAGTTAACTACTCCCCAACACTGAAGTTGTGTATATTACTTAATGTTCACAAACTGAGCACTTTATTAGGAACACCTGAACACATGCTTATTTATGCAATTAATCAGACAACCGTATGGCAGCAGTGCAGTGCATAAAATTATGCAGGTACGGGTCAGAAGCTTCAGTTGATGTGCACATCAACCATCAGAATGAGGAAAAAATTTGATTCAGTGATTTCGACCATGGCATGATTGTTGGTGCCAGAAGGGCTGGTTTGAGTTTTTCCTGTAACTGCTGATCACCTGGGATATTCATGCACAACAATCTCTAGAGTTTACTTAGAATGATGCCAAAAAAAAAATACATCTAGTGAACGGAAATGCCTTGTTGATGAGAGAGATCAATGGAGAATGGTCAGACTGGTTTATGCTTACAGAAAGGCTACGGTAACTCAGATAACCACTCTGTACAATTGTAGTGAGCGGAATAGCATCCCAAAATTCACAACACATCTGACCTTGAGGTGGATGGGCTACAACAGCAGAAGACCTCAGGCACTTTATTAGGGCCATAGTGTTCCTAATAAAGTTCTAAGTGAGTGTTGGTAAAATACTAAATATCCTGCCTGACTTAGGATTAGTTTTGGCAGGTGCCAATTTCATAAGATGGCAAATATTACTGTTTGTAAGAACTGGGTTTTTGGTTCCTGTAGTTATCGTTGTGTGTATAGAGCTGATGAATATTTCTGTGAGTTGTGTGCATGAACAGAGCTTTGTGTCAGGGCATGTGTACCTGTATGTGTCTGTTAGTATAAAGCCTATTTCTACTCTTTCCTCCCACACTGGGAGAAGATCTGCAAAATAATGCATAAACTGACCTAGATTGCAGGTAGTCAAGGAACCCGCTGAGGCCTTACGGCATGAATACTGATCCTAGATCAATCCTAAGAGGCTTAGAGCTCCAGGCCACACACTACTTAGAAGCACATACATGCACGATACAAACTGGAGCAACGTTCTCCCAACCAACCGGTTCTTATGAGCCCCTCAAAGTTTGTTTGTGGCCAGGAAAGCCCAGTGGGTCATCGTAGTTTTACATGAGACCCGCCCCCCCAGCTTAAAAGGAAATGTTCAGCCAAAAATGACTATTCTTATTATAATTAAATTCTTAAAGTCATAATTTCTTCACACCTATGTTGTTCCAAACAAGTATGATGTTTTTTTTTGTGGAAAACAGAAAGAGATGTTTAGGGACTTGTAACACTGGGATAGCCAACAGAGATGGACAACGTATTCTAATGCCAATGAAAAATATAGTAACATGGCCCACTGCTCACTTTCACTCCACTTCCCAATTCTCACAACGCAGAGAAAGATAAAAGCGTCAATTGATAAAAGCAGTTTCATGGATGCAGTGAGAAACCTTGCTCGCAGAGTCTGTTTGAAATTTAGCTTGAAAGTCAAGTGAATAGAGGATAATCAATCACGTGAGATGATGTGTCTGGGGAAAATGCCAAATCTGGAAGCAAGTCAGAGAGAACACTGCTCCTGCTGTAATACAACAGAAAGTTGCAGGGAGTCTTCTGAGTGGCTCAGATATGTATCAACAACCAAACAAAACAAGTATAGAGTATGTGGATATGGATGGTGAGGATGACTCCGTAACACACGGCTGGGCTTTGATTGCATCTGCACGACTCCATTAGGAAGCAACACTATTAGCTTTTGCTGGCACTGGCACAGCAACCCAGTCTCATTACAGCTGTCCCAGCTAATGGAACACACACTCACACAATGTAATTTAGATGCGTTCTGTCCTCACGCACATGCAAAGTCCCTTGCACACAAGTGTGCATACTAATGTACTTAATGCGGATCAAAATGACTAGTGCACACAATAAGGGATTGGTCAATATTAGAGATACCATGATTAAAAATGTCACGGTTAATTTAACTGTAAGAATTTAGAATCCACTGTGAAAAACCGTGAAATGCTTGATATACATTGCAAAAATATTATATACAGTATAATGTATAAATATATAGGCCAAATATAAAAATTTTTCATAAGATTTAGTAATCCTAAATGTGAAAGCTCTTGTGCCTGTGTGGGTACTGGAGCTGTTGCTATGGTTATGGATTGTGGCTGCCTGGTGCTTGATGGCCAGGGATCACGGGCTGAACTTGAACTTTCAATTCACATGAAACTGAAGCTTAAAGCTACTTAAATCAGCTGTTTGGCAGCATTTAAATGACTGACTGAAGATGATGGATGTTATAAAATGCAGACAGTAGTACTAGACACACACACATTCTACAAATTGGACAAGATATTCCACTAGTCGTCCAACAACAAACTAGTAAGTTTAATATATTTAGCTGTAGTGATTTTAAAGTGATGAATTAATAGATTCCACTTTTGTAATATACAAGAGTGCTGACAGCGTGGGGTGCATTTGCTTGTAGTTACTATCAGTGAGTAAACTTTGAAAAGTTGTGTCCTAAGTCGTCCTCATTATTTAAAGCATTGCTTCTGTACAAATTCACTGCATTCACGGAATTTAAATTGCCTGCTGTATGCAATGTTCCCGTTATTATGCACAGTCCAAAGGTTTATTTGTGAGATGCTGTGGACTGTATTTTTATAGTCTGTCGCCAATTCTTTATATTGGGGTGTCTGACAGACAACAGATTGCTTTAATAAACTGTTGCGGAAGAAAAAACTGTTGGATGCTGTGAACTACACTGTTGCGCACTCAAAATAATCTTACGCACTTTTGAAGCACTCTGGTTATATTGAAGCACATCACTGAGCTCGGGATGTGCATAAATGGTTTTGTGTCCTAGATTGGAGCATCTCTAATTGTACATCTCCTATTTATTTTTTTGTGTATTTATCAGTTTACTCATTGTAGGGCTGCCCTTAGCATCCACATATTCCACAGATATATGTCCACTTAGATGTTCAATTGTGATATGATATGCATTTTTCTGTTGCATAAGAAAATGTGCAAATAATAGTTAACCGCGATTTTTACATTTTTTTTTCAGAGGGTAATCTAACCATCAAAAACTCACACTGCGGCATCCCTAGTCATGATAGTACATTATTACTAGTGAGGTTGACTGGTTGGGAACTGAGAACCTTTTTTAAAAAAAAAGGTTAATTGTCATTCAAATAAATAAATAAAAAACAAACCGAATGATATTCATAACTTACGTTTCTGTGAACGGTTCTCGAACATGCATTCTTCTGCCGATGCGGACGGAACATTGCACTAAAATACTCTGACAGTGTTTCCTGCTACTACTCAGCAACACTGCAACACAGCTATTGAATCATACAGTGTGACTTGTTTAGTCTGATTCCCGAACAAATGACTGGTATAAGTCCTTCTGAATCTACACCGCAAAACACACCACGACCAGTGTATCACGATTCCCAAATATATTATTATGATTAATTCATGAAAATGTTCTCAAATGATCTCTCTTTGAAACTGGCTGGCTGCTAAGGACAGCAAATCCAATATTAATTGTACATTTCCAAATGTTTCACATTTTGTAAATTTCCAAATGTTTCACATTTTGTAAATATTTCTTATCCAAAAGAATTAAAAGAATTGTTAATCGAACCGTTAAAGGAATAGTTCACCCAAATATGAAAATTTGCTGATAATTTACTCACCCTCAGGCCATGCAAGATGTATATGACCTGCTGTCTTAAATAGGATTTAAGATTTTTAGGAAATTGTCCCAGGTTACACCAATTTTTGATGCCGATTTAAAGTTAAAATCACTTTAATTAGCGATTTGTTTTTCACACAAACATATTGATTAATGTTTAACATATTGATTAAGAGTGGATTACTTTGATGCTGCCTAAATATGCTTTTTGGACCGTCAAAAATTTGTGTCCATTCACTTACATTGGATGAAGCTAAAAACCTGGTATACTTTCCTAAAAATCTTAAATCCTGTTCTGGTGAAGAAAGAAGGTCATATACATCTTGGATGGCCTAAGGGTGAGTAAATTATCAGCAAATTTTCATATTTGGGTAAACTATTCCTTTAAGAAACTGTGAATGTTACGAGGAATTGCAATCGGAATTGTTAAATTGCTTACAATTCCCATTCCTACTGATTTATCAAATGTTTTTTTTTTACATAAAAAAATAGCATATGTTTTTTTAGTTTTTATATTTTTAGTGGTGGTGCTTTAATTAGTGTGCTGTGCTTTAGACCTTTATACCCCTAGTTGTTCAAGGTCTATAGACCCCACTATTCTTTTCCCTTCCATTTCACTCAATCATGTTTTTTTTCTTATTTTGAAGAAAGCACATATTTATATTTATAGTCCCCCAAAGAAACATGTCCATTAGGTAAACATAAAGCCAGTCTTATTATACAGGGCTTTCTTAATACCAATTAGTTGACTCATTCAGGCAATACATGACAAGTCGATATTTAAAATATGTAATTTGCACATCCTGAGCTGGATTGGTAATCTGGCATACCGGCATTTTCCCGGTGGGCCGACGCACTTTGGGGCCGATCAGGGGTGGACTGGCCATCGTGAGAAATGGAACGGGCCGATGCATTACATAGAACAGGCCACAAAACACCACTGCAATATGCTGAAGGGGGCAGCGATATGCAGAAAAGGACAGCGACTCCGCTCAACAACTTTTGGGCAAAGTTTCTATGTAAAATCCTGGGCCGATTTCTCTTCCCAATCCACCCTTGTGCACATCCCTATACACAAGTCACATGAAAAATCCAGCCTCTCAGATTAATAGGTACACCCCCCCCCCCCCCCAGCCCCACCCCCCCAATAAACTGCACATTAAATCATTGCTGCTCTCAGGTTCTCCGTTAATTAGCCAAGTTTGATGTGGAACATGTGTAGCTGAGCAAGGTGGCTGTAGGGTACATTTCCTGTGGTGGTGTGGCCTCTTGCACCAGGTTGGTGTCATGGCCCGGGATCAGAGCAGTGCCCTTTAATTGGTAAACCTCTGTCAACATGATGATAACAAACGAGAGCCCTGCTCTCATACTGCACAGCTGAAAACACTCAGAGCTCTAGCCAACAGTGCAGGGTTGAGCAGGGGTCGGGAACCTTTTTTCACTAAGGAGACAGTTTTTGGTTGATGCATTTTTATATTGCCATAGCAAAAACGAATAATTTACTATTTTCAAAAACAAAGTTTTTCAATTAAAATGTTTATATTGCCCATAGACTACTCAAAAACACAAACAAATATGCAAAAATTAATAGGTAGCATGTTGCAAGATGTCTTACAGGTCACCTACCTGTTGTGGGTAGAAGAGCAAAATTGTAAAATACATTTGAACGAGAAGCTCGCGAACTGGATTTAGCCTTGTCCATTTGGAGTGTGGCGGGTGCTATTTCATTCCCTGGGCGCACATAAAAAATACAGAACGTTCATAAAATTGCTTGTAGAAAATGCTCTAAACAACTAAGATCAATATTTATTGGGAAACGAGGCCCAGAACTCTGCGCTTCTCCAAAACACACACATGCATATTCATTGCACTCGTGAACAGCAGAGCTCACGGTGCATAAATATCAAATCAGACGAGCATTGGCTACTTTTCTCTGTTCTTCAAAAATATAACCACGTTTCATCAAATGCGTGTCTTTGTGTCTAATTTCTTGTAATATATCACTTTGAGAAGTCTTATAGTTCGTCTTCCACTGTGGCTGGCACATCAGCAAAATGCTCAGCATGAAAATCCGCATTTGGTGTGCATTCATGTTCACCAGGAGTAGGCTGTACAACAAATTTGGGAGAAAGGAAATCAAAACATGACATTGACAAGCTTCGCAATCATACCCACACTTTCTGCAGGAAAATTATCTCAAAGTTTTAAACTATCATGTGTTGGTGAATGGTGAGACACCCGGCGAGCCACTTGATTTAATTACAAAGAGCCACTTGTGGCTCGTGAGCTATAGGTTCCCGACCCCAGGGCTAGAGTACTGCTGCTTATGTACTCTAAAGCAGAGTTACCCTAGAAGTGAGACACAAAAAAGGGGTATGTATCTTCTTAAAAGCATTGTGCTGTGTTAAAGAAAGATCAAGCGCCCAGGCTGCAATATATTTTAACCTTCAAGAGTTGGTTCAAATTAATGTGGAAACTCAACTTTTGGTGAATTTACACTCACCTGTGGAGAGTTAAATTTGTGTTCCTGTAATTGTTTGCTCCTTAAGTAGCTGCAAGTTCTGATGGTGGCAGGAGATTTCAGAACTGCAATTGTACATTGTTTAGTTTATGTCTACAGTGGTTTTATGCTTTGAGACAAAGAGCTTTGATCTTTAGTATAAATCAAATTATAGAGGTGATAGTGTGATGTTGCTACCATTATGTATTGTTTCTTTAATATGAGGTCAGACTAAATGTATTCCGCATTTCTACGAGATGAAACAAGACTGGTGGGTGGGAAAAAACAGTAACAAAATGTAGGAAAGTTATTATATTTAGTGCACAATCTCCTGTGCTGCAGAGCGAATTATCATCTTGACAAATGGCTTTCTTGGGAAATGGAGGCATTGGGTGGAGTGATCAATGACCAACTGAGCAGGAGATTTCTTCCTGCAGCTCATTGCAGTCTCATATATCCTATTAATGAAAAAAATAGAAAAAAGTCACACTAAAAAACAAGGTCACACACAGAGTATTGCTGACAACAGTTGAAGCCATTGGACTATTCTGACTATGGTTTTAGAACTGTGTGAAAATAGGAGGGGAAAAATGCAATTGTAATTTTAATAGTAGAGATGTCCCGATCGATCGGCTGCCAATCACAATCGACCGATATTCGCCTTAAATCCGTGTTCGGCCGATCGTGCTTAGATTTAGAGCAGATCTTTTTTGCAGCATGCAGGCAATCACACACACTGCCCCTCTTATGAATGAGTGCTTTCTCAGCCCTTGAAGCATGACAGAATGGCCTATGGAGGGTGAGTTGTTGGAAATTCTAAGCATTCACGAATTTAAACTTTCAGACATGATGTAATTGAGATGAATATGCCGGTTTGTTTTTAAAAATGTGTAAGAATTACATGTGTATGAATTTGCCCATTTTCTAGAGTCGTTACGGTAGTTATTCGGGCTCCTTGCACAGTGAACAGGATGAGGATATAGAGGCTGCTAACAGGTTTAAAAACAAATTAAACATCAAATAAAGATGCAAATACATGATACATGATGTGAGTTGTGACAATCAGATGTTGTGTTGAGTGATAGAGACTGTTTGAGCAAACGTGCACTTTTAGCTTTACTCTCTTTAACATGAGCGCTCTCTGTGTCAATCAAAGACGTGGACTCTTCAGGTGCTCTCAATATCTCAACATCAGTCACTCATCCCAATTTAAATTAGATTTATGTTGGTCACAATACCACTAATAATAAATATAACTGTTTAATCTTCAATAACGACACCGCGTCTTCGTGTGTTTGCTTAATAATTAGTGATTTGTGTTACAGCAAAACTCAAAGACAGTAAACAGACCATAGATATGAATGATTTCTCACTGGAGCAGTTTTAGAGCTTGTTATGAATATATTTTTCTTATTTTTGAATGTATCTCTGCGGTGTGTGATGCTTTCATGGTTTTTAGCTGCTCCCTGATGGAGGGAACGAGATGTTAATGCGAATGAGTATGTGCATGCCTCTCCAGCCTCTCCTGCAGGAATGAGAGCACTGACCTGACCATGCACATCTGTGAGGCTTCAGATCAGGAAGAAAAACAATTTGTGAATAAGCGCCGCTTTAGGGCAAAAAGCTGCCTGGTAGAGGGAGCTCTGGCTTGAGTGATCGTGTCTATGATGGCTGGAGATCTACCTGTCTCATATGCATCAACCCGAGCGGCGTGACCGCTATTGAGGCTGCCAGATGCCCCAGGAGCCTCTGAAATTGTTTCTTTGGAACCGCTGTGCCCGATCTGAACGTACTCTGGCGCATTGTCATTGAGTCTAACTCCATGCTGAGAAAAGAGATGCTCTGATCCAGGGAGAGCTTGCTCTTTTCGCAGTTGACCTGAAGCCCTAAACGGCTGAGGTGCCTGAGCACCAGGTCCCTGTGTGCACAGAACATTTGTCGAGAGTGAGCTAGGATTAGCCAGTCGTCGAGGTAGTTGAGTATGCGAATGCCTACTTCCCTTAACAGGGTAAGAGCTGGTTCTGCGACTTTCGTGAAGATGCGAGAGGACAGGGACAGACCGAAGTGGAGGACCTTGTACTGATATGCCTGGCCTTCGAAAGCGAACCGTAGAAGGGTCTGTGACAGGGCAATATTGAGACATGAAAGTATGCGTCCTTCAGGTCTACCACCGCAAACCAATCTTGATGCTGGACACATGTCAGAATACGTTTCTGAGTCAGCATCTTGAATGGGAGTCTGTGTAAGGCCTGGTTCAGAACTTGCTGGTCCAAGATTGACTGCAACCCACCACCTTTTTTGGGTACGATGAAGTAGGGGCTGTAGAACCCCTTCTCCACCTCGGCTGGAGGGCCAGGCTCTATTGCGTCCTTGCGCAGAAGGGTTGCGATCTCCACTCGCAGGGTGGAGGCATTTTTAGAACGGCGCCCAGGAACCAAACGTCTAGCTGCAAGGTCTGAGTGGAAGACAGAGGGTTCCAGTCCAGCCCAACTCTCGCGGCGGCACGGGCAAGCATAGCGGACGGCTCGGCATCGGCCTCAGACTTGGCCGGCGCACACAAAGACACTAGCCCAGTTGAGTGCTCAACGTCGGAGTCGGCCAAGACATTCTCCGATGCACGGTGAAACTGTCATCCAGCTCGGGCACTCAAAAAGAGACATCAGACTGGCCGTAAGGCGAGCCGGTCTCATCTCGGAACCGGGCGGGGGCAGACGAGCATGCTGGGGAATGGGTGGTCTGTGGGGATTTACTCGGTGAAACCACGCTCATTAATCTCCCGAAATGGCCTCCAGCACCAGCCGTGCCGGCCCTATACACGTGGGTTGAAGGCGCGACATGGGGGGTGGCTAGAGTGGAAAGCTGCGACTGCAGTGAGAACATGAACCATCCACAAATGCTGCCTCAGTGTGATCGCTGTGAGGCAGCGCCCATGTCAGCGCCTGTCAGAAGCGGAGAGGTAACGACCACATCCAGGAATGACACAAAGACGGAAGGGCATCTTGAGAAAGATGCGTCTTTAAAAAGACATTCAATGTCAATGTGTGTACTCTTTTAGAGAAATCAGAATCAGCTTTATTGCCAGGTATGTGTACACATACGAGGAATTTGACTCAGGATTGTACATAGCTCACGATGTGCTTACTCATACAAAAATACTATAACACAATAATAAAATTAAATCAGACACAGGCTACACACTATGAACAAAAACAATATAGACATATTGACAAATAGTGCAGTGATCAGGGTGCAAAAGATGCAGGAGTAAAATTATTATTATCATTATTATGTACATGTCGGAGGTGGATGTGATATACAGGTACACATACATGCATACATGTACACAGTATATATACACAGAAATATACTCTTTCAGATGTATATTCTCTTTTAGAAGGGCTGTTGAAGTGCCCAAGGGCATAGTCTGCACTGGTGTGCAGAAGAAGAGAAAAAACATTGAAAATGCACCGTATCTCCAACAACATATGCTCTATAGAGGTAAGTGGAACAGCAGTGGGTTTACTCAGCTTGCTGAAACATAACCCCTCGGCTCTGCAGAAAAAATCCGTCACACTTCCCTCTTTTATACCCGTATGTCCTGGGGAGGGGTATACAAATTCTGTTCACTAATTCTCATTGGACTTTTCTCAAAGATGAGAGGTAACCGAGGCTCTCAAGAGAGACCCCTAGTGTCACTACATCGACACAATGTCGAGTGAGTGACAAAAGGGGAACACGTTAATTCTTTTGTTAAATCTTGTGTATTATTTGAGCTGTTAAGTTTTTTTTTTTTTTTTTTTTAAATTGTCATTAGTTTTAGGGTTTACGGCATTATGTAGTCATTCCAACAAAGTTGTAAAATGTAATATAAATTTACACAGAAAAAGTTAGGTTAGTATATTTTCACTTGTGGCTATAATTTTTAAATTGTTTGTATTTTAACGTTTACAAATTGGTCCCATTCACTTACACTCACTGAGCAATTGTGTTCCTAATAAAGTGCCTTACATGGTTTTCTGCTGTTGTAGACCATCCGGCTCAAGGTTCGACATGTTCAATACAATTGTACAGAGTGGTTATCTAAGTGACCATAGCCTTTCTGTCAGCTCGAACCAGTCTAGCCATTCTCCGGTGACCGCTCTCATCAATAAGGCTTTCCCTCCACAGAACTGCTGCTCACTAGATGTTTTTTGTTTTTGACACCATTCTGAGTAAATTCTAGAGACTGTTGTGCTTGAAAATCTCAGGAGATCAACAGGTACAGAAATAATTAAACTAGTCAGTCTGGCACCAACAATCATGTCACGGTCGAATTCACTGAGATCACTTTTTTCCCTCCATACTGATGGTTGTTGGGAACATTAGCTGAAACACCTGACCTGTATCTGTATAATTTTATGTGTTGCAATGCTGCCACATGATTGGCTGATTAGATAATCACAAGAATAAGTAGGTGTACAGATGTCCCTAATAAAGTGCTCAGTGAGTGTACATTGTATGTGCCTCACTGTAAATCAAAGTTTTTTTTTTAAGATAATATTTGTGGTAATCAACAATCCACAAATGCAGTCGATTGAGCTTAACTTGTATGAGAACCCAAATATTCCTTTATGATAATATGTTATTCAAGAAAAAGATAGAATTAGTCTGCTTCTGTTGCTTATTCTTTAATGCTTTTTAAACATTTATGACAATGTTCATTGATTGCTCATTTGAACAGATATAACTTTGCTTTATGTTCTGATAATTTATGTTCTTAAAACTTTTCCCAAATGTTACGTTGTTGTTTGTCGGAACTGTGAAATTTCCAGTTTTCTAAATGTTAGCAGAATGTTATTTAAAGGTTAACGTTAAATTCCTGATTCTGCAACTTCTTTAAGTCTCCAAAAAGGACGTACAAAAATGTTGCACTTATTTGTTTTTTATATTGTGAGAACTTATTGAACTTATGTTCGAATAACATAGACTGGTACATATAAAAAAGTGGATATACAAATGTGACTGCAAACACCTCAAAAGTAAAAGAACAAAGAAAGAGTAACTCTAGTTCCCCAAGTCAGTCCTCTTGCCAAGGGACTTCATTTGTGCAGGTAGATAAAATCTTTTTCAGGCTTTGAGCATGTTTTTTTAGCCAGAGAAAAAGAGGAGAGTCAAGTACTGATGGAACGGAACAAGGAATAAAAGCATTAGAGTAGCAAGGAATTACTAAAAAGGTGTTAAGAATCAGAGACTGGCAAATTAATTAACATGAGGAGAAATGAGGAGCAGCAACAATGAAGATTAGAAATTAATTGGAAATGGAGGCTATCAATGTGAGGGAATTTGAGTGGTTTAGAGATGTTTTTCCACTGTAAAAGAAGGTTACATTTCAGAGAGTTATTCAACCACACAGTTTTAGTCATGTGGATGCTATGAGACAAAGGAGCAAGGGCTACACTGACCTGTAATCGGCTGTACCATGGCTATGAAAAAAAAAAGTACACGTTGATTTGCCAGCTGATTACATGCAATTCTGTCCATCTGGCTTGGCCTGACAGTAAAGTCTCAGATTTTGCATAATGAACCTTATTCACCAGCATTCAGACATTCATCACCAGTGTGCGTGCAATCTTACTGTTATTAAGCTAACAATGTGTAAAGTCATGTAAATGCCTTAAACAGTGTTTATATATATATATATATATATATATATATATATATATATATATATATATATATATATAAAGGAAAGGTCATAAATTGTTTGACCAGTAAGGTCAATGACGTGACTGTCATTTTCTTTTCTTTTTTGTCTAAGTAGTGTAACCATCCAGAGACACAAAACAATATAAATTTAAATCTGAAATTCTTGAAAAAAGCAATGTTGGCATAAATAGTTCAGAATAATCCTATTTGTATTCCTTAAAACATTTTATATATATATATATATATATATATATATATATATATAAACTTTGTCAAGAAAACTAATTGATATTTGTGACGCAATGTACATTTGTAAAACAATTGCTTAATGTGTTTGGAACATTTTAAACTTGTGTACGCTCATATACACTCGCTCAAGGAAAAAAAATTAGATATTTGAGTTTTTTACTATTTTACATTATTGACATTTTTAAAGTAAATCTTTTCTTCTTCTTCTTTTTTTTTTTAAAGAACATGCTATGCAATATATGAAACCAACATGGAGACAAAGATTCAATTTCTACAAACTTGACACATGTTTGAAGCTAGATTTTTAAAAGATTTAAAATTTTTACCACCTCGGACAAACTTATTTGTCAACGACTAATAACCCCATTTTTACACCCATTTCTCACTGCATGTAAAGACCTTTACTGCCGTTCTGGCAACTTATCCAAGATATGCATGCCTATTCACGTTTTGAAATCAAATGTGGTTTTCTTGCATTTTTTTTTTTTAATGAGCTGATATTTGATTGTTATCTCAGTATATTTGTGCATGTAAATGTGCTCATTGACTGTTTCAGATTAGTTCAAATACAGAGAAATTAGGAAGTGCTTTTTATTTTTTTTATGATTTGCACAGGCATCCGTGTGCAAATGATTTATTTTCCTCACTAACAGAGCCTAATTAAAAACCTAATCAATCACATCCCTAATCAAGGTGTGATCTACTTGAGTGAATCTTTAACGAGGTGGAAGCGTGATAACCTGTTTTCTGTTGCCCCCAACAATGCTGGATCATTCCTGTAGAATTGACACATCTGTGCTGAATATCCCCCTGGTCCTCTGCCTGCTGTATGCATAAAAAGAATGACTGCCTTGGCTGTCAAGAAGAACTTACACATAGCGGTTAGGTGGATGTGTGTGTCTGTCCTGTTCCTTCTCTTTATTTTCAGCATGGAGGATGACAGTCTGTAAGGAACTCTGTGAATTCCCTGCCATGGTGTGACTCATGCGCACAGATTTTGCGAAGGAAAACCAATGGCTTACTGTGTAATTTCTCTGTGTTTCCCTCTGGAAAGTTCGATTGAGGAAAGGGAAGGTGATCGATTCAAGCTGAATGCAGGAAAGGCCTCTAGCCTCCAAATAAATATATAACCCTTAAATACAAGGCCTTTGGTGCCTAAAGAGGAGTCGATTTCAGGCCTTGTGATAATCAATAGGCAAATTCATTTTTGGTTGAATGTGACAGTGTGTGAGAAATACCAATTAGAATTGAGAGCAGAGTGGGACGAGAGAGGAGAAATTGATTTGAATTTGAGAGGAGAGAGTGTACAACTTGGCTCTCTCAGACACTCTACCCTGAGGTCACCCCCCTCAGACACCTGTCATTTGGGGAACAAAGTGAGAATGCAGAGACATGGAAAGCAGAAAACTTTTGTAAAATGTTAGTGAGTGGTGGAGTGGATGATTTGGTCTGTGGGCTTACCACCCGTGACTAGGGCTGCAACTAATG
Organism: Moxostoma hubbsi; assembly: GCA_032164185.1. Classification (NCBI taxonomy): domain Eukaryota; kingdom Metazoa; phylum Chordata; class Actinopteri; order Cypriniformes; family Catostomidae; genus Moxostoma; species Moxostoma hubbsi. The sequence continues at coordinate 33,287,111 of JAVLUX010000026.1, read as the reverse complement.
ATTATTTTGATAATCGACTAATCTAACGATTATTATAACGATTATTCAACTATTTGGTTGATTATTACAATGATTAATCATTATCTCTTAACCGACTTTTCAACATGTGCCTAGACTTAAAAAGTTGTATTAAACGTGCTTACTAACAATGAAGAGGTCAAAATCATCTTTTACAAATATTTCTAAATGACATTCACTGAATTCCAAGAAAACAAAATTAACTTTTTTTTATTAAGTTTAATTCCGTTAAAATTCCCTGCAAAAAGACCTATTGTAAACAAGAGTTTTTGTCTTGTTTTACATTGTTTTACACATATTCTCTAAAAGCAAGTCTAAATATCTTATATGTTGCTTCTCAGGGAAATGTATCTTGTTTTATTTAGGCTGTTTTTAGATGAAAGTATTTCAATATTAAATAAACATTCTCCAATAACAATTTGTTCTTCTGCAGTATAAAGTATCTCACAAAAGTGAGTACACCCCTCACATTTTTGTAAATATTTGATTATATATCTTTTCATGTGACAACACTGAAGTAATGACACTTTGCTACAATGTAAAGTAGTGAGTGTACAGCTTGTATAACAGTGTACATTTGCTGTCCCCTCAAAATAACTCAACACACAGCCATTAATGTCTAAACCGCTGGCAACAAAAGTGAGTACACCCCTAAGTGAAAATGTCCAAATTGGGCCCAAAGTGTCAATATTTTGTGTGACCACCATTATTTTCCAGCACTGCTTTAAGAGCATGGCTAGAGCACAGGGCTGGTAACCAGAAGGTCACTTAACTCCAGGTTGCTCCGAGGGGATTGTCCCTGTAATAAGGGACTAATTACAGGGACAACAGACTAATAAGCTCTGTAAGTCGCTTTGGATAAAAGCGTCTGCCAAATGCATAAATGTAATGTAATGTAAATGTAGAAACCTTGTGCTCCTCCACCTTCCATTTGAGGATGCCCCACAGATGCTCAATAGGGTTTAGGTCTGGAGACATGCTCAGCTTCTTTAGCAAGGAAGTGGTCATCTTGGAGGTGTGTTTGGGGTCGTTATCGTGCTGGAATACTGCCCTGCGGCCCAGTCTCCGAAGGGAGGGGATCATGCTCTGCTTCAGTATGTCACAGTACATGTTGGCATTCATGGTTCCCTCAATGAACTGTAGCTCCCCAGTGCTGGCAGCACTCATGCAGCCTCAGACCATGACACTTCCACCACCATGCTTGACTGTAGGCAAGACACACTTGTCTTTGTACTCCTCATCTGGTTTCCACCACACACGCTTGACACCATCTAAACCAAATAAGTTAATCTTGGTCTCATCAGACCACTCCAGATGGTTCCAGTAATCCATGTTCTTAGTCTGCTTGTCTTCAGCAAACTGTTTACGGGCTTTCTTGTGCATCATCTTTAGAAGAGGCTTCCATCTGGGATGACAGCCATGCAGACCAATTTGATGCAGTGTGCGGCATATGGTCTGAGCACTGACAGGCTGACCCCCCCACCCCTTCAACCTCTGCAGCAATGCTGGCAGCACTCATACGTCTATTTCCCAAAGACAACCTCTGGATATGACGCTGAGCACGTGCACTCAACTTCTTTGGTTTACTCAACTTTAATAAAGGATGCATTATAGAAATAATGCCAGGTTGTTTGCTTTATAGATGCTCTGACATTCAAGTTTTGCTTAAGTGGAATGCCAGATCCGGCTCTGCTTTATTTCACGATGACAATGCTTCTTTATTATTTAGCATTTTTCCATTATAATTCTGTTATATTTTTTGATCACAACACCTGAAGCTGTTTGGAAAGTTTAGAGTGCATCTGGACATGTGTTTTCTTCCTCTCCTCAGTCAGGCGTGAGCTGCTGTGCTCCTCTCTTGTGTCATCATTAGAGTTTCATATGATCTCATGTTACATTAAATGAGATCAAACGACATTGTCGGTAACGTCGGCTAATCGTTTCAGCCCTACCCATGACCGAATCTTTCACTCTTCTGCAGATTTCTGCAGCATTGGAACGCCTGTCATTCACAATGTTCTAGTGTTGTCAAAAATACCGGTACTCCGGTACCAAGTCGGTACTCAAACAAAAAATTATTTACGATACCAGAATTTCTGAAGGTACCGGGGTACCGAGAACCGGGTCTACCTGGTACCCATGCAGATTCAGGAACTTTCGAATGCTCACAACAAGCAAAAGATTGTGACAAGCAAAGTAGCTGCTGCTGCGGAGTATCAACTGAATCTTGTCGAAATGAAAAGTGGAAAAAGCCAGGTTTGGAAATTCTTTGTCTTTGAGGCTGATGAAAATGGAAACATGATAGATCAGCAAAAACCTATTTGTAAACGCTGCTTTCAAAATTTTCTGATGAAAGGAGGAAACGCATCAAACTTAATAAAGCACATGAAAGACAGAAACATGGATTTATTCAAGCAAATAAAGCAGATGAGTTTAAAAGCATATTATCATTTGCATTCGGGCTGAAACGTTTAGTCGACATTATCGACATCGTCAAAAATACAAAATTGACGAGAAAAATGTTCGTTGTCGAATAGTCGTTTGATCTCATTTAACGTAACATGAAATCACATTAAACTGAAACAATGTCGCGTGAGAGCAGCACTGCAGTGATGGAGTAGAGGAAGAATAACACAGATCAGTCCAGATGCACTATAAACTTTCACAGTTTATTTTATGTAGATCCCTAAGTATTAGGAAATGATTAAAAAAAAAGTACAGAAGCACTCTCGTTGTGGAATAAGCGGAGGCGGAGCTCTTTAAAGGAAACATCCCGGCGTTACATCTGAAATGCAGTAAAATTTAATGCGTTATTGCTTTATTAAAGTTCAAATAATACAGAAGCAGATCATGTTAATAACTATAAACTCAGAAACTGGCATTCTCTGTGTGGTCGGTGCCTCTTCTATGAGTTGCGCGAATGTCACAATCTAAGGGGGAGAGATTGAAACTGCACCCGGCTGAGAGAGACTGCCTAGGGGACGCTCATCCTTCGAGTGCGCACGCTTAATGCAACTAGATTAGAACGCGATTGCTCATTTAATCATAATATATGTCACTGTGCATTTCTTATCGTGAAGAAAATTGGCAATATGCAGCTTTATTAATACGAGAGCACTTTGCACATTAGTTTGGACATTGTTTTTTATTCATTCTATTGTATGCTTGTTTATTTAGGGTTTGTTTTTTAGTATTTGGTAAAAACTTAAATTAAAAGTAGAAAAAGTTGAAGCAAATCTTATATAAGTGTTCAAAAATACTTTAAGCATACATTGTTCAGTTTTGTTAAATTAAAAATTAAAAAATAAAAATAATAAATTCAAGGCCCTGATGCTGGCATACAAAACAGTCACTGGGTCTGCCCCAGCATACCTAAAAACATTTATGCAGAGCTACGTTCCCACCAGAAGCCTGCGGTCGGCTAAGGAACGTCGCCTTGTCGTACCAAAACAAAGAGGCACCAAAACACTTTCCCGGACTTTCAGTTTTATCATACCACGTTGGTGGAATGACCTCCCCAACTCAATCCGTGAAGCTGACTCACTCTCTATCTTCAAAAAAACACATCTTTTCCAAGAGCACTTAACCAGTCACTAAAAAAAACACAAAAAAAAACATTTACAATTCTTGTTGCACTTAAATCGGTTTTGTATACTATTCTGATGATAGTGAAACTTTGTAGTATGGCACTTTTTGTACCACTGTCTCCTTAAGATGATTCGCTTATGTTTTCCTCTTTTGTAAGTCGCTTTGGATAAAAGTGTCTGTCAAATGAATAAATGTAAATGTAAATGTAATATATTTAACTTGAAGTGTTGCTCAATGGCATATTTTTGTTCTTAGTTCTGCTGCTAATGTTTTGTAGACTTTGTTATTAAAAGAGTGTTGTTCAGTAACCTGTTTTTGTGTTTTGCTTTGGTACCGAAAATGGTATCGAGTACTGTGAAATTTCACTGGTATTGGTACCGACTACTGAAATTTTGGTACCGTGACAACACTACAATGTTCTACACATTCCCAGCTCCATGCATGATTATTTATTAAATATTCCAGCTAATTTGATTATACTTTCAGCTACCAACACAGTACGTTCCGCTCTGTATAACACAATCCCCAGAACAGGTCCTGCTCAATATTTTTAAATTTTTTGTGCTGATTTTTGGGGACGATATGTTAAATTCTGAGATGTATATTTAGTGTATTACACTCTTATTGGTAGCTGAAGACACTAGTGTCTTATCTTACTGAATGTTCAGTCGACAGTCAAGTTAAGCTCAATCCACAGCATTCATGGAATATTTTTGAATTCTACAAATAAATATTTAGATTTGTCTCTTGTTGATTAAAACAAAGGCCAAAAATAGGTTACAATAAGGCACTTATAAGTGAGTGGGGCCAGTCTATAAATAAAAAAATATGCGCTGTATCAAAAGTATAGATGCAAGCCTGCAAGAAAAACATTATGCATGATTTTAGTGTGATAAAATCAGGGATATACGGTAAAGCTCAACCATTATGTTTTTTTTCAGGGCCAATAACTTTAACAATTATTACAAACAAATTTTCTTGTCTAAAGGTGCTATGGAACAACGATCAATTGTCCTGTCACAAATCTGGCTTAGCGGAACCGTCTTCACAAACACATGAAGATTGTTTCAGCTTTATTGCTACACCATGCTGTGCCTAATGTCGCGGGCCGGTGGAGAGTAGCAATGTGTGTGGAGCGCGAAGGGCATTAATGAAGCGTGTTAGGTACTAGAGAAAAATGGGGTCCGGATTTGTGATGTTTATTTCAACTTCAGTATCTGTACTCTTACTTTTTGAAAACAGCCTATCCTCTCATTGATGCATCTTTCTCTCTCCTCTTTCCTCTTTCCCACCTCTCCCCCACGAATACAGATTACATTGTTGATTTGGCCATTTACTCGTGACATATAACCAATCTGATAATACTGTGGGCAGGACATTGAGCAAGACTACAAGCAGTGACCTTTCAGAGAGAGGCGGTGGCATCAGAGCCAACAGAGCACATTTTATAATTTGTCGGCAATCAGATCAGACAAAATAACTATTTTGATATCGTGAAAAAAAACGATAATTAGAAAAATTAAGAATATCAGATCCGATTATCGGCCTGGCCGAACCCTAATTTACAGCATTTACCAGATTGCATTGTCACGACAACAAAGTTGTCATATTGGACTTAACCTTATACAGATAAGTTTAGTAAGCAATTTTATCGTGCTAAAATCATCTTGTGGCTATACTTTTGAAACTGTGTTTTTTGAAGTTTATGGCCTCATTTGGTTCCATTGTCAGTGCCTTACAGTAATTGTGCTTTTTATTTAATAAATGAGCAAGTAATCAAAATTATTTTGTGGTGATCAATATTATACAACAAATGCTGTCGATTTAGCTTAATTTAGAACATTCCCAGCCTGGTCTCATGAAAATTACATGACCATTGCAAAGTTTTTGCAAAACTGAGCTTGCATGTTTCAAAAAACTAATTTGGCTGCACTTTTCATGTGAAATGTCCAGCAGGGGGCGGCAAAACCGAGCAAAATGAGATTGGTAATTTTTTGAGATTAAGGGGAATTTTAGAAAAATGTACCCTAAATTTAAACAATAGTGTCCTAAAAGAGAAATGAGAGTTTTACAAAACAGACATCCTTACCCTTAGCCAACACCTAACCTTAACCGATATTTAAAATGCAGAAACAAAAATTAAATGCACATTTTCTAAAGCAACCACGTCAATTCGTGTCACATGTCAGATTACAATCTTGTCTGGTTTTGAACCACAGTCCTCTGAGTCCAACACTATATGGCTATGTTCACACATGCAGAAAAAAATCTGATTTTTTTAGGACACAGTCACTCAAATTCATTTAGGTTTTTGTAGTCTGAACAGGACAAAAACACATTACATCAGATTTTTACAAGCCTCATCCAAACCACATTCATAGGTGGTTTGGAATCTGATTAAAATATGATTTTTCTTAATGCGTCTCAGTCTGAAGAAGCAGTCTTTATTTTTTGTCACACATTATACACACATTATATTTGAACATGCAGTGAAATTATATATTTTTTCTTCACATATGCCAGCTAAGCTGGAATCAGAGCACTAATGGTCAGATCAGATTTCATGTGGTTTATTTTGTCATTTGCTGTGCATGATGGTTGTTATACGTCAGGTTTTGCGTCAAGAAAACATACGCACTCCGAACTGCATAATTAATGCCTTCATAGGGCAAATCAAATGTAAACAATAATGATGGCCACGTAGTAGGATCGTTACAAACAGAATTTTCAATACAAATGACTTTAAAAGTGAGTTCAGCCTGTTTTATTACACATTTCAGCCCTATAAAACTCCACTCACAGTGGAAGGTAAACGGCATAGAAATCATCACTTCTGAATAAAACACACCCATATGTCATGTACTATCACAGTGCATGCAAAGCACTGCAAATTTAATAATAACACAGACATTGGCTTAACTCACCCAAAGAGATGCGCTAAGGTGCAATAAACCATACTGGTTGCTAGAAACCACAAAGCGGAATGTCACGCGAATATAGGACACTTCAGCATTTTGAGCATTTCATCACGGGACGCGGGTCCTCGTCTCACCTTCTGAACTTTTTATGAATTAATATGGGACTCGAGCCTCCAATACGGGATGTTTCGCTCTCGTAATAGGCGTTGTAATTTCGTAAGTATGAGATGACTTAATTTCGGCCAAAATACATAATGCCCCCGCTAAAACGGCAGTGACTACACTAGCAGCAACAAACATTGCATATGTCACATCTCCCATTTTTAAGCTGTTGTCTGTGAAGAGTGTTCATATTTGGATACTGCCCTCATGAAAAGCATAATCAATGGTAAAATATCATGCATGGTGAATATGCAACTTTTAGGTCTCAACATGGCAACTAATGTGGATGTGATAGTAAAAGCGACTGTAGTCTGAACAGAAAAAATTGGATCTGGCCACATTTAACTTGCAGTTTGAACTGTCACACTTGGATTTTAGAGAAAATATGATTTTTCCTGCTGTTTGAACAAAGCCTATTTGGTGCACTACCTCGCAAGCTAATCACATTGTAATATGTGTATGTAAGTGGGTCTGTAACATAAGCATTAAAATGTATATTTTTTTCTAAAGATGCGTTAAAGTAAAAGTGTTTCAAAAACATGACATAGCAGGGTCTGAGTAATAGAGAAAAAAATAAATGAAGTATAAGTGAAGTCATGATATGAGTGAAAGTGAACAAAACAGACAGTTGTTGTAGCACCTCTAGTGTTCATTTAACCTGGAATCTGCAGGGAATTGTACACCGTAAAAAGAACACTGTGAAATGTACAGTAACTATTTGGCAGCAATTAGCTTGTAAGTTGCTGTAGTACATTACACAGTATGCTTGCTGTAAATTTAATCACAGTACCTATAAAATACTGTAATTGTTTTTACAGTAATAATCACAGTAACTGTAATTGTCATCAGAGTAATATGATGCTGTATTTTTTATCCCAGCAAATATTATACCACTGTAATGGGAATTACTACATTAATTTTAGTTAAGTTAATAACTGTAAAATATTTACATAAATAAAGATACTGTTTTTGTCACAAACATGACGTTCATTGTATAACTTAAATTTTAAAATACATATGCACTAAATTAGAGATGCACCGATCAACCGGCCAGGGACCAGAATCAGCCGGTTTTCCGCATGCTCGGCCCAGACCGGTAACCGGCCGGTCAGTCTCACGTCTTTCCGATTCCGAGCCGGTCCGTTTTGTTGCCAGCAGCGCAGGCAGTAACATCACAGCCGCATGGAAACATGACATTGCCGTGGAAGATCTTCACTGTGAGTGAAAAATACATAAAGTTTGCAATTTGTAATATTTGTAAGGCTAAAGTAAACCGTGGGATGGCAGAGGCAGGCTAAATACATATAAATTGTGCCGTTGTGATTTATTGTGCTGAGAAACGTAATTTTTCCCACCGTGTCCGATATTAAAATCAGTACGACACACTTTGCAAAAGGCGTGGGTATTGTTGATATGGCTTCGGGATATGAAATTAAATGCTTTCGTCCAGCTGTTGTTAAATTTACGTGTGTGTGTGTGTGTGTGTGTGTGTATATATATATATATAATTGTTTTTATTAATTTTTTTTCGTAATTTTTTTTTTCTTGCCGGAGCACCAGCTGAGTCTCCTCCCATCTACCAGTAATGCTTCATTCAACTTCTCGCGTCTACTGCTTGCGCAGATTTCAACAGAGCAGCTGGGTTTTGGTTGCCAGGTTGAGGTCACAAATTAGAAATGTGTATAGTGCGTTTATTGTGTGAGTTGGATGCATTTCATACAAGATCTGGCAACTGGACAACCTTGGAATTATATATTGATGTGATTATTCATATAACGTGGTTTGGGCCATACAAATTACGGGAGATCCCTGGAGAAATAACAAAACGGGAGGGGGGCGGGAGATGGGTGTGAAATACGGGAGACTCCCAGGAAAAACGGGGGTGAGTGACGACAGGTATGGTTACAAGCCGATCCCGAAGCAGCAATCAGTTTTACCTCTGATATTTGGTATCTAATGTAAGCTTAATGTCAATGTTGAGTGTATTGGACACTTCAGTTTTGTTCATAGGCTTGTAATCTTTGGAATTGTTTTGTTAGACCTGTGTGTATTGTCCGCGGTACGGTCCCCTTACGAAGTGGACACATGTCTCCCTTAGGCAGTCCCAGCTGCCCTCTGGTCGCCGTATTGTAGCAACTCCCCGCTTCTAACGAGGCTGGATCTACCACTGCGCCACTTTCCACATGCCGCCTAAAAAACCCATGTGATGTATTCACCACTCTTACCTCTCCTTCAGGGCAGGGGTGGTTTCTGCAGGGTCTTTTCCCCCTGAAAGAATAGGAAACTGGGTAAGACCCCCTTCCCTCGATGCATGTAAGGGCCCCGGCCGTTCTTGCTCTATGCGGAGAAACATAGAGGGAAAAAAAGGCCCAGCCATGCTTGGCCCGTTCCCAGGTTGGCAAGCATCGCCTTGTTCCCCTGCCTAGGGTAACCAGAAGGATTCCGATGACATTTTTGGGGCATTGGGGAAGGGTATGTGCAGTCTGACACAGCTGGTCACCTCTGCACATAAAATACCTGCCCGCTCCTGTGTCAGCAGAACACGTACACGGCTCAGCGCATGGCGTGATTTAAATTGGACCCCTAGTGTCGGCTTCTTCGACACAACGTTGAAGTGAGCGACAGACGGAGAACGTCTAGGTTACGTATGTAACCTCCGTTTCCTGATGGAGGGAACGAGACGTTGTGTCCTCCCGGCCACGTCGCTGAGCCGAGCCACTGTAGTGGCCGGACCATTTCTGGCTCCTCAGAAAAATACTGAATGAACTCAACCTATTTCCCTGCTTTTATACCTGTATGTCCAGGGGCGGGGTATGCAAATACTGTCTGCCAACTTCTCATTGGCCTTTTTTCATAGATCAGAGGCATATTCGGCACTCAAGAGAGACTCCAAGTGTTGCTTCTTCGACACAACGTCTCGTTCCCTCCATCAGGGAACGGAAGTTACATCCGTAACCTAGACATTAATTTGACTATTTCAAGAGACAAATATAAAAGAAAGAAAAATACAAATCAAAGTGAAGGAGTTGTTAATCATAAAGATGTGTGCAAGTCCTCTATTGTTTTACATTTGCTTTCTGAGACTCATTGACAGACACATGTATCCTAGTAATGTTGATTCAATGTGGAAAAAAACACAAAAACATCACTTTGTTGAAAACCCTGTCAAGATATAATCAAGTATTTTTTTTACAAACAATACAGTAAAATCCAAGCAATGGAAGCATTTAAAATGTTCAGTTAAAAGTGGAACTATATAAAAACACATTAAAAATAATACCAAAAACTGTAGAATTTTAAACAATAAAATATCTAAGACTGACTTTATTGTTCCTGAACTGTATTCTGCTTCCTGAACTGTATTCTTCTTACTCAACTGGATCCTTCTTCCTGGGGCTGGATTCTTCTTCACTGCAGTGGAAGGAATTAGTTACTAATGTAGAAATTTATAGGCAAGACTGATGGCTCTGTGACAGTTTTTGTTGACTCATTGTTTTCAATTAGAATTACCACAATATGTTTATTCTACTGACAACACTAAATAAAAGGGCAGTGGCATGGTACAACGGTACACACACACACACACACACGCACACACTAGCTGGTTTACATTTTGTGTGGTTTTGGTACATGTGTGTCTAATGCACAAAATGTCTTAGACACTTAGAAATCCCGTATGGAAACCTGAAGTTTGCATGGTTTCTGTGCACATTAACATGCTTGATATATCTAGGGATTGTGTCTGCAGAGAAACAACATTGTTTGCACTTGAAAAACATATTGTACGCATACTAATTAGTTCCTGTAGTAACTGAAATGATTGTTGTGGTTTTCTATGCTGCAGCTATTGAATGAAAAGAGCAAATGTTACAAAAAAGAGCCTGTGAGAGTTAAAAATTGCAAAAAATTCTTAATACAGTGTAAGAAGCATAATAATACATATTATGCTTCCTTGAGTCAGGAATGAGACTCCTGTATGCTAAGCTTGTAAGGTTAGGCTAGCAACAATCTTATCTGCTTCTCATCTTAATTTATCTGCTGCAGTCTGCCCTGCGATGAAGCTCAGAAAAAACATGATCCTATCAAAAATGTTGTGCTGTTTAAATGTCTTACCCGTTGTTGTGTTTTGTTTTGCCTCAGCCTGCATCAGTACTTTGTAACCCATGCCTCACTGTAGCTAGCAAGAGAAAAACGATTGACAAGCTCTTCAAACTGAGCTAGCTAGCGTACCGACACACACATACACGTGGGCACACACACACGATTCCAACTGAACTTTTATCCAATAATGTTAATGTAACTGATGATGTTTTCAACTAAATGTCACTGTTAACATTATGGAGGATATAAACATTGTGGATCCTTGGTCTGCATGATAACAAAAATAGAAAATGTCTGTGTTGGAAATAATGCAAAGTGTACCATCAGCAAAGACAGACTATTGTTTCTGCTGCTGAAAAAAAAGATCCTGCTTAAAATTACTGTATTGTGATTCACAGGAAAAATATATTTACTGTAGAATTCACCCACCAAAGAAATTTAACCACAATGCTTTGCGGCTCGACAGCAACATGTTATATACCGGTTCTATAGTATGCATTCGTTCTTTATACAGTAAATATGCTGTGAAAACTACAGAAATATGTTACAGTGTACCTGGAGACACGTATAACAAGTTTTGCAAAAATATATAGAGTCATGTTTTCACTATGAGACCAGGTTGAACATTCCTTTAAATTAGACAACATATTTAATTAACAAACACACAAGTGGCAGATTATATATAGAACTTTGTGAATGACAGGATTCCATATGGGCCTGGTCATGGGCTGTATATAATTGAGTATACAGTTTCATGTAGGTGAAAACTTATTTCCATTTAATTGGAATTCTGTTCTTACTGCAGTTTTTGTTCCAACTGCCGTAGCTTTTGCAATCACTTGTCAAAATAAAGGAAACATGAAGTTTGATTGTGCTGTTTACCTTTAGGGTTTCGAATGAGCATTTCAAAACTGTCCTTTTGTAAATCTTTTCATAGTGCCTGTGGACTAACCACCCTTAACACTCTGGGGTCGACAGAGGGGCCAGCGCGTCATGCTGGATTTTTTTGGAAACAACATAAAATACATTTTGGGGCATACAGATAAGTGTAAGACATCATTAGAGACTATAAAGGGTCTACTTTTATGTACTGTACACTCACAATAACAACAAAATATTGTGCTTTTGTAAAATAATGAAAATAAAAAGGGTGACCTTTAGCAGTCTTTGTGTTCGCGAGCATATTTCTGAAACACGTCACAAAAATTTACTGAAACTCCGCAAATACTTCTCACACAAACATGAAACATATGTCTAAAGAAAGCTTAAAATGTCTACTTTTAAATAAAACTATACAAATTTTAAACAAATATTCTCCTGCAATGTAATCTATATGAAACCAAGTGATGTACAGTTTCTCCTGGCTCAGCTAATTATCTCTAATGTGATCACACCCACCAGCAGAGCGTGCCATTAATACACTAATGTGCTGAGACGATCAATGCAAATGGTAAATGCCATCTAGTTCATTCACTTTTCTGCGCATTTGGAAGATCGCACGATACACAGGCGAGAAAGCTCCTGGATAGTGACGAAGAGTTCACATTTTCCTCAGAAGAAGAGCGGGACTTCGATGAAAGTTTGCATTTTGAAGAGAGACTTGATCCAGCCATACAATTTCAGATGAGCAAGTCATTTAGTTTTACTTACATATTAGTTGACATGCTATTTTATAGAAACATGTACATATTTTACTAGTGGGACTGTTTCCAGACTTGCCAGCAAGGATTCAGAGTATTGAAATTTGAAATATGTCCTAATAAGCAAGTTTTAGTTACATTTAAATGCTGTTTCGGCTAAAGCAGGCATTTACATTGTATGCTGTATTATATAAATATGATATGTAATATGGTATAAAAATAATATGAATGTTTAGATTATATTTTAACTAGGGCTGTCAGTCGATTACAATTTTTAAACAAATTAATTACATTTGGCTGAGGAATTACCCCTAAAAGATAATTTAAATTCATTATTGTGTTAGATGAGGAAAAACATTGAATAGACATGACAAAAAGTAGCTTTAGAAAGAAATCCATTTAATTTGATCCACATATAATTTATTGCACAAACTTTTAGGCTACAATGTGGCCATACATTATTTTATTATTGAACATAAGCCTATCACTAAGGCTACAATAGTCATTTTTAGGCTACAATGGGGCCATAAATTATTTTATTATTGAACATAAGCCTATCACTTAGGCTACAATGGCCATAACAGAAACACAGTTAAACTGACATCAATAACTTGTTTACGTTTTCTGAGTGTAAAGCTGCCCTCTTCTTTTGGACAATGTTGCCTGCTAGTGAAAACAGTCTTTCACATGGTACAGAGGTTGCAGGGGTGGCCAGATATTTGCAAGCTAAGGAAGACAGTTTAACATGGGCCCCTACATGAGTTGACCACCATTGTAGAGGACACTCATCCATCACAATACTGGGCTCAGCTTTATAGTGATTTAGAGCATTGCTAAGCCCATTTTCCTCCTCTGATTCTGAATCCAGCAGGAGGCTTCTCCTCTTCTTTGCTGGCTCATGTTCTTCAAAGGGTTGTGGAGTGTCTGTGCTGGGTCCTGCTTCTTCTAGCATCTTCTCGAGGCTGGGCCACACCTTTTCTCTCTCTGCTCTTGGTAGGCACTTTTAAGTCCTTAAAACGTGGGTCAAGAGCTGAAGCCAGATTCAGCCATTCATTGTTCATGTCAGCTTTTCGTTCAGCAGTCTTGAATCTTGAATCTTGAATCTCACCACATAGACCTTCATTATATGGTAAAGCTGGCGGAGTGCAGGCAGGACCACAGAGCATGAGAAATAAGCCTCAGCCCCAAGGAGGTCACTGCAGTGGAAGATAAATTATATATGAACAATAAATTTCTCTCACATTAAACTGACACCAGTTTAGTTTACATTTAATTTAGGCAAGGCAAGCTTACTTATTTATCATCAACTTACAATAAGTGATTCAAAATGTTTCATATTTTGTAGAGTTTTTAAACATTTTATGGAGTTTTTAAAGGCTCAAGAGCTTAAAGACATGTAAGGCACAATTAACTGTGAAGCTACTTTAAAAGCAAAAGTATATTGTGTAACACTGTACAAATAAATTTTAATAAAAAACAATGAAACATGATACTAATGAGGGGGGTGGGTGAGTGTTGCAGGCTTACCTGCATGGTTCAAGAAGGATCTGCAACTTGTGCAGTTTGTCCCACTCAGCTGCGGTCAGCATGACTAACTTGTGTTTCTTCTGGATTAAAGTAGCTTTAACAGCCTCTTGGTTCCATAAGAGACGGGAGATCATTGTGAGCGATGAGTTCCACCTTGTTGAAACATCCTGTATCAGTTGCTCTCTCTGTTGTCCAAGTACTGTTTGCTGCTGATGTAGTTCCTCTGTATTAGCAGGACTGTGCTTAAAATGTCCTACAATTTTGCGACACTTTGTCAATGCATCAACAAATCCACTGTCAGAGAGACAAACAGTGATGGTCCTCCTGCAATATGTGTGCGACACAGGGCATGTGATCAAATGGAAGTTTTATCGCTGCAGCAACTATGTTTCGAGCGCTGTCAGTTCCGATGGTGGTCACCTTATCTAGAATGCCACACTCCTCAGCCACTGTTAAGAACTGTTCGGCACATGCATGAGAAAAGTGCCTTGTGACTGTTTTCAGACCATTAACGCAAAGGACTGAAGTTTCCAGTCACTGTCGATGAAGTGTGTAGTAACACCTATATAGATGTGATTACGGACCGAGGTCCAATTATCTCCGGTCATGGCAACATATTTAGCTTGAACCAATACATCCTCTTTTGATCTTATTTCAGTGTCATACAGCTGATTTATTTTCAAAACTACCATACATCTTGACGGTGGATTGTTGCTTGTATCAGAGGACACAATTCGAAATGCTTCCATCAACCCCTTGTCTTCCACCATATTGACAGGCCTGCAGTCTACAGCAATCCATTTAGCTGTAGCTTGCGTTAGTTTTTCAGATGTAGACTTACTAATTCTTATTGCAGATAGTGCAAAAGACTTGGTCTTATCAGTGATTCCATCTGGATGCGTTTGGAATTTAAAATTTCCCTTCAGAGGGCCAAGCAGCGATTGGTCGTCGCCTTGCATCATGCTCGTCACAAAGCAGCTGCTGCAATGTAAGATGACATACAGGTTTGGGGCCGGCTGCGTTAAATGCGTTAATTATTTTAACATGTTATTTTTTCCATAATTAGTCGCACCAAATTAACGTGTTAACTAATTAACGTGTTTATGTGACGGCTCTAATTTTAACTAGTGTTTATGCTGCCTCATCAACTAAGCTTGTGCTTGCAAATATGTGTTCAGGTTAAATGAGTAAAATCACTTTAAATATGCCCATATTAGAAAATCAGCATAATAGAATGATTTCTGAAGGATCATGTGACACTGAAGACTGCAGTAATGATGATGAAAATTATGCTTTGATCACAAATTGCATTTTACAATATATTCAAATAGAAAACTGTTCTTTTAAATTGTAAAGAGTTCAAAATATCACTGTTTTTACTGTATTTTGGATCAAATTAATGCAGTCTTGTTGAGCAGAAGAGACTTCTTTTAAATGGTAATGTAGGTCTAAAATTAAGTAAAGTCTTTATGTAAAGAAAATGTATAGTCAGATTACTTCTTATAACTTAAAACTTGATTTTGATCATTAAGTCTCCTCACATTCATTCTCTTTCTGTCACATTCCTCATTGATAGGCCCAGGGGAGGGGTCTTTGTCTCCTCAGGTGTGAATTACAATAAATATTCATGATAGTTCACTCCTCCTCGCATATGATCTTTCTAACACTGAAAGTGTCTTACAAAAGTTAAATGACTATATTGTTTTGTATAAATGAGTGATCAGGATGGTTTTCACACCATTTTGTAGCAAAAACTGTAGGTTACAAGATCCAGTTCTCAAACGTGTTGTGGACAAATGTTTATTATGTGTCATAAGGCCTTATTTCAATTACTTAAAATTGTATTTTTTTCAAAAACCATGCATAAACGTTATTTTCTCAAAATAATATTTTTTTTAAATAATAATTTTAGCAGATATGGAGCAGTACAATTTAATTTAATATAATCACTGAATTTATCTTCGCTATGTTGTATGTCGTACACATTATAGGTGTCTTAACACCTGCCTATTCCAAGTACAGCCTCACATTAGCTGGACCAGCCTGTAAAACATATATTAAAAATAGATTGCTCAAATATAGATTTTAGCTGATGTAGTACAGTTTATTATTGATGTCAGATATTATTGATTTGAAATATGTTATTTGGACCAATGGCACCAGATTTAGTGATTTCAGGCTTTCCCCATTAAAGTACATATGAGCTGTACTTGTATTACTAGAAAATAGCTGCCCGGAGGCATTACAAATATCGTTGCCAAGTGACCAGACTTGCCTTAACAATACTTTATGTATCCCTCACAGCCTTGTTTTCACGTGTGTCAAATGAAACATATCCAAATAAGGTCTATTTGTACCCTGACAACTATTACTTCACTTCAGGTGTGTCATGTGAGAGATAAAAACATGTTCCACTGAGCTCTCTTTGTTTTATGAATGGTAACTGTGTGTAGGACCTCACTGCCTTGAGAATGCCTTTCTGGAGAAGCACTGGCTGTGTCTCGTTTTGAAGGCTGCGTGCTAGGTAGGACGTGACCTTTGAAGGCTGCAGTATTCCAACTTCCTTTAAACAATTCTCCTTTAAATTAGATGGCCTTCGTATTACAAATGGAAACGGAATGTAACATGGTTGCATTCACTCTTTAACAAGTGCGAGCGCTTTGAGTGACAAGGGAACAAAAAGTTCCTTTAGTAAGGAATGTATGAGGTAAATTTTAGGAGAGTTATAATGATGTAAAGAGAAAAGAAAATTGATTTTACAGGTGTACTTTTAGTCTAATACTTTATTTTAAATATATTAATATAATTATACATATTATATACTCTGCACCCATCTACTGAGGTACTTCAACTTGGGATTTAGCATTCCTTGCGTTTGCACATTATATTTACGGGCAAATTTGGTATCATTTCTTTTTTTAGACATTTCCGTTGAAACAAAGAATTGTGGGTTGTGAGTGCCCACCAAGGATACACCTCATGCATCCTTCGAATTCCCATGAAAAAAGGTCGCATTTGAAGGCTGCATTCGAAGTGTCCTACTCACTTTTCTGAAACAAGACAGCCTTGATGACGTATGCAGCAGGAAATGCGACCTCCGGAAGATGCAGCCTTCCAAACGAGACACAGCCACTGTCAGCAATGTGACCTAATTATAGCACTCTTCACATGGTGGTCAGGTGTTCTGTATGGTTGCCATGACAACAGCAAAAAAAAAAAAAAAAAGAGCCATACCATACCTTACACACTTTTCAGCCCCTAATTCTCCAACAACTGAAAAGACCACACAGTAAGTGTAGTGGAATGTTTGACAAAGCAAGGAGGTGCCATGGGACGTTAATGGTGAATGAATAGCAATGGAATATCCCTTTAGGACATTCTTGAAAGAGAGAGAGAGAGAGCAAGTCCACATTGACTTCAGTCGCCATCACAAGCCATTAATATTCCATCAGCTCCAAGGTTATGGAGTGTTCACCTAAGCGAAGCTCCAAATCCTGTAGAGATGGGTTGCCACTCCAGACAGGTGAAGTCAATTCCAGGCTCAATGATTTGAATGCAAATGCTGTAGTGAAGAGCCACCCCAACTTCAATTATCTTTTTATTGCATTACTGTACATTACTGTACAGTATGTCTGTGATGCTGGAGAGAGGTACCTATTATTTTCACTGGCTAAAAAAACTGCTTTTGTTGTTAAAGGTGCAGTATGTAAGATTCAGAAGCCCTTGTTATGCTTTTGATGAATTGCAAATAAACGTTCAAATGTACAACTATCACAGTTTTGAAAGCATAACCACAACTAATATGGGCAACAGGATGTGATGTCACACTCTATTACTTCTGTTTTTAATTAATAATACATTTTAAATAGTAAACAATAATACATTCAAAATGTTGAAATATGCTATCTACTATGTACTTTCCCCAACCAGATCTCAAAATCATATGAACAGAGAATTGGAAACGACCTCCATGGTCATGTACATGGGCAGAGATTTGGAAACGACTTCCATGGGAGACCCTTATGTTCACTTTTACAGCCAACAACAGAACACTTATGATGCTTGTTTAACAAACGTATGCAGAGAATGGTGTTCAAAATATAATAAATTATACTCTCTTTTGCTAATAGTACATCTGTAGCACAAATGCTAGCATTGCAGTATTGTTTATGAAATTGTTGGTAGGAGCCGTCTCTGGTGACAGTCAAACCCCTGTTAAGCGAACGAGAGTGTTACAGTTTTGTTTCCTTACATGTCATCTTCCGAACATTTTGCAATGTAATGCCTTTTTGGTCAGAGATCGGGGACATCAAGTAGGAATATCCCATATCCTGCTTGAATGGAACATAGCATAATAGACAGAGGGCCGCGATTTCCTCTAGTGCATCCAGACGTGCTCTCTACTCACACCATACCTCGCGCAGCAACTTGCGCTCCTTTCCAGTTAAATCGCAAAGAAAATTGCAAACATTCAGTATGTGTTATTTTGCAGTATTTGAATTTACATTACATAATGCTTAACAAATCATTAATGTTAATTAAATTCTTTTGCAACAATCAGAACACAGAACTAAAATACTCTGACAGTGTCTCCTGCAGCTGTGCAGCCTTTCTACTTAATATACATTAGGGCTGCACTTATTCTGCGATTATTTCGAAAAATATTGCGATTTGAACTGCGACTCTTATCATGGTAATGTTTTCCACATGTTCAACTGCAAAAAGGCTACAGGGGATTTCACATTTGAGCACAGTTCACCTACAAACAAATAAATATATAAACAGTGAAACAAGGTCTTATTCATATCCAAATGTTACCATCCACCGTGTACTGGTTTTTGTCCATTTTGTGATGCCCACAAATCATCATCATTAGTTTTTGAAACAGTCAACTTGAATATTAGGGATGCTCAAATCTGATCTCCAATTTTCATCTCATCAATCAATGCTGATCATTTAACTTTTTATCAGCAGCTCTGTCAAAACTGGTTATATGTAAGCTTTCTGCTCAATGTCACTGTTAACTACATTTCCCTGTCAGTAAAACCATAGTTGTTGCCTAGTTTTTGCTGTCAAAAATAATGTTGATTGATTGAATAATTCAGTATACACAAAATATAAATGTTACTCTTTATTCTAGGCCTTAAAAACTAATAGACTTATACAAACTATTCTTTACTGTATATAAGATGGTCCTAAAGAATGAGGCTTAATATCAAACTGAAGTTGAACTGATAACTGATTGGTGTAATTCAATTTAAAGTGAAAATTTTAGTTTGTCACCATTTAATTTTATTATTTTTATTCATTATTTTATTATAATGATTTAATTTATATAGATTAATATAGATTTATTATATGTATGTTCCTTCCTTTTCATTTTATTTGATGTTGGTAATATTAGTTCTGCTTTCACTTGTTTCCGCAGGGAGTGTAATAAGGGCGAGACGCTCTCTTGTGAGGTAAACAAATGAAGGAGAATGAAGAGATGTTTCTGGACTCTACAGGTGTTCCTGTTAATGCCGTTTGCTCAGCAATCATTTAATAAAGATGTTTGAATTATACCACATCTAGTATTCTGCACTATTATTATGATACATGTGCCTTGCGGAGACTGAGATGCTGCTACCGCAGATAATAATAAAAAACGCTTCACGCCAGACGCGCCAGTTTAGTGTATAAAGCATTTAGTGCACTTAAGGAAACGGAACCGAACTCAAGAGCACTTCTGTTACTCTAAGCATGAGCGGGAGTTGTGGAGCACAGAACCGCTCTGAAAACACTAACAATGCGGTAATTTAATATAGACTGGACTGAGCAGGCGCAAGTAAACTTTGAAGGGGGCAGACTATTTATTTATTTAATTAAATCGCAGCCGTTGCAATTTAATAATCACACAAGGTCATATCGCGGTTTTGATTTCAATTAGATTAAATGTGCAGCCCTAATATACATTGTTAAACGCACAACGCGAACAGTGTATACTGATAATCGAACAAATTACTCTTATGAGCCAGTTCTTTTGTATCTTCAGCTTGAAACAAATATTTTTTCCTCAAAAGTACTAAAAAGAATAATGAATGGAACTGTTAAGAAATCTGAATCACAATCAATGGAACAAGAGTTATTAAATTCCTTATAATTCCCATCCCTATTATTTACTCACTCTCATGTTACAAACCTGTATGACTTTTTCCATGAAACACAAAAGGAGAATGACAGCCTCAGTCACAATTCACTTTCATTGAAAAAAAAAATTCCATAAAAATGGATGGTGACTGAGGATGACATGTCACCTAGTATCTCCTTATGTGTTCTACAGAAGAAAGAAAATCTTACAGGTTTGGAACAACTTGAGGGTTAGTAAGTTATGACAGAATTGTTATTTTTCAGTCAACTATTCCTTTGACACTTGACTTAAATTTAATATCTGGTATATCAGAGGGCGCTATGTGAGACATCGACTTTTAGTGCACGTCTGTCATCACTGACAGTACATTTAGATTTAGGGCATTCATTTGCTCGGATCTCTTTGCACTTTGTCAGAGCTTGTCTTTAATGACTGTACCACTGGGTGCCATGTTTAAGATTTCTTTTCTCCCTAAGTCTAAAGCATTTGATTTTAATAAAGAGACAACCACCTCTAACTCTCCCTTGAGTACTGTTAAAATGAGGCAGTTCAGACAATTCATCAAGAAAGGCTATTTTAAATCTGGACATAATAATTAGTTATTCTGTTATAATTGAGAATTTGCCTATTGATGCAGTAATTATAAGATCTCAGACCCTTTGGCTGCCATCAGCACAGTAATGAGAACATCAGAGGCCAATTGAAATCACTCTACAGTGTTTTGCACATTAACTCAAGCAAAAATGTAATTTGACCTCCCTTCAATGGCATTCGGGGTGACCAGTAGTTCAATACGACTACTTCAAATGTACAGGAAAGTAAAAATCAGTGGAAACTTACAAGCGAAGCGAATCCATTTTGTTATGGTGTCATGGGTGATGTAGTTCAACTCCAAAAACTCAGATTAAGTGATGTGGACAGGATGTCATTGCATAGGAAATTGCATACAGCCTTCCTACTGAAGGGCAACAGTAAGAAGTCTCAAAAACCAGCTTTTCCAAAGACAAGTTGGTGGAACTAATGCCTACTTCATTGCTTAGGTCTAAGCAGCCTACTTCAGCTCTCACTCCATTGCTCTTATCACCCTACATTTGTTCGTTGATTGAAAAACAAGACTGCAATTATCCTCAATGTGTCATCCTTGAGCGAGTGAAAACGGGGAATAAAACCTTCATCTCCATTGATTAAGCTCAGGCTGCCTTGAGTTTCTCAGTGTCGCCCCATTTCACGGCTAAACTTGGACCAGAAATCACAAACAGGGATCGATACAAAAAACCCCTTGACATCAACATGAGCTGTTTGAGATTGTTGCGGCGATGCTCCCTGCACGTTTCAACCTCATCATTTACTCTTGTCTCGTCTATGCCTGCATCAGAAATCCAATTGGAATGCATTTGGCTTCCTTGATGTGTAAATTTCTCTATGGTTAATACATGAGCTTAGGTATCATCTGCTTACCTGTTACAAACATTCTCAACAGCTACAGTTGAAGTCATAAGTTTACATACACCGTAGCCAAATATATTTAAACTCAGTTTTTCACAATTCCTGATATTTAATTGTAGAAAGCATTCCCTGTCTTAGGTCAGTTAGGATCACTTCTTTATTTTAAGAATGTGAAATGTCCTAATAGTAGAGAGAATGATTTATTTCTGCTTTTATTTCTTTCATCACATTCCCAGTGGGTCAGAAGTTTAACCCTCTGGGGTCTGAGGGTATTTTGGGCCCTGGAGAAGTTTTCACATGCCTTGACATTTGTGCTTTTTTCAGTTGCTTAAAAACACATTAATGGCTAATGTCTGATAACAGTATTCAGCACAAACAGGGCTACAATAATATGTGAGCAACATGTGTGTACATGTTTGTATTTTTGAGAAAATAACGTTTATGTTTTGAAAAAACTAAAATTTTAAGTCACTGAAATAAGGTCATTTAACACACACTAAACATGTGTCCACAAGTCTTTTGAGAACTGGATCTTGTAGCCTAGAGTTTTTTGCTACAAAATGATGTGAAAACCATCCTGATCACTCATTCATGCAAAACAATATAGTAATTTAACTTTTTAAGACAATTTTAGTGTTGAAAGGTAATATGCGAGGAGGCGTGAATGATCATGAATATTAAGGTGATTCACAGACAATGAGAGAGACAATGACCCCACCCCTGGGCCTATCAATGAGGAATGTGACAGAAAAATAATGAATGTGAGGAGACTTAATGATCAAAATCAAGTTTTAAGTTAAAAGAAGTAATCTGGCTATACATTTTCTTTACATAAAGACTTTACTTAATTTTAGACCCACACTACTATTAAAAGAAGTCTCTTCTGCTCACCAAGACTGGATTTATTTGATCCAAAATACAGAAAAAATATTGATATTCTGAACTTTTTACAATTTAAAAGAACAGTTTTCTATTTAAATATATTGTAAAATGCAATTTGTGATCAAAGCATAATTTTCATCATCATTACTGCAGTCTTCAGTGTCACATGATCCTTCAGAAATCATAATAATATGCTGATTGTCTAATATGGGCATATTTAAATTGCATTTTACTCATTTAACCCGAACACATATTTGCAAGCACAAGCTTTGTTGATGATAATGAGGCATTATAAACACTAGATAAAATATTATCTAAACATTCATATTATTTTTATATCATATTACATATCATATTTATATCATACAGCATACAATTTAAATACCTGCTTTAGCCGAAACATCATTTAAATGTAACTAAAACTTGCTTATTAGGACATATTTCAAATGTCAATACTCTGAATCCTGGCTGGCAAGTCTAGAATCACTCCCACTAGTAAAATAAAAGTTAAAAAGTTTAATGCCAACTAATGAAAACAAATTTACTTACTCGTCTGAAATTGTATCCTCGGCTGAATCAAGTCTCTCTTCAAAATACAAAGTCCCGCTCTTCTTCTGAGGAAAATCTAAAATTTAATTACAATCCAGGAGCTTTCTTGCCAGTGTATCATTACAAACACGCAGAAAAATGAACGACATTTGTTTACAACCTCACAGTCAGGGGGCGTGTACATTTGCATTGATCGTCTCAGCACATTAGCATATGAATGGCGCGCTCTGCTGGTGGGTGTGATCACATTACAGATAATTAGATGGACCGGTAAAAACGGAACATTGCTTTGTTTCAAACAGATTGCATTGCAGGAGCATATTTGTTTTAAATTTGAATTGTTTTATTAAAAAGTAGACATTTAAAGCTTTCTTTAGACATATGTTTCATGTTTGTGTGAGAAGTATTCGAGGAGTTTCAGTTCATTTTTGTGACGTGTTTCAGATAAATGCTCTCAAACCCAGAGCCTGCTGAAAGCTCACCCTTTTTATTTTCTTTATTTTACAAAAGCACAATGCTTCATTGTTATTATGAGTGTACACAAATAAAAGTAGATCCTTTATAGTCTCTAATGATGTCTTACACTTATCTGTATGCCCAAAAATGACAGAGTATTCTAAGTTGTTTCTGCTGTAATGACGAAAATATCCAGCAGGACGTGCCGGCGCGTCCATTGACCCCAGAGGGTTAAATACACTTTGTTAGTATTTTGAAGCATTGCCTTTAAATTGTTTATCTTAGGTAAAAAAATTTGGGTAGCCTTTCACAAGCTATTCACAGTATAAGTTGCTGGAATTTTGGCCTGTTCCTCCAGACAGAACTGGTGTAACTGCGTCAGGTTTGTAGGCCTCCTTGCTCGCACATGCTTTTTCAGTTCTGCCCACAAATATTCTATTGGATTGAGGTCAGGGCTTTGTGATGGCCACTCCAATACCTTTACTTCGTTGACCTTATGCCATTTTGCAATTTTGGAGGTATGCTAGAGGTCATTGTCCATTTGGAAGTCCCATTTGCGACTGAGCTTTAACGTCCTGGCTGATGTTTTGAGATATTGCTTCAAAATATCCACATAATTTTCCTTCCTTATGATGCCATCTATTTTGTGAAGTGCACCAGTCAATCCTGCAGCAACGCACCCCAACAACATGATGTGGTCACCCCCATGTCTCACTGTTAGGATGGTGTTCTTCTGCTTGCAAGTCTCACCCTTTTCTCTCCAAACATAATGATAGTCAGTATGGCCAAAAAGTTACATTTTTGTTTAATCAGACCAGAGGACATTTCTCCAAAAAGTAAGATCTTTGCCTCATGTGCACTAGCAAACTGTAGTCTGGCTTTTTTATGGTGGTTTTGGAGCATTGGCTTCTTCCTTGCTAAGCAGCGTTTAAGGCTATGTCAAGATAGGACTCGTTTTACTGTGGATATAGATACTGGTCTATCTGTTTCCACCAGCATCTTCACAAGGTCCTTTACTTCTGGGATTGATTTGCACTTTTAACCCCAAAACTATGTTAATCTCTAGGAGACCGAATGTGTCACCTTCCTGAGCGTTATGATGGCTGTGTGGTCCCATGGTGTTTATAATTTAGTACTGTTGTTTGTACAGATGAACGTGGTACCTTCGGTGTTTGGAAATTTCTCCCAAGGATGAACCAGACTTTTTGAGGTCCACAATTTTTTTTTCTGAGGTCTTTTTTCTTTTGGCTGATTTCTTTTGATTGCCCCATGATATCAAGCAAAAAGGCACTGAGTTTGAATATGGGCCTTAACCCTCTGGGATCGACGGACGTGCCGGCGCATCCTGCTGGATTTTTTTTGTCATTAAAGCGGAAGCAACATAAAATTCTCCATCATTTTGAGTCATATAGATAAGTCTAAGACATCATTAGAGACTATAAAGGGTCTACTTTTATTTGTGTACACTCACAATAACAACAAAACCTTGTGCTTTTGTAAAATAAAGAAAATAAAAAGGGTGAGCTTTCAGCAGTCTCTGGGTTTGCGAGTATATATCTGAAACACGTCACAAAAATTTACTGAAACTCCGCAAATACTTCTCACACAAACATGAAACATATGTCTAAAGAAAGCTTAAAATGTCTACTTTTAAATAAAACAATTCAAATTTAAAACAAATATTCTCCTCCAATGTAATCTGTATGAAACAAAGCGATGTTCAGTTTTTACTGGCTCAGCTAATTTATCTGTAATGTGATCACACCCAACAGCAGAGCGCACCATTCATACGGTAATGTGCTGAGGCGATCAACGTAAATGCCCCGACTTGGTCTTAAAAACAACAAGTTTGTTAATTTTTCTGCACATTTGATAGACAGCATGATACACAAGTGAGAATACTCCTGGATAGTGACGAAGGGTTACAATTTTCCTAAGAAGAAGAGCGGGACACTGATGAACGTTTGTATTTTGAAGAGAGACTTGATCCAGCCGAGGATACAATTTCGGATGAGTAAGTCATCTAATTTTCAAAAGTTGACATGCTATTTTATATAAACTTGAACATATTTTACTAGTGGGGCTGTTTCCAGACTTGCCAGCCAGGATTCAGAGTATTGAATATGTTCTCATAAAGTATAATATATGTCCTAATAAGCAAGTTTTAGTTAAATGTAAATGTTGTTTTGGCTAAAGCAGGTATTTAAATTGTATGCTGTATGATATAAATATGATATATAATATGGTATAAAAATAATATGAATGTTTAGATAATATTTTATCTAGTGTTTATAATGCCTCATTATCATCAACAAAGCTTGTGCTTGCAAATATGTGTTCAGGTTAAATGAGTAAAATGCAATTTAAATATGCCCATATTAGACAATCAGCATATTATTATGATTTCTGAAGGATCGTGTGACATTGAAGACTGCAGTAGTGATGATGAAAATTATGCTTTGATCACAAATTGCATTTTACAATATATGCAAATAGAAAACTGTTCTTTTAAATTGTAAAAATATTTCAAAATATCACAGTTTTTACTGTATTTTGGATCAAATAAATGCAGTCTTTGTGAGCTGAAGAGACTTCTTTTATACGGTAGTGTAGGTCTAAAATTAAGTAAAGTCTTTATGTAAAGAAAATGTATAGCCAGATTACTTCTTTTAACTTAAAACTTGATCTGTCACATTCCTCATTGATAGGCCCAGAGGAGGGGTCTTTTTTCTCCTCAGGTGTGAAATACATCCATATTCATGATAGTTCACGTCTCCTCGCATATGACCTTTCCAACACTAAAAGTGTCTTATTAAAGTTCAATTACTATATTGTTTTGTATGAATGAGTGATCAGGATGGTTTTCACATAGTTTTGCAGCAAAAACTCTTGGCTACAAGACTTGTGGACACATGTTTAGTATGTGTTATATGGCCTTATTTCAATGACTTAAAAATTTAGTTTTTTCAAAAACCACGCATAAACGTTATTTTCTCAAAAATACAAACATGTTCACACATGTTGCTTACATATTATTGTAGCCCAGTTTGTGTTGAATACAGTGTTATCAGACATTAGCCATTAATGTGTTTTAAGAAAATGAAAAAAGCACAAATGACAAGGCATGTCAAAACTTCTCCAGGGCCCAAAACACCATCAGACCCCAGAGGGTTAAGCGTCACAAGTAAGGGAAAGGAACTGTTTTGCATATGTCTTAAGGGTAAAAATAATAATAATATTAATAATAAATTCAAACATAACTTTTCATGATTCTGGCTTTGTTCAATGTTTTTTGAGAGTATAGAATCATGTATTAGAATTCAGAACCATAAATTTGAATATTTAAAATATTAAATTTTCATAAAATACTGGACATATATATATCTGATTATTTGAAAAAATAATACAAAATTAATTGATTATCAAAATAAACCAATACATTGGTCCATCCCTATAGACAACTGATAGCAATAGATGCCATAGTCAATTTATTTCCATTTCACATTGATGCTTCCTTTGAATCGTGCCTCCATTCATGTGTGAGACTAATAATTTTGCTGATTTTTGTATGCATGCATGCAACTTATCTCTTTGACGTCTCTTACAGAGCATTAAAAACTGGTGTTAGCTTGTGCATAATTGAGTAGCATTCATGGGACTATCCCAATATTTTTGTGGGTAAGCAAATCCTGTCTGTGTTTACAATACAGAGAGCAATTTGGTCAGGATTAATACTGCGTGAGCGTGTGTGCCCGTCAGTAAATTTGTTTACATTGCGAGTGAGTCGGCTTAATGATGATACTCTAGAAGGCTGCGGCATGTGTGTTAACTAGGAAACTCTGGGAGAGTCCACATCTCAGATCCTAACCACACTGTGTGGGTGTGCTGAATATCAATTGCCTGTTGTGCTCTCCTTGTCTGCCCCTGAAAGAGAGAGAGAGAGAGAGAGAGAGAGAGAGAGATGTTAGTCAATTAGTGTTTGCATGTTCTCATACATAGGTAGCTTATGCAGTTTTCTTGTTTATTAAACTTGCATGGTTGCATTGTTTATTTTATTGCTTATTGTGTGTTTTAAATGTGGGTAGAGGCTCAAGAGCGTGTAGGAACCTAGGTCAGGATGTGTGTTGGTGCGTGAGTAGGTGGATGGTTCACCAAGTAGAGTCGAGTGTGTATCCTGTGTGGGTGATTTTGTACACCAATGTCAGGGAGTCACTTAGCTCTTGGTTTTGTAATTGTCCACTGCCTGGTTTTTGTACACATATAAATATGTGTAAGTGTTTCCCACTAAAATACACACTCAGTATTGTATGTGGAGGACACCTAATGAGCAACACTGTGTGTGGGTGTAAGAGACAGAATTAGTTTATGTTGCCCTGTAGTATATTGCTGCTCAAGCTCTGCGTCAATGGAAAGTCCCAGATGAAAATGCACAGAATGTGGGAAGTGTGTGTTTTATGATCAATGCAAAGGCTATGTTCGGAATGGAATATTAGTATACTGTTTACTGCCGAAGTCCCTGCAAGGCAAGTCAGGTCACTCACTGGCTATGTCCGTAACGCATCTGGGCAGCCTGATAAAGGCTCTTTTCTTTGGAGACTAGTACAGGTCCTATACACTTTAAAAGGGAAATTCTGACAGCTTAAACGATTGGTCAAGATTATGAGAAAATAACATATTTCAAATCAGCTGTAAAATAAATTGTGCTTTTTTAGCTCAAATTCGCCAAAAATGCTACTTGTTTCATCTCATCCTATACTTTCTCTGTAGAAAAATTTAATACAATGCACAGTATACATTTTGAATAGTACTTTTTTCAAAAATAGTTCTTTCTGAACTAACAGAGTGTGTATTTAAATTTATTTTAAAATACACAGCTGCAAGGTTATGATGCATAGATTTGCATTAACAGCAACTTAAAGATTCAAAGCAACTGTGTTGCACATAAATAAAAGAGAAAATGAAGGGAAAAAAGGAAGAATACAAAAGATAGATATAGACAAACGGTTTTAAAATGAAGAGCGGCATAAGAGGAGGTGGTAGGAGTCCATTTAAGAAAGATAGAGGGAAAATACTAAGATTGATGGAGAGACTGAGTGGGGAGGGAAAGACACAATGGATGCAGTGAGAATGTTAATGTTGTGTCAGACAGTTGAGACTCTTCATAGACCATACTTCCTCAAGACATTGCAACAAACACACACACATACACACACATTGAGATGTGCTCTGATAACAAGGGCCACCTATTCTTATACATTCAACCTGCCAGACCTGCCAGATTCACATTCTAATATACACGACACTCACTTGTCACATTATTAGGAACACTATGGTCCTAATAAAGTGCCCGACATGGTTTTCTGCTAGGTTTGACGTGTTGTACATTCTGAGGTGCTATTCTGCTCACTACAATTGTACAGGAGGTTATCTGAGTTACCGTAGCCTTTCTGTCAGCTCAAACCAGTCTGACCATTCTCTGTTGACCTCTCTAATTAACAATGCCGCTCACTGGATGTTTTTTGTTTTTGGCTCAATTCTGAGTAAACTCTTGAGATTGTTGTGAGTGAATATCTCGAGATCAGCAGTTACAGAAATTACTCAAACAATCCCATCTGTCACCAACAATCATGCCATGGTCGAAATCACTGAGATCACATTTTTCCTCATTCTGATGGTTGATGTGAACATTGCCTGAAGCTCCTGACCTGTATCTGCAGTATTTTATGCATTTAACTTCTGCTACCTGATTGGCTGATTAGATAATCACCTGAATAAGTAGGTGTATAGGTGTTCTTAATAAAGTGCTCAGTGAGTGTATAAGACACACACTGGCTGTGTCTTGTTTGGAAGGCTGCATGCTATGTAGGACACATCCTTTGAATGCTGCAGTATACCAAGCATCCTCCTTTAAACAAATCTCGTTTAAACGAGACGGCCTTCATAGGACTAACAGAAACATAAAATAAAATTTTTGCAATGACATTATGCCACTCTTTGAGTGAGAAGTGAACAAAGTCCCTTTAGAAGGGAATGTATGAGGTACATTTTAGGAGAGTTATAATTAGGTCTGCACAATTAATCAAAATTAAATCGAAACCACGATATGACCTTGTGTGATTATTAAATTGCAAAGGCTGCGATTTAATTAAATAAATAAATAGTCTGCTCCCTTCAAAGTTTATTTGTGCTGCTCAGTCCAGTCTATATTAAATTAACGCATTGTTACAGTGTTTTCAGAGCGGTTCTGTGCTCCACAACTCCCGCTCATGCTTGGAGTAACCTGAAGTGCTCTTGAGTTCGGTTCCGTTTGCTTAAGTGCACTAAATGCTTTATTTACACTAAAATGGTGCATCCTGCTTGAAGCGTGGATGGTAACATTTGGATATGAAGAAGACTTTGTTTCACTGTTTATATATTTATTTGTTTGTGGGTGAACTGAAAAAAGGTCTCATCGCAATATTTTTCGAAATAATCACAATATGACTTTTTGTCCAAATCGTGCAGCCCTAGTCATAATGATGTAAAGAGAAAAGAAAATAGACTTTACAAGGTGTACCTTTAGTCTAATACTTTATTGTAATTATATATTAATATAAATATACATGTTATATACCCCACACCCGTCTACTGAGGTACTTCAACTTGGGAATTATCATTCCTTGCGTTTGAGCATCATATATACGGGCAAATTGGTGTCATTGTTTTTTAAACATTTCCGCTGAAGCAAATCAGTACCATCTTATGGTTTGTTTTGTGTGCTGGTCCCCCTGCATGGAATGCTGGTGTGCTGGTATTCCAACCAGGCTTTTAAACTAGCCTAAACAGCTTCACAAGCTAGGTTTTGGTCCACCAGCTAGACCAGAACCAAACCAGCACTAACCAGCATAAACCAGCCTAGACCAGAATGGGAATGGCATGCTGGTAAAGCTGGTCTTTTCAGCAGGAGAGATATGCATATTTAGAAGGATAGTAGATTGAAGTAGTCTTCAATCCAAATCATCAGTATCTAAAAACCGTGATGCCCTCCACTGATTGTGGATCATTGTAATCAAGCTTTGATGGCCGGCTGCAGCCTGTTATACTTCCATTTCACAAACCTGCAATCACACTGTTGTTATGACATACACACATGTACATTACAAGTTAAAGCTATGTCAAGATTGTGAAATTTCTGACAAGACCTGTCACAGTGTAGATTCAGCTTACAGACAGAATAAAGAAGACAAGCTGCAAAAATAGAAGGTGAAAGATTGAGAGAGAGAGAGAGAGAGAGAGAGAGAGAGAGAGAGAGAGGAAAATGAGAAAAGGTTAGAGATTTTTAGATGTTCATGATTGTAAGAAGAGAGAAGACGTCCTGTCGTTCATATAAAACTGTTATGTCTCCTGGTCAATGGACAATGACAGGTAAGGTTATATTCATAGAGCAGAGATGGACTAAAGCAAATAAAGATTAATAGAAAAGGAACAGGAGGGATATCACTTCGAGAGGAATACTAAACTAAAAAAAGATATGTGTTGGACAGAATACTGAGAACATTTTAGGTAGGCCTGCATGGAAAATATGAGACAGATTTTCACAATACTGGTTCCAATCATTTGAAAATTTCTATGAATCTGCCAGTCCTTGCATGTTTGTTTTATTAAATATTTTAACAAATTTTATCATTTACAAATGACAGTTTATATGGCTTCCAGATCAATTGTACATTGGAGATGGAAGGTCAAGTTCAGTATGCAATGCATGCAATGTGCTCAGGTTGAAATTGGGTGATTCTTATAAAACCTGTCAAGAAATTCCAGGTCTTATTCAACCCCAAATTAATACAAAAATATTAAATTATATGTTACATGAAAAAAATAAAGCCAACATTTAGGATGAATATGATTTTTTTGCATTGTGACATTATTTTCAGGAAACTAGGGCACATTTACCCACAAATTCTCATTACCGTAACGCAGACGTCTTAGTATTTTTAACTATTGCTTTTTCTTTTACTCTTTGCTGTTGTACAATTATTATTTTTTTAATTAAAATCAGCGAAAATTAAATGCAGTACCAAGAGATGACTACTATTATGTATTATTTATTATGGTTTATTTTTTATTTGTAAAATATAATTTCTTATTTGTTTCTTCTTGATTTTGGAGTAAAACAGGACCAAGACCAAAACCAATTTTAATGTAGTATATATGTGTGTGTGTGTGTGTGTGTGTGTGTGTGTGTGAGTGTGTGGAAACCATGTATTGAGTATTTTAAACTTAAGCATATATCCTACTCTGTTTTACTGATATGCAATGTTAAGACCTTGTTGAATGTGTGCCCCTGAATGTTTAAGTAAGTCTGTGATACATGATTTATTTTGAGATTGTGTGGGTTTGTTTTGGTATGGGGATATGTTATTCATTTTATTTGTTCAGGTCTTGAAAAAGGACTTAAAAAGTCTTAAATTTGATTTTAAAAACTCTGCAGCAACCATGTCATGACAATGGGCTCCACAGTGTCATAACTTTAAAAAATATTAAAACCAATGTAAATGTGATAAGTGGATTTTTTAGAGAAAGCACTAAAATAAGCACTTTATTACTCAGACAAATAACATGTCCATGTTTACATAAGGAGGAATATTCCAAATAGATTAATACTCTATGGAGCATTTAAACCTTTATTGAGCATTTTAACTTTTTTTTTAATAAATTCTATCGCTGATATTGATTATAAATTTGGTCAACAGGTGAGGAATTTAACATTGTGCTCAGATTTAGGCTATAAATAAATACAGTTAATCCGGAAAGTATTCATGCCACTTCTATTTTTCCACGTTTTGTTATGTTACAGGCTTATACCAAAATGGATTAAATTTATTATTTTCCTCAAAATTCTACAAACAACACCCCATAATGACAACGTGAAAGAAGTTTGTTTGAAATCTTTTCAATTTTATAAAAAATTAAAAACGAAAAAAAAAAAAAAAAAAAAATCACATTACAGAAGTATTCACAGCCTTTGCTCAATACTTTGTTGAAGCACCTTTGGCACCAATTACAGCCTCAAGTCTTTTTGTGTATGATGCTACAAGCTTGGCACACCTATTTTTGGGCAGTTTCTCCCATTCTTCTTTGCAGGACCTCTCAAGCTCCATCAGGTTGGATGGGGAGCGTCAGTGCACAGCCATTTTCAGATCTCTCCAGAGATATTCAATCGGGTACAATCTGGGCTCTGGCTGGGCCACTTAAGGACATTCACAGAGCTGTCCCATAGCCACTCCTTTGTTATTTTGGCTGTGTGCTTAGGGTCGTTGTCCTGTTGGAAGATGAACCTTCGCCCCAGTCTGAGGTCCAGAGCGCTCTCATGCATTCATCTTTCCCTCGATCCGGACTAGTCTCCCAGTTCCTGCCGCTGAAAAACATCCTCACAGCATGATGCTGCCACCACCATGCTTCACTGTAGGGATGGTATTGGCCAGGTGATGAGCGGTGCCTGATTTCCTCCAGACATGACACTTGCCAGTCAGGCCAAAGAGTTTAATCTTTGTTTTATCAGACCAGAGAATTTTGTTTCTCATGGTCTGAGAGTCCTTCATATGTCTTTTGGCAAACTCCAGGCAGGCTGTTATGTGCCTTTTACTGAGGAGTGGCTTCCGTCTGGCCACTCTAACATACAGGCCTGATTGGTGGAGTGCTGCAGAGATGATTGTTCTTCTGGAAGGTTCACTTTTCTCCATAGAGAAATGCTGGAGCTCTTGTCAGAGTGACCATCGGGTTCTTGGTCACCTCCCTGACTAAGGCCCTTCTCCCCCGATTGCTCTGTTTGTCCCGGCGGCCAGCTCTAGGAAGAGTCCTGGTGGTTCCAAACCTCTTCCATTTATGGATGATGGAGGCCACTGTGCTCATTGGGACCTTCAATGCTGCAGATATTTTTCTGTACCATTCCCCAGATACTTCATGGCTTGGTTTGTGCTCTGACATAGATATAGGCAGGTGTGTGCCTTTCCAAATCATGTCCAATCAACTGAATTTACCACAGGTGGACTCCAATCAAGTTGTAGAAACATCTCAAGGATGATCAGTGGAAACAGGATGCACCTGAGCTCAATTTTGAGTGTCATGACAAAGGCTGTGAATACTTATGTACATGTGATTTTGTTATTTTTTTATATAAATTTGCAAAGATTTCAAACAAATTTCTTTCACGTTGGGGTATTGTTATGGGGTATTGTTTGTAGAAGTTTGAGGAAAATAATTAATTGAATCCATTTTGGAATAAAGCTGTAACATAAATGTGGAAAAAGTGAAGTGCTGTGAATATTATCCGGATGCACTGTACATGAATCATGTGTGAATTGTGTGACACATTAACATAGACATTTCAAGAAGTGGAAAGTGTACATGATGTTGTATCTTAGTTTGTTATACTTGACAAGCTACAGGCATGCACAATTAATAAAGACCAAAATAAGACTGCTCCCATCCGATCTAAAATCACAATGTGCACATTTTCTTTCATAAGGTTTACTAGTTTTATTCACTAATTGGCTCCCATTTAGCTTTAACTTGTGTAGATATATTTAAATGACTTCTGAATGAATAAAGTTTGCCAAATCACTATCTGGAGTGTCAGAATCTCACTATTTTCCACTGATATTTAACATGTAAATAATGAAAATGAATTATGAGTGAGATATACAGTATTAGTATTGCCATTGAACAGATTGCCTGCGAACTCTCACTTATAAATTCAACATGAAATGATCTGTGTTCAGCAGCCCCACCCTCTCCCCTCATTAGGCATCTCATCAGCAGTCAGTCGTCTCATGGATAATTTATGAATGCAGCGTTTTGGTTAATTTTGCAGGCAGTGCAGGTTTGCTCTTTAGCGTGCACGCCACACAAGGGAGGTTAGCATTAACTCATTGTCTACTCTGATTTCACAGCCCAAAGTAACAGTGCCATTTTAAGATAAAGTCAATTCCAACAGATACCTACAATGATGAGTCTCAGGTGCTTGATAGCTCACAGATGCCCATTTCTAAACAACCTTTTAGTGGGATTTGGTAAGCTGCTAGGTTACTAAATTATTTATCCAGCTTTCCACTGACCCACAGGGTAACCCTGTTAACAATCACACTTTTAATCAGAGCACTTCTGTTGAGAGTATGTGGATAGACTGATAACTGATGACGATAGGCTGAGTGGATCAGTGTCGGGAAAATGAGACTTTATGCTAACAAATTACAATGCACTACTCACCTGCACAGTGCAGTTACCAGTTATGGTGAAAGTAATGCTGAAATGGCTTCTAGCTGTACAAATAAGAAAGGAATCTTCATGGTTTTTATTGAAAGGGTTAGTTTCCGACATAATTTATTTGAATTTATTTCTTCTGTGGAACACAAAAAGGTAGAATTTTCCCAAAGCAATTTTCCATACAATGAAAGTGAACAGGGTTTGGATGAAAAACTCATAAAAACAGCTGAAATGTAGTTGTGCAGTTCTTCTTAAATGTTATTTGTGTTTGTCCATATTCAAATATGGTTCTCAATGCACCAGGTTTGGCAATAATGATAAACAGCATTGGTTGTTGTGTGTAGTAAACTGATTGTATGTTTTTTCTTTTTCTTTTTGAAGCTTGAAAGCAACTTGGAGCGGGTTTGAGTAAAGTGAGGTTAAGTAATTGACGACAGAGTTTTCATTTTGGGTGAATTATTCGTTTAACCTCATTCTATAACAGTAGACAGTTTGATTATCATCTAGAACCATTTTGTTTGGCCTTTTAGTCATCTTTATTAAATATGTATGGACAGGAGTGGGAGAAAAGAGGAAAACATGATCAGCAAATTGCAGAAGTTGGACTTGAACTTGCATTGCCCACATGAACACCATAGCACACTTTGTCAGAGCATAAGAGTTGACCACTAGGGTCTGAAAAGTCTAGACCCACTTTTACAAGCCCTTCAACACCTGGTGAGGAGCACAGGGGTGAAGAATTACAACCCATATCTTGAGTATTTCATCAACCTGCAAGCTCATCTGTCTCCCCCAGTGCATCGCATATTGCAAGCAAACTGGGGGAGACAGGGGTTTGTGTACTTTGTAGTATACTGAGTGTGAGTAAGTGTAAATCCACAAGGGCTTCTGCAGTTTTTTCTCCTTGCAACTTTCAAAGCTACCGTGGTCTTGACCTATGGAGGTAGACGATTAGCATCAGCAATCATTGGCATTCAGTTCCAGTTCTGAATTCCCCAGTTTCACTCAAACTCCCACTTCCCACTTGACAGAGGACCACAGGTTAAAGGCAAGGGGAATGCTCTATCACGACTAGATTTGATCCAATTAAGTACAGATTTAATCAGGCTTGTGTTTCAGGGGGTGAATGCGGAATGCGATCTGCGCTGTAATTGCAGACTCCTCGGAATGAGCCGTGAGTTTCCTACTTGGCATGGTGAATGGCGGAGATTGCGGGTGGGAGGGTTGGGCCATGATCCAATCCAACTTGTCAGTAGTATCCACTGGGATTTTTTGGTCGCCGTCTTTTTCTGATTAATGAGCTAGGTAACTAGGTTCTGGTTTAATAAGAATCTGCAGCTGAGCCTGAAAGGAAGGCGAAGAGGATGGGTTTTGGGTTTGGAATGTGAATGGTGGAATTATATGGTGCAGCAGTTCTGGAAGTAAAAACCCCATTCATTTCCTCCAAAGACAATATATTTTTTAACAAAAACGTATAAAGCTTTTAAGAAAACCCTGCGACGATCCCGTAGAAGCCATAAGTGTGATTTAATTGTCATTTGTTTATTTTTAATTGACAAATTTGCAATGAAGAACTATAATTGAAGTCAGCAAACTATAGTTTTGGCAAGTCGTTTAGGACATCTTTGTGCATGGCACAAGTAATTTTTCAAGCAATTTAATTTTGCGGACAGATTGTTTCACTTTTAATTGACCATATCACGATTCCAGTGGGTCAGAAGTTAACTGTGCCTTTAAGCAGCTTGGAAAATTCCAGAACATTATGTCAAGCCTATAGGCAATTAGCCAATTAGCCTCTGATATGCTAATTGGCAAGATGGAGTCAGTTGGAGGTGTACCTGTAAAAGTATTTTAAGGCCTACTTTCAAACTCAGTGCCTGTTTGCTTGACATCATTGGAAAATCAAAAGATATCAGCCAAGACTTCCACATGGCTGGCTCATCCTTGGGAGCAATTTCCAAATGCCTGAAGGTACCACGTTCATCTGTACAAACAATTCTATGCAAGTGTAAACACCATGGGACCACACAGCCAACATACCGCTCATGAAGGAGACGCATTCTGTCTCCTGGAGATGAAAATAGTTTGGCGTGAAAAGTTCAAATCAATCCCAGAACAACAGCAGAGGACCTTGTAAAGATGCTGGTGGAAACAGGACATGTACCTATATCAACAGTAAAACAAGTCCTATATTAAAATAACCTGAAAGGCTGCTCAGCAAGGTAGAAGCCAATGCTCCAAAACTGCCATAAAAAAAAACAGTCTACAGTTTGCAAGTGCACATAGGGACAAATATCTTACATTCTGGACAAATTTCCTCTGGTCTGATGAAACAAAAATGTTAATTTTTGGCCAAAATGACCATAGTTATGTTTGGAGGAAAAAGGGTGAAGCTTGCCAGCCGAAGAACACCATCCCAACCGTGAAGCATGGGGGTGGCAGCATCATGTTGTGGGGGTGCTTTGCTGCAGGAGGGACTGGTGCACTTCACAAAATAGATGGCATCATGAGGATGGAAAATGATGTCGATATATTAAAGCAAAATGTCAAGACATCAGCCATGAAGTTAAAGCTTGGTTGCAAATGGGTCTTCCAAATGGTCAATGACCCCAAGCATACCTCCCAATTTGTGTCAAAATGGCTTAATGACAACAAAATCAAGTTATTGAAGTGGCCATCTCAAAGCCCGGACCTCAATCCGATAGGAAATTTCTGGGCAGAACTGAAAAATGTGAGCAAGCAAGGAGGCTTACAAACCTGACTCAGTTACACCAGTTTTTTTCTGGAGGAATGTGACAAAATCCCAACAACTTATTGTGAAAGCTTGTGGAAGGATACCCAAAATGTTTGAACCAAATATGAACAAATTGTATGCAAACTTATGACCCACTGGGAATGTGATGAAAGAAATAAAAGCTGAAATAAAGCTGACATAGTCTCTCTACTATTATTCTGATATTTCACATTCTTAAAATAAAGAAGTGATCCTAAATGACCTAAGACAGGGAATGTTTTCTATGATTAAATGTCAGGAATTGTGAAAAACTGAGTTTAAATGTATTTGGCTAAGCTGTATGTAAACATTTACATTTATGCATTTGGCAGACGCTTTTATCCAAAGTGACTTACAGTGCACTTATTACAGGGACAATCCCCCGGAGCAACCTGGATTTAAGTGCCTTGCTCAAGGACACAATGGTGGTGGCCGTGGGGATCGAACCAGCGACCTTCTGATTACCAGTTATGTACTTTAGCCCACTACACCAACACGCAACATTACCTGCTTCTGTCGTGACTCCCAAGCAGTGATGAACATTAATGCTGAAGCTGTAAGTCAGTTCCTCAGCTGTAGTGTGGTAATAATACACTCCAAGCTATCATGAAGCGATGCTGTTATTCGGACATGCTATCGGACATATTCTTAGCGTATTTCACTCACGTTCAAGCGTTTTGTAGTCTGAGAGAAAACTGGAGGATGCCAGTTTCATTCTTTAATATTCTTGGAGAACACTTATCTGACACAGAAACTGTATTCTACTTTGCCACGTTGAAAGTTTATGTCTCCTCCCAACTCAGAAACTTGGGTAACAGGTTGACGCGGTGAGCGTGTTGGAGAAATCCATCTGTCACGACTCTCAGCTATGATCAGCAGAAATGCTGTTAGTTTAACTCTGTTTCTCAACCATAGTGTAGGACTAATCCAAGCAATCAAGAAGTGAGCAACAAGCCGATGACATCAATGAAACTCTCACTGACTGACAGAGCAGACTCTCAAAGGCAACTGCACTCGCTCGTAACACATTATAGGCATCTTTTTGTCACCACCTGATGGCTGAATCTTGTCACAGGGATGAATCAAAATCCCCACATCTAGCTGCTCTACACTTTAGTTTGGAATGCACAAACTCAAGCGGGGTAATACAAGCAGTGAAGTATCCCAGTGCTGATATGACTCCTTTATCAGCACTCTTGAAACAACTCTCGTCCAATCAGATTCGATAATCAGAACTAACTGTAGTATAAATACTACAGTATACTGTAGTATAGTAATAAATTACTATAAGTCAAAAGTTTTAAATTCTGTAACTTTTTTTAATTACATAATTTCCTGCACATAATGGAACGAGTAGTACAGAGCCTCATAAAAGACATTAAGTATGCAGTTTTGTACTTTTGTCTTTTCCTATTTTCAGTTTTCATTATTTTTATTTTTTTTGCTTCAAATCGAAGTAAAATTTTTAAAAAATCTCTATGGAGAATATTAATGAGAAAAATGTGTCCTGAACTAAGGTAACTAAAGTAAGGTAACTGTTTTCATTCCTAAAGTAGAAATCAGCCTACTTGACTAAATCCGATGCCTCCACTTTCCTTATTCTAGCAAAATAAAAATCTGTCCCAAGACTTGCACAGAGATGATAAACTCTGTTATTGCCTCACTCTCACCGCCTGAGTTAGCACATCTAAACACAATGGGTAATTATGCAAAAAGAGAGAGATGAGCACTAATTCAATGTTGACACAAACACTTAATTATTTAAATAATTAAATGATTGAATTATCGGCCAAACTGGCAGAAGGAAGACAAAAGAGATGATCATCTTTCATTACTAAAAGTGAATACAAGCCTATATCATTTAGGAAAGAGGAGACACGTCTGTGTGTGAGGTTGTGCTAACGGTTGGGGCAAGTTTCAGAGAATCTGTGGGTTTTTCAAAGGAGAAACTGCATTGCTGTGTGAATAGGGCTGGGCAATAAAATGATATCAATATTTATCGCGATAAAAAAACTCCATGATATCGACGATAAGCTTTTAAGTAATTTTCGATATTTAGCCTGTGTTCTACATCTAGACATGTGTGTTGCTAAAAACACTAGCAGTTTGGCTTTCTTGTCGTATGTTTCCACTGGCGTGTAGTGAGCGAGCTCTTTCAATTCCTTCCTATGGAAGACGAGTATCAATCTCGCGAGGGGGATTGTAAAATTGACAGCAGCACTGGGCAAGCGGTTCCCTAGCGTTGAGAGTGGAGTTGTGCAGATTTCTTCCGCTTCAGTGGAAATGCAGCCTCAGACTGTATGAAGTTGCTATTGCCCGCGCTACGCAGGTCAGCCGTATTCTGGATCCGGACCCCAGATTGATTCCATCTTGACGGCAAGACATCATGACGACGGTTACGCCCTCTCCTCGTCTCTAGTGAGCAGCGCGACAAAACAGCAGTGCCGGTTACATCATATCTGATCTTTCTGCTCTGTATTCTTGAATATTTTTCTCTAGCACTGAAACACGCTTCACTGATGCCCTGTCCCAGGCTGCACCCGCATCGTCTTTTCCCCACATGTGCGTTAACATGAGGTGCGTGTTTCCAGAGTTTTCCTTTAATAATATACAGATAGATTTCTGTTCTAATTTTGTGAAATTATTCAAATGTCATCATCTCTGACAAGGATGATTACTATTAAAAGATGATTACAAAACAATTACTAGTTTATAGCCTAGTCTTTCTCACTTTAATGAAAATAGAAAAATGGTCCATTCAGACTTTTACGTTTTCAAAAGTTTCTCTCTGGAGATACCCCTGAACCCCCATACAGTATCATTCCTCAGTCTCAAGGGCTTCTCTGTCCCATACTTGGATATCTGTATGTAAAGAAATATGAAAATAATTTTAATGTAAACAAATAAACATTTTATATATATATACTGTCATCATGTTTCTAAATGAACAGATCATCTTATAACATTCATATCCAACTGCACTATAAAATATTGTAATATTTTCACAGAAGATCCCTCAGACACCACTGCATTGGTGGTGTCTGGGCCCCCAATGCAGTTTTGTAAAGACTATTTAGACTTTTTAGGATTTTGTTTTCTCTTCTTTTTTTGGAAATTAAAAAAAAATGTGCAAATGTGATTCAATATCGTGATTAATATTGATATCAAATGATATGAAAAATAATATTTTATATATATATATATTATTATAATATAAGAATAATATATTTTGCCATATCGCCCAGCCCTATGTGTGAAATGTGGCTCCCTTGTGACATACCTTCTCTCTGATAGAAACTGCAACATCACCCCGTTAGTTTCTGTAAGGGGTGTCTCATCAATGAAGGTTTAGTGATTTAAATTGCCAAATGTTGAGATCATATTTCAGATCATCCTCAATCCAGTTTGACACCATCAATCATGACAGGCGGTTGTAACCACACCGGACTTCAAATATCTGAGATATGTGTGTAAGCAGTTTAAAGAGTTTTGTCTTTTAGTGCCATCTGAATTTTTGGTACAGTAGCCCTTTGGTACTTTATGTAGCCTTGCAGTGATTAAACCATACCTGAAAACAATTGCATGATGACATGATTTGTGGAGGGATATATAATGATCTTGCAACCTGTATAGAATTACAAGAAACATGTTCCAAAATGCTAATACTATGGAGAACTTCTATATATTCTACTATATATACTAAAATGCGTCTATGCCCTTGTGCTGGAACTCAAACATTAAAAGGTTTATGTGATATGTTCAGGTTCAGGGCAATGGAGGAGTCAGGAGGCAGCAAACTGTCTGCATAAGTGTTTTATTTTCTTATTTCCACTCTTGGTGTATAGCGCAGTCACTCTCTGTTAATTTTCCACTCAGGCAATAATTCACTTCCAACATAAACATAAAAGGCTCTGCAAACACTCATTAGATTTTTAACACTCTGAGAACACGCCACTGCTGTACACTCAGTCTCTCTCTCTGCTGGTTCTC
Organism: Moxostoma hubbsi; assembly: GCA_032164185.1. Lineage (NCBI taxonomy): Eukaryota > Metazoa > Chordata > Actinopteri > Cypriniformes > Catostomidae > Moxostoma > Moxostoma hubbsi. Next base: position 33,245,687 of record JAVLUX010000026.1, on the reverse strand, counting down.
CTCTACACTAATGCTCTACCGTGCCTTATCAGGTCTCCCTCCAGCATCACTATAATGAGAGAGAGGTGTTAGAGGAATCACATCCCAGGTGACGAGCCTTACCACTCTCCCTCTACCACAGACAGAGACATGACCATTCCCCCCATGCCACAGGTTAGTTCACAAAAAAATGAAAATTCTGTCTTTTACTCAATCACCATTCTATACAATGAACGTGTATTTTTTCATATAATGAAAGGGAATGGTGATCCTTGTTCAGAGACTTAACACATACAACATACATACTGGCCTAATAAGCTTCACGTATTGCTCCATGTTTTTTCCACCATAAAAGCGGATCCTTGTTCATTGGTTTGCATGACTCCAGCAAGAACCGAATACCAATAAGTGTAATTCAATAAGAATCAAAATATTACAATTATTGCCACACCTGGCTTTACTTGAATGCACAGACATCATCAGAAGCCTTTTTTTCCAGTAGTTACCCAGGTAATTTTGAGTTTAGTTTGAACAAACTGTTTTTTCTGGCTGAAGAAGGTAGGTCGGTTTTTACCTGTGTTCACCACCATTGCAACTTACACCACACGGCTAACCTGCTCCATAGCAGGTTTTATTCTGTGTTACAGATTGCATACTGATGCTGAACCAATCAGCTGTGAGTAAAGTGACATGTCTGATTAAATAAAGTTACTCCTGTATCTCTCACTCGAAATTAAAGCATGCTTCACAGGGAAATGTGTATATATTAAATTAATTTAGTTTTATATACAGTATATTGATTTGATATATTAAACCTACATATTAAGATATTGTAAGATGGTTCAATTGAGATATTGGGGAAACGTTTATCTTTTGAACAGCACATTCAAATGTATTATTGAGTTTCTCTGAATTTATTTACATACTGTACCCATTGTGAGAACCTGATTAGCACTTTAAAGACAAATTTATTGTGCGCCTAGTCTTTGCAGATGAACAAATATACTGGTTAAAATTATATTGTAGACTATCATACAAAGTGACATTGCTTCATTCATTGGCTGTTCCTGGTAAACATCACTCATTCATGTGCACGAGCTTCACGGTTAATCATGAACTCGGTATCAAACTCTTGAGTTGACAGAGAACATTTGTATCACTTCTCTTGAGCTCGTTGAACCCGATCTAAACCAGTTTGACTCTATCTGGTTTTCTTAACCTGAAACTTACTCTAAAACTCTGAGTTGTTAGCCCCCCAGTGGACTAAATGGTAACTGCAAGATGTAGTGAGAGATTCAGAAGGAAGTGTAATTCAGTGCTGCTGAAGGCAGACACATGTGGAAATGAATATTAATTTGTGATATTCAAGTAGTGTTTTTTATATTCAACTAGCTGGTGCAGAACGATTATTAGATTACTCATGCCAAACACAAAAAACATACAGTGAGCAGCAGGTCTGTGGATGAAACGCCTTGTTGGTGAGAGAGGTCAACAGAGATTGAAGGCTACGGTAACTCAGATAGCCACTCTGTACAATTGTAGTGAGCAGAATAGCATCTCAGAATGCATAAAACGTTGAACCTTGAGGCGGATGGGTCACAACAGCAGAAGACCACGTCGGACACTTTATTAGGACCTAATGTTGTGTGTTCCTAATAAAGTGCTACGTGAGTGTATATCAGCATTATATAAATTATATAAATATTGGTATCTGCATTGCTCCTTGAAAAAACAATATCAGACTACAACTAATTTTGTTTTCAGTTTGTAGTATAATGTCTCATTTTTAGACCCGTTTCTTTTCAGTGGACACCTTTTCCACTGAGTGAAACGCAAGTACGGTATATTATTTTCAGTTTGAAGGATGTTTGAAGGAGAACAGACACACATAGGCTTACAGAATGGCAAACATCAACACCAAACTGCTAACGATACAGGAATATTAATGCTGCTGCTAAATATTTAGCCTTTTTATACAACAATTTGGAACACTGCGTCCTTTATCCTTGGGTTGGCACTACTGACTTCTTCCCCTGCGCCACACCAGAGCCATGGTCTATAATTGTATTCAAGATGGGATGAACACAAACAGCCTTCCCTCCTGTTGTGCTCAGGTATGAGTGGCGTAGAGAAAGGTCACGGTAAAAACTTCTCCCCTAGGATCTGCCTCTCTTCAGGGATGAGCTCGGCTCACCTCCTGCCCTGGCCTGATAGCTCAGACTCCCTTTCTTTTTGTTTTTTGAAGTGCGATTGGGCGTCTGGTGCAGCATTCACTTGGCGCTCAGCATGAAGTGCCAAGCGCCGCCCCCCGCACATACATAAACACACTCTAATGCTCGTTAAGCATCTCCTTTTCTGCATTTGCATACATAACAAATAGGAAATTGTGTTCATTTGTATGCAAATGCTTTTGTCCCCAAGGCAGCGCTTTTGAATTCAAAGTTTTACCATCCCATTAATTTGAAATTACTGTCAGGCACAGACATGGGTGTCCATCTTTTTTGTGACTGGGAGAGGACAGATACCGAAGGTGGGGTCCTCGTCCCAAACTGCCGTGTCTGGCTGGTGTTGTTTAATGTGCCATCTGCACATCACCGTCATGATTTGACCGATTCAGTGGTTTACAGATTGATCGGTTGTGCTCTGTTCTGGTTTTCGTCTGAACTATCAGGAGAGGAATATGCAGTGATCTGGCATGATTGATATTGCTCAATATTCTCGAGGACAGGTGAGCTGAGACCTTGGAGGAGATTTGATGGACAGGCTGTTAAGCAGACAAAGAATGGCAAAGGACATTGCTCAATATCTTGGCAGAGGGTGTTTGATCATGACTGATTCATTAACATATATGTAGAACACATGCAAAATATTTTAGACCTTAATTTTTCGCTTACCTGCACGAGTTCCGACACTTGGGAAAATTGTGTGGTTCTGCGTTAACATTAATAAAAATTAGGTGGACATTTGTATTAATTTTTATTGTACAAAACTTCTGTATATTTAGTTAATATACTCAGGATATATATAGGAAAATTTAATGTGTCTGGTCATATTTTGAATAAAATTATGTAATGGTCTTTAGTAAAATACCACAATGCAAACCATTTTATAGATCCTAAAGTAGGGCTTCATATTCTTAATATTCTTGAATCTATTTTTTGGGGGTTAAATGTGACCTGGACATTTTTTTCTTTTAGATTACCCCACGTGGGATAGACTACACTACCTGCACAAGAACAATCTTTCTTGATAAAAAGATAAACATGTAAATGAAATCCCTCAGGAACTGAGCTGCTTGTATTTTTCTCAAAGGAAGTCAATGGGCTGTGAGAGCATAAATAAGAAAAATAAGATTAAGAGGATTAGTTAGTTACATGATTGGATTAGATGTTTGCTATTTGCCTCAGCACTGGTCATATGCAGAATGCTGCTCATTCTATACTTGCATCTGTAAACTTTTGTGCCAGGTATATGTTGCAGTGGCTGTTCAGGAGTTTTAAGTAGGTTATAAGAGGTATAAAATATTCCTACTGGCATTATTGCATAATTTATTTACCCTTTAAATACCCTATTATACCTTTTTTTATATATATATATATATATATATATATAAATACCCTTGTAGTCTTTAACAGGCTGAAAATTTTAGTTCCAACATTTGAGAGAAATAATGTATAAAAGGGTATAACAGAGCACAGGAGGATAGAATGTATGACACCTACTGTGCACCTGGCACTGCTAATAAATGGGGCATCTGTCCTAGAAATCCTGGTAGTGTGGTTATGTGTGGTTGATGGGGACACTTGATAGAGAAGGTTGTAACAATGCAACATGCTATGAAGCTGCCACCACTGCCACTATCACAGACAGGAAGGTGACAACATTCCTGATCACAATAATCACTAAAAATCATTCTTATGAGTCACAACATTAACAAGTGTGTATGTTTGAGAGAGAGAGAGTTGTAGCCCTAAATCTTTAAGCATTCTAAAAGGTTTTTTTTCTTCCATACAGTGAAAGCATACAGTGACTATTGTATAGTCTGTTTGTGTGTGTGTGTGTGTGTGTGTGTGTGTGTGTGTTTACATAAACTCAAATGTGACAAAGTTTTTTGTAATGAAGGACAATTAAGACTTCAGGTGTGAAGGCTGAAAGCTTCGAGAGTGACACAGTCAAGCATGGTCAATGAAAGGTGAGATTTTGGCCATGAAAGGATGTGGTACATTATCTGCCATGCTATAATCACCACTCTTGCCCTCCGCATATCATTCTCTTTCTCTTCTACTCCTTCCAAACAGTGGCAGCTATTAGTGCTGAATGGAGTGGAATTGAATTAGCGGTGCCCACTGTTTCTCTAAAAGCGCCAGGGCCCAGGGGCACCATTGCCATGCTATTAATGCCAAGGCTCTTACTGTGCAAGGAAAAGTGGCCGGAATTGCTGATGAGAGGGTGGGGTGGGGGTAGGGTTCTTTCTTCATGATTCAAAGGCAGACATGAGCGGTGAGCAGACAGAGCTCGGCGTTCCATGGACCTGAGTGACACGCACCAATAACTCACGCCACAGCGTTTGTGATGCTTCAGGCTGCCTTGAATCATTTTAGCTGCTTACGGCACTTTTGGAATTGCAGGGCACTGCAGTTTAACTGTAATTACATTCATTTTCCGTACTCTAGCTACCACAAAATGCCAAGACTGCCCTCAAAAAGGTCGGAAATATGCACCGAGGGGATCCGGACTATTTGCTGTTGAGAACATTATCATCCATATTCACTATTGCAACTTTGATACAAGTTCATATAAAAGTGAACAGAAGTTGACTCATAAGGAATGACTACAGGAGCACTGGTTGACCTTGTGACTGAACAGAATTAAAGGCATAGTTTACCCCAACATATAATTTCTCTCATCATTTATTTACTCTCTTGTTCCAAACCTTTCCTCTGTGGTAACAAAAGGAGATTGCCTCAATTCCCATACACTTTCATTGTTTGGAAAAAGGAGGCAATGATTGTGAAGGGTGACTGAGGTTGACTTTCTGCACAACATAGTCTCATAACAACTCATAGTAATTCTTTATTTTAAGAATGGAAACATACGTGAACAAATTAGGATATTCATATGAAATACAAATGACTGATGTCTTTCCATAACCTGTAACACGCTTCTCTTGTCTCATTCCAAACCCCAATATTTTCTTTCATTGTATACAAAAGTAATTTTCCTATTAAAATCATGGTAAGGTTTAGGATTTAGTTAAGGGGTTAGTCTTTATGGTTAGGTTTAGGGGTTAAGTTTAAGAAAAATCATAATAACTGTTTGTTGGTTACTTTATTTTTCTCTATGGGAGTAAAAGCCATACTTTTTGTATGAGCAGACTTAACATTTCCTTTTGTGTTCCATATAAGAAAGTTGTAATTGTTTGGAACAAACATGGTCAACAACATTACTATAAAAATAATGAGAGTTAAGTAAATTAAAACGTACCCCCATCATAGTGTTCTTCAATGATCAAAGCATTGATGTCATAGTGAACCAGAAAGGGCAGGAAGTAACAGGCAAGAATCTTAATGCACTTTCATGCTGAGAACAAGGCAAAGCGAGTGGTAGTACAAAAGTCAGCCTTGCTTAATTGCTGCATGGATAAACCGACAGCATGCTGAGCAACTCTAGGAATCTAGGAAAGAAAAATCTATGGACTGAAGACATACTTTGCAGTGTTTCCCCTAGGTTTACAGCTTTTTTTTGGGGGGGGGGGGGGGGGGGGTTGGAAGAACATTTCCAGAGCCTCTTAATATGGGAAGTCAGAAACGTCTGGCCCATTTATTGAGATCCGCATGCATGTGGATGTTTGTCTTGACCTGCAAATGCATTAACTGTTAAATGTGATAGCTTAACATATAGCTAAAAGCAGCAAATCCTATTGTGAAAAGTTTGTATTACCCTGTTCATGTTTGAGAAGTCCCTTTCACAGTTTACACTACTGACTGGGACCGTCAGAGCAATAGAAGCCAGCAGGCTGTTAGTCTGAGCAGACAGTCAGAACAAATATGTGTGTGATTGAGCATTAAGGCCTATATTATTTTATTTTTGCGTTCTTTGAATTAGTTAATTATATTAATTTAAATCTTTTGATTGTTCATATCTTAATTTTTGAAAATATTTTTATTAATAGATCCGGCTCTTCTGATATGCGAGCCGGCTCCCAACGTTCACCTACAAACTCGTTCGCGAACGACCCATCACTAGTGACTGGACTTTTGCTGCTTGTCAGGGAAAGGGCGTGCAGCACTTGGGCTCTTTTCTGTACTTGGACTCGGAGCAGTAGCGCTACTCCGGGTGCTACTTACAGGAGAGCGAGTGTTGCCATCTTCACCACCCTGGGAGCGTTTAAAAAACACAGATATTTTTGTCTTCTTTTCAGGTGATTGACGCAACATATTTCCGATGCACGCTTTCTGTCCGCTGGTGGGAGTGTGTGATGGGGAGTCGACTCCAAAGAGTCGATTCCTCGACTCAGAATAGCCCCAGACTCGGGGTCGACTCCATCACAGGAATCGACTCATGGTGTCGACTCTGTTACTGTGTCCGAAATCACTCACTCGTGAGTGTCTAATCCCTATAAAATTTAATTTTTGCAGTGAAGTCGAGTAGATTGTATATTTTTTACATTTTGAGTGTTACTATTTGTTATATGTTGAATTAATGTGACGTCATATCACGACCGTAGTCTCAAAGTCTAGTGTATCGGCATTACACCATGCCAGAGAGCTGTCGTAACGTAGAAACTTTGTATTTATCCTACACGTAGCTTGTAGCTTATCTCTTTAGAAATAGATAACAGTCATAGTGACTCTAGTTTGTAATTATGCATACCTCTGTACCAGAAAACCTGGAATCGAACACCCCTATGCTCACCTGTGTGCGTGCGAACGTGTCTGTGTGTGTGCAGGAGTGTGTGTGTGTGTGTGTGTGTGCGCATAGGAGCGGAACTCCGCCGTGCGTGATACAGAGAGCTGAGGAGAATAGTAAAGGTGCGACCATGTAGAGACAGAAATGACATGCCGTCGTGTAAATAAGATAAATAACTTAAGGGCTATTTAGTTTGTTTAATAAAAGAACAAGGTATAGACCTGTTCTATTGGAAAGGTAACCTTAAATTACTTCTGTTGTGATCTGGCGCTATATAGAAAATATAATTAACTTTACCTTCAAGGGGGGGCGGAGGGTGCCGTTGGGGGGGCGGGACGCCCCCCTAATATAATGGCAGGGGAAACACTGCTTTGATTGAGCACAGCACATAGAGAAGCATGAGTTGGTAACAGTCTGCATAATCTCAGGACTGTTAAAATATCTGACTGATGACCATAAATGTAGCTAGACAATGCCAAAGTACCACTCACCCTTAACATAGCTAACACAGTTTTGACCAAAGTATTTGCATCCATCAATATGTTCCTAAAGTACCAATTAACCCTGCTAACTTTATATTCAATTTTACTGGCCAAAGTTAAACTGGGTGTAGGCAAATTTCTTCTTGGTTGATAGTAACCACCCTTGGGCAATGACATTTGGGTAAATAAGGTTCATATACATTGGTACAAATACAAAGTATTTAAACATTTCTGAGCCAAAATGGATAGGGAAGCTTCCTGTCTATGTCAGGATGTGAAAAAGAGAGAAAGAAACATGAAATTGCCCAACATGTCCATTTTATTTAGACCACAATTTCCAAACTCTTAAGTAGGTCCTTCCCAGGAGAACTTGAATGCAGCAATAATACAGTGCCAACTAGATATCCTTTCCTCTGCATTAACGACATTGTTCTTATAGCAGGGGGCTCAGGGTTTTCCCCTGTCGATGCCATCATTGTCTGTATACAATTGGCAACCTCTGGCTTTGGCAAAGTTCATGTCACCTATACCATTTTGTATCTCATCCTTATTGGCTGACACAACACAAAGGTCTGCCAGCCTACTGGAGCACAGCCTTTTGTCTTTTTAGAGGCTCTAAAGGAGGCATACAGCCATTTGTACTGAAAATGGCAGGGGAGCCTGCAACATTTTATCTTCCTGGTTTTAGGCCTACATCATCACAGGACACAAGAGGTGGCATACAGTCTCAAGAATAAAATCAACATGAAATGGTGTTTGCATCACATTTTACTTTGTAATCTTAGGTATTTCCAAGTGAACATGATATTTTACCAGAATAAATGCAGGGCGGAACTGAATATGGTGGGGCAGAAAAGTAGAATGATTAGTAATGACACCCTCAAAAGAAAGTTGTTTCAGTGGTGCAGCAAGTTATTGCACTGAAAGACGATAGATTTTGAAGGTTTATAATATATATATTGAAGATTTCGTTATTTTTAAATTATAAAATCATTTGCATCACTACCCCAGGAATGCATATGTGGGTCCTTTAAAACACATTTGTGTTTCCTATGGGATTCAATGCATTCAACACTGGTATTATTTTTGCACGGCATTGATTGTATTAAGTTTCCATTTGTTACGTTATTAAATACACTGATGAGCCTAAACATTATGACCACTCGGGTGAAGTGAATAATGTTGATTATCTCATAACAAGGCCACATGTGAAGGTCTGGGTTGATTAGATGGTAAGCGAAAAATCCATTCTCAAAGTCAACATGATTAATGCAGGAGAAATGGGTAGGGTAAAAGACCTAAACAACTTTGACAAGGGCCATATTGTTATAGCCATATGACTGAGTCGGAGCATCTCTGAAATGGCGAGGCTTGTGGGGTGCTCCCGGTAAGCAGTGACGAGTACCTAGGAAAAGTGGTCCGAGGAGGAGCAAACCACCGACAGGTTGTTGGGCGCACAAGGCTCATCAAAGTTCGAAGGCAACGAAGGCTATCCCATCTGGTCCGAACTGACAGAAGGTCTACTGTGGCACAAGTCACATACAATTAGAATGATGGTTACAGGAGGAATGTGTCACAACACACTGTGCCCTGCTGCATAGCTGCAGACCAGTCAGAGTGCCCATGATGACCCCTGTCAACTGTCGAATGCGTCTACCATGGGTGTGCGTGTGTCGGAACTGGACCTTGGAGCCGTGGAAGAAGGTCTCCTGGTCCGATGAGTCCTGTTTTCTTTTACTTCACATGAACTGCCATATACGTGTGTGGTGTTATCTGGGGAAGAGATGGCACCAGGATGCACTGTGGGAAGAGTTCAAGGGGGGAGTGTGATGCTCTGGGCAATGTTCTGCTGGGAAACTGTTATTTATGTGGATGCCAATTTGTCACATGCTGGCATTCCTAAATATCGCTGCACAGCAGGGACACCACTTCATGGCAATGGTATTCCCTGATGGCAGTGGCCTCTTTCAGCAGGATAATGCACCCTGCCACACTGCACACATTTTTTGGGAATGGTTTAAGGAACATGATGAACTGTGCAGTTGTTGCACTGGCCTCCAAATTCCCCAGATCTCAGTCCGATTGAGCATCTGTGGGATATGCTGGACCAACAAGTCCGATCTATGCAACTTGAAGGACTTGAAGGCTCTGCTGCTGTCAATGTCTTGGTGTCAGATACCAAGACACCTTCAGGGGTCTTGTAGAGTCAATGCCTTGGTGGGTCAGCACTGATTTGGTGCACACGGAGGACCAAAAACATATTAGGCAGGTGGTCATAAAGTTTTTGCTCATCGGTGTACATGTTAAATACCATGTTCACGTTCATATTTATGTGGAGTATGCAAGAATTGAAAAGGTTAAGAACATTGCTCGGGCAGCATAATTTGCTTGGTAACTGTAGTTTAGTGCTGTAAAACAGCTTGATCAATTACATATTACTCAAACTGCCCATCTGCTCACCCCCTTTGTTTTGTGATGTTTTGCTTGTTCTAGCAGTCTGCTAAAGTTCATCGTCTTTTCCCATGGCAAGCTTTGTTTTCATTTAATTTGTCTTTGGCAGAGTTTGCCATAAAATCACCAATTTGTTTAGTGGACACAGGGTGTTCTCTGAGTTGTATGTATTTTGTGGCATAGTTAGTTATGTTTTTATTTTTATGAATATCAAATTTTGTGTGTGTGTGTTTGTGGCTGTAAAGTAAAAAAAACAAAACAGGCACTGACACTAACAGTTTAATGAATAGTTCAATCAAAAAATAAATGAGTGTCCTTTGTCACCATACACTTTCATTCAATTTGCCTAAATATTTCATTTTGTGTTCCATGGAAGAAATTAAGTTGGAATGACATGAGGGTGATATAATTATTATTATTATTTTTGTTGTTGAATTATCCCTTTAATGAAAATGATCTATGCCATCAGTAGTTATTATTTTTATCATGTCATTATGTTGATGCTGATACAGTTGGAAGCATATGGATCATCCATATAAATATGGATATTTACTCTTGGCGGCAAATGGATCTCTTGTCATTAACATGCACAAATCCTGTTAATGAAAACCTGAAGATTCTTGCTTTCATTCCCAACCTGACTTAAATTAACCGATGCTCAGAGGTGTCGCTATCCTACTCACTACTAGCTGTTTTCACACTGTGAACAAATGTTGTGTGATTTCCCGGTAATCTGCCTCCTCCCAAGAGAAGTACGTAGGTGTGCTGTAATGACAGGCCTGTACCAGCAGCCACCTGTCATGACCTGCCTCACAGCAGGGCCCCGCCATCACTTACCCAACACAGACATTCATCTCTGCACGCTAATTGTCATACACTTTTTCATCGGATTTGCTGCGTAATTATTCCTCATAATTGCCACTTATTGTTCTCACTTGTAATTTCCTTGCTCAATTTGTTTGTTTGCATTCACAGCTTGTCGACAAAGAAAAAAATTAAATCCATTTTCATGACAATTAATTAATTTGGATTCAAATGAAATAAATGTAATTTAGTGTGTAGGGGGGTGATCTTAAACTAAAGTGGCGGATAATTGGAAGATGGGGTGAATGAGGATGTACAGAGAACTAAAGAATAAAAACTGCTGAATGGTGTAAATCTAAGAGATACTGTTTACTTAGCCCAGATGTCAAGGTTTTTCCTGCATAGAGAATTACTAGGCGGCCACCTCCGTCAAATTTCGTGCCGTCTCCGGCTGTCTACAAAACTCTGGTGGGTGCTTTTAAAGAGATTTTAAAGTACTCCAACACGGAAATGCTTGTCTCTCACCCCTGCTGTCTGCAGCTCGCAACGCGTTGCATCATGATAAGATCAATCTTATGTGAAAAATAACACTAAAATGACAACAACAATAAAATGTGTTTATTTTATATATATATATATATATATATATATATATATATATATTGGTTTTGGATAGGCAAGATTAACAAATGCTGTGACTTAAATGTCAATATGAATAAATGTTACTAAAATATGACTAAAATGTCAACAGTTTTCATTGACTAAAACTGTATTAAAAAGCCTAGACTTTGTCAACTAAAACTTAACTAAAAAATAAATAAAAATAGGATAAGGTTGACTAAATATGATAAAAAGTAAAAAGGACATTTGACACAGAATTAAGACTAAAGCTAACAAAATTAACACTAGTATTCAGTTGCCAGCTCATTAGTATGTATTAACGCAAAGCCAACGTATGCATGTTTTTAATGTCACTTTTTTGATCAGTATGGTACCACCATACTGATACACCGGAACCGTATGATTGTTAAGACTTTCTGGTCCATTAATGGTTCCCGAACATGCTGTTTTTTTTCCAATGCAGAATGGACACTGTACTAAAATATTGTGTTTTCTGCAGCCCTATTCTTTGGCAGTGCTGCCCCACGACTGAATTAATCTTGTGAAAAATGAACAGCGTGATCACTGTATTCCAATTGCTGAACGAAAGACTCTTATGAGCTAGTTTTTGTTTAATGTGCGAAACATACAGCGTAGTCAATTTCCTGAATGAATGACTCTTATGAGCTCTTGAATCTACAACACAAAACACACAGCGCAACCAGCATTGTCTAATTCCTCAACGAATTACTCTTATGAGCTGGTTCTTTTGAATCTACCATGCAAAACAAACATCAAGACCAGTGTAGTAGTCCAATTCCTGAACAAATGGCTCATATGAGCCAGTTCTTTTTATTCTACCATGCGAAACTCACAACACAACAAGCGTAGTCCAATTCCGAAACGAATGACCATTATGAGCCAGTTCTTTTGAATTTAGAGCACGAAACATACATCATGACCAGTGTAGTCCAATTCCTGAAAAATGACTCTTATGAGTCTGTTTTTTGGATCTACAGCACGAAACACACAGCGTGCCCAGTGTAGTCCGATTCCTGAACCAATAACTCTGGGTTGTCTCTTTTTGGTGAATGAAAAACACTTCTACATAATTTGGAGCGGTTACTGAATTAATCTTACTGATGTGCAGGTTATGACTTACTTATCTAGGTCTGAATAGGGTTTGCTATAAAGGGCTCTGAGTTGGTTTCCAACATTTTTGCAAACCAATTTCAGACCCCTAAAACAAAGTGTGAAAACATCTTATGTGTGGGAAGTAAGGCAAAACTGGTGTAGCAATAGAGAGCAAAGCTAAACAAGTTAAAAAAAAAAAAAAAAAGCAGAAGCATCAGTTTGAAGTATATGCTGAGAAAATATACCCGCAGGGCTCCTCTTGGAAGGATTATATTTGGTGCTCTTTAGGCTACTGCATATCTTTACATCAAGATAAATCCAAGATTGTGTTATAGGCTGCTCTCTGTCTGATGAAAAGGCTTTTCTATCCTCACTGTTCCAGCTAGGAACACTCAAAGCTGTATTATTTGTGTTTACCTCAACACATATTGTCTGTTTAGTTGCTGTGCTTTCAAATGAAAACAGATGCGTTAAAATCAACGAATGACCCATTTCTGTCTGTTTGCAAACTCAGTGTTGCAATGAGTGGTCAAGGCTACAAAAAATTGTTGCAATAATGCACAAGTAATATGAATTACTTTTATGGCACTTTTATTTTTGTTCTTTTTGGAGCTTGCGAGTCCTGGGTCATTATGAGCTATAATTTTATGGCAAAAGCCATCTAACGATTCTTCAAAAAACTATTTTTTTGTGTGTGTGTTTTTCTGTGGAAGAAATAATAGCATAGCATACACAGATTTGAAACGGCATGAGGGTGAATAAATAATGACACACTTTTCATTGTCGGGTGAACTAGAGACTTTTACATTAAAAATGAAACTGAAATGGACCTTTGACTGATTGTATCTTGGTGCTTGGTCCAGTATCCAGGGACTGGGCAAGAAACGTTGTAGTTGGACTATTAAATTTGTGTGAAGCGTTTTTGACAGAAAACGAAAATTGAGCGAGAATCTTCCCTGCAGATTGTGAGTGAGCCTGGTTTCTTGCACTCCCTGTGTTTGTGGTCAGAGATCCCACAGGCCTCATGGAACACACACACACTTCAGTGGCCCACTGATGTTAGCTGCTTGCCTGAGCCAGGATTACTGTGCAGGGCTTCAAACTCCACCTGAAAATCAATACACAACTCAACTGTGTTCAGCCAGTTGGAACTGGTGCCCATTTCCTCTCCGGATTCAATTCACAGCTCAGGCTCTACCGGCTTTACACTGTGGAAATGAACAAACTCAACAATGCCCAGTTAATTTAAGGTTTAAAACTTTACCTTGCAAATAGCATTTATAGATTTAGTTTTTGGCAAGCATTAATGAAGTTAAAGTTAATGAAGTTTCATCCAAAAAACCATACTGCTGTGTACCTTAAAGGTGCAGTATGCAACTATTTTCATGTAATATTCACCTTTTTCTTTGCCAATTTGTGAACGGCATGTAGCACAACTTAAAAAATGAGCCCTTCCCGAATTTCCTAGGTTGCCTATTAAAACCTGTAGACTGATTTTCATGTGAAGGGAGCGGATCGGTTTTGCCGGGAAAATCCAAAGGATGTGACGTTTTTGCGCGCTCCCAAGAGCCTTGCCTCAGTGCTTCAGCTATTCAACAGAATTAACGGACAGTCTGCAACACTAGGTAATGTTATCTTAGAGATGGAATCCAGCAAACATCCGGCTCCCAGCACAACACCGACTCCTACACAAACTCGGAGTGAGCAAAAAACAAACAAACAATCATACAAAAAAAGATTTATCTGCTGGATCCCGTCTGGCTAAGTGGGAATGTAATCGTGGTCGAGTGAATACTAGAGTGAACATCGGCTGGGCATTTGATTCCTGGAGGGACCTTCGTTCGGTTTTGGGGATCAAAACTGACCCTGAATTGGCGTTCTCTTATTAGACAGGTAAGCTTACATAACTGCAAAGCATGTGAAATATAGTGCCATAAGGATTGACTAATTTCAAGCTACCTTGCTTCATAAATTTCAAATAAATTCAACAAGCTTCTCTTTACACTAGAAGTCAGGTATACAGGATACATTTAAGCACATATGTTTATTACATATGTATTGTGTATTATTTTATTAGATATGTAGGTAGAATAGCCAGATGCATTTACATTTGACCGAGTTTCATATGGATTGTGTCTCAAACCACCTCCACAATGACAGGATCCTTATCCATTTGTAATCTGTCTGGGAGGGCATTTGCACTTGCTCTTTTTATGATCGGATAGATCAGTAAAAATGCATGAAGTGACTAAAGTTTAAATACCCCCTTAAAATGGTTGTTGTTCTCCGCCTGGATATACATAACCTGTAATTGGATTCAATGCAGAGCATTGCAAAGGATAAAAACATGTTGTAAATTGAAAACTTTAATGCAATGGGACATAAATGGAATAGTATAATTAGGCCACTGGTTTTGAATATTTTTTTTGAGGCATTTTCACTAAAAAGGGCATTATCAAATATTAGCAAAATTGAAGTGACTGACAAAAGTTTATAAATGTATCTGAATTTCACTATTGTACTGTACTGTACTTTACTGTACTATTGTCTATACTATTGGGTGAATTCAAGTTGTACAGCTGTGAACGTTGATGGAATTAATGAATTTAAGCCAAGGAATAAGTACCATACTGCACCAAACCATACTATATCATACCATAACATACTACTGGATGTACAATAAGGCTACATCTTTTGCCTGCCACTGTTCTGGTTGGCTGCCCTTTCTCCATTTCTCAGGCTCTGTATTGACTAGGAGAGTGTTCTGTTCTAAAACAGAGCTGATGTATTAGCAGGCATTAGCCTCCCGAACTGCCGTTAATCTTACTGTAATAAACTTGCACTGCAGCACTGACAAGGTGGATTTCTCTCTCTCTCTCTCTCTCTCTCTCTCTCTCTCTCTCTCTCTCTCTCTCTGTTCTCTGTCTCTCACTCACATATACACAAACAACATCTCTGTTTGTCTGTCTGTCTGTCCGTCTGTCTCATCTTAGTGTCTGTAGTACTAGTATATCAGGTAAGTACTTGTATGTCTATGAGAGGTGTGTTTATGTTTGTGTGCCATTGTAATCTTCTGCCTGTTGTTTATGGCATAATTTACATCGTATATCTGTAAGAATCACTAGCACTGGAGATGAAGTTCTAATTGGAACATAATCTGTGAAACGATATCTATCATAAATTACTCTAATTCACCCAAACTGCTCTCTCTCTCTCTCTCTCTCTCTCTCTCTCTCTCTCTCTCTCTCGCTTTCTCTTACTGAAACACAGTGTTTAATATCACAGGCTTCACTTGTTCAGGCTCTCTCCCACTCGTCTCCTTCCTACAGTCTCTGTGGTTAATGTCAGTCATGTTCAGTGACGCGACTCTGAGGAACAAGTCCTCCTACTGTACCAGACCCAGAGCAGCAGGGTCAATGTGCATCTAGAGAAACAGTGTCTTCAGGGAAGTGTGTGTGTGTTTGTGTGTGTGTTTGTGTGAGAGAGAGAGAGAATATTAGTAATATATCAAAGAATAAGACACAGATATGGGTGTCGAGTTTGTTGGGGGGGAGAGATAAATTATTTTATATGAGAAATCATAGAGCATCACAGAGGGAAAAGGATATATGAATAAAGATGGCATACATGACCAATCAAAAGTTTGGATACATTGAATTTGCTGTATTTTTCTCTGGATTTTACTTAACTTTTTGATCTAAAGGCTTGCATTTAACTGCTTGAAATACCAGTTTAAAACCATCCCATGTTGCACCTCATTATGTTGGTTGAGAGAATACCCTTGACTGCAGAGCTGTAATATTGGCGAAGGGTGGCTACTTTGATTTAAGGTAGTGCGCGACTAATCGAGTACTCGTTCTGCACCAGTTAAATTACTATTTTAAACACTACTCCAATATCCCAAGTTGATTTTTCTTTACAAATTTGCCTGCCTTGGGTGAGCAAAGAATTGTTTTGTATGGTGTAAAGGAAATGTGAAGCGGTACGAGAAACTCGGATTGGTTTCTATGTTTCTAAGCTCTGGATGAGTGCAAATGTTTTGTACTGTTATTATTTAAAATATTATTATAAATGCATAATGTTCATTTCATTTATCTATCTATCCCTACTTTGAACAAGCTAAATTAGAACATAATTTCTACCTGATCTCATAGAATTACATAACTATACCTATATTTTTGCAAAAAGAATTTTATGCGTCTTGTTTTATGTGTTGCTACTGCTGTCACTCAAATGTTATTGGTTGGCTGCACAACTGGCCATAGCTTATGAAATTCTGATCACAGATGACTTATATTGCTGGTAAAACTAAGATATCATTCTAATTTGACAAGAAATCATTTTTATTGACTCATGAACGTCCTGCAGTGTAGCGTGTTATTATGCTGTAAACAGGAGCAGTGCAGCATATCTTTAACACAATGAACGATATATTGATTTATGAATCAAACATATTCAGATTTTTCCATTGTATCAATTTACAGTTAGAGCTGGGCGATATGGCCAAAAATATTGTCAAAATACTCTTTTTTTAATTTATTTTTTTTATTGTATTTTTTTTATATATATCATTCGATATCGATATTTATCAACAATATTCATTCACACATTGCAATACAAGTTGTCAGACGAAAAGAAGAAACAAATTCTAAACAGTCAAAATAGTCTACACAATACTGCATTGCAGGCCCAGAGACAGCCAAAGCAGTGGAGTATGTGGGATCTTCTACCAAAATATAAAATATTTATAATATTTTATATTATCATATAGCATATAATTTTTACATTCAAATTATTTATATAATTCGTTACATTCTGTTGTCCAAACATGGGGGTATAGAAGCCCTGTGACTGAGGAATGATGCTGTGTGGGGGTTCAGGTGTATCCCCTGAGAGACATTTTAGAAAATGTAAAAGTCTGAATGGACAAGATAGATGAGAAAGTCTAGGCTACTAACTAATAATTTTATTTTCTTCCCTTGTCATCCATGCCAGAGATTATGACATCTGATTATTTTCACAAAATTAGAACAGAAATATATGTTTATAATTAAAAGCTCATAACATGCTGATTTATAAAGCTAAATTTTGAAGAAAAAAACCCAGTATGGGCAAAAGAGGCAACATGCGCAGAGCTGGACAGGGCATAAATGAAGCATAAAATATTCAAGAATACAGAGCAGAAAGATTAGATCTGGTGTACACACCACTGTTGTTTTGTAGGCTGCCTACAAGAGACTATGAGAGTGTGCAACTGTCGTCATGATGTGTTGCGGTCTAGATGGTATCAATCTGGGGTTCAGACCCATAGTAGGATCACGGTTACTGGCGTAGCCTACTCGTTAGCAAGGCAGCAAATTTTAGCGACTTCATTCAGAGAAAGCCGAACTGCTTGAGTTTTTAGCATCATGCACCTGATCGTCTAGATGTAGAACAGAGGCTAAATATAGAAAATGACTCAATCTTATCATCGATATCGTGTAGTATATAGTTACAGACAAATGATATAGAACATTGAAATCGATGACAACTCATCGACTTCATTTTTCTTGCACTCGACTCTAGTCTCTCACAGGAGACGGATGCCTTGAGCTCTGTCTTCAATCCTATTGGTAGTAACTGCACAATAATGTTTTGTATTTGCATAAGTTTAAACTATTCTCAAGTTTGTTGCAAATCTTGACACACCCATATCCTGTTGCCAGTGGTCGCTGTCAATCGTTTCTCCGGAAATCACCAGTTCTCGTTGAAAATGTATTCAGTGCCAGAGGATTGAAGGATTCTGTGGAGGAGGTCAGGAGCCCTGTGCAAGGGTTTACATCTCACCTGAAAGCCATTTCTATAGTTATAAAGTTATATATAACAGCCATAGAGCGTAGAGGCTGCTAATTGTATTAGTTGTAGTAGTCTGGAGAGAAATCAGTAAAGAAGAAAGCAAATGAGAAAGTATGGGAGGGCCACAGAGTGCAGCAAAAGAAGGAACTGGGAAAGTTAGCTGGAACTCAAAAGAAGCAGAATGCAGAACCGCACCATTCACACTATTTCTGGTTTTGCATGAGGTTTTAATTCAATATTCAGAGAGAGCAGCATTGCAAACCCTACCTGCTTTCACATTAATCAGTCTATGCATCAGTCTCGCCTGTGTCACCTCCAGATTGTTACGCAAAACCTCACAGCTGCTCAATTTGCAAACTTGTTCTGAAAACCTCAAACGGTGTGGTTTCAAAAGCCACAGGGTTGCTTATGTAAATTAGCTAATCTTTTGTTCATTTCAGGAGGCCCAGAGCATGCAGATGTGTACTGCCTTTTTGTCATATCGTATGGCTTAAAGGAGCAATTAACCAAAATATTTACATTTTGTAATTATTTACCCACCCTCATGTTTTTCTAAACCCTTATGGCATATGGCTGAAGTGCCGAATGTCATCTGATGGCCTCAGAGTATTGACCCGATTGAAATACAGATATAATACTATTTTGTTGTGGAAGGTGGAGTTTTGGATATTCAGGGCAAGACAGTCATATTTTGAGTCGGGGGACAACGCAGGGAAGCTTTTGGCTAGATATATAAAGCAGAGAGAGTCTTTTTCTACCATTCCCTCAGTGAAATCTGCTGGTGGTGAAATAGTTATCTCAGCCATTGATATTAATAATGCTATTAACATTTTTTTTATCTTGATCTTTATAGTTTCATGTCTTCATCTACTGATGAAGATAATAGGACATTTGTGGAACCATTAGATCTCCCTAAACTGACGATTGAGCAAAATAATTCTCCTAATTCTGAGATAACCTTGGAGGAGCTTGGCAAGGTAATTAAGGCCTTGCCTACAGGCAAGGGGCCAGACAGCTTTGCAGCTGAATTTCTTTTTTTTATCTTATGCTACAGAATAGGGTTGCAGCGGTATACCGGTTTCACAGTATACCACGGTTTGAAAATGGACGGTTATCATAACGTGCATTTGCTTATCTGCGGTATTGAGGAAGAAAATGCAACTGGATGAAGAATCTCACATGCGCATGCACATCTCCTTTCCTTCTCGACTGTCTGTCAGACTCATCAACTTGCATCACATGAGGAGCCTTTCCTTTAATATGTGTATAAATATTTAATATTAGGTAACAAACGGGATAATAATGGGCTCATATAAGTGAATATACTCTTCAATTTTTAAAGGGGAGAGAGACAACTTCCTGTAGATTTTGACAACAAAAATAATGTCACTTGATGGATGACCTCGTACTGGAAAACCATGACCAAAACTATGCTACATAAAAGGAAATGCGACCCAGGATACATTAAATACAGGTTATGTTTAATCTATGGCAGGTCGACAATTGATTTCCAATGTAAAATCTGTCCTGAAGCAAAACCAGTTGAGAAGCACTGAGTTATAGGTACAGACAGGAGCAGTATATGTTAACTGTTAATAATCATAGGACATTACTTAAAAAGCTCACACAGCTGATTTTATTTTTGATTTAGTAGTTAATTTAACATGTAAACTAACATGTTATAGTTAACATGTTATAGTTACATTTTTATCATGTTAATAATTTGGTTATTATTATAATTCTGTTAGTTTACCTATTAATTCTATTTATTTTATTTTCAAAAGGGAGACTTTTTTTTACACTTCAATAAAATAAATGGTTTCAAGTTTCAATTATAATAAAGTGTTTGCTCAATAAATAAATAAAATAACCCTTCTGTTTTCACTGATAAAACTAATTGTGTAATACCGTGAAACCGTGATTTTCTGAGACTGTTATCATACCGTGAAAATCGCATACCGTTGCAATCCTACTACAGAACTGGCTCAGCTTTTGTTAGAAGTTTATACAAAATCATTAAATAATGGAAAGTTTCCGCCAACCCTGACGCAAGCCCAGATCAATCTGTTTCTTAAAAAGGACAAAGATCCAAGCAAGTGAAAGAGTTATCATCCAATTTCCCTGATCCACCTAGACGTAAAAATATTGTTAAAAGTTCTGGCTAACTGATTAAGTAAAGTTATGACAGCTGTTATGCATATAGATGAGGTTGGGTTTATTCAGGGCCGCAGCTCTTCTGATAACATTAGGCGATTAATATCGTGGTCAGTGGCGAATGATCAGACATTTATCTATGATTGGGAAGGTTAATGCTATTAAAATTAATTGTTTTCAAAATGTAACTACCTGCTGCAGTTTCTCCCTGTAGAATTCCCCCTCTCTTATTTCAAGCAATTTGATAGCATAGAGAAGTCCTTCATTTAGAATGGTAAATGTCCTAGAATACATTTTAATAAGTTACAAAGGCCGATTGACAAAGGTGGGCTAGGCCTACCCAAGATTTTGTTTTATTATTATTCATTCAGTCTCAGACATTTGGCCCACTGGTCGATTCCACCTGAGAGAGCCTCTCTTTTACCCCTATTTCGCCATAGCAAAGCCTTTCTTTCAAACTACCGGAGAAGTTAAGTTACATCCAATTATCTCGCATTTGCACTCGGTGGGGTTGGTGATTGGGGAGGGGTAATAGTGGGGATTAAATGTTAAATGTTGACTCAATATATATATGTTGTGTTTTTTATTTGTTATATGTTTATGAGTCAATAAAAAATGTTGATTAAAAAAAAAAAAAGATTTCAGAGTTTCAGCAAATGGAAATGTACATTTGTGCATTTGGCAGATGCTTTTATCCAAAGCGAAATACAGTGCACTTATTACAGGGACAATCCCCCCAGAGCAACATGGAGTTAAGTGCCTTGCTCAAGGACACAATGGTGGTTGCCGTGGGGATCAAACCAGCAACCATCTGATTAACAGTTATGTGCTTTAGGCCACTACACCACCACCACGTATTATCAGTTAATGTTGACTTTTTAGTCTGTTCATCCCACAAAGTTTCAGAAGACTTCGAAAGTAGAGCATGAGTAATATGGACTATTTTTATGATTTTTTTTTTTTTTGTGCTCTTTGGATATTTTGAACATATACATTCAACTGAAACAAATTTGATTATGCATTCCTCTGAAAAAACAGCATACAATTTGGTTTGGAATGGCATTAGAGTGAGTAAATATTTACAGAATGTTACTATATTTTGGGTTGAACTAATCCCTTCATTTTAATATTTTATAAGTTGATCTGGATTTATTTTTATACATTTCAAGAACAGCACACCACAAATGTCTACTATTTAATAACTGTATGAAATTCTAAACAGTCAGTTATTCTAGTATTTAATGTTGGCCTTGGACATAAAAGTACTAAAAGCCTCCATATATTACTTCCCTCTGTTTTTGGGAAGCTAAAAGTAGACAAGGTTTTAAAAAATGTCCCAAATGAATTTAATAGACAGAGAAGGAGAAAGTGCTCAAAGAGGAACCACAAAGGTGTCCCTAATGATGGTAGAATGGAGAATTCTAAGCATAACGTTTTAATGCTATGCAGACTTGACATAAATCCTCTCTTTTCCACAGAGCGTAATGTATTCACCATGAATACATACTGTCTTTCATTTAGGCCCAAACTTTTATTCATGAAACTCTTACCGCCTATACCCATTGATGCACAGGCTATTAGTTTTGTGAAATTAAAAATCAGGGCCCAAAACTAACTCTCACCAAAGCCTCTGTTTACTGACATCTGGCACATGGCAAGTGTTAATTAAATAAGTATAAATTGCTAAAATAAGTAAAAGAAAACATTTAACATTTTCAGGAATTGTAACAATGTTTATCCTAAATCCCAATTTATGAACTGTAGCTTAGTGACTGTTGTTGGTGTCTTGTAACAATTTTACTTCAATAGAAAATTTGCCATCTGAAATGTAGGTAGGACATGATGATTTTAAGTCATAATTCTAAAACTCCATGTGGAGAAACATTTATGGCATTGGCCCAAAAATATGTGAAACAAAATCAAGATGGATTTTGATGTTTTATTGACTGTACGCATTTAAGACAGAGGGAGACTGGCTAGTAGGGTTTAAACGAATAGTCGACGTTATCAACAACGTT
The DNA here is from genome assembly GCA_032164185.1 of Moxostoma hubbsi. Lineage (NCBI taxonomy): Eukaryota > Metazoa > Chordata > Actinopteri > Cypriniformes > Catostomidae > Moxostoma > Moxostoma hubbsi. The sequence continues at coordinate 33,223,321 of JAVLUX010000026.1, read as the reverse complement.
GCCAATAAAAAATTGTCGACAAAAATTTTCATTTTCAAATAGTCGTTTGATCTCATTTAATGTAACATGAGATCACTTTAAACTCTTATGATGAAGCGTGAGAGCAGCACTGCAGCTTGCATCTGACTGAGGAGAGAAAGAATTACACAGATCACAGTCCAGATGGACTCTAAACTTTGCAAAAAGCTTCAGGTGATGTAGATCGTAAAGTTGAGGGAATTATAATGCAAAAATACAGAAGCACTCTCGTTGTGGAATAAGTGAAGCTGGAGCTGCTGTTCCGCTCCACTGAAGCAAAACTTGCATGCCGAGCGTTACATCTTAAATGCTGTTACATCTTAAATGCAGTTATATTTAATGCATTATAGCTTAATTAAAGATCAAATAATATGGAAGCAGATCATGTAAATAACTACAAACTCTGAAACTGGCATTTTTCTGTATGGTCAGAGCCTCTTCTATGAGTTGCACGAATGTCTTGATCTAAGGGGGAGAGATTGAGTGCATGCTTCCTGCAGCTAGATTACAATGTGTTGCTCGCAATTTATTGAATCATAATATATGTCACATTTCTCGTTGTGAAGAAAATGCAATACGCAGCTTTATTAATACGAGAGAGGTTTTTTTTTGTGAGTTAAAGATGGATTGAAGTGAACAGAAATGTGAGAGAGGGTAGTCTTCACCCGTGCATCATGTAAACATGTAGCCTGTCAAGAACAGGTCATATTTCACCCGCTAAGAAAAAAATACGCGATTGCATATATTTTGCTTGAAGAAAAGTAAGCCGATATTTGCACAATTTCCCCCAAAGTTCTCTCTAATTGTTAATTAATGTAATGCATCCAGATGTTTTTTCCTAATTCTAATTATTTTAAATGATGATTCTCATCAAAAGTATTTTAATGTATACTACAATACAAATACTGTAACACAATAGTTTTTACAAATAAAATAGGCAGAAACAAAAGGCAGAACAACAAACACTTCAATGATGTATAAATGTGCTACATGTGAGAGATTTTATGTTTTTGTCTTTGCCGTAATATTGCATTTTTTTATTTTATTTTGTATATCAGTAAAGAGAACTGGAGTGGAAAAATGTGTGCTTAATTGTCAAATGCAAATAAAAACATAATGGTACTAAAAATATGCCTAATTATTGTCATTTAGAGCATTTATTTGTAGAAAATGACAACTGGTCAAAATAACAAAAAAGATACAGTGTTTTCAGACCTCGAATAATGCAAAGAAAACAAGTTCATATAAATTTTTAAACAACACAATTCTAATGTTTTAACTTGGGAAGAGTTTAGAAATCAATATTTGGTGGAATAACCCTGATTTACAATCACAGCTTTCATGTGTCTTAGCGTGTTCTCTACCAGTCTTTCACATTGCTGTTGGGTGACTTTATGCCACTCCTGGCGCAAAAATTCAAGTAGCTCGGCTTTATTTGATGGCTTGTGGCCATTCATCTTCCTCTTGAACACATTCCAGAGGTTTTCAATGGGGTTCAGGTCTGGAGATTGGGCTGGCCATGACAGGGTCTTGATCTGGTGGTTCTCCATCTTGATATTTTGTACATTTTAAAGTTAAATGCATCAATCTGGTGCACTTTGAAAGCAAAATTAAGAGGCTAGATCTATGAAGAACTTTGTTAACAATTTGGTGCTCTTGTAGTCATTTAATCATAAACACATTGGTTGTATACTGTAGATATGAATGGTGATGGAAAAAAGTCACACACACAAAGTATGGTAAACAAGTTTAACGCAGTTCACAAATGGTCAAAACACAAAATCAACTAGAGCATACATTTGAGCCATCAAATAAATTAAGCAAAAGTGGTTACTTGTATTGAACTGGTTAGCTAGCTAGATATAACATTACATACATTATGCATTGTTTTTCAGGACAAGCAGCCTACTGGAAGTGAGAAATGCTTTGCTAAAACTAATATGAGCACACAATTTTCATGTTTTTCTCAAGAAAATAAGTTGTCCACACTCTAGTCATTTATATTTGTATAGCACTTTTTCAATACACATAGTTTCAAACCAGCTTTATAGAAAATCATGCCTTAATGTCTTAAAGCCCCCAGTGACAGTGGCAAGGAAAAAACCTTTCAATGTTCTTTAGTGGTGAAAAACAACTTGAGAGGAACCTGACCTCTGGTTTTACGATATATGTTCCTAATCCAAGATTATATATCAGTTTGAGCAAAAAACAATTTTAATTTTGCCCAGTTTCACTTTTCATTAAAACTTTACCGGTGTTTTTACCAGCTTAAAACAAGCGCACACGTGTTGTTCTCAAAGCTGTTTACATTTCGAAGTCAAAAAAATATTTTTTTTTTCCATGATATTGATGAATTTTTATTCTCTATAGTAATACACCAAGCTCATGCGCCGACCTCACACACCAAGGACACAAATTAAAGAGCTGTTGTTTTTGTCAGCTTTAGATCATTATAAAAATCTTTACGCATTAGTTCTTCACAGTTTTCACATATTTCACACATTTTACTTGTTGAACTTCAAACTCTTGAATTAAGACACACAGTAGTAAACTCTATTCCCAACAGATATGGGCATACATTCAAAACGGAAGCTGCCAAATTCGCTCCAAAAATTCCAGAAGACTGCAGGTGGAAATACTTCTAAAATCAGAAGCCCATGCTACCTCTCCTCCACCCCCCTCACTCCTCGATTCTGCACAGATGAGTGGAATGACAGACACAGAGAGGCAGCAGGCCTCCTCCCCAGAGAGAGTGAACGCATTCATCCGTACTGATCTTAAAACAACAACCTCCTCCTCTTCTCTCTCTCCTTTTCACCCCTCGCTCTCTTTCTCTGTCCCATGACAACACACCCTCTCAACCTCTCTTACATGATTGGCTTGCCCTCCATGCATACCCTTTTTCTCCCCGTTTTCTTCTGTATCGTCCGTGTCTTTCACCTCTGTTCCAAATACTCGCTTCATTCTTTCGCTTCATGCACGCTGACTCGTATTCTGTGCCATTTCCTCCCTCCACCAATCCATTCTTGCTGCTTCTCTGGATTTTTGCTTTCCCTTTTCATTTGTTCTCTCACCTGTAAACAATTTTTGGTCTTCTCTATTCGTAAAAATCATATATTGTTGCATTTTTTAATTGTCCACAATTCTTAGGGATCGAAAAGAGATGGACACATAACTTTGTAAACACAGTCCAAAATTAATTTTTTTACCATACTGCCAATGGCTGGCGAATTAAGATGGTGAACTGCATTTAGAAAATGCAGTAAAAATTGTACTTATGATAATGGATATAATTGTTTTTATTTAAAAGCAGATAACTGGATTTTTCTGGGGTCACAGAGAGGGTGGAATGTGTTCATGCAAAACTAAATGGACTTTATGCAAGGCATTTAGCCTACTTGATTGAAAAAATACAAACATTTTAAAGCCGTTACAGAGCAAATGAATAAATTCTATGACTTATATCAAATTTCACCAAATGGCAAAAAAAAAATATATATATATATATTTTAATCCTGGGAAAGGAAAAAGAGTACAAGGTATAATGAGATGGGAAGACAGGGTGAGAGGGCAGAGGCAAAAGATTGAGGGTGAAAGAGAAGATATATAGAGAGAGTGAAGGTGACTGCAAGACAGTGAAAGGTGATTCTTCATGAGGCTGGCAGACGGGTGATGATGACCAGCATGAGATAATAACAGCACACACACACACACACACACACACAAACTCCATGCCCTCTGTATTTCTGGCTTCCTCACACAGGGAGAACAATTTTGGTGATACAGGAATAGCTTAACCAAAAATGAAAATTCTGTCATCATGTTATTCTAAACTTGTATGACACTTTTTCTTCTGTGGAACACAAAATAAGAATGTCCTGGCTGCTCATTTTGCATCAAATTTTTATTTTTTATTTTATTTTTTTCTGCAGTGGGCTTTTGAACTCCCAAAATGACAAAAAAGCACCATAACTTTATAAAAAGTACTAAGATATGGTACTAAAAGTAGTACCATATCTAAGGTTTCTATAGTCATACCAAAGCTTTGTGTGAAGTATAAACCAAATTTGAATCTTTATTCTTGTTTGTGGACATTCAAACATGAACTGACATATGACTTTGAGCAGTGTGTCTTGAGATTTTACCGTTAAAATCTTGTTAAACCTAATCAAGCATTGTTTTCTACCTGTAGTAAATGAACAATGGAAATCATTTTCATTTCAGTGCACCAATATAACATAACATTGGTGTTTATAACATTAAATTGTTTACCCATATAAACTCAGCAAAAAATGAAATATCCCTTTTTCACAGTATTTTAAAGATACTTTTGTAAAAATCCAAATAAGTTTACAGGTCTTTATTGTAAAGGGTTTAAACAATGTTTTCCATGCTTGTTCAATGAACCATAAACAATTAATGAACATGCTCCTGTGGAACGGTCATTAAGACACTAACAGTTTACAGACAGTATGCTATTAAGGTCACAGTTATAAAAATTAGGACACTAAAGAGACGTTTCTACTGACTCTGAAAAACATCAAAAGAAAGATGCCCAGGGTCCCTGCTCATCTGCCTAAACGTGCCTTAGGCATGCTGCATGGAGGCATGAGGACTGCAGATGTGGCCAGGGCAATAAATTGTAATATCCATACTGTGAGATGCCTAAAACAGCACTACAGGGAGACAGGAAGGACAGCTGATCATCCTCGCAGTGGCAGACCACATGTAAAAACACCTGCATAGGATCTGTACATCGAATATCACACCTGTGTGACAGCTACAGGATGGCAACAACAACTGCCCGAGGAACAGCAGGAATGCACAATCCCTCAATCAGTGCTCAGACTGTCTACAATAGGCTGAGAGAGGCTGTACTGAGGGCTTGTAGGCCTGTTGTAAGGCAGGTCCTTACCAGACATTACCAGCAACGTCGCCTTTGGGAAAAAAACCTACCTTCGCTGAACCAGACAGGACTGGCAAAAAGTGATCTTCACTGACAAGTCGCGTTTTGTCTCACCAGGGGTGATGGTCGGACTCGTGTTTATTGTCAAAGGAATGAGTGTTACATCGAGGCCTGTACTCAGGCCTGGAGCGGGATTGATTTGGAGGTGGAGGGTCTGTCATGCTCTGGCAGCATCATCGGACTGAGCTTGTTGTCATTGCAGGCAATCTCAATGCTGTGCGTTACAGGGAAGACATCCTCCACCCTCATGTGGTACCCTTCCTGCTCATCCTGACATGACCCTCCAGAATGACAATGCCACCAGCCATACTGCTCGTTCTGTGTGTGATTTCCTGCAAGACAGGAATGTCAATGTTCTGCCATGGCCAGTTAAGAGCCCGGATCTCAATCCCATTGAGCACGTCTGGGACCTGTTGGATCGGAGGGTGAGGGCTAGGCCATTCCTCCCAGAAATGTCTGGGAACTTGCTAGTGCCTTGGTGGAAGAGTGAGGTAACATCTCACAGCAAGAACTGGCAAATCTGGTGCTGTCCATGAGGAGGAGATGCACTGAAGTACTTAATGCAGCTGGTGGCCACACCAGATACTGACTGCTTCTTTTGATTTTGACCCCCCCAACCTTTGTTCAGGGACACATTATTCCATTATGTCTGTGAAACGTGTTCAGTTTATGTCTTAGTTGTTGAATCTTTTTATGTTCATACAAATATTTACACATGTTAAATTTGCTGAAAATAAAAGCAGTTGATAGTGAGAGGATGTTTCATTTTTTTTCTGAGTTTAAATTTACTGAAATGTTCAAATATATGAAAGTGGCACACTGATTATTTTATATTTTTGAGTGATGACATGTATTTGTTGCATAATGTTGATTATCACAAAAACAAAATTCATCTTTTTCTTTAAAAAAAAAGTTAAAGTAAATTACTTTTAATGGAAGTGAATGAGGCCAGTTTTTTTTTAAGGGTTTAAAGGCAAAAATGTGAAGCTTATAATTTTTTGTTAGAACAACTGTTAGAGCTGTAAAGTTGTTTAACCCTCTGGGGTCTGAGGGTATTTTGGACCCTGGAGAAGTTTTGACATGCCTTGACATTTGTGCTTTTTTCAGTTGCTTAAAAACATATTAATGGCTAATGTCTGATAACACTGTATTCAGCACTAACAGGGCTACAATAATATGAGAGCAACATGTGTGTACATGTTTGTATTTTTGAGAAAATAACGTTTATGCGTGGTTTTTGAAAAAACTAAAATTTTAAGTCACTGAAATAAGGTCGTATAACACATACTAAACATTTGTCCACAAGTCTTTTGAGAACTGGATCTTTTAGCCTAGAGTTTACTACAAAATTATGTGAAAATCATCCTTATCACTCATTCATACAAAACAATGTAGTATTTTAACTTTTGTAAGATACTTTTAGTGTTGAAAGGCGATATGCGAGGAGGCGTGAATGATCATGAATATTAAGGTGATTTACACCTGAGTACACAAAAGACGCCCCCTGTGCCCATCAATGAGGAATGTGACAGAAAAGAGAATGAATGTGAGGAGACTTAATGATCAAAATCAAGTTTTAAGTTAAAAGAAGATATCTGACTATATATTTTCTTTACATAAAGACTTTAATTTTAGACCTACATTACTATTAAAAGAAGTCTCTTCTGCTCATCAAGACTGCATTTATGTGATCCAAAAAAACTGATATTTTATTGATATTTTGAACTCTTTTTACAATTTAAAAGAACAGTTTTCTATTTAAATATATTGTAAAATGTGATAAAAGCATAATTTTCAGCATCATTACTGCAGTCTTCAGTGTCACATGATCCTTCAGAAATCATTATAAGATGGTGATTTTCTAATATGGGCATATTTAAAGTGCATTTTACTAAATTAACCCTAACACATATTTGCAAGCACAAGCTTTGTTGATGATAATGAGGCATTATAAACACTAGATAAAATATAATCTAAACATTCATATTATTTTTATATCATGTTACATATCATATTTATATTATACAGCATACAATTTAAATGTAACTAAAACTTGCTTATTAGGACATATTTCAAATTTCAATACTCTGAATCCTGGCTGGCAAGTCTGGAAACAGTCCCACTAGTAAAATATGTAAATTTTTATATAAAATAACATGTCAACTAATGAAAACTAAATGACTTACTCGTCCGAAATTGTATCCTCGGCTGGATCAAGTCTCTCTTCAAAATACAAATGTTCATCGGAGTCCCGCTCTTCTTCTGAGGAAAATGTTAAATATCCCTTACAATCCTGGAGCTTTCTTGCCTGTGTATCATTACAAACGCGCAGATAAATGAACGACATTGGTTTACAGCCTCACAGTCAGGGGGCGTGTACATTTGCATTGATTGTCTCAGCACATTAGCATATGAATGGTGCGCTCTGCTGGTGGGTGTGATCACATTACAGATAATTAGATGAACCGGTAAAAACTGAACATCGCTTTGTTTCAAACAGATTGCATTGCAGGAGAATATTTGTTTAAAATTTTAATAGTTTTATTTAAAAGTAGACATTTAAAGCTTTCTTTAGACATATGTTTCATGTTTGTGTGAGAAGTATTCGAGGAGTTTCAGTTCATTTTTGTGACGTGTTTCAGAAATATGCTCTTGAACACAGAGACTGCTGAAAGCTCACCCTTTTTATTTTCTTTATTTTACAAAAGCACAATGTTTCATTGTTATTGTGAGTGTACACAAATAAAAGTAGACCCTTTATAGTCTCTAATGATGTCTTACACTTATCTGTATACCCAAAAATGACGGAGTATTTTAAGTTGTTTCTGCTGTAATGATGAAAATATCCAGCAGGACGCGCCGCTGCATCCGTTGACCCCAGAGGGTTAAATCATAATTTTTGGTCATTTTAGGGTTTACGGTGGCAACAAATTTTTAAATTTGATATAACTTTATACAGAAAAGGTTAGTAGGCGATTTTATCACACTAATATCATGTTTGTATGCATGTTGTTAATGTCTTTTTGCTACACTTTTGAAACTGTGAAAAATAGTTTTAATATCTATTCACTTCCATTGTATGTGCATCAGTGTAACTCAAATTTTTGCTTAAGAGGCAGAAGTAGAAATACATTTTTGTGGTAATCAACACTATGCGACAATATTAAAACATGTAGACTCTCTTAATTCTCACTAGTCAAGGAAAGCTTGGAAAACTAGTCTAATGTCTAGCATTTTAGGAAATGTTATGTAAATAAATTTTTTTAAAAAAAATAAAACATATATAAAAGAAAAGTAATAAAATCATCGTGATATTATCAATATTGCTTCATTTTTTATCGCCGACAAAATAATCTTGAATATATTGTAACTATCCGATATATTATGTAGCCCCCCTCTCTTTCTCCCTCTGTTTTTCTTCCAAGAGTTTGTCATTTTTCATCTGTATCTCCCACCCTAATCTTTGTCCTTTTGGCTGTCTCTGATTCCATTCATCATCTCGGCTGTGGCCTCCCGGTGAAGGTTTCTGGCACAGGGTAGAAAGATGGAGAAAACAAGAGGTCAGAGAGATGACCGTGTGGAGTGACGGAGAGGGCTGGAATCTCTCCTCTCTTCCTCTCCTATCTTCATCCCTCCAGCTGCCCACTGACACCACTCTCCATCTTTTTTTACCCTGTATTCATTCTCCCCCTCTGATGCACTATGATGCACCTGAAGGGAAGATTGACAGCTGTCCAACACACATTGTATCTGCAATCACCCATGTCTGTGTGTGTCTGTGTCTGTGTGTGTGTGTGTGTGTGTGTGTGTGTGTGTGTGTGTGTGTGTTGTTGGGGGTATTAGCCAGAAAAAAGTACAATTCAATTTATGTTCAAAAATCTAGTGAGCTACCTTAGTGCCTACTGCCTATATAAACAGCTTTCTTCTAAGGGGCCGTTCACACTGAACATGTTTCTGTGTCCCTCTCTGTTCTATTTTGAAATATGCGCTAAACGAACATCATTGCACCATGTTTTTAAGATGCCACTGCGTTAACTTGAACCTTTAAAATTGCATTTTAGACACCTAAATTGTATCAACTGCCATCAGTTCATCTGCTGTAAAGACATCTGGCAGGACCAGGGCTAGATCTGGCAGGCTCAGGTAACCTCATGATAAGTATCCCGATGTTGAGACAGGGAAACAAATATAAAAATATTAGCATAGATGCCATTCACTTCAAAGCAGAATTCTAGAATATGAGAAGTGTTTACGGTTGCGGCAGACCCAACTAATGCAGCATAACTATGAGTTCATGGATAAATTAGGTGTATGACCGGCTGAAACTAAGTGTCTTTAGTCTAGACTTAAACTGAGAGAGTGTGTCTGAGTCCTGAATAATGCTAGGAAGACTGTTCCATAGTATAGGTAATTTAAAAGGTAGCCAATGTCTCTATAATAAAATGGGCTGATATGAAAATATTTCTTGGTTCTAGTCAGCACTCTAGCTGCTGTGTTTTGAACCAACTGAAGTTTATTTATTGAACCTGCAGGACATCCTCCCAGTAATGCATTACAATAATATAGTCTTGATGTCATGAATGCATTAATTCCTTTTTATGGCATCAGCAACAGAGAGCATGTATCATAACTTTGCAATATTTCTGAGGTGGAAGAATGCTGTTCTACAAACACTGGAAATGTGAAGTTCTTCGCTGTAGAAGATGATGTAACAGTACATCCATTGGGAGTCAAATGATCTTTTAGCAGCTTGTTTTTAGAGGTTTTTGGACCAATAATTTGTACCTCAGTTTTGTCAGAATTGAGTAGAAGGAAATTTCTAGCCATCAAATCATTGATATCACTGATACACTCTGCTAACTTGGAGTATTGTGAAATTTTGTCAGGTTTTGAAGAAATATAAAGTTGAGTATCGACAGCATAACAGTGAAAAGTAATTCCACGGTTCCTGATATTGTCTCCCAGTGGAAGCATATATAATGAGCATATACTGTATATAAGCACATATATTAGGAGGCAACCTAGTTAAGTTGCCTACTTTTTTAACACTCTTAAACTTAAATACAATTTGTAGTTTGATTTCAGACAGACTGAAACACTAATTCGTCTTTTCAAAAACTCAATATTTAGCACTTTAGTTAGACTGAAATCATACCAGTCCAATATTTGCAAAGTCAGACTAACACACCTAGATAATGCGATTGTGCTTCGTCCCACATGTATATGATGCTCCGAAAGACAGGTGATGTGTGATGTGTATTATCTGCACTTTCTTAGCTGACATCTTTCCTTCAAATATTCAGTCGCATTTTGTCATGTATACTTGGACCAACAGATGAGGACTGCAGCTCGACAAAGCAAAAACCTTCTTCATCTCGATTATAACTGCACATGTAAGCATACTGACAGTCTTTTTGTGGGGGAGCGGGCCTTTGCCTTAAAATGTTGCCTCCATAGACATCTCACCAGGTTTTGACAGAGCAAAATAGAAGTGTAAATATAATAGCATAAAAATGTTCTAGTAATTTTTTGCAGTTGATGGAGCTCAAGCAAAGATTCTGCAGCCCAGCACAAAGCAATTATATAAAGAGCTGGTTTACATTACTCTCAATTTGTTTCAGAAAAGAGGGCCACTCACCTTAATAAATTATGTGATGGCTGTTGTTTCTGTAGAGGTAGTACCCAGTAATAAAGCATGGAGAGAGAAAAAAACCATTAGATTAAAAAGCCATTCACTGTTGATGAAAAACAATAACAAACATACTCCCTCTGTGACATGTCATATGGTACATTAGGGAATTGAAAATGTATTTTAATGTGTTATTCCAGTATTCCACTGGTTATGTGTGAATATAATACAAGTTTGGGTGAAATACTGTAAAGACTTATTCACATACAAACAAATTCTTTCTGCTTGTTTTTCATGAATAAAACAAAATATTTCTAACCCATGTTCTGTCCTCACAATCATACGGTCATACACAGCTATGTAATAACCTTGCCTTAGCTCGTCCTCAGCACAGATGCTGTCCACTCACCCAGGCAGCTGCTCCCATTCACTCAGCAGCTCATCACAAATAACCTCAGACGTTAAGCCATTGCTTTCCTCATCCATATTATCAAAGTGTTTCAATTGTCTCTGTGCACCTGGAACATGCAAATCACCACCGCTTCACTGTATGGATTGAGTCTTTGTTGACTGTCTTGTGGAAAAGTGTGCATGGTTTGACTAAGGTTAGCCGAGACTGAGCTCAGAGTTGTTCAGCAAACATAAGCTCACTGGAAATTGACATGTCCTCTCTGCTGTCTCTGATTCCATTCATCATCTCGGATGTGGCCTCCCGGTGAAGGTTACTGAAAAGCACCATCATATATTTTTTTTAGCATCAATTCTAGCTTGCATATGTTTCCCTCTAGTTCTACTAATAGCGTGTTGTGCAACAATCTCAGAGACATGGGATCTGTTACTGTGGGAACTAGGATGTAATTACGTTCACATAAACAATGGTGAGCCCGATTCATGTTGCATTTTCACTCTTAAATATTTTTTGGTTAGGATTAGGGTTGGGGTTTGTTTTAGGGGGTATGGTTAATAAAATATTCATTCCTGTTGACTGTATTACATAATTTACAATAGTAAAAAAATATATATTTTTGTTGCCACTCTGTGGGCATTTTATCTGAAACTAAAGCTTATACATCCATAGGTTCAACAACATTTCCAGCTTCGACCACTTGGGGCCAGTGATTAAAATTTTGGTTAGCATAGACCAATTCAGCTAAAAAAAAAATATGACCTACTTTTGCCAATTTCACAGTGTGATCAGTCTGGTTCAGCATGGAATAAACAACTTTTTTACCTGTTTAACACCACATTATCCCATTGATCCTGTACTTGGTTATATGAAAGTACGAGTTTTTTTAAGGACATATTTAACCCTACATACTTTTTATTAATTGTCCCTGGTCTTTTGTGTATGATTTATAATAACTCTTTATTCTTAACTCTAATTTTTATAATTTCTCTACCTCAGAAAGAACATTTATGCTGATGAAATATTAACATGTGGGTGGATGGTTAGCACTGAATAAAATTGTAAAGGGCTGCTACAGAAATTTCTGCTGCCTTTTCTGTTTGAATTGGAAATACGCTGCATTACATAATTTTCACTAACTTGGCATTATATTAGGAACACTGTGGTCCTAATAAAGAGCCCAACATGGTCTTCTGTTGTAGCGCATTCAGCTCACTACAATTGTACAGAGTGGATATTTTATGTCAGCTCGAACCGGTCTGGCCATTCTCCATTGAACTCTCTCATCAACAAGTCGTTTTCATCAGCAGAACAGCCACTCACTGGATGTTTTTTTGTTTTTGCTACCATTCTGAGTAAACTCTAGAGACTGTTGTGCGTGAAAATCCCAGGGGATCAGCTGTTACAAAAATACTCAAACCAGTCCGTCTGGCATCACCAATCATGCCATAGTTGAAATCACTTAGATCTTATTTTTTCCATTCTGATGGTTGATGTGAACATTAACTAAATCTTCTGACTCATATCTGCATGATTTTATGCACTGCACTGCTGAAACTCAATGGCTGATTAGATAATCGCATGAAAAGTTGTTCGTAATAAAGTTCTCAGTAAATGTAAACTCTTTTTGAATGCTATTTCATGTTGTCTTAAAACTAATCTTTCTGACTAAATTTATCTCAAACTGTCCTGTATATGTGAGCCAGGTGCGGAACCAAAAAGCAAACAGATTATCTTAAAGTGACACGTTAATCTTCAGCATTTAAGCCAGTAAATCTGGAAATGAATTGCTATCCAAAACACATCATTTAGTATTATGCTACATTTCAGTGTTTCAGCTTTAATGTTTCAATATAAAGGCTCTCTCGCTCACATACATGCATTAAAATGGATGGGTGTTATCTAACGTTAGGACACGTAACCTCAAACAGGGGGTGACTCTGCATGCATCAATGCCCAGACAGTCTCCTTTAGACTTCATGCACTCTCCTGCATACAGGAGTAGATTTCTCTCCCTGCTTACTCCTCCTCCAGTACTGTCTGCTTTCTTCTTTGTTACTCTTTTTCTCTCTGCAATACTAATCACTCTGTACACCAGCAGTGAAGATCTCACTTATGCTAGTGAGATATCTGAGACTCTCATTTTGTTTAAGGTCATATCCATTATATACCACACATGTTCATTATTACCATTTTCTTTCTGGATTGCTCTACCTCTGACCACATCTTTTGTGTGTTTTCTGCTTTCGTCTTTTCTCGCTTTGTTGTTCCACACTGTCCTTTTGTCTTTTATTCTATCTGTTAACTTAATCTGTGTCTCCATGTCTTGCAGACCATCAGTATGTTTCCTTTTCCCCCATTTTTTCCCTTTTCCCTAGGGCATCAATGCATTTCTGGTATTTTGTAGTATGGTACACTGCAATAATTAACATGCACAGTAATGTTATCATGGTCACTTCAAAATGCCATAAAATCTAGAAGACCCATTAGCCAAATAGTTTTTTTTTAATGCACAGTAGCTTTATTTCCATACACATGTCAAGATTTTGAATGAGGGACCAAAATTTACTTTAAGAAGCTAAAATGTGATTACAATTATGAAAAGGAAAAATATAAAATAAAATTTACAATCTTGCATACTATATTGTTTGAAGGCATACATCTAAATATTCTGCACTCCCTGAGCACTTTATTAGGAACACCTTTACACCTACTTATTTGTGCAATTATCTAATCAGCCAATTGTGAATCAGCAGTGCAATGCATGAAATCATGCAGATACGGGTCAGGAGATCACATCAGTTAATGTTCACAAGAACTATCAGAATGGGGAAAGAATGTAGTCCTAATGATTTTGACCGTTGCATAATTGTTGGTGCCAGACAGGCTGGTTTGAGTATTTCTATAACTGCTGATCTCCTGGGATTTTCATGAACGACAGTTTCTAGAGTTTACTTAGAAAGGTGCCAAAAACAAAAAACATCCAGTGAGGGGCATTTCTGCAGACAAATGCTTTGTTGATGTGAAAGGTCAATGGAAAATGTCCAAACTGGTTCGTGCTGACAGAAAGGCTATGGTAACTCAGATAACCACTCTGTACAATTGTAGTAAGCAGAATTGCATCTCAGAATGCACAACACATCAAACTTTGAGGCGGATGGGCTACAACAGCAGAAGGCCATGTCGGGAAATTTATTTGGACCATAGTATTCCTAATAAAGTGTTCAGTGAGTGAATATAATGTATGTGAAGATAACCCCTTCCTGGTTAGCTTAATATCTTTTTCAGATTTTTAGATGCATTACACTTACATGTCGTTAATGTCTGGCAAGTAAAAAATATTAATTTACTAGCCAAAGGCTATTCTTTCTCCAGTGTGTTCGAAGTGGGTTGAAGACAGATCAAGATATTCGTTAATGTGTTCCATATTAGAAAGTCATGCAGGTTTGGAAAAACATGAGGGTGAGTAAATGACAGAATTTTCATTTTTGGGTAAACTATAATCTTTAAATAACATAAAGCAGACCTTTCCATTGATAGCTGTGCCAAAATATCTCTACTGGTATATATTGTCATTCTACCCAGTCAAACTCTAACATCATTCTTGCATCAAGTAAGGGTTGTTAAGGAAATTCGGTACATGTTGATAAACCTTTCCTGAAATATTGCCCTATGTTTAAATAGTCTTCTCCCTTATCTCTTTCCTACTTTTTCTCTCATCCACCTTTCTCCACCTTTCCTTTTGTCTCGTCCATATCTGGAGACACGCTGCTCCACCTCTGACTTCCTCATTTCCAGCTATCCCTGGGCTTATCTGCTCTGCTTCTATTCTTCCTTCATCTTCCCCCTCTGTCTCTGCCCAGTTCCTGTTCCCAGGCTGTCCTGTATCACTCACTCTCATCTTCTGTCAGTCTGTCTTTCTGTCACCGTGTCCCGTATTCCCAGGTGTAATAATGAGAGATGGCAGTATTGGGCCAGGTCAGCACCTCTCGTTCCATCTGTCTCTTTGAGAAACAGTATAGCAGAGTTAGGAAAGGGAGATTAGCCACATCAAACCACAGTAGCCACATTGGGCAGTCAAGAGTATTTTTAGATGACTATTTCACATTCTGCTGGTCACACAGATTCCGCATTAGACTGCAAACACACACACAAACTGGGAAAAAGATAGCTTAACCTGCATGCCAGGACACAGAAATACACAAACACAGAAAAGGTGCTCACAACTTTCAAATAACTATGCATCAGTGGAGCCCGAGGTAAATACATACACACATGCACACAATTCCCCTCTCAAATGCATTTTTTTTTTTTGGCTTTGGCTTGGTTTCAGTTTCATTAGCTTTCCCTGCTGGTTTAAACTCGTTTCCCAGCCTGGCTAAGCTGGTGTTCAGTTGGAATAGCTGGTCAGCCAGCTAGTCTTCCAGTCTGACCAGCTGACAAGTGTACAAAACCACTCTAAAACTAGCAAAGCAGGTCATCCCAACCAGTTTTGCCAGGCTGGGAGACCATTAAACCACCTTCAGCTAGATTAAGCTATTTTCAGCTGCTGTTCCAAAACCAAGTGAGATGTTAAATGGATTAAATCAACAAGGGTGAAGCAGAGGGCTCAAGTAAAACTTGTGTTAAAAAACAAACAAACTTTATCATAATTATAAAGTAAGACAAGAAACCAGTGCATTTCAGCACAAAGAACCCTGACGAATTCCTACATTGCAGAAATTTGCTGGTTACTTATGATAATTTTAAATAATGCTGTCAGTCGGTTAAGAATTTGAATCACTATTAATCGCATCATTTTTTGTAGTTCATTGCGATCAATCACATATTTTGAAAGTGCTGAAATTTTACATGATGTTCTTGTCAAAATTAGTTTATTTCCATTTTAGGAGGAAAACAAAACAATATGTAGCAATATAATTCATTATTAAAATTTTCCAAACAAAGTGTTCCACGATATAAACATAGAAATGCACAAAAATATCATAAATTCAAGTCACATCAAACGTTTCCCAAAGTTAGTGAAAAAAATATTCCCCAAATAAATTGCATGCTCATTACAATGGGCATTAAAACTCTCATCCTCCAATTTATTAATCTGCAGGTAAACTGTGGCTATCCACTTTGTTACAGCAATCGTGAAGCTGCATTCTTGATTCGTGTCCGAGCGTCAACACCAGCATCGAGCGCCTCTTTGAACTCACCATGTGCCTTACATAGGCTGAAAAATACTTGATTTCTATCACAAGTCCTATCCTGGCTTGTTTTTTACATCAAATAGCTCTAAGAGCTCCTTTCTCCATCGTTTTATGACTGACAGGGAAGCACTGTCCGCCCATAGAATGTCCACGGGACATGTATGCTAATCTTGTACACTAAAAAAAATATTTTTGCCTATTTTCAAGATGTATCAATTTCAATTGAATAACAAATTTCCATCTAATTGAATTTCCTAATCTTTAACCAAATAAAATGTACAAATCTTACAAAATGCAAGTTTTATTAATTACATTTTCTTCAAGATTATTCAATTCAGTTAGATTGAAATTTGTTATTCAATTGAAATGGATACATCTTAAAAATAGGCAAAAATATTTTTTTGAGTGTAGGCTCTCCTTGGTAGAAGGGTGGCAGGTGTGTCAGTGTAATGACTCAAGGCGGGCACATTACAAAGATCCCACCCTTCACACCAGTGTTTATGCTGTATTAACAATAAAAGATTTAATCGCAATTAAGAAATATTAAATTGTTAAACATTTTTAATTGATCACATGCGTTAACGCATAAATAATGACAGTTATACTTTAAAATTGTAATGAAGTTTTTTTTACCACAAGTGTTACATAGGAATCCTAATTGATATGGAACCTATTAAGGGGCTGAACTGGAGTGCCCTACATAGGCAACTCTGAGCGCCACACGTACAGGTAACGTTCCACATTTGAAGCACACCGGAAACTTGACTCACAATTGATGCCAATAGAGCTTGACATTAGCATGTTGCTCAGATAACAATGTTATACTCCAAAATAGTCTCATGACAACTCGTAATAAATCATAAGATATCATACAGCTTGACTTGTGTGAAAAGGTATGACTTTTATTCCCATCGACACCAAACCATTCAACAAACAGAATTACAAATCGATACATTACTGACATAAAATTTTAGCTAACCTCTGATACAACACTTAATGTTAAGAAAGGAAGCATCAGTGGTCAAATTTGGTTACTTATTCCATATTTATTTATGCAATACAATTAATTGTATGTCATTGTGTGTATGTCAATACGCTGTAATACGCTTCCCTCGTCCCGTTCCAAACATGTTCCAAAACCTGTGTTTTTTTTCTTCAGTGATACACAAAAGTTATTTTCCTCTTAAAATAATGGCTAGGTTTAGAGTTTGGGTGAGGGGTAAGACTTTTTGGTTAGGTTAAGGTTGGGTTAGGGGTTAAACTTGAAAATCATGACAACGCTCATTAAAAACCATTAACTCATTATATTAATATCATGGTTAGGTATGATTAGATTTGGGTTAGGGAATCAAAAATCGTTCGATAACATTTCAATTCATTGGTTTGTTTATTTTTCTCACTGAGAGTAGAAGTCGTATGTTTTTGTACAATCCAACTATTATAATTTCGCCATCTCGTATATTATTACGTTTTGTCATGAGACCAGGTTGATTATTCTAATAAGCGTAGAATTGGGTGAAATTGTCCAATGGTCTAAAGTTCCCTTGAATGCTGTCAAGGTAGGCAGCTCATTACTGTAGGCTTTACAACAGAGCTATTGTTGACAGGTGGGATTGTCAGAAAGTAGAGTAATTAACGCTGATTAGCTGAAGAGCTAACGATGCTTTCACACATTGTCTGTGTTTGTGGCACATGTGAGGGTTGGTGGTGTGAGGATTTCTGTCTGTTCTTTGGTGAGAAAGTGAAAATGGAGTAAGAAACAGCTGTCGCAGAGAAGACAAAGAAATATGCTTTTGTTGGATTGTCTGTGTATCGTTTATGTATTCTCATTCTCATTTTTTATTTCATAGCATTCATGGGGCCTTTAACACTGAGCACACTATTGTGTGTGTCTATGCACTAGAAAGATCTTTTACATATTTACTGCATCTTGCATAGGAGCGTTTTATAGATTCCATCTTTAGTTTTAAAAATGCATCTTGAGCAGGGTCAGAATTGTAGTGGGGCTTGGGGCAAAAATGCACTCATAATTAATTGTTTTGTTTTTTTTACAATTTATGTGTAAAATCTTATATAATTATTATATTATGGGATAATATATTAATTAATGTTGATATAATTCTTATGTGTAAGCAGTAAGATATTTGCTTGAGAATTTGTGTGAATGAATTGATCAAATTTTATTTGACAAACATATGAGACAGTTTGTTTTACTGTAAATGGGTAAAATAAATTTGCCCTCATAAAGTCAAGTCAAGTCAAGTCAATTTTATTTGTATAGCGCCTTTCACAACACACATCGTTTCAAAGCAGCTTTACAGAAGTTCAGCATTAACAGACGATAAAAATGTAATGTCTATAAAGTCGATAAATCATCATCCTTGTGCAGGGCTCCAAACTGCGACTAAAAATGGTCGCATTTGTGACCAAATAAATTTATTTGTGAGTGTAATTTCTGTCAAGGTCGCCATTGGCGACAGTAAAAGTTTACTCCCTTTTGATTTTAAAATTTGCATTACATTTCCCGAGATACATAACAAAAGTTTATATCAAAGAAATAGCGGGGAAAACGGAGTTCATTGCAGGAACTAACAATTTCAAAAAAGAGACTGTTAGAAAACACGGTGACAGTAACAAGCATAAAAATGCACGTGATCACATAATTGCGAAGAATGCTCCACAGACTACACTGTTAGCGAGCTGCGGGACGAAAAGGAATGGATGGAGTTAAAAAATTTAAAATATTTGGCGCCTGTTTTTCCCCCTGTAGGAGCCATTGGCTCCTTAATTGTTTTTTTTTTTTTTTTTTTTTTTTTTGGAGCCCTGTTGTGGAATTAGATAAGATATGATTCTTTATCGTGTTTAAAAATAATTAAATAATAATTGTATTAATAACCCCAGTGAGCAAGCCGAAGGCGACTGTGGCAAGGAACACAAAACTCCAAAAGCTGATTGTTAATGGAGAAAAATAACCTTGGGAGAAACCAGACTCACTGTGGGGGCCAGTTCCCCTCTGGCTAACATCATGAATAATGTAAATAAGAATGATTTATAGTCAAAAAACATGATTTAAAAAATTATTAAACTTATTAAGTGCTAAGGGTCAGTATTTAGACAGTGAATGTGTTTGAACTGCAAGATTAGTGACCAGTGTCTTTGAAGTCCATCCTTGATTAAATTCCAGAAGTTCACTTAGATGCAATTGTCCTTGTTTGGCTGATGAAGGCTTTTGTTGGCAATAATTAGTCTATGTATCCCATTTTAAGATCCTTGTCCATGGTGATGGGGCATCTGAAGTCTCCGTGAGAGGCTGGATACAAACTGGAGCTGACGAACGCTATTTACCTCGGGACTGGCGTCCCGAGATAACAGCAGAAAAGCAGATGGGAAATAATTAGCATAGCTGATGTTCATAATATTAATGCATTATAACTGATTCAGCAGTAGTATAAAAAGTTTGCATTATGTGAATGCTTGGTTAAAGAGATGTGTCTTTAATCTAGTTTTAAACTGGGACAGCGAGTCTGAGCCTCGAACAATATCGGGAAGGCTATTCCAGAGTTTAGGAGCTAAATGTGAGAACGCCCTCCCTCCATTTGTGGACTTAGATATCCTAGGTATGACCAGAAGCCTCGAATTTAGTGATCTTAAAGAGCGCGATGGATTGTATGGCGATAGAAGATCCGTTAAATACACAGGAGATAAACCATTTAGGGCTTTATAGGTCAGTAGTAATACTTTGTAATTAATACGGAACTTAATTGGTAGCCAGTGTAGAGATGATAAAATCGGTGTTATGTGATCATATTTTCTTGACCTAGTAAGAACTCTAGCGGCTGCATTTTGGACTAACTGTAGCTTGTTTGTTGAGGATGCAGGGCAACCAGCTAATAAAGCATTACAGTAATCTAGTCTCGAGGTCATGAATGCATGAACTAACTTTTCTGCATCAGAAACAGATAGCATGTTACGTAGCTTAGCTTAAGGTAAAAAAATGCCCCTGAAATTCAAATCCCTGGAAAAAATATTGCTCCTTAATTTAAAAGTTAATTTCTGACACTGGTCTTGAGATACAACAAATCAAAAAAAAAAATCTATATATATATATGTTTATATTTAAGTAATATCACTCGAGCGAGAGTGTGATATGGCCCTACATCAGCACTGTTGTGATTCGGAGCACGCGCTTGTGTGTGTGTGTGTGTGTGTGTGTGTGTGTGTGTGTGTGTGTGTGTGTGTGTGTGTGTGTGTGTGTGTGTGTGTGTGTGTGAGAGAGAGAGAGAGAGAGAGAGAGAGAGAGACGGAGTGTGTGCGATCACCTGTTGCAACTCCCAAGCAGAGATGCTGTCAGCATTCTGAAGGTCAGCTTTCTCAGTGGAAAAATAGCATCCAAGCGGGGATATTTCGCCCTATTGCGTGGTAACCACGCAAGAGTCATTCACTATAGAAACAGCGATGTCCTATACCATTTTAAACAGTGTGTATCCAATGTGGAAACTCGGTAAACGCCTCGAGTTCTGTAATCAAACAGTCTGATGTGTCTCTTAGCTGCGATGAGCCTTAATCCTGAAATTGTTCATTTAAAGCCGTTTAAAACGATGTCCTAGCTTAAGTAATGTAGTGGTAATACAAGCGATCACCGAGCGCTGTTCTATGTAAACAATGACTAACGGATTCACTTTACGTCACCAACTGGCTCATATTACACACAAAAATGATCTTTTGCCACCACCTGCTGGCTAATATATGTAATTTCAAAATAAAGACAGTAACTCCTAACAGATATGAACTACTCTTACACCTTAGTTTAGAATGGCTGGAAGAAAAGTGGAGTGATACACACAGTGAAGCGTGCTGTCAGACCATCAGTGCTCATGGAACGTCTCTCGTCCAATCAAATTTGAGGACCTGAACTGTTGTGTGTGTGTATATATATATATATATTAGTATTTTGGAGCTCCTTAACCCTCTGGGGTCTGAGGGTATTTTGGGCCCTGGAGAAGTTTTGACATGCCTTGACATTTGTGCTTTTTTCAGTTGCTTAAAAACATATTAATGGCTAAAATCTGATAACAGTATTCAGCACAAACTGGGCTACAATAATATGTGAGCAACATGTATGTACAGGTTTGTATTTTTGAGAAAATAACATTTATGCATGGTTTTTGAAAAAACTAAAATGTTAAGTCACTGAAATAAGGCCATATAACACATACTAAACATTTGTCCACAAGAATACAAAATGATGTGAAAACCATACTGATCACTCATTCATACAAAAAATATAGTAATTTAACTTTTGTAAGACAATTTTAGTGTTGAAAGGTAATATGCGAGGAGGCGTGAACGATCATGAATATGGATTGTAATTCACACCTGAGAGACAATGACAATGAAATATATTGTAAAATGCAATTTGTGATCAAAGCATAATTTTCAGCATCATTACTGCAGTCTTCAGTGTCACATGATCCTTCAGAAATCATTATAAGATGGTGATTTTCTAATATGGGCATATTTAAAGTGCATTTTACTAATTTAACCCTAACACATATTTGCAAGCACAAGCTTTGATGATGATAATGAGGCATTATAAACACTAGATAAAATATAATCTAAACATTCATATAATTTTTTATATCATATTACATATCATATTTATATCATACAGCATACAATTGAAATACCTGCTTTAGCCGAAACAGCATTTAAATGTAACTAAAACTTGCTTATTAGGACATATTTCAAATTTCAATACTCTGAATCCTGGCTGGCAAGTCTGGAAACGGTCCCACTAGTAAAATATGTTTATATAAAATAGCATGTCAACTAATGAAAACTAAATGACTTACTCGTCCGAAATTGTATCCTCGGCTGGATCAAGTCTCTCTTCAAAATACAAATGTTCATCGGAGTCCCGCTCTTCTTCTGAAGAAAATGTTAACTCTTCCTTACAATCCTGGAGCTTTCTCGCCTGTGAGTCCTTACAAACGTGCAGAAAAATTAATGAATTTTGTTTACATTATATCTCACAGTCGGGGGCGTGTACATTTGCGTTGATCGTCTCAGCATATTAGCGTATGAATGGTGTGCTCTGCTGGTGGGTGTGATCACATTACAGATAATTAGATAGACCAGTAAAAACTGTACATCGCTTTTTTTCATACAGATTGCATTGCAGGAGAATATTTGTTTTAAATTTGAATTTGTTTATTTAAAAGTAGACATTTTAAGCTTTCTTTAGACATATGTTTCATGTTTGTGTGATAAGTATTTGCGGAGTTTCAGTTCATTTTTGTGACGTGTTTCTGAAATATGCTCGTGGACACAGAGACTGCTGAAAACTCACCTTTTTTATTTTCTTTATTTTACAAAAGCACAAGATTTTGTTGTTATTGTGAGTGTACACAAATAAAAGTAGACCCTTTATAGTCTCTAATGATGTCTTAGACTTATTTGTAGACCCAAAAATGATGGAGTATTTTAAGTTGTTTCTGCTGTAATGACGAAAATATCCAGATGTCCATCGGCCACAGAGGGTTAATATAAACCAATAGCGCCATGTAGTATCAATTGTTTATGCAAAGAACAAATCTGGCTGTTAACAAATATGCATAAATGTATTAAGTGGATAGATTTAGCCAGGTCATATTTTCAAAAATTAAGTAAAAAAAGTTAAACGAGACAAACAAATGCTTCAATAGACAGTTCTATGTAAACTTAGTACTATGGCACCAGAAAAGAGCAATACTACCATGGACTCTAGCTTCACAGAACCGGCAGTATCACAGTCTTTTACATTTAAATACAGTTTTGATGTACGTAACTAATGCTTATGCAGCCAGACGATGACAAGATAGCAAGGCATAATCAAGACACAACCACCAAAGACATCTACCTCTGGGAGCTGTTCACTCCAAATGCAACCGCCCTTTTCTTTGTATGCATACGCTAGATGGATGTCTTTGGTCATTGCGTCATGTCTCTTAAATTTTATGAATGAATTTGACAGCCTTAGACAGAAGTAATGATAAGTTTTGGGATGCATGCATCAAGCCCAGCAAAACTATCTTTCCCTTTGTACAGTGCTTGAAAAGTAGCCACACAGATACAAAGCAACCAAATTACATGTTCCTATGCAAAATGGTACTCATTCAGGGGTGTGATAATAACCCCGTGGCACACAAATCTTCACTCCAACAGGCAGAATCTGCTCATGTTTCTTGAGGATCTCCCACAATGGATTTCCAACTGGAGTTACTCAGTTATTGGCCCTTGAGCAGAGCCCAAACTCCAAATTGCTGTGGGGCTTCTATTGGCTCTTGAGCTAATAGAAGCCTATTTGCTGTGTTCTAGGGTATGCGTATAAATGTCTACACACACACACACACACACACACACACACACATTTTCAAACTGTAATTGTCATCAAAATACATCCCGCCCGCCCAGCGAGGCCACTGTTTGATGTGAACGTAAATGTTCAGGGGGTGGCATTCGTTTGCCATGAGCAAACAAACACATTGTGCATTGCAGCAGCTGCTCGTATATAACAGCCTACACAAGTTGCTCGGTTTACTTTCGGTAGTCAGTGAATTTATGCTTCATTTATGGTTTAGAAGCTTGATTTACTGCAAAATCCAAATGCTAATGCTCTTAGCAAGCAACACTCCAGCCCCTGAGGTTCCCCCTTGGGTGTGGGCGGATGACAGTGCGCCAGACAAGGATTCACTGTCGACTCCCACTCATACACACTGACACAGGAAAGCGGAATGTTACATTAATCATCGGAACTGTGATTCAAAGTGATCCTGCTTATGTTTAATTTCTTCGTTCTGCATTTTTGAGCACACAGAAAAGAGGCTTACATATCAAATAAAATTTCTTGCTTCAGTTTTATTTAATTTTGACAGGTTTGGTATCATTTTTATTGGCAGAAGCTGTAAAGAGGAGACAAGAATGTGATCGGGACAATGCAGGGTGAATTCGAACCACTATGCAATAGCTCCAATGTGCATCACTGTTTTGCCAATAATTTTTTGCATGTATCTCTTCTCTGTGGTGTATGCTAATATACAGGTAACTTTTTGCATGAAACCTAGTTATGCCAGTGCTTTGTTAACACACAGAGAGAGCAAATTAAACCTCAGGGACATGTAATGCAAAGTATCTTTGGAAAGCTTCCCAATATGTCCAAAGAAATCTACAATAATAGAACAGGATTTTACTAACAGCAGTTTTCTTAGAATGTTACAAATTTGAGCATCACTTAAATACAGGAAGGTTACATATCAGAATTTTAGAGGACTTTGGTGCACAGTTAAAATCTTACGATTCCTGTTTGTTACAAATGGAGTCCAAGGAAACTCAAGCAGTGATTTGCAGCCAAGAGAACATACTGTAAGACGTGAAATCTGCTACAGCTTCTAGTGTGGAGAAAAGGATATATGAAAGGAATAATTGTCAGTCAGTTGGTCATTATCAAAATAAACGCCTACAGGGTTTTCGATTTCACTCTGAGTTTAGTTTGCAAATACACTTATTATACGGCTACTTAAATTTATGATGAGAAGATTGAGACTCCAGAGTGGTACGAGAGACATTAGACAAGAAACATTGGTTGCTTGGGACAATGCTCAATTATACAGTATAATTAATGTCATTATTAAAAAATATTTGTTAGCAGAATGCTGAAATTGACTAAAACTATGAAGTATTCCTGAGAATTGTGGAATTAAAGATATTGATGTTATTAAGGGTTTTTTTGTGTGTGTGCGGCTTTTGACTAAGGCTTTAGACGAAGAAGGGATTTGAACCCTTTAAACGACATGGTGAATACAGGAAATGAGAGGAAATGAGAGTGAGCTACTCAAATAAGAGACTTTAAGGGATATAAATTGAGGCTGTGATTAGCCCAAATTGGCCAAACCTAAGGCACCTCTATAGGCTTAGCAGGCTTGGATTAAATGTTGCATCTGTATAATTGAAAATGGACTTTTAAAAATGCTTGATGCTTGCTTCATACTGAGTTGAGTGACCTTACGTTTCAGATAGTTGATTAATTTGATTGGAAAATGTAAAAAATATCTCTTGCTTGAAGTAACAGTTTTTACTTCTTAATACACTGTGCATTATTTTACGTGTTCATGTTATTTAAACTATAGTGGACTATAGGGTTGGGTATCGATAAAACTTTCCCAATTTGATTCGACTTCGATTCACAAGATCTTGATTCGATTCGAAACCGATTCATAGGGGTGTATTTCACTTATACTGTCCATTTTGCTTAAATATTAGAGAAATTATTTTCCAGCTAATGCTGTTAGTTATTTAGTGGACCTTCTAACTAGGTACATTATGAAAATCAAAATTTTTCAAATTATAGGCTATTTTATTAGTTTTTCATAATTTAAGTCACATTTAAGCTTTTTTTAAATGTACAAATCCATATATTACATTATTAAATAAATTATATTGTATATATTATATTTTAACACATCTTTATTGTTTAATGCATAATGTATATTATTTAAATTATTTACATTGATTTGCAGAACACAAGCTAAATATCGGTACTGTCTAAATTGACAGTTCTTTAAAGAGCATGTTTAAATGAGCGCATATTTATGCTTATTTATAGGCTTCTTTACCTTATCTGTGCTATTCGTGATTACAATGAAAGGCGTATTTTTAGTTTTTTATTAACAATTGATGGGCACGTCCTGGTCAATAGTGGGTGCCACAGGTGTTTCAGGAGGGGAGGAGTTCTCCACATTCGACTTCAACCTTGCATTCAGGTTTGGCTCCATTCTGGTATGGAATGCACATTTTTCAAAATCCAAACTCTTCTACATAGATCATATCAAGTCCCTTCATTTTGTTCTCATTGAAAATTCAGTTAAACTCTTAATGAAGTAAAACGTTTGCGAATGCTGTTTTTTGACTCTCATGTCGTTCTAGTTGTGGGGTTAGCCAAATACTCTCGCAATCTCTAAGTTTTGTGTCTAGGTTTCAAACCGTGGCTAATTTATGACTCCTTTGCCTGTTTAGCAGGAGAGGAACAGTTTTAACCACTGACATTTCTAACTTCTGAAGAGCCATTAAGACAAATGGCCGGTCTCTATCTCTCTTCACTTTCTAACTGATGAAAGACTCTGACCTTCTGATGGCAGCCTTTATTTGATGTGAACCTGATAGCGCCATCTCTCTGACATACACATTCCACCTTTATTCCCAGAATGCCTTTGAGAGGCAGTTTCATGTAATGGGAGTTATATAAGTTAGATGTACATTCTCTTTGGAGCTGAGAGAGAGGGAGGTGACAGCAGACACACAGAGAGAGAGAGAGAGAGAGAGAGAGAGAGAGAGAGAGAGAGAGAGAGAGAGAGAGAGAATTGAATGAATTAAAATCACCTTTCAATACAATCAAACAAAAAACTTTTCCATTACATCATTTTTCATAAAACACACATTTTCATTATACAAACATACTAAAAAAAACACTCTATATACTGCCATTCATAAACAAAACCATACAATACTCCTTTACTGCAAAAAATTTGAAAAAATTACTGTCCCTTCATGAAGAGTACATAATACCTCTCGTCTACATATCATTTCAAATGATAACAAATCATTCATAGCTTTGAAAAAATTTAAATCTGTAATAACTCTTGATTTAATTACATTAGAGAAAACCATCAGTACATCTTGTCCAGAAATGTTTTCAATCTTATTTTTCCCACTCATATTTTTGTTTGGCACAGAACAAAAATTAACAATTGACACTGAAGCTTTTTTTCTTACATATTTAAACCCACCAATAAACATTTGCATAGAAAATTCTTCATTAAAAGCCTTAAAAAAGACTCTAAAACAATAAATAATGGTCTCAATCTATCACAGTACATAAAAGCATGAAAACGGTTTCTCTCTGAGAACAAAAAGGACAGTCAGGGCTAATCTCTGGGTTTAATACAGAAATAAAAGCATTGACAGCTATAACCCCATGTAAAATTCTCCACTGTATGTCACCCCCTCTCTTTGGTAATGGTGGCTTATATAGTGCTCTCCATTGTAGTCTAAAATCACTACTTAACCTAAGGACATTACACCATGGTGTATCACTCCTTTTATGTAAAACTTTCCTATTAAAAACTTTTACACAATATGTATACAAATCTTTCCCATTAAAAGAATCAGCACTAAAACATATATTTCTTTTCTAAAAACGGACCTTGACACTCGTCCGTTTTAGGTGACAAGATTAAAAGGAAAGGGTCCTCGTCATCTAGTTTCAAAAAACCTTGACAAAAGTCTACAATGGTTTTCATCTCTACTTCTTCAAGAATTGACCTCCCACAGCATCACAAGTTGACGAACCAATCTTAAAGATTTAAACCCCAAATTTACTGCCGTCTTCTCAATGTTCCTAAAGTCCAGTCCTGCAGTATTTACCAGGTGTCCCAGTGTTATAAATCCTGCTTTTATCAATTGACCAGTGTTTGCAGGAAAATAAGCACTGTTTACAACCCTTTCAAATGGGTTCTTGAAGTAGCCAAAAGAGTGATCTTGAGTTTTGATAGTAACCTCAAACAAATTCCAGACTTTGAAAATGTTCTTGTAAAAAATTGGTACATTCGATGTATCTATGTTTTGGGGGTCCATCAAAAAAAGGGACTTATTGAGACCTAAGCCTCCCAAGCTCTTCAAAATCTCACGAACAACATTCCAGTTTGACTTGTTTGATCCGTATAACAGTCTATGTATAAAGCGCATGCGAAAAGCTGCGACTCTACTTTGCACATTTATAAGACCTTGTCCTCCTTCATCTTCAGATAAAAATAACACATTTTGTGATACCCAGTGTAACTTTTCCCCCCAAAAATCTATTAAAATCCACACATGCTAAATGATGCCACAAAGAGGATCCCACAAGGTTGTTAATAATTAGAGTGCCTCCCCTGTATGACATCTTTGGAATCAACCACTTCCATTTTTTTAGTCTTCCTTTTTCTTTTTCAAGAAAATCATCCCAATTTCTTTTTACAAGAAATACACTTTAAAACGGGTTAAGATGGGCAAGGAGGCGGCGAGAATGTGCTTGTCATCATAAATAATGTTTAATGAGAACTTAAACCAAAACACTAAAACATAAACACATACAGGGCAGCCACCTATAATTTTCTCTCTCTCTCTCTCTCTCTCTCTCTCGAACCATCGTCACTGGCAGCCTTTATCCCTCACGCGCCCCATCAGGCCGATTGGGGACCAGGTGTGCGTCATTCTAGCCCGGCCCCGCCCCCCCCCCCCCCCCCCCCCTCCACTCCACACACACCCAAGTATTTAAGACCTCTCTTCGACCAGGTTAATCCATTTGGGAGTATTGGTGCACCCTGTGACCAATGGCTGACCAAAATCGCTTCACTTTTGGCACAATTTGTCTTGGCTGATGATATTTCTTTAAAATCATTTCAAATATTTTCCATTGTATCAATGTCGTTTTGGTCACTAATTAAGATCACCACATCATCAGCATAAGCTGACAGAGAGACAGTTTTACCAGAAAAAGGTAAAACCATACCTTTGATGTTATCTCTAACCTTGCATAAAAGAGGTTCTATTGCAATAGAGTATAACATACCAGACAAAGGACAGCCTTGTCTTACACCTCTTTCCACCTTAAAAGGAGCACATAAGCCACCGTTAACCTTAAGAATACCTTCAATGTCATTATATAAAATTTAAATTTTTTCCACAAAATCTTTAGTAAAACCAAAAGCTTCCAGAGTATTTAAAAGGTAATGGTGTTCGACCCTATCAAAAGCCTTTTCCTGATCTAAAGAGATCAGGCCAACATCAAAACCTTTCATTTTAGCAAGGTCAAAAATATCACGGATGAAAGATATGTTATCAAAAATAGACCTCTCAGGGATACAATATGTTTGGTCGGAGTGAATCACCTGCTCTAAAATCTCCGCAAGTCTAAGCAAGAGCTTTAGAAAGGATCTTGTAGTCACTATACAACACTGACACTGGCCTCCAACATTTAATTTTTGTGAGATCTCCTTTTTTAGGTAGAAGGGTAAGAACAGCTCAAAGGCAAATGGCCATTTATAAAACTGTCATTTAGAACTTCCAAAAGGCCTTAAAAAACTCAACCGGAAGACCACCTATACCTGGAGCTTTCCCAGGCTCCATACTATGAAGTGCTCTTTTTAGCTCTTCTAAACGTAGTTCACCACCAAGATTTGAGAGACTCAAAAGACACTTGAGGTAAATTTTCTAAAAAATAATTATTTGTGATTTGTTCTGCTTTGAGCTCACTTTTATATAACTCTATAAAAAATTGCAATTCTTTTTCGAATTTCATTAACATCAGTTAACATCTCTCCATGCTCAGATCACAATGAATGAAAAAATCTTTTTTGGCCATTCTTCTTCTCCAGGCCAAAAAAAAACTTTGAAGATACATCCATTTGGTCAATGTTTTGAAAACGTGACCTAACCAAAGCCCCTTTTGCTTTTCTCTCTAATAAATCATTCAATTTGGATTTTTTTTCTGAAATACTTCTCATAGAGTCCAGTTACCAGTGGATTCTACCTTTTCTTCCAATTTTACAATTTCCATCTCCAAAACCTTCATTAACCTATCTACATTTACAGTGACATTTTTTGTATACTGTTGGTTTAACTGTTTAATTTGGGCTTTTCCATAGTCCCACCACTGTTGTAATGAGCTAAAACTTGACTTTGAGTCTCTAAAATCCTCCCCAAAAAATTCAACAATATCTTTAAAATCTTTGTCACTCAAAATAGCATTATTAAAATGCCAATATGCACTCCTTGGTTTTACAGAGCTCAAAAAAAGAACATTGAACTATACAATGGACAGAGAAAGAAATTGGAGTAATACAACAGCTTTTAAAAACATGAATCTGGTGACTAAAAAAATATAATCTATCTAACCTTGCCAAAGATACAATCTTATCACAAATAATTGGACGAGTCCATGTATATTGCCTACAATTCCCAAGAAAATTCCTCCATATATCACTAAGCTCATGAGTTTTAATAAGATGTATCTGTCTTTTACGTGACAACGTATGAGGCTCAAGGTGATTTCTATCAATATTTTTTTCAGTACAGATAAAATCACCACCAAGAATTAAAATATCATCATTTGTACATTTTTTTTTTTTTTAAAGTTGAGCATAAAGAGTCTAAAAAACAATTCTGTCTGTACTTGCAGTAGGAGCATATACACATATAAAAACAAAAACTTGATTTTCAACCAACGCTCTGATTTTTAATTCTCCATTTTATAATCTCGTCCACTTCGTAAGAAATAGGGACGAAATTTTTAGAGAAAAGAACAGCAAATCCAGCACTAAGTGAATTATTATGACTCAAAAAAGAGAGCCCATCCCCCTCCATGGCCCAATTAGCAGTATTTTGTACATCACTATGTGTCTCTTGGAGTAACACAACATCAAAATGTTTTTGTTTACTTAACTCTTAAATCTCCGCTCTTTTTTTGCAATCCTTGCACCATTCGCATTCAGGGATGCAATATTTATGTTACTCATGCTTAAAAAAACACAACAAATATAAACCCCACACAAGCATTACAGCAGGGACCATGGAATTCAACATTTTAAACACCATCATTGTTGCTTGTTTTCATGTTAATTCTTCTCACAATTTTCTTCAGTCGGTACACCTCTTTATCAGTAAAACAACCCTCACTCATTAAACTCCGTTATCTTTCCACAAATAAATGAGTATTTGTGAAAAAAATTTCAACAATTACATTCCGCTTATTTTTTGTAATTCTCAGAAACTGTTTAATGTTTTGAACATCATAACCTCGAATATTATAATCTGACTGAGAAAAAACACTACTGGAATCAGATGTATCTTAATCACTATCGTCTTCCTCTTCATTGGACAACTCATTTGTACTTTTTTTCACCATCTTCAAATTACCCTCACTTTTTATGTTCTTTTTTTTCAAAGGTTCTTTAAAAGACTGTGAAACCACGTCTTCTGTGGGAATTACATCAGACAACACTTCAGAGGATTTTATTCCACAATCAGTACTACTATTCTGCACTTCAACTTCCGCAAATAAAAACCATATCTTCCATGAGTTCTTCAGACCCTGAAAGTCTATTCTGTACAGTCTCAGATACACTCTTATCAACAGCCACATTCACCGCTGGCTCACCTTCAACCACCTTTGAAACATTCAAAACGGCCATGGGAACCTCTGTTTCCACTATTACTTCAGCAGCTGTCTGTGGTCTAACCGCATCCCCCTTTTCAGCTTTATCTGGACATGTACGCACCAAATGTCCTGTTCTACCACAACCAAAACATCTCATTTTATCAGTAGTTGCATAAATCAAGTAGTCAAAATCATCCGCTCGAAAATTAAATGACACATCAAGCTCAGCATTGTTCTTTAGTACTATATATATACATATCTCCTAAAGGAAACTACATGTTTCAGAAGTGGAGAAACATTTCCAAGTGGAATCTTTTTGATTGGTGAAACCAGTTTTCCGTAGCGAGACAACATATTTACTAAGAACTCATTCTTTACGAAAGGTGGCACATTTGACAAAGTCACTCTCTTAGACGGCATAGAGAGCGGAAGCACAGTAAAAGCATCATTTATCACTATACCACGCTCCACTAATTAATTTTCTTTTTCCACAGTGCTCAAAAACATTACTATGGCATTGTTCATTCTAGAAGCCGACAAAACAGAACACAAACCCACCACTTCACCTGCCGCTAAACAGCACTCTTCTATACTCAACACGGACGCCACTTTCACTCCATGGCGCCGTGTGAGTATCTCAAAAACCTCCGAACCGGAAACCGACATGTTCCAGAAAAAAACAGAAACCGGCATGCCACACAAAAACAACAAATCTCTTACTTAAAACTAAACTATACTTCCCACTTATAGTAAAGAAAAAAAAGATAGAAAAACACACCTGCACACGCTCTCACAACCATGCTCCATTTGCCCCGCAACACTCACGCATGCGCACAGAGAGAGAGAGAGAGAGATGGTTGGGGATGGTTGTACATTTTTAATTTATCTAGTACAGCATAGCAGCAGCCAACGAGTTCTGCCACTTCACCCTCTATCTCCGACTTACTCGCACCAGAGCATCATCATAGCAAACTATGTATGTGTGTGTGAGTGTGTGCCTGTGCCACTCTGTACAAAGTGTAAATAATTACTCAAACTTTCTGGTTGGTTTAATGTTTGAACAGTTATTTTAAAAGGTTGGCTATTTTTATGATACAATCAAATATTCATGGAGGATAGAGGCCTTCCTTGACGCACCCGTTTGTGTAAGAGTGGGTTTATGAGTGTGTATGTCAATATGCATGCATGAGCAAACACATATATGAAGAAAAAGCACATAAGATTTATGTTAATTGATCCATATAAATATGTGTTTTTTTTAAAGGCGGTCCCTTAAAGGTATGAATTTACTTTTTTATTCATGGGTTTTTTACTACTTATTGACAGCAATTTGAGACACATTTTGGGGGGGATATGATGCAGGTCGAATGTGTCTCCCACATGAGCAGGGAACAATTTTTGGAGCATATGCAATATTCATGGATAAATGCGAAGGAGAATGCCGCTGAAGTGCGCCGTAGATCCAACAGCAGAATCAGATTTAAGAGGAACAGGCGTGTGACTCGCAGCGCGCTGCATACACGACCATCGGCTCCGAAGAAAATTTCTGAATGAACTAGACGTATTTCCCCACCTTTATACCCGTATGTCCGGGGGCGGGGTATGCAAATACTGTCTGCCAACTTCTCATTGGCCTTTTTTCATAGATCAGAGGCATATTCGGCGCTCAAGAGAGACCCCTAGTCTCGCTTCTTCAACACAACGTTGAAGTGAGTGACAGACGGGGAACAAAATATTTTGTAACAATAAAGCTATATTAACATTTTCGAAACAAATCCTTCCACACTTTATAGATAGAAATTTACTAAAATAGCATCAATTCAAGAAATATGAAAATTTTCCCAAAGGCTAAATGTGATGTTGACTAATTGAAAG